>CM046873.1:12613290-13213290 GCA_025617745.1 Heliocidaris erythrogramma | reverse complement strand
TTTGTAACAAAATCACCAGTGGGGATTGATTTTATAACAAAATCATTGATTTTGTAACAAAAGCAGACAGGGTACACTTGGCGCCCCATAGTAGGGGCTTTGTAAGTTTTAATTTGTCTTTTGAGCACACCCTTTGTATGTGTTGAGATCAATGGCACCCCCTCAACCTCCGCGCTATTTCAGTGCGGTTGTATCCTTGCCGGATCCTTCACGGAGATGTGTGTATTTTGTATGGAGAACGGACATTATCGCAGAGGATTTTTCATAGCGCATGTGACGTGCACGTTACCCTGCATTGTAAGCATAGACCACTGACCTCTACCACAAACCACATCGCTCTCGGAAGAGTAACATGGCTTCAAGTGCTCGCACGCGCGGGAATGGGCGATGATCCGTCCAGGTGGTAGAGGTCAGTGGCATAGACATTGTAAGTCGTGGCAAAGAGCTTAAAAGCTAAGATAGGGCATTCCCAAAATTTTATGTAACGTAAGTGGCCTTGGCCGTTACATCGGACCCTTTACACAATCGGGAGAGTGTCCTATCTTTCTTTTCACGATCTTTGGTCATGGCAAGCCCATGTTTCAGCTTGCAAATCGTCGTGACGACGTTTTCAATTTCCTCTTCGAAACCATCATGCAGTATTATGTATTTTTCTGTCTTTGGATGTCACATAGGGAACCTTTGATGGAATATGCACCTATGTAAGATATCTCTTCACGGTTTTTTAGAGTGGTGGAAACATTTCCTTTCCAATTTCATTTGTGATTGTGCCTCAATTTGCGAGTTGCATTCACGGTTGATAGTCCTATTTGTTGTCGAACTTTTACTAGGTCTAGGAGACGGCATGTACCGTATACTTACCGTAGTCTACAAAGATGTATGTGTTTGCGAGTAGTACTAGCGGCTTCGTCAGATTCTCTTCAACTAAAGTTCAACTTTTTAAATTCTTAATGACATAAAGCAAAGACATCTAGGAATAATCGTCTTCAAATAGTCAATACAATAAAAAGTTTGGCCCTTGTTTTTTCGTTGTATGATATTTGGGGAGGGGGGGCAAAATTTCTTATGCTTGTGATTTTCCTCATATTTTTTTTTTCTTCAAATGAGTTGTCAAAGTTGGGGTGCGGCCTATCCGACGCTGCGGCCTATCGGCCGGCGAATACGGTATATTTGTTACCTCACCACGGATTCACCACCTTCCCCACACCTCACTTTGTTTCTCTAAATCTCCAAGAACTTTCTATTGGAAACTTGCAGATCTCTACCAAAAAGTAAGTGCGGTTTAGTTTGTTGACTATCCATGCACACCTCACCCCTCTCTTTGCTTCAGTTGTCTCTATCTGAGAACTTTCAACTGGAAACTTGCAGAACTTTACCAAATGCCAAAAGGTAAATACAGGTTAGCTTATAATCTTCCCATGCACGCTTCCCCCTCCGTCTTCATATGGGTTGTCTTTCTCTTAGAACTTTCTACTTGAAAATTACGGAACTCCCCTCCTATATTAGAACATTTGAGGCATCAACACCCAAAAGAATGTTAAGTGATAGAGCTGTGGTGTCTTAACCAGGAGGTCCCAGGGTCGACACTAAGCCTTGCGGATAAGAGAGCAATAAGTCCACTAGTTGCTTGCTTATAAGCAGATGTACTTGCTTTCTTAACAGTCGGGTAGGACAAAAACATCAACACATGAGACTACAGGGCTCGAATTACCCGGTCGGCAAAAGGCAATTTGCCGCAATGCCCCTTCAACTTGCCGCGATGCCCCTCTAAATATTACAATACTTACGGCAACTTGTGGGTGCCCCTTTTTTTATTTTGCCGTAATGCCCTTTCACCCGAAACATACACGAACAATAGCTTGTTGAGGAACTCACTACGCGACATCGAGGTGCGAGAGGGACGTGAGTTTTAAGGCGCGCGAGCTGCTGCGCGCCTTAATCCATTCGAGGTAGGCAGCTCTGCCAACTTCTACGGATTTCCCGTAATTGATCAATCAATTGCCAATTTGACGACGGTAATCATTGCACCGGTCAATGTAATATGCGTACTGCGTGCACTATGTACCAACCACCGTATTCATACTAGTCTGTACAATTGTACGATCTTCAAATTGGCGCAAGAAAATTGTCGATAACTTCAGTATTAATGAGCTTGAACGAAAAGGGTTTTTTCCCCATAGAAAAGCACATGAATCGCGCACCGCCAGCGAGCTATCTTCCGCGTGTTGAACGTAACTGAAGTAAGCGATGTTTTCAAGGTGTCTTTGCATATACGTTCGCACGTTGTGTATGCCCGGGGGAGCGTTTCATCAAGCGTCTTGTCAGTGATTTTCACCTACAAATTTGCCCTCAGCCAATCAGGTGCAAGGATTTCAGTAGCTTATAACAGCTGTCGGTGAAAATCACTGACAAAATGCTTGATGAAACGCTCGCATGGCTCGCGTGGCTAGATATGGCTAGGCTCACGCGCGGTGCGCGTGCTATGATATGACCATAGACAAATTATGACCGATGACCGAGTCCACTGCATGTGCACAATCGCACGCTGCGCTGGATACGAAACTCAAAAGCTCACCGGCCCCTTGTATGGCGAAGAAGAGCTTTTTGCATTGCTCCCCTACCGCTCTCCTTAAAGATCACATTGGAAGAAAATTACAAATATGGCAATTAATGTATCACTAGAAACTGGGAAGCTTACAGATGGCAATTTTAATGGTACCTACATGTAAAGTCAGTCATTTGTGTTTTGTTATTTATTTTTTATTTTTTGCCTTGGTGCCGGGCCCCACTGACTTGCCTTGATGCCCCTAAAAAAATATTGAAAGAGACTGCCCCCAAAACCAGAAATTGCCTGCCCCTAAAATTGCTGACTTTCGAGGCCTGAGACTATGGAAAGTGATGAAATCAACCAACCAATGTCTGAAAAATAAAGATGTTTTGGAGGAACGGGAAGTTCATTTCTGTGCATCAAATCTAGGATGATGTCTCATGGACATGCATCAATGGCTTCATCAACATCCTCATCAAAATGGAAGATGTATCATGCAAAAAAAAAAAAAAGGCCGGTATCTTCTCTAAAAGTCAGAACCCAAAGTTCTCTTCTTTGTCGGACAGTCAACCTTTGGATGCACTGAAATTGAATTGTATTGAAAAGAAAAGAAAACTAAAATTCTATTCTTTATCGGACGGATTTAAATATTTTGGATACAGCACTAAAAAACTGAATGGTACATAAATTGATCAATTATGGAGATGATAATGGATACAAATAAGTAAAAACTAAAATTAGCTCCTTTCTCAGATGGTTAACCTTTTGCATTCAGCACTAAGCTGAATAATTAATGAATTATGGAGACCACAACAATTAAAAGTAAAAAACTGAAGTTCTCTTCCATCATGGACGGTTCAACTTTCATATTCAGGATGAAACTGAATCATATCTGATTAATTATAGATAGCATGGCAGATAATGATCTACATGCATCAACAAGGGTGGGTGTTGGAATAGATTTGTATCACCAGTCTATTTGGTTGAAGACACTTTTTTTGGTTAACGCCTATTATTGTTATTGGTATTTGTCACTGTGCACGTCATCAAAAGTTCTTCTTGCTGTTAGGTTTTGTGATTCACATCAACTTGTGACGCAACATGTAGCTTGCCCAGTAACAGAGTGATCTAAACAACCTCCGTTGTATGCATATATAAATTCTACATTTCCGGTAAATACATGTATACTTCTTCATGGATGGACTCTTTTGGTGGCAAAATATGATTTTGTCTGCTCACATTTTACAAAATAATACCGTGAAGGCCTAACCAAAATTGATGGTTAATTCATTAACCTGTTGACTGCTGTTTCCTTTAATAGCGTTAATACAGATTTCCAGTATCCAACAAGCTTTGGGTGAAATATGTCTTATATGAATTCAATGTGAGCAATATGTAACTTATAGATGAGAGTATATTGATAAGTCTTACTATAATGAAAAAGTGGGGGAAACTCTCATCGCGATGTAGGAAATGAATATACAGTGTATGCAGCTACTCTTTATCACAATTTCCTGAACTCTCCTAATAGTTACATGTACATGTATGGATGTTTCTTGCAATAAACTCAGCAGCGCCTTATCGATAGTGTCCTAGTTCTTGTACCATCGATCATTATCAGACATTTGTCATTGTTTTTCAGTAAATGCAATAAATCATTTTCTAAAATTTTAAAATAATGGTTTATTAGTGACTTCTACGACGATCTTATCGTTCTTATTTTGCCACGTACTTGTATCTTGCCCTAGTTTGAGAGCTATTTTTGGGAGGTCTCGATCGTTATCATGCGAGAGTCGCTTTGTGATACGCTAGAAAAATTCACTCCACAAGAAGGTTCAAATTATTCCATTGACTGCTGAATCCGCTCATTCCCATAGGTGTAGTACAGCGATCATCCAGTGCCCATAGGTAGTGGGTTAATGATTTCTTTTTATGACGATCTTATCGGTGGTTGTAAAAGCTTTCACACGTAGCCTGGTCCTATTTTGGGATCGCAAAATAAAATGCGGGAGCTCTTGATGGTAATCAGGAGGGTGTGAGTGGTTTCAGGTTTACAGGAAAAGGTGATTTCTTAGTAAAAGTTCAAATCAGCGTTTTCATGTGTGACGATTGTTTCTCTGTTATGACATGATACATGGAGTGATGTTTTTGATCTTCAGAGATACCATCAAAATAAATTATATCCCAACCCGATAAATCTAACCTTGCCGATGTATTGCGAGATATTGACAGTAATACTAAATCTCCTTTGTATTATAAACAATAGATGTGTTTTTGTTTTGTTTCCTTTAGTTCAAGTTAGGAACTAAAAATTGTTTTTAAAAAAAGTTATGTGTAGCGCCAACTTGTTTCGAAAAGATAATATGTATGTAGCAAAGCTATATTCACAATTTTTGTTCCAGCTTTGGCCACTCTTGAGTCTGACCGAGTGTTTTAAATGGCTTCCTGGGAAGAAGGAATTCTGTAAATGCTTTAAATGTATTGCAACGGAAGCTTGCCTGTTAATAAAGTAGCAGTTCCTCTGAACAAGAAAATGATATATCAGTCATACATGATGATTATGCATGATGATGATGATGATGATGATGATGATGATGATAATTATTTGTGAAGTGCCATTTCCATTACCTAAAGTGCTTATTACATGTCCTGACGTTTATGTATTATTCAGGAATGCAAGACAACCCATACAGTTATAGTCTATAGTATACAAGTATTGACTGCTTTGAGGGGCACAGTTAAGACTATTGCTCACTATATCACCCGAGGAGCTATAGTTTTGACTATGACCCAAAAATTTAAACAGTCAATATTTGTTTTATACATCCTACACATCCCTCTTGTGGATGCTCGAAAAAGAGATAATTTGGCAAAATATGACTTACATGTACAAATATACACATGTATTTCCAGGGAAATTTACCAATCTAAGATCAGTGCACACGTCTCACTGCACATACTGTATCCACTGTTAACTTTGTGCGCATTTATTGCGTCCTTGCATTGTACGCGCAATGAGAACTATGCCCAGTCAATATTTTTTGCTATATTCCCCTGCAATCGGAAGCGAATTTCATGCCTGCAGTTTTGACCTATCGTAGGCCTAGAATCCTGGTATGCAGCATATAGATATCACTACACAGATTCTCCATTATGAATTATTATTATGATTATTACATATATCCAATTTGTTTGTTCTTTAGGTTCGTAAGACAACTCACACACCTCTCTCACTTCACGGTCAGCTCCTGTGGCGTGAATTCTTCTTCACCGTGGCCTGTAAGAACAGCATGTTTGACCGCATGGTGGACAACCCTATCTGTATCCAGATACCTTGGGACAAGAACACAGCCATGCTTAACAAATGGGCCAATGTAAGTATAAAGGATGGGTCATTTGGTACCCCCCCCCCCCCAAAAAAAAAAAAAAAAAGCAAACAAAAACACAAGAACTTTTAGATCTTATTTGTATGCAGATCTCTTGGGATACGAATACTGCCGTACTCAACAATGCGCCAATATACATGTAGTATGTAGGTCAAAGGGATAGCTTATTTTGGTATTCTCACACCCCCTCCCCACCCTCCCAAGAATACTGAAGGTGGCGTGATAAATATTATGAAACGTTGCATACAGAGAGTGTGTTTTATAAGGATGCCTCAAAACATTTTTATATTAATTTTGCCATGTAAAGAAATGTCTGTTTTGGCTTTGCGCTGTGATTTTTTGTGCTGTGTGTCTGCCAACTTTTGAAATTTTATCACCTTTGAATAAGAAGTTGTGTAAGCCTGGAGGCTATTTTTCTTGCTGTAGAAAAATAATTTCTACAAAAACACTTATTTGTAATTATAGGTGTTCTCGTTTTAGTTGTCATACTCCACACGTGGAATATACATCACAGCATGATATCACATATTGAATATTTAACATAGAATCACACACTACATACATCCCTACCACAGCAAATGAAGCAATACAAAGCTTAATTAAAGGAATCTGAAGGTTTAAGTCTTTGAAATGAATCTCATGAACATTTACGTAGTGTAAATGAAGCCATATTATTATCCATTTGTGACATTGAATATTTTATGAACTCGTATATATAAGTAGGTAACCATGGTAACCAAATTTATCATCTTTCGTCGCCTTTAGTGAAACCCTTCACAATGAAACATAAAACGGCTCGCTATAATTCATTTGTCATTTTTCACAGGCCTTCTAAATTTCCAATTAGTAAAGTTTCCAAGCGTGACTTACTGATGGAAAAAATTATGGTAGAGACTCCAACCTTAACTTACTGATGGAAAAAATTATTAGACCAAGAATGGTTACTGAAAGTGTTATATTTGTGGTAAGAAGGAAATTATATATCATAAAAGCAAGGTACAGTTGCTGGAATTTGGTATTCATTCAATGAAATACAAAGACAATCATTTTCATTAGTTTGAATGCATATAGTACCTTTATTACAGAAGTTTGGTCTAATAATTTTTCCAGGGCTGTATTTCATTTCTTTGTGACAGAATACATGGCTCATACATGTAATCTCTTCTGTTGTTAGAACAAATTATGAGACCCATATTTAACACATTGCATTCCATTTTCCTTTTCTTACCATTTCTGATAACCGATTGCATTCCACCCTTCTCTCTCTCTGTCCCGTAACAGGGCGAGACCGGTTATCCCTGGATAGATGCTATCATGACCCAGCTACGCTTGGAAGGCTGGATTCATCCGTTGGCCAGACATGCTGTTGCTTGCTTCTTGACCAGAGGGGATCTCTGGATCAGCTGGGAGGAAGGGATGAAGGTCAGTATGGTCATCTTGACTGCTGCTTGTTTTTCCCCCTCATCACTACCCATCAGGTTTTTTTCCTTTTTTTACAATCCCACATGAAGGTTTATGGTCCCCATAACTTATAGTCAGATTTTAGTTGATAAATAGCGAGATACTAGCAATTCTACACAGCTGCAATTTGTGTTTATCTCTGTAAGTGGAATAAAAAGTTAACACATCCTGATTCCTTGTCAGGGTTGTAAATTTCCATGTGTAATAGGCATTTGTTAAACCATCAGACCGCTGGTAATAAACAGATTGTATGAATCTCTGGAAGATGGTTTACAGAGCGCCTCAATGCAGACATGTAGACATGTATCATGTAATGTCATTGTTCTCCAATTTCCCACCAGGTGTTTGACGAGTTCCTCCTGGATGCCGATTGGAGCGTGAATGCTGGTAACTGGATCTGGTTGTCCTGCAGCTCTTTTTATCAACAGTTCTTCCACTGCTACTGTCCAGTCAAGTTTGGTAGGCGTACAGACCCTAACGGAGATTATGTCAGGTAGGTTACCGAACAAAATCCACTTTGTTTTTCTTTTCCATATAAAAGATCAGTGAAAATACATACATGAAATACTTTTATCAACATTTCTTCTACTGCTAATGTCCACTAACTCCATTGAAGTTTGATAGGCGTAGATCCTAACAGTAATGATGATGTGAGACAGGTTACTTAAAATTGTCCAGTTTAAAGCTATCTTTACTTGTATGAAAATATTGACTGTTTGAGGGGCAATGGTTCATTCTACTGCCCCGAGGTGAGCTTGAAAATGCGCCAAGCCAAGAGACAAAGTAAAGAGACAAAGTATATTTTGGGGGATTGAGTTCAGATTTAGATTCAAGTTCAGAGAAATAGCTGAACTTGAACAGAACTGAGGGCTTTGTGATTCTTTGACAGTGACCTGAACAATTAGTATCATTATTTGTAAATACCAAAAAATAACAACATTAGCAAACATATTCAATCATTTGAGTTTGAGCTTGATTTGAGCTTGATTTGAGCAAAGGTACAGGCATTATCAGAAAGATGGGAGTTAGAGACTGATGTAGATATTTCCTATGCAAGTTGACTTGCCATCCCCCATTTGCCATAATGGAGGTGGCCACATTACTGTGTTCTGGAACAAACCATTCTGTCTATAGGGGTTGAGAAATTGGTTTTGAAGCTGAAAATAAGTAACTCTATAGAACAAACTTGATTGCTACAAAGCGCTGAATCTCCCACGGCATGTAGCTAAAAAACAAACTACCATTGATCAGAGACCCCTTTAAAAGCATGCTGTAGGTGGTGGTCGTCATCTTCTTCTTGGGCATTCTGATCTTTTCTACAATTTTGTAGTAGATTTTCAGATTTTTGTCAGTGTCAGTGTATGTCATATTCTGGAAAGAGAAATGTTCTCGACATTCTAAGCATCTGGCCCCCCTGTTTTTCAAAGGCCTTTGTTTGTCTTTCAAAGCATATGGACTGTTCCGGTGTTTATCCTAGTGATAGTTTTAGCATGATAATAAAGTTTGCCTAGTCACATGTTTCCCCATGTGTTAACTGAATATTAGACCGGTATACTTGATAGCTGTTATCAATAATTATTGTTTGCCTAGTCACATGTTTCCCATGTGTTAACTGAATATTAGACCAGTATATTGATAGCTGTTATCAATAATTGTTTGACTGGTCATAATGTCCATACAAAGTCTGCATATGTTTACTGCAGTTAATGCTCTAAAAAATGAAACCTCATTAAACTCTATTTGACTTGCCACAGTTCAAACCAAACCCACCTTTACTTTCTGAATGTTAACACAATAAAAAGACATCCTTTTAAAAGTTTGTTTGACTGGTAATAAATTCAGTGCAAAGTCCTCCTATATCTATTGAAAAATAACACTATAGGAAATTAGAAATGTATACACCCTTATCAAAGTCTATTTGATTTATCATGTTGTATATCAAAACAAAGTGTCCCTTAAACCATCACTCTAAAAATATACCCTTATCCAAGGTCACTGATTTGTGATAAATTCAGTACAAAGTCCCTTTTTGTTTACTAAAAATATATTTACTCTCTAAAAAATAGTGTATTTTGGCAAGAAGCCCAGACAGGCAAAAAATAATATGACGTGGTGTACATATGTTTGAAGTTTTGCTCTCTCTCTCTCAGAAATTGTCAGATACATGCACACACTTTCTCCCATATAACAGAACCAAATTGGGCTTTATTTTATGCAGAATAAATGTGAGATGTGGTATTGCATTTGGAGAAGATAAAATCATTTTTGTTTTAGGCAAAAGTGTGCAAGTTTTGTTCTCAAGAATGATAACATTTATTCAGTTTGTTATTTTTGCAAATGTAGGTGTTGGATAAGATTTCAACAGATTTGCTAGCAATGCCATAAAATGATAATCTAGCTAACTAATAAGTATTATAAAAGACAAAGTGCTTGATACAGTGTTTTCACATATAATACCAAGGAGGAACAAAAAACAGAGAGAGAAAGAAGTTAGAAGAAAGAAAGTTCATAGATATAATTGATTATGGCGGTACTGTGGTATACTGATGAAGGCTATGGACTCTCATACGAGAGATCCTGGGTTCAATCCTCGCTGGGTGCTTGCATCCTTGGACAAGGCATTTTGCCCACATTGTCCCTCTCGACCCAGGTGTATTGAATGGGTACCTGCCAATGCTGGGGTAATAATAATTGCAGGGCCTGCTTGGAACAGCAGTATTCATACCGATGTGGCTACCCTGGGTAAATATGATATATAAAAACGATAAAATTATCGTTTTGAGAATTCTTTTCGTCTTTTTCTTGTAGGAAATATCTGCCGTTTCTCAAGAACTTCCCCTCTAAGTACATCTTTGAGCCCTGGACAGCTCCCCTAGAGGTGCAGGAGAAAGCTAAATGTATTATTGGTGAGTAAAATGTTCACATGTCCACAGATTTATAGTCTTGATGGTGCTGAGGATGCTGGCAGTGATGATGTTGATGGTCAAGATGATACTTTTCATTGTAATGGTCCTGATGATGGTGATGGTGATGGTGATGGTGGTGGTGATGATGGTGATGATGATGAAGACGACAAAGATTCTTAAAATTTTTGTTTAATGTATTCTGTGCTTTGGGGCATAGACAGATAGATAGATAGATAGATAGACAAACAGATATGTAGATATATTGATGAATGGATGGATGGATAGATGCATGGATTGTGGATACATGTAGATAGAACCAATAGATGAATAGTTGAATGGATAGATCCATAGGTAGAAAGATAAATGAATAGATGATGGGGATAGTACTAGTCATAATTATGATGATAAATCATAATCTTAAAATGGAACTTGATGGAAGCCAATAGTGGAAAGCTCTACTGCATTTAAATTCACAAATCTATTTGGGGGAGATGGTATTGTGTTTACCAGAATTTATCGCTCAAAAATTAAGCTTTCAAAATGTTGTTGATGTTAGATTAGAGTTGCATGTATATGGAGTAGTGTATGAGCAATGTTTGCATTCGTATACATGTATATATATATATATATATATATATACACTAAAGGAAAAAAGAAACTTATAAAAGTTCAAGAGATCACCAAATTAAATTCTCTGCATGGAAATGTACCAAATTTGGATATAATGTTGATTCAATGCATGGCTTTAAATGACAGTCAATAACAAAAAGTTTTCTTCAATGCCACAAAAGAAATGTGCACTGAAGCAAAGGACTCTCTAATCCCCAAGTCACAAAGACAAACTGCAGCCTTGTACACCATATGCATGTCAATGAATGAAACAAAAGAATTTCAAAAGGGATTTGCACCCCTCGAGCAAGAGGATATTGATGTTCTGCCATGGTGCGCCCGTTCACCAGACCTTTCCCCAATTGAACATCTCTGGGAAGAGCTTGGTCGACGTGTGTCAACCCATCAATCAACCCATCAATAGGGAGACGCTCATTGCAGCACTGCAAGAGGAATGGAACAATGTTCCCCAGGCTACCATCGCGAATCTGATCGGAAGCATGCGAAGACGGTGTACAGCTTGCCAGCAAGCTAGAGGTGGACATACTGGCTATTAATCTGTTTGGATATGAACTTGCAAATCCCTTTTGAAATTCTTTTGTTTCATTCATTGACATGCATATGGTGTACAAGGCTGCAGTTTGTCTTTGTGACTTGGGGATTAGAGAGTCCTTTGCTTCAGTGCACATTTCTTTTGTGGCATTGAAGAAAACTTTTTGTTATTGACTGTCATTTAAAGCCATGCATTGAATCAACATTATATCCAAATTTGGTACATTTCCATGCAGAGAATTTAATTTGGTGATCTCTTGAACTTTTATAAGTTTCTTTTTTCCTTTAGTGTATAATGTGAGAAATCAATTGAATTGATTGAGAGAAATAATTTGCGTAGCTATATATATATATATATATATATGTATGTTGAGTAATTGCGGTAATTTGGTAGTATTATTTAACCTAACGTCTTTTGAAAAATCAAAATTGCTTTCTCATGCCTGGTAGGGTCTTACACGTTAAGCATGGAATTGTCCATCTCACCATATCCTGACAAAGAAATATTGGGTAGAATGGGCATCATCATCTTGCAATCCAATATATGTGGGTATGTTCTTGGATTGGTGCTACAGAATCATCATTAAAAACTTGCCTGACTGGGCGATAATTTTTATACCCCTTTGAAATGCGATTTGGGCAATAAAAGAAAAGTAATATCATATCTTGCCAACTTTTTCCTGACCCCAAATTCGCTTTCCGTAAGAGTGAAAGTTTTTGTTTGTCTTGTTTGGCGAGTACTGTGTCAATACGCATGTCTTCCAGAAAATTTTTGAAACCTATACGGAGCATTGTCAGGTGGTGTGTATGATGATCAATAAAGTTGATGAATTTCTTGATATTGCCCGATATTATTCTGGGTCTTTTTGTGGTCGATACTAACATGCATAAATGAAGACCCTGTGGGTTTGTTATCAATGAAAGAAAGCACGTTTGATATTTTAAACGAGTTAGGAAGCCATCTCTTTCATTATTGGTTGAGAACTAGAAAGACCTTAAAGACAGTTTAGTCTGTGGAGACTTAATGCCTTTCTAGCGCTCACCCAGTGATGTGTACATGTACCTTTTTTCATATGTCGCCCCATTTACTAATCTCTTCACACACTAAAACTTGTGCGACTTGAGACCTTCTTTCGCAGGATAATCGTTAAAATCTCCCGCACTTTGCATGAAAAGTTGCTTTCGTCGTCGAGTCCGGGGCGAAAGCACGACACCCATCACCAAGCGGGGGACAGATCAACGGATTTGCCGACTCTCTTAACACGCTGTTTTGCGATAAGCTGCCGAATAAAATAAGTCTGTAGTATTTCGGGTAATGTAAAAAGTATATCTCAATATCTCCCAAAAGGAATGAGGTATACTACTATGTGTAATGTAAGTTAAGAACTCTGTTTCGTCTCTACCTGTAACTTCTGTATATTCCTTTTACTTTTCTGTGTAAATATATTTATTTCAGTGAAATTTTTACTGTAGTTATTATATTTTACTTCTCTTAGCAGTAATGTATGTCTTTTCAATTCTCTCTTCCTTTTTTTTTTTTTTTTTAGAATAAGAGTACATGTTGTTCATATATTTGCTGGTTGCATGCTGTATAGACGTATCCATACTTTAAAGGTTATTCATTTCAGGGCAATGTTTGTTTGTACTGTTCGTGCTTCAGATCTCTCGTTTTGAAACCAAATGAAATATTTTCCCGCCGAATCTATGGCATTTATCATATTATAGATGTTTCCAGTGGAAAAGCATACATCATCAAGTGTATGAACAACATGTGTATGTACACGTAGCTAATTTCTCTAATCTCTTATAAACATATTTTTGGAAGGGAATTACGTATGTGAGAGCAGTCTTTAATAAGACTGTTCATTTTGTAATCAGTTCGCAGAAGCGTACATTTTTTAAATTGTCCATTTAAAGTCTTTATTTATTTATTCCTTTTTTTTTCTTTTTAAATAAATCATTCATTGGCATGTCAGTGCTGCCAAATTTGGCCGGCCCTATGTATTGGAAACTGATACAGAGCGCTGAAATTTGTGGTAAAATTTGCGTTGCACTGACAAATATTGATGATCTAACCCCCACTGTGATGATGTCTGTAATTGGCTCACTCTGCTGCTGTCACGTGACCAGTAGAGATATCACCTGATACATGTATGTCCATATTCTCAAGTAAAATCCATTTTTCGGGGTACATGTACATGTACTGGTCTAAGGTTTGTTTTTGTAGGCTTGGTTATGTCTGAGATACATTGTGTGTAAGATTACAATGTTGCCAAATCAGTATAATTTATAATAATAAATCTTAATAATAAATAGATTTCATTGCACATTCAAGAATTAACAATGAAAGGAAAGGGTTTTGTTGACCAATTTTTATTTTTATGGCGTTGATAGTGACAAAAATAGTGCCTCTCATTTTTCAGTCCTTGTTTGGATTATCTAAAATATTTTCTTCAAGTTTTGCTGATTGAACTCCCAAGAATATTACATTTTAAGACTAAATCACACCCCTCTCATACACTAATATACAAATAGTCTAAATTAGGAATTCGTATTTTATGCATCTCTGGCAAATTGCATGCTTAATCCTGTTTTATATGACCCATTGTTTAATAGATACTAAATGTTATTTGATTTATTTAGGGAATTAACTAATCCTTAATTAATCTAATCTGGGCCCTGTTTCATGAAACTGATTAATAACAACTGCCACATATCTATGACAAATTTGCTCTCAGCCAATCAGATACAAGTATTTCAGTAGCTTATAACTGTTATTGTAACAGGGCCCTGATCTAATTCAATCATTTGAGTTTGAGCTTGATTTGAGCAAAGGTACAGACATCATCAGAAAGATGGGAGTTAGAGGCTGATGTAGATATTTCCTATGCAAGTTGACTTGCCATCCCCCATTTGCCATAATGGAGGTGGCCACATTACTGTGTTCTGGAACAAACCATTCTGTCTATAGGGGTTGAGGAATTGGTTTTGAAGCTGAAAATGAAAGTAACTCTATAGAACAGACTTGATTGCTACAAACCACTGAATCTCCCACATGCATGTCGCTAAAATCAAACTACCATTGATCGGAGACCCCTTTAAAAGCATGCTTTAGGTGGTCGTTGTCTTCTTCTTGGGCAAGCTGATCCTTTCTGCCACTTCCAGAAAATTTCAAATTTGACTTGGGATTCAGTCTTTGGACATACATCAGAAACACTTTTCAGTAATACCCTGAACACCCCCTCCTTGCTGAATGGAAGCGTCCAGTAAACAGACTTGTGACCTGTTTCATTATCGAAATGAGGTATGGTAGAAGTCATTGCTGATTCAGCGTGGGAAAGATGTACACCAGAGAACTTCAAATGAATGGAGATCCCTCTCTGTTCTAAATACTGATTTATTCTTTTACATTTTTGTAATAATTGTTATTTCTCGTCTATTTATTTGAAATCAATATTTACACGATACTTTTTGGGCTGGCCCATTTTTGTACCCATCAGGCAAGGACTACCCTCTACCGATAGTGGATCATGCCGAGGCGTCGCATCGGAATATCGAGCGGATGAGGAAGGTCTATAACAACCTATCACGGCATGGCGGGCCAGGTATGTTATAGATAGTGTTAAACTCTTACTGGTGTAATGCCCATCGTATACTATAGATCAGAATGCGATCCCATTTTGAGAGACATTGCCAACTTTTAACATGCAAGATATCACTAACCGTGTTTTGTTTTCAATTGTCATACAAATATTAAAATCAAAACTGTTGAGTGTAATGGGCCTATCCGTCTGAGAAAAGTCGGTTTCAAATCCAGGACCATCTTTCAAATTGTCAGCCTATTGGGCCTTTTCTCTGACTTGGATGATTGTGATATTTTTGGTCATGAGACGGTTACAGTCTGAGGAGTAAACTCTGACCTTTGACCATTTCTACCTTTGACAGGCATTCTGGGATCGGTACCAAGCTCCAAGGCAGCGTCTGACCCTCCCAGGCTGGGCAAACCCAACATGTCCTCCAAGTTGATACCAAAGCAACTGCAGCATCAGCAACCACAACAGATGCAAGAGAGACCCATAGTGCCATCCAGCGATAACAGCTCTCTCATGCCTAGACCGAGCAAGATGCGTTTCTTGAGTGGCATGGGAATGGGCCACATGCAGATGCCTTTCAGAGGCGACACTAGCAGCACCATGAGCGGAGGAGCAGGAGGAGTCAGTGTAGGAGCGAGTGTCAGTGGTGTTGGAGGTGTTGGCGGCGTTGGGGGCATGGAAGTCAGCAGGATAAGTGTCAGTGATGTCAACAGTGGCCTTCCGAGTTCTAGCGCCGGAGCATTGAGCTACCAACCATCCCTCGACATGCAGCAACAACAACAGCAACATCAGCAGCAGCAACAGCAGCAGCAACAACATCAGCAGCAACAACATCAGCAGCAACAACATCAGCAGCAACAACATCAGCAACAGCAACACATGCCAGTAATAATGGCTGGTCTGAGTCAGATGGACGTCCCTGGAACGTCGGGAAGCCTGCTCAAAGAGCTAGAAGGAACAGACTGGCAAGCCCACTGGCAGTTCACCAACCAATGACATTCCAAGAGAGGAGGATCAATAGATCCTTGAGCTAGGCTTGATCAGAGATTATAAATATGTACAGTATTTTCTGGATTTCAGGTTTGTGGCTATGTATTCCACCTTTGTGAAAATACTGATGTTGTACTGGTGTGAAAAACACACTTAATTTCATTGATGTGTAAAGTATATGGTTTTCTCTTCTACAATAGGAGCAATTATCTGCGTGTATTGCCTCATCAAACTCTTTGCCATTAGTACAGTTGTGGAAAAGACACTAAATTTGATTCGTTTATTAACCCCTTCCATGCCACCAGATTTTTTAACAATTGTCAAAGTGAACTTTCATTGTTTTTTTCTTGAGCAAACTGGGCAAAGATATATTGCACAGGAATAAAGATAATGAAGGCACAGGTTTCTGTATGAGGGAGCATTTTCAAGCCATTGTGAGCCCAAACGAAATGTTCAACACTGAATTTTTTGGGCGGTATTTGCCGCCCACGGCATGGTAGGGGTTAAGGCCTTGCACATTATGAGGGGAATGTCTATGTGCAGTACACCACAGTTCACTCGCATAGGACTTGTGTGTATGCTTCTCACACGCAGCAAAAACAATGAAAGACACCTTGGGACATCACGCCATTTGCGATTTCCAGGCCATATCCTGCAAGGGATCAGAGAACATTCAGGTTGGTCCAGGAAGGAAATTACTTGATAACCTGCTGGGAGCAAATTTTTTGAAGTCTTTGGGTGGTAACTGCATTATGTAGGGCATGTCAGTTGTAAAAACAAAATCAAGGGACTTAAGATTTTTTTCCATCTTGGGGAAAGATGGTGTGATTTCCTTTGTAGAAAACTCCCTACGATGTGACTTTAAAAAGACAATGTGGGTATGATTTCCATATACTGGAGAATGCATCTCTGAGTTTTCTATTTAAGCTTTATAAAGAACTCGATGTTGACCTTCAGACAACCGGTGTAACAAAGTGATTATGCCTTAAGTTTGAGAGCCTTGTAATGTGAAGCCTAACTAGAATTTGATATAATTTATATGGTCTTTATGCCTCTGACGAAGATTCTGCTAGGATCGAAAGCTCAGGCCCCTTTTGACTCCATTTTACTCCATTGGCTCGCTATTATTGGATAAGCAGTTTTCAGCAGCTTGTTTTCGAAATTTATATGTAGTATATAAATATATAGATATATATATATATGCTTGTAAAATCTATCCTTAAAGTCTGTGTCAGTGAATGTTGGTGAATATTTGGTGACTTCATTGTTTTTACAATATACATGTACATACATTGTGTAACTTGTTCATATTTTGTAAAAAGAACTGTGGCATTGCAAGGGCAGGGAGTAAAATTTACGCACCGTACATATATGTTTTTTTATCATGTGTTGGGAAGTTAACTGCCTTCACTGTTGTGTATACCAAAAGCTGAAAGAAGAAGAAAAAAATTTATATGAATATTTTTATATATATGGTTTGTTATGCTGGTCAAGGGAGAAGTTGTTACTGTGAATGAAAGGCCTTAATACCCGTTGGTGTAGTTCGATGACCGTGTGAAAGTAGGTTTTGAAATGCCTTGTACAGTTCCAACATTTCTTATAAGGCTTTGCTAGGGAAATATCTTAGATACATGTATGTCTCTTTGCATTACAATGGTACAGTAATATAGGTGACGTGTATGTTTGAATGTTATTCTTTTGTTTTGTTATTTAGTTCTCTGAATTGAAATGTATGTACCAGGGCATTCTTCTACCAGTAGAATTCTGGCCACTTTTATGCGATACCTTGCAAAGGGCATTATTAAAATCAGAGCTTCTATCTGATATTAAACAGTGTTCCTTTTTAAAAAGATTTAGTATAAGAAAAGGGTACATGAATAGTTGAAGAAACGTTAACTTTATGGGCTCTTTTTAATTATTTTAGAAGGTCATTTAATAGCCTATCTTGATTATTTTAAAGCTCTAATTAATTATTTATGTCCCCCCCCCCCCCCATAGTCGCCATGTAGATTCATATAAAATGATCTAAAGTGATCAAATACTGCACAAAAACTGTAGAGATGGATAAGTTAAAGTAAATCACAATTTGTTTCAGTAGCCAGACAGTCTTTTAACCCTGTCGGGACACCAAAGTCAACAACACTATGTACCAAGTGAATAGCATTTTAGTTTTGTGGTAACGAGAGGGTTAATTTAAAAAACAACAAACTTTGTCCTAAAAGCACATGCGTATCTTGGTGAATCTTAACTAGTGTGGACTTGTCTATGTTAGTCGCAGTAGCTGTGTTCATATCCACCATGTAATATCTATCCTTGCTTCATTGCACCCATGCGGACCATATTTTACAGTGTGTAAACATGCATTATGACCTGTAGATCCGTTTCGATGATGAAATGCATCGCCTACCTCAAACCAGAAAGAAATGAAAAGGAAAACTTCTGTAAATAGTTGAAAAATGTACTAGTAGCTGATTGATACAGCACTTGCATGTATTGTATATTGACTTCTCAATGCATGTTAATGCCATACAGGTAAATGAATGATATCACTTTTGCTGTGTGTCAGAGCCATGAGGGCGTTAAACCTCATACTTTTCGTGGAGTTAATGCCCTTCCAGCTCTCAACGATTGAAAGTATATCTTTAGTGTATAGTTTTAGCGTACATGTATGTTCTGTATGTTCATGTTCTGCACAAGTAATAATATTGCTCTTATATTCATCTCTTAGTGTGCCAGTGTCACATGACCACGCAAAGTCACCCGTAAAACATGACCTTTAACCTTTTTTCTGGCTCTGTCAGATAATTCTCTAGTGAAAGGCACCCCTTTAAAGGGATGACATTTTTTTTTTTTTTTCACTCAACACATTTTTGGGGGGGAGACTTGTGGGCATAAATTGGAGCTCAGCAATCCATTGAAGAAAAAAAAATCACTCACAGGTTCCTGCTGTTCAGGGTACAAAATGAACTCATTTGTCATTTTTCAATAGTTTTTAAATCATAGAATGTACCAAATGAACATTTTTAGTGTCATTGGGGAGGTGGTGGTGGTTGTTTTTTTGGCAATCAGTCAATTTTGACTATTATCACCATCAATTTGTTTTCCTTCTCACAATCAGACTTAAATCATAACAAAAAACAAACCAATTGACTTCTCTCTTTTTTTTATAGTTATTTTTTCCTCCTTTTCTATGTAGATAGCACTTAATTTTTAAATCTGTGGCTGGGGTAAATACGTAATTATTTTAAAAGAAAGCATTGTTCTTTTTTTTTTTTAATGTGAATAAGTAACCTCTCGTGGCACAATTAGATTAAATGTAATTAGCACAACAGCAAAGCACTTTGTAATATGTTCTGTTTACTTTATGGTTGTGTAGGTTAATTTGGGTAATTTGTTATGTATGTTAAGATTTTATCAATACAGATGGGGTTTCAAAATGAGCATTTTATTGTGAATTACAGCTCCTATATTTTTTTTTAACAGATGTCGGAAAATCTGAATTTTTATACATGTATTTCAAATGAATTTATTGAAAGATGTTCATTTTCCTTTTTGTGATTGAGATGTACATGAAAAATGTTTACATTGGTTAAATCGATATCAAAAGTTTTTGTTGCCAATTTTACCCCCCTTCGCCTCATGCTGATTTACCCAAAGGCTTTGCATAGATTCATATACAGTGAAACCTGTCTATAAAGACCACTCGAGGGAGACAAGAAAAGCGGTCTTTATGAGCAGGTGGTCTTCATGTACAGGTTCCTTTAATACACATTTCAATGAGAAACACTTTCCAAGGGAAACAAAATTGTGGTCTCTATAGACAGGTGGTCTTTCATACAGGTTTCACTGTATTCACTTCCACATAAAAGTATCATAAAATACTAACGGCAGGTCCGGACAATATTTGAAATGAATCTGTAGCTGTTTGATAGTGCTATATTTCTACGGCATTTCTGCATGGTATGCAAAAAGTCACTTTTTGTCTTGGCAATTCCCGCTTTTTTATGACAAAATAAATGCAGAACTTATTCAGATAATTCATGACTTCTCAATTGTGAATATCAGCCAAAATACTTCACTGTAAAGAAATGCTCTTATAGTTGATAGTATATGTTGGTCCCTTGTGTCCCTATCTGTGTATGTTTTTTTTATATAATGTTCAATATCAAGGAGCTTATTTCCTTGGTCCTGATGTTGTAAAAATGCAATTTACCTGCGATAGTATTATTCATATTGATGACGTGTTGTATATTTGTATAATTGCAATTTGTGATGATGTAATCACCACTTTTGAGGATATCTATTCATTGGGTTCATATTTTTATGTTAATAAATATTTGCTTCACTCTAAGAATTTTGGGTCTGTTTCTTCCTATCTTTCATTAAGACAAGTGTGTGTGTATCTGATCTACCCAAGGCCAAATAAATTAATTAACTTGAAGTTCCTAACTTCCTATATTGTAGAAATATTTCAATTAAGTTTGGTATTTGTTCATTTGGTGTTCCATACGTTACCAAGTATTGTGGAGTTCTGAACGCAAGATTGATAACAAATGTGTAATTTTAATTCATATTTGGTCTGACCCAAGTTCTATTAGGGCTATTAATGTAATACGATCATCAGAAATACTTGAATGTGAGATGTGGTTGGTTGGTTGGTAACATGTTGGTAACGTATTGGACAAAATTGCTTGGACTTGTACTTTAATTTACTTGCCTCGTAGCATTATAAATGTAGAATTCGGTGTACAGTGCCAAATGAGATACTGTAAAACCTGCAACTTTTGTGAGTGGTTCAGGTTTGCAAAAGTATCATGCCACGAAATTATGAAATCACAATAGGAACATAAAATTATTGCAATTCGCAGAAGTTCCTGGTTGTACAGTACATGAAAATAAAAACACAATTTACAAGTAGATATTTGTTTCTTCATCGCATTTACATTTAATTTTGTCACATCTTACTTCACACTTATAAAGTACATGTAGTACAAAAGAAAAATTCACCACATTCTCACTCAAAACAAACACCATGACATTACTGTATTTAAGTTACGCTAACTCCTTGCACATCCATATAATAAAGCATGTTACTTGGGGAATTCCCTAACAAGTTCATGTCGAGATGAGCACCTGGGGAGCGTTTCATCAAGCGTTTTGTCAGTGATTTTTACTGAAAAATTTGCTCTCAGCCAATCACATGCAAGGATTTCAGTAGCTTATAAGAGTTTCAGTAAAAATCACTGACAAAACGCTTGATGAAACGCTCCCCTGGTGATTGCGGGAACTTTGATTCAGTGTTACAAAAATGTATGGTCTATTAAACTAGAAAAGCCTTTTGAAAGGTGTTAACAAATGCGAAGACAATAATAAACACTCGGTTCTTGTACAGTGCATATCACATTTATCAATGTTTCTATGCGCTTCCGAAGAGCCTAGCTGCCCTAACGAAGGAGCTGAATTTTTAAGAAAGTAATTCCTACCGGTACCCATTTATTTCACCTGGGTCGAGTGTGGCAAATGTAGATCAATGCTGAGGCCGTAAAACAATTACACCAGCATCAAACATCAAACATCTCATTCCTACAATAGCAGTCCGTAGACTGGACATGCATGCATTTTACCAAACTCATAAAAAATGTGATAACTCGATGCATTATTGGAATGTAGTTGCCAATTTGTACCAGCTCCTGTTTCAGGATTCAAGGTCGTATGAGGAGACAATAACATTCTTGCCAATCGCTATAAAAAGAAACCCCAATAAAATGACCAGATTATTGCATTGCAATGATTATATCCATTGGGTATTCAGTTCCAAAATGAGGGGGTTGGTGCAATCAAGTGCTAATCCACAAACGTCTCTTTCCGGGACAAATGCATAAGTTATTAAAAGCCTATTATAGAAAAGAAATTGGGGCTTTTGAAGTGCCTAGGATATCTTATTACCAACTGATTGGGTGAATTTAAACAGAAGGTCGAGTTTTGGTTAAGGTTAAAAAATTATTTGTAAGATACATGTATTCTTTGTCACTTTAGAAGAATATCATGGAAATGACCCCCGAAAAGGATTGCTCTTCAAATACCCTCTTTTTAAAAAAAAAATGACAAGAAATAGCTGAAGTGTTTGGCCCGAACATTAATGCCACATGTGTGTGCAATCCCATAAACCCATTTCTGCGTACAGTGCATGTGCTTTTCAGCAAGATTGGGTCAATTTCTTATTTTGATGCTCCCAACCTCTCATATTACATGTATATAGCAATTCTGTCTAATGTACAACATAATCATCCTGTCCTAATAGAAAGCTTTGGTAATGTATGCAACTTTTATGCATACCTTTCAAACAAAGGTTGTTCTTGACAACCTGAAAGCTTGCCGGACATAGCAACAAATAATGTATGCAAACTGGATTCCAAGCATTGAGGCTCATTTATAAAAAAAAAAAGGTTCATGGAATAGCCAGTCACTAGGTGCTCAGAGAATATAAGTGCATAAATTTGCATACATTACAGAAGCGGTCTATTGCTTTGAGACATGACCAGAACTCAACTCTATCTTTAAATATATTTTCACAGGTTGTATGTAGGTTAGCCTGTGAAGATCATGTTCATGTAAATGCATGTCACTCATTTTTCACAAAAGGTAAGGATAGGCTCTGGATATCCCCGACCCCCTTACAATGCTCTTGGTAATCTTGAATTCTGATAATGACATCTAGAACAAACCTCAAAGAATCGAACGAAACTTACTCTGAAAATTCAAGAATGGATGACTTACAAGTGCCAAACGGTTTGGGTAAGAAATATGTAATAGCAGAGCAATGAATAAAGAAATACAAGGCAATCGGCCAAGCACAGACCCTCATTTGAACAATTAATCAGAAAATCAATGTGTCTTGAGAGAAGCCTAACCCAGGTTCCTACTGGTTGTGTCAGGAGCAGCCATTATGAACGTGATGGACAAAGAGAGTGTAAAATACATGTATGTAGAACAGGTGTCACATGTATGTTCACCTGTTCTACTTATTTTACAAAACAGCAGTGAAGGGATGTTCTCTTGTCTGCCAGAACCATTGTGAAGGGTAGAATGAGGGGTTGTTTATTTTGTCCACTCTCTTTGTCCGTCATGTTCACATTGGAATCTTACATTTCCGACACACTCTACTGTTAGTGTTTCTGCCTGCAAACTACATGTAGTCTCCACCCACGTTTCTAACAAGCTGTCTCACGTGTAAATGAGGGGTGTGGTTTTCATCAGATGTGATTTCAAGCAAGTTTGTGTAAATTTGCATGTAGAGTGGAACCTTGTTTTAACAAACTCCTTGGGACTCGGGAAATTACCTCTTTATATCAAAACCTTGTTACATCTGGGCTAAAACACAATAGAATACAAATAAGGTGGTACCTGCAAAATTACATTGTTACAATGAGAGTTTGTTTCAACAGTGTTCTTTATAATGACATTTCAGCGTACATGTACATTGTATTTTGTTATGCAAATAACCTGTCTCCTTCCTGCCTGGTAAACAATTCAAATCAATTAATTGCAATTCAATCCACAGAACTTAAGATTACCGACGCTTATTAGAACAATCTAGCAATTTTGAACCACGTGGATAATTGGTACAAGAATAACATAAGCTCTAAACCCATCCACTGTACAAAATTAAATGGCTGTCTAAATCCTATCGAGGTTCAATGAAATGAGTTGAAAGAGACGATGTGCTTTTTAAATCTCATCTATTCCCACCGCACCTGGGGAGCGTTTCATCAAGCGTTTTGTCGGTGATTTTTACTGACAAATTTGCTCTCAGCCAATCAGATCCAAGGATTTCAGTAGCTTATAACAGTTGTCTGTAAAAATCACTGACAAAACGCTTGATGAAACGCTCCCCTGGTAAATTGTGCGTGGTTCACCCCCGTCACGTTTTCAGGCCATGTTTCACGGAATCAAAATCCTGGAGTTTCTTCACGGATATAATGCATCATAGAATACCTAGGGCAGTGTAATATTCACGCCCGTCTCCATGCTTGTTGTCTGCTCCACTTCTGGTGAAGTGTGAGAAACATGCCGCATAAACAATGCGCCGCTCCAATTTTGTCACAGGGCTCCAAACATAAATGCATACACTGAAACCTGGTTATAAAGAACACCACTGTAACAAGCCCTCATGATAACAAGCCCTCATGATAACAAGCTCCAGTGATAACAAGGCAATTATTACCAGCCTCACCTCTTTGTTTTCCATTGTTTTGAGAACTGGATATAAGAAATTTCAATATAAAAGGGTAATTTCCTTGCTTCCAAGGAGTTTGTTATAACATGGTTCCTCTGTAATAAGGACAATAAGCCAAAATGGCTCCAGTATTCCAAGGGAAATATGTAAATAAGAATAAGAATAATAATTATTATATTAACAACATGGTGTTTTTACCCAGGGTAGCCTCAGTCATCAGTATGCACACTGTTTTTCCTGAGAGCCCTGCAATTACATTATTCTTGTTGGTGTAAGGTTTCAACAGTTGAACAAATGCCCCATGACATTTAAATAGGGGACATAGAATCTGTTTATCAAACAGTATTCTATCCAAAATCTAAGATATTAAATGTTATTATGTTAAGTATTCCACTTAAAACAAAATGTTGGGGTATACGGTTACAACAGTTGAACTAATGCCCCATGACATTTAAATATCAAACCTGTTTGTCAAACAGTATTCTATCCAAACTCTATGAAGGGTATGAGTGCTATCGTTACATTGTACAATCACAAGTTACACGTCTGCTTCTCCTGCAGGTATGTACACATCTGTCTCCCTCTCTCAGTGACCAGGGTCGTTTCGTTGCCTGGAAGATAAAAGAATGATGGGGGAGAAGATTGAAAGAGAGAAAGATAGATTGTTAGAGATAGATAGATAGAGAGAGAGAGAGAGAGAGGAGAGAGAGAGAGAGGAGAGAGAGAGAGGAGAGAGAGAGAGGAGAGAGAGAGACAGGAGAGAGGAGAGGAGAGAGAGAGAGAGGAGAGAGAAAGACAGATAGAGAGAGAGAGAGAGACAAAGACAGATAGAGAGAGAGACAAAGACAGATAGAGAGAGCAAGAGAGAGGAGAGAGAAAGAAAGAAAGATTGAAACAGAGAAAGACAGAATGATATATATATATAGAGAGAGAGAGAGAGAGATTTGATAGATAGAGAAAGACAGATAGACAGACATATAGAGAGAGAGATAGAGACAGACATATAGAGAGAGAGATAGAGACAGACAGATAGACATATATATAGATTAAGAGAGAGAGAGAAAGACAGATAGACATATATAGATCGAGAGAGAGAGAGAGAGAGAGACAGGAAGACGAGAGAAAAGAGGGATGAATCAAATAGAATAGAGAAATAAAACTATAAAACTTTGCACAGGAAAGGATTTTCTATCCCGTAGAGTGAATCAAACCCGTTTTAGTGGCCATTGTTCTAGAACAGCCACCCATCTATAGTGGTAAACTAAACTGTCTTCTTCTAGGAAGAAATGTATTGTAGAACCTGCTACACAAAGGCCACTACTCTTTAAAGGGGAATTAACCTCAAGATATAAATGTGCTTTTATTCAAAGATGTAATCTTTTCCTTCTTGTTGTCCTACGTAGTTTTGCATTAAAATATACGAGCAAAATTTATCGTCCGCTCGCGATACCTCTAGGATTAAAATATCTTCCTGACTGGAACGGTTTCCAATGGTCTATTTACAACTCCATATCATCAAGAAAATGGCATCCCCCATGTAAAGTGTTAGCAGATGATGCTGTGTGCGAGAATGTCTTGATTTAAAACCCTTTTCTGATACATGTATTTCATTTCTAAAGTGATACAGGCCAATGATTAAGAATATATTACACCTTTGAACATAAGTTACATTTATATTTTGGGGTTAATTCTCCTTTAAACACCCTTTTACACAGGTTTGTTGGTAGCTAAACCTTTCAGGACAGGAATTATTTAAGGGCTAAATTGATCACATTTTGTTCTTCAAATTGGCAACAATAATATTTTTCTTTTAGTGTTACATAGTTCGGATAAAATGTAATGTCTTTGAAAACAATATACATGGTGAGAGACTTTGTTGAAAAGTTGAAGCAATGGCCAATTTTGATCAAAAATGTGATCAATTTAGCCCTTGATTTTGAACCTCTCAATGCATTGCCATTTTAAGGATTTTGAAGCTTATTCTCCTTTATTAAATTCCTGGCATCAAACGCAATATGGTCATGCAACAAAAATGAACACAGTGTGTGCAGAAATTTTTGCTCTTTCTACTCATGCATCTGGTATGTTTTTTAGAGCTCTGAATCAAAAGTTATAGAGCCAAACCACAAAATGTGATCAACTGTCTCAAAAGGGTGGATTAAGGAGACATCAGCATTACCACTATCTTAAAAGTCTAAATGAGAAATAAGAAATTGACCCACTAGCTAATAACCACTGACAAGTCAACAAAATATGCTTTTGTGAACTGAGCATTTCCTCCCACAGGATATTTTAGCCTTCAATCACTACACGGCCCTACCTAGTTTACAAGCTGGGGAGCGTTTCATCAAGTGTTTTGTCAGTGATTTTTACCGACAACTGTTAATCCTTAGATCGGATTGGCCGAGAGCAAATTTGTCAGTAAAAAAAATCACTGACAAAACACTTGATGAAACGCTCCCCTGAACCCATAACAATGACAATGGTACACTACAAAGCAATCAATATTCAGAGTAGAGCAGCTTTGAGGTTCAACCCAAATGAGCGCACGTCACTAATCCCTCCTTGCTGCAGCCGGGCAAAACATGTGATCCACCTCTCCAGTGAAAGGAGGATGAGATGGAGCAAAAACTTGGCCTATATCCTGCTTTAACTCTGTTCATTGCTTTGGGGATTACATGACATATTGTGCACTGAAGGATGGGGCCTTTGTCAGTATAAATATATAACATGAGTGATTGCCTTAATCACTAAAGGAAGTTCCCAAGGGATGTTGAAGCAAATGTCACAACAAGGCAAGCGGTTTACAGCTTGAGAACTGTTGCTTTGACATGAACGATATGGACGTATCCCACGACATCAGGTATCCAAAATCAATAATACAGTGCAACTTCAACTTGTTTTGAGCCGCTGTATTGCGGCAACAAAAGAAAACTTGTTTTCAAATAGCGTTTGTGTGTAGGGGTAAATAATATCACATATCAATTCCATGGAAACCCCTCCTCATTGCAAAGAAGAGAAGAAAGAAAAGAAAAATAACAAATAAGGGACAAGAAACTAGCAATCAATTCAACTTGGCCTAGTAAAAGAGGCTGACTGTCAAACCAGACTATAGGGCTAAATACAATCACAAATAATAATAATGATAATAAAATACTGTAAGGCTGATTTTCGCGTAGATACTTCCGCGAATGGCAGGGTCTCAGACAATTTCGCGACTAGTTATTTTCACGGTTTGCCAATTGAATAAGAATATTGTACAAAGGTTTATATCATGTTTTTTAAATGGCTGTTTTAAAGTATGTTGGTACACAAGATCTTGCATTTAATTTGAACATAAACTCTGCCATGTAAAAGTTGGTTAGGCACTTCAAAAAATTGGCTTAAATTTCACTTTAGTTGTAGCTCAAAGCTGAAAATTCATGCCACAATTCAATCTCCAGTAAAAGACATTTGTATTATTTTATTTGTTGGATTCCTGTTTCAAAAATTTGGTTTTGGTGTCAAAATGAGATTTTAGCTTTGAGCTAGAATAAAAGTGAAATTCAAGCCAACTTTTGAAGTCTCTAACCAACATTTATGTAGTAAAATTGATGTACATTTTAAGTGCTAGCACAATTCAATGAAATAAAGTGAAACATTAGGCTTTAATTATTGCGATCTGAGGTGCACGTAGGTCTGGTGTTTTCAACGAAGTGGCTCGTACTCGGGCGCTATATGCTTCACTTTTTTCGCAGCGAAAATTAGTGCAATCATCAGCAAGTGGCAATATTTTTGTGACATGTAAAATTTGCGTCCCAACATCGACTCGCGAAATTCGCAAAAAATTAAACCCTCGCGTAAATAACAGCTTATACAGTAGGTTGACATAGAAAAGGTATTCGATATCGGTTTTGCTTACAGATTTATCCCAGTGAGCCTTCAGCACCAGGCAGATATTATTATTATAATTATGGGTGTTATGTGAGCAGCCCTTAAAAATGCCCAAGATGTTCTTACCTAGGTGCTGC
The DNA here is from genome assembly GCA_025617745.1 of Heliocidaris erythrogramma. NCBI lineage: Eukaryota > Metazoa > Echinodermata > Echinoidea > Camarodonta > Echinometridae > Heliocidaris > Heliocidaris erythrogramma. Next base: position 13,184,999 of record CM046873.1, on the reverse strand, counting down.
CTTGATGATGTTATCGACTCGTAGGATCATCTCAGCAGCCTCTGCTGCGCTGAGGACTACCTGACGTTTCACCTGGAAGGACTCCAGCACTCCCAGCTCCATGGTATTACCTATCGTACCATCAGTCATGTCTAAGAGGGTCAATATAAATAATAGCCTTTAGTTTTATCCCTAGTCCCACATGTGGACTTCTATGCTTAATCTTTACTAAATATTTCATTCCCCATCCCCCCCCCAGTCCAATACGTGCACTTGTGTAAATACCGGTATTTGATTTTCTGCAAGACTAAATTTTCGTTATGATTATGCTGGTTGAAACAGCATCATAACCCCCCCCCCCCCAAAAAAAAACAAAACAAAACAAAACAAAACAAAACAAAACAAAAACACAACAAACTCTGTATTACCTATCATACACATTGTTATGTCTGAAGAGGTTCAATGTAAACTATAGCCATTTGTTTTATGCCTAGTCCCACACTAATGTGATCTATGTTTGTGCTTTTTAGTAAATATGTGATTTTCTGCTTTCCTATTATACGACTGCTATATTAAGATTATAATTTGAAAATAAATTGCATTTTATTTTGAATTTTGACAAACAGCTTATTTCATAATAGGCACATTTGATATTTCAAACTTATTATTTTTGACTTTGCAATTGTGGAAAGTTACCTACAGGGTCATTTTAAAGCTTCTACAAACTAGATGGGGCATGATGGGAAAATGAAAGGCACAGACACTTTTCAAATCCTGTTAAAAGATGGCGCCATTAGGAGCTTCAGTTTACTGTCGCTTGAAACTGCTGGACTAATGCATAAGAAGCATAAGAATGTCAATTCCAACCCGAGAAGAAAAGAATTAGTGTGGAATAACAGTAGAACAATGAGAGACTTACTCAATCCCATCTTGTAGTTTCCTGCAGTGTGTGCTGCCCTCAGCTGAGAGACGAGTTCAGCCGAGTCGTAGCCAGCGTTATCAGCAATGACGGTTGGTAGCTAGCAAAGATAAATTACAAAGGAACATCTTATATATTAGGAATAGACCCGTTTACTACATGTAATGTATTTCAATTTATGCATATTTCTCTCCAGAATCCTTAGTTACCAACTATTTAGTACACCTGCTACGCATAATGGCATCTCTATGGCTGGAATCCATTTTGCATACATTAGTTGTTGCTATGTCGGGCAAGCCTCTAGCAAGCTTTTGAGTTGTCAAGAGAAACTTTTGTTCAAGAAGTATGCACAAAATTGGTGAACAGGTCTATTGCTAACAAATAATTCTCATTCCACCATCTTAGCTTTCACTTCTCAAAAAAAATTGCAAAGACATAATTATATCGACAGTGTAAATAAACTTGCTGAATATGTGTCAAGTTCATTGAACCCAAATTTGTGTCTTTCTTTTGAAAGGCAGAGGTATCAGGATTTTGGGGCCAAATGTTCACTTGATCAAACAAGAGACCCAGGGGGCACGACGCTCACCTGAGGTGGATCAATTCACATCTGGTGCATGTTCTCTCTAGCACCACCAGGAGATATGTTAGAAATTGAAACAACTAGGAGGATGTACATGAGATGATGTTAGAAATGAACACCCACCCACCCCATGGTCTACAATGTCATGTATTATTTGAATCTCCTACATCTAAGGATGATTTCCACCAACTGTGGTTGAATCATACAACAAATCATGCAAAGAATGTACATTTCTCCTCCTGCATATTAACCTCGCCTCGCAGGACCCCTATGGGGCCACCCTGAGAATGTCATGAACAACTTTTTATTCATCTTCAAGATGTATATTCTGATCTTCTCCAAAACACATGATCGGCATTCAACCAAACTTGGTAAGAATCATCCTTAGGGGTAGGGGATCCAAAGTTGCTAAAATGGTACATGTGGCCCCCAGGGGGGCCCAGGGGGAGGGCCCCCAAGTGTAAAAGCTATGTAAATTTCAAACATCTTCTTCTCCAGATCCAGGCATAGCTCAGACTTGGTATTGTGTATGGAGATACCTCTATAGATGAAGAATGAATGTTGTTCATGAAATTTCTCTGAGTGGCCCTATAGGGGCCCTGTGGGGGTAACATACTGGAGGGGGGGGGGGGGGGCGCTGCCAGGCAAAATGTACATTCTGATCTTCTCCAAAACACATGATCGGAATTCAACCAAACTTGGTAGGAATCATCCTTAGGGGTAGGGGACCCAAAGTTGCTAAAATGGTACATGTGGCCCCCAATTGTAAAAGCTATGTAAATTTCAAACATCTTCTTCTCCAGAACCAGGCATAGCTCAGACTTGGTATTGTGTATGGAGATACCTCTATAGATGAAGAATGAATGTTGTTCATGAAATTTCTCTGAGTGGCCCTATAGGGGCCCTGTGGGGGTAACATACTGGAGGGGGGGGGGGGGGGGGCGCTGCCAGGCAAAATGTACATTCTGATCTTCTCCAAAACACATGATCGGAATTCAACCAAACTTGGTAGGAATCATCCTTAGGGGTAGGGGACCCAAAGTTGCTAAAATGGTACATGTGGCCCCCAATTGTAAAAGCTATGTAAATTTCAAACATCTTCTTCTCCAGAACCAGGCATAGCTCAGACTTGGTATTGTGTATGGAGATACCTCAATAGAGTTTAAGAATGAATGTTGTTCATGAAATTTCTCTGAGTGGCCCTATAGGGGCCCCCTGGGGGTAACATACTGGAGGGGGGGGGGGGCGCTGCCAGGCAAAATGTATATTCTGATCTTCTCCAAAACACATGATCGGAATTCAACCAAACTTGGTAGGAATCATCCTTAGGGGTAGGGGACCCAAAGTTGCTAAAATGGTACATGTGGCCCCAGGGGGGCCCAGGGGGAGGGCCCCCAATTGTAAAAGCTATGTAAATTTCAAACATCTTCTTCACCAGAACCAGGCATAGCTCAGACTTGGTATTGTGTATGGAGATACCTCTATAGATGAAGAATGAATGTTGTTCATGAAATTTCTCTGAGTGGCCCTATAGGGGCCCTGTGGGGGTAACATACTGGAGGGGGGGGGGGGGCGCTGCCAGGCAAAATGTACGTTCTGATCTTCTCCAAAACACATGATCGGAATTCAACCAAACTTGGTAGGAATCATCCTTAGGGGTAGGGGATCCAAAGTTGCTAAAATGGTACATGTGGCCCCCAGGGGGCCCCAAGTGTAAAAGCTATGTAAATTTCAAACATCTTCTTCTCCAGATCCAGGCATAGCTCAGACTTGGTATTGTGTATGGAGATACCTCTATAGATGAAGAATGAATGTTGTTCATGAAATTTCTCTGAGTGGCCCTATAGGGGCCCTGTGGGGGTAACATACTGGAGGGGGGGGGGGGGGGGCGCTGCCAGGCAAAATGTACATTCTGATCTTCTCCTCCAAAACACATGATCGGAATTCAACCAAACTTGGTAGGAATCATCCTTAGGGGTAGGGGACCCAAAGTTGCTAAAATGGTACATGTGGCCCCCAATTGTAAAAGCTATGTAAATTTCAAACATCTTCTTCTCCAGAACCAGGCATAGCTCAGACTTGGTATTGTGTATGGAGATACCTCTATAGGGTTTAAGAATGAATGTTGTTCATGAAATTTGAGTGGTCCTATAGGGGCCCCCTGGGGGTAACATACTGGAGGGGGGGGGGGGGGCGCTGCCAGGCAAAATGTACATTCTGATCTTCTCCAAAACACATGATCGGAATTCAACCAAACTTGGTAGGAATCATCCTTAGGGGTAGGGGACCCAAAGTTGCTAAAATGGTACATGTGGCCCCAGGGGGCCCAGGGGGAGGGCCCCCAATTGTAAAAGCTATGTAAATTTCAAACATCTTCTTCTCCAGATCCATAAGTTTATCTAGATATTTTGTGTGTTATATACATCTTGAAGATGTACATGTACCATTTTAGGGTTTTTGGGTCCCCTACCCCTAAGGATGATTCCTACCAAGTTTGGTTGAATTCCGATCATGGGTTTTGGAGAAGAAGATGAAAATGTAAAAAGTTAACGGACGACGGACGCCGGACAACGGACGCCGGACAAATTTCCATCGCAATAGCTCACTCGAGCCTTAGGCTCAGGTGAGCTAAAAAGCTTCCTTCCAAACTGTGGCTGGTATTCATAACATCCTTCAACTTTAGACTAGGATTAAAGGTAATGTTTAGTTTTGGTAAGCTCTCAAAACCTTTTCGTCAGATTTATTGGATTTTTGTTGATAAATAGCAAGATACAAAAGACATTTTTATTATAGCAACAACTTGAATGATTTAAGAAGATATTTTATTGGAGAGATATTACATTTTGATGAATTTAAAGCAAAGCATTTGTACTAGTAAAGCAGAGATGCTGTGAAGATTTCACGTCCTAAAGCGGCATATTAAACAAATGAGAGGCAAAAAATAATTAAGGTGCCGGGTCAGGGATATAAACTTCAGCGTGCACTATACACGCGTTCAAAACCTACACACAGTGACACACATGCTATCTCCGTGCGAAGCCTTGAGATTGTTGTGCAGGGAGCCGTCGAGGTGGAAGGGTCCTAGAGTAGGGCAGTATATTGCCGTGATCTACCATTCCTTACATAATATTTACAGTAAAATTCACCAGAAATCATTGATGAAATACCAAATGATCTCGTACAAACATCTTTTGATACATGGAAAACAATACGAGACTATATTTAACACGTTTCTTTCCGATTTCCTTATTGCTGCCAAAACTGTACATGAGCTGTAAACCCCAACAAAAATACTTTTATAAATTATTCTACTGTTATCATACAATAAGGTGCAGTATATACACAAGTGTTAGGTTTTCGGAGGATGATCTAAAATGAGCTGATAAAATCTAGTGTGTACAGGGCCCCGTTGCATAAAACTTACCATTAATGGTAACTCTGCTATCAATGGTAACTACCATGGTAACATCATCCAACAGCCAATCAAAATCAAGGTTTCCATGGGAGTTACCATTGATGGCAAAGTTACCGTTAATGCTAAGTTTTATGCAACGGGGCCCAGTTCATAATACTAGATTATCAGATGGGAAAGATTTGATCTCGTTCTCTTCTACCTGTCTGAGAGCCCTTGCGAAAGCTTCGATGGCAACAGCTTCCTTGCCTGGGGTCCTGGCTGCTAGCTCACATACAGCATTGGCCATCAACATCTCAGAGGCACCTAGATACAACGATAGGACGAAACATAGATACACCTTGCATAACTCAAAGTCGTAGAAGTCGAACTTTCCCTACGTCGAATGAATTTTTCTGGCCAAACTATCATGATGCAAAATATGTGTTATTTACATGTATATTTCCGAAGTCAAATTTTACATAAGTCAAACTATTTTGGTGGTCCCAACAGATTCGACTTATGCAAAGTTAACTGTATATAACAATTATACAGAAAGGCACACTTGTGCACGATATTTTAAGGCTGCGGTTAAGTACAGTCAAGGCAAGGGTCAAAATTGGATTCACAATCTCTTAAAAATTGTTTGAATTCTTAAAACGTGGTGAAAAACAGACGGTCCTATGCAAAACATTCCAAATTCACAAACCACAGGTATTGTAATGACATAGTTCAAAACTGCTCTGTGTGTTCACTACTTTGCTTGGACTATACATCCAAGTCAAGGAATATATGATTCTACGTCTTTTACAGCAACATAATATCGTGCTAATGGTCTAGTATCATCAAGGCAGTAGATTTTGCTCATTAGCCTGAGAAGGGTAGACATATTATTAGGGCCTATTATGTTCAGTACAAGCCTGAATGAAGAGGTGATAGAGCAGGAAATTAGGCTACAGTCTAAACACTGGCACTCATGGATAGCGATATTACTGAATAGACAATAATAATAAGCAGAATAATTGATAATTTTTTTTGTATAAAGCGCCATTTCAATCAAGTAACTGATCAAAGGCACTTTGCAGCGTACTATTACCCCTGGTCATTGGATTCAGTTGCGATTCTATGCTCAGAGGGCACATTCTCCACTCCACTTGGGAGCATTCCAGCTTGGCAATCATTTTACAGGCGCACATGTGCTATTCCAGCCACAATGATGTTCGCATACTACCGGTTACCCATTTAACACCTGAATGGAGACGAGCAAAGTAGGTAAAATGCCTTGCTCAAGAATAAAGTGCCGTGCCAAGGTTAGAACCCACGACCTTTCATCCCCAGTCAAGAGATTAAATCACTTGACTACGACACCTCTACAGTCTGAAAGCCTACCTCCTCCTGGTACGGTGCGTGTGGTCTTGACTGTCTGCGATAGAACACAGAGGGCGTCATGCAGCGAGCGTTCTACCTCATCCAGGATCTGCTGGGTTGCACCCCTCAATACAACGGTGCAAGCTTCGCCGAGAGCCACGCCAGAAAACTTGATCAGCTTGTCCTCGCCTGAAGAATAGAGGGTGAGAGGGAAAAAGGATTGTACTTTTGTCAAAACTCTGCAAATAAGAGTATATTGAGAGATTTGTAAGAGATGCTTTTTCATTTTGCTAGAATTCAGCTATTCAGGGCACCTTCCTTCTGTTTGAAAATCTTCTGATTTAGTAAAATATGCCACTAATCCTATCTTTTGTAGCAGTCCTTTTATATGATCCGATACCATTCAGTAACGTCACAATGCAATTCCATTATTTCAACTCCATACTGCCTGTTCAGTAAAGATAGCAAATTCATGATATATTTGTTGAGAAAAGATATCAAATAACCGCATGAAAACCGAAACTATCAATCTCAGGGCTGTTGTTTGCTTTTATGTTTTGTTGGAAAGGTTACTGTATTCAGTGGTGAATAGTGTCATAACTTGTGTATGTTTTTGTATTGTAACATGTCCTTGGTGAAAGGCCAAGATGAAAAACTGTGCAAAACGACTGCCAGAGCTATCTTGCTTTAATGAAAATACTAAACGAAAGAAATAAATATATAAATAAATAAGTAGATAAAACAAAATAAATGAAAAAAAAATATGAATATAACAAGATCTAATCCCTCACCAATCATGACCTCCTCGATGAGATCACAGCGACCCAGCTTGACCAGGTCAGGGCGATCAAAGGTCGAGACGATCTCTCCTCCTGTCACCAGGGCAAGGCGCTCAACACCCTCGAAGTCAGCGTGCTCGATGGCCATCACACCCTGGTCTGCAAACAACTGCTCGGGGTAGTTGTAGATCAGCTGCCTAAAATGTTTTTTTTAAAAAAGGGGTACGGCGATAATGAAGACCTCTTAAAAATCTCATTAAATCTATTACACAGTATTTACCTCTTTTTAAGGAATTTTTTGTTTGATTCTTCTGCAGGGTTCTTCTGCCTCTTTTAATCCTAAAGATTCTTGTTGGTGAATTGTGCATGTTGTAAAACAAAACCTTCGCATGCAAGAAATTTGTGAAAAGTCCAGACCAGGTTTCTTAATGTTTCATGCCATAATATAGTTGAATGACAACACTAAATTGTTGTGATTCACAAAGCTTTATGGTTTTAATAATAATAATAATATTGGATATTTATATAGTGCTCATATCCACCATGAATGGTGCTCAAGGCGCTCCAATATTACCCCGGCTCTAGCCAGGCTACCGATTTCGGTGCTCACAGCATTCAAGGAATTAATTCCTGCCGGTACCCATTTAACACCTGGGTGGAGAGTGGCAAATGTAGATTAATGTCTTGCCAAAGAACAGTAGTGCCGCGCCGGGGTTCGAACCCACAACCTTCCCATCTCCAGTCCAGTGTTTAAACCACTCGACTACAACACCTTTACAGTATTATGTACTCAAAAATGCTGGAAAAGACATTGCAATGGAAATTCTGAGTCTTGTTTTTGATCTTTGTTGCCTGTGTCTGTTTGTCAAACACAGTCAAAAATGGAGCATAAATTACAATTACCTAACATTTTTTTTTAGGAGTGGGGGGGGGCAAATTTTGTAAGTCATTTCAAATGACGAATAGTACCACTGACTTATCTTTTAATTAAAACTACAGGAAACAGCATAAAACAGAAGAAGTGTGTTTGTACCTGTTAATGAAGACATTGATGTCATGTTTGAGGATCTTATTAACTTTCTCCTTCATCTTCTCTTTCTCAGCCAGTTCAAGTTCAGCAATCTTAGCCGTTGAGTCAACCCTTACTCTGGATCCAAATACCTGTTACAAAAAAGGGAAGGAATGAATCTCAGAAGCTCTAAAGAAAGAATCACTATGAACACGATGACAAAGAGAGCGGACAAAATATACAGCTTCTCATTGTACCCTCCACAATTGCTCTGGGAGACAAAAGAACATCCCTTCATTGCTATTTTGTAAAATAAGTAGAACAGGTGAATATGCATGTGACACCTGTTCTACATACTTTTACATAATAGCAATGAAGGGATTTTCTTTTGTCATCCAGAGCAATTGTGGAAGGTACAATGAGGAGCTGTATATTTTGTCCACTTCTTTGTTCGCCATGTTCATAGTGAATAAATTCCCTATTGCACAATCTTTTCAGGGTTATTTACATATTAATTTGATCAATTTCAGTATGATACTGATTTTCATATAATGATACAAAACCTCTAAAAAGGGAAAACATTTTCAGAGACCTGGGTATGTCTACATGTATGAAAGGAATTAACTCAACTTCATAAGCAGAAAATCAAAGCAAGAGATCAAGTTTGTGATTTTCAGAATTTGGGGGCATCAGTGCTTTTTCAATCAAAACTTTTCCTTCTGGTGCCATTTCCAACCGTCCAGTGAAATCTTTGTTTCATACTGAAAATGAAATTGAAAAAAAAAATTAAAATAATAAAAACACACCAGCAAAAAGAAATTATGTAAATATCCGGAAAGAGGGGTAAACAAAAAGGTGTTGGGCACAAGAAAGGCCCTTAAGTGTACATCTGTATCTGTGCGGTACAAGATACAGAAATAGGACACATACTATGCTCAGGCTTCTCAGTAGAAACGAGTTCACACATGGTTCAAATTGACAGAAATATGGCTTTACCGAATACCATGGGCCCAGGGGGTGACCTGAGAGGACCAAACCACTTTTGCAGGTTGAAAGTATGCATTGACATATTTATTGGTCCATACTGAGTGAAATATGACCTTATGACATCCCAGGGAGGTGGTTTGGGAGGACCAAAACAACTTTGGAGATTGAAAGTAGGCATTGACTGATTTATTACCCTTGTCGGTACCCTTGTTAGGGGAATCAACACATGGTTTTTATATTCTGAAGTTCCTCACCCTTCGTATCAACACCAAGGTTGTTATGTACTGGCGAGAACGCTGACTACGCTTGCATCATTTCACTTTGCTGCATGTTTTTCTTTAGGCAGTTTGTTGTGCGTTGTGTAAGCAAGGGTTTAGATGATCCTTTGACTCACCTTAATCTTATCTGTATCCATAGGAGTATTTGCCACCAGGATGCGAGCATTCTCTATCCGCTTAGGCTGGTTCACGCCAACCTTCTTGTCCAGTAGGAAGCCTTCGTCAAGGTACGACTCGTTCATGTTCCCACCAAGCTTCTTGATGATCTGGATGGCGTGGAGATCCGTCTTTCCCTGCGATTGAAACATAAGAGAGTACGCATGTAATGGAGGCCCTTCACAAATTTTCTGAACATGGTGTTACATCGATGTAAAACACAGTTTACTCTTTTCCTTCTTGGTATGTTTGGCCGTGAGTGACATTCACCTGTGAGGTAACGGGCACATTACCTGAGGGAAGTTTTTAATAGAAGGTGTCGCACACTGGCAAGGGTTCTACGGATATTGGTCAGGGTGACCTTAAACCCCACAAACACAAACAAAGAAATATCACACACAAAAGACATATAATTCCTTACATATGTGTCAGCAGAAAAAGTAATGCATACATGCCAACCTTTCTAAGCAAATATTACGAAAACAGTGTATTTTGTTTGCTTTAAAACACAGAAAAATAGAGGAATATTGGGTTTACAACATTAGTTTGAAGGCCCAAAATAGGAATCATTCCTCTAAAATAGGAATGGTTAGCACGTATGGTACTGTTTCCTGCATGCAAAATATTTCCTCCTCATCAGTAATTCAACAAAGGTAGCCTATTTTTATACAAAATATGAGCTCATTACCTTTAACCTGAGAGCTCAGTGTTGTGAAGGTGAAGGCTATCAATAGGTCTAACTTACCTTCAACCTAAGAACTGCATTTACACAGAGGGATGAGAACTTGTCTCGGTCATGACTGACGATCTTAGAACTTAGCGTCGTGTAGGCAATCTTCATCAGGTCAGACTTGAATTTCTCGGGATCATCACTGTAAGAGAGTACAAATCATTGACATATTTACAACTTTCAGAAAAAAAAAGGTTGCATACATATCACATTGCAGGTATTGATTAAGCTATGCCTATATCTAGAAATACCTTGTACTGCAGAAACATTGGCCATAGTTCTGTTTGACAAGACATGATAAGGCAGTGATTATGCAATTACATATATCCTCCTGAGCAAGCCTGATTTTCTTGCTGGACCACCACTGTCTCAGATGCCTTGCCCCCCCCCCCCCCCCGAAGCGAAGGTCCAGATATGCCACTGTACATGATGCTAAGTTATCAGGACAATGTATGCCACCATCAAGGTTGTGGAAGTAAACTTGCCCTGACAGCTAAGGCTATAATCGGTAAGCAATGTTAGCAATGGCTCAACGTTCTATCTGAGAGACATCTCACTCCAATGTCCTCACCTGTGGTCTTCAGAAGCCTGAGTGAGTGCAGCAACAGATACATCAATGGCCTTCCTCCAGCCAGCAATGATGGTGTGGGGATGAAGCTTCTGACCAATCAACTTCTCTGCTTCCTGTTCATCAAATCAGATTGAAATGAGACCAATGCAAGAACATGATACACACATTCATTCTCACTTCTTACATCGGTTGTACGACAATTGCTCCCCGGTAATTCACAACACTAACCTATTTCCCCAACTTCAACTCAGGACCTAGTACTATATCTAACCCTTACCCTAAGCCTAACCTGAACCCAGCAGCAACTTAATCCTAAACAAAATACACCCTTGACAAAATAAAGCACTGAACAACTGGGGTTTTTTTTTTTTTTTTTTGTATAGAACATGCAAAATGTGAACAATAGCCAGCCAAAACACCAAGGACCCAGAAGGCTAATCAATGGTTCACTGCAACTCATTTTAAAAAATATAAAAAAAGCAATTTAAGGAAAAATATTGGGCAATAGGTAAAACAATGAAGTCATGAAATGCGATTTGCCAAAAGAAATCTATGCACACGCCTTTTAAAAGAATTTAGTCCTGTACAGGAAGGCGTTCCAACAACATGATTTGGGAGACTGTTCCAAACCCCTTGAAGCCGTGTGAATGAAGCTTCTGTCCAATTGATGAGTTTTTGCAGTGGGTAATAATAGAACTGTTGCTGGAGCAATTATTGGATCACTTTTACATCAAATCAAAACCACCAACAGAATGTAAACATATTTTGCATATTCAAATTTTGATACATATCGAACAATATGAAGTTAATGCAATTTCCTTCTCACTACCAGAATTTAATATTTATGTATGTTCAGTGAGTGAAAAGGAAATAACAATAATATTTGATTAAAATTAATTAACACAACTTAATGTTAAGAAATGGCACATCAGCTGTGACACAATTCAACATATTTCAACACTTTAGATGTAATTTCCGAAGAAGCGAAAGGTTTAAAATTTGGAGTTGAGAGATTACTTACTTTGAGGAGCTCACAAGCAAGCACTGTGACAGATGTAGTTCCATCTCCAACTTCATCATCCTGTACCTTACTGATATCTGAAAAGGAAAGAAAACAACACATGGAAAATTTATTATATCAAATAGGAATACCAACAGGATATCAATATTCTACTTACACTACACAATTGCACATGCATTGCCAGTTTATTTTCTTGTGTTATCAAATTCATAACCCTACAACAATTCCCAAAATATAATCCTCAGACAATAATGGCTTATACAGTAATTGGTTACACCAATATGGATTGCTACTTCCAAATTTCAGTTAGTCTCTCGTTCTATTTCAGGGAGAAACACACGAAGGGGAAGTACGGGAAAGGAGGATAACTACCAAGTTTTGTTTGTACATTACTTTCAAGAAACTGGAAATAAATCAAGGAAGTGCTCTTGGACTTACCAACAAGGATCTTAGCAGCTGGATTGTCGACTCCAATGGATTTCAAAATGGTGGCTCCATCATTAGTGACAGTCAGAGGTGCATTGGGGCTGTTGCTCTGTAGGATCTTGTCCTAGAAGAATATACAAGAAAGGTGAAAGGTTATTTAATCAATTCATTCATGCTTTAACATGACTTCAAGGACATTATGTTTACAACAAATCAAAGTGACTTGTATTCCGCTCAGTTTTATCTTTTCGAGCTCTTTCACATCAGGGGAGCGTTTCATCAAGTGTTTTGTCAGTGATATTTACCGACAACTGTTATAAGCTACTGAAATCCTTGCATCTGATTGGCTGAGAGCAAATTTGTCAGTAAAATTCACTGACAAAACGTGTGATGAAAAGCTCCCCAGCTGTCTTCACCGACACCGCTGCAGTGAAAAAAATATGTTCACGAAGGCAGAGAGAAATTTAGCTCTGTGAAGCTCAAAAAAGAGTTCGGGGAGGGGGGGGAGTGGGAAAGCAGCTACGAAATCTCTTCATTTTGATATAAATTCTAAAAATAGAGCTCTCACTAACAAAAACCTATTTTTAACACTGCATTGCTGCTAAGAAGAAAGTTCATGGATCAAGTTTGCTCTTCTTTAAATCAGCTTAATAATGAAGAAAAAGAAGAAAATCCCTTGTGCACCACTTCAAAACATACAGAGAATCTCCGCTTCCCCCCCCCCCCAACCAAAAAACAAAAACAAACAAAAATTTAAAAGTAAAACCCACATATCTTAGGGATCAGGAGTTGGTCTAGCGGTAACGTCTACAGGCAGCTCTACAAACTAACTCTGATCGGACACAGGTTCGAATCTCAGTCACGTCTTTCGGATGGTCCCAGACGTAAAAAATCATATTTGATTGATACACGTCTGTCAAAACTCAAACTCAATCACACACACACTTACCATTCCTTTTGGTCCTAAGGTGCTCTTGACGAGGTCTCCAATGGCAATAGCACCAATAAAAGATGACATACGAGCGAGCTCTGCCTTCTCCTCCTCCGCATTGTGCTTAAGAATCTGGACAGGTTGTAGTGACACCTATAGCAAAAGGAAACACATCATTACCCAATTAAAGGCCTTTTTGTTTATCAGGTAATTTACTGGACAGGGTCAGGGGTTCGAGACCCTGTGACTTCACCAACGTTCTGTGGCAAGACATTGATCTTATTTGCCACATTCAACCTAGGTATGGTAAGCGATTGGATTGTTCCTTGAATGCACTGTCTGCTGCTAATACATGTAGTTGTGCCGTTGCTTAAAGTGATTGAGTAACTTTGTGCAGGATTGATAAAATCTGAGCTTTCTGGCCTTACATGTTATCAGTGTATGTAATATGGTGTAAATATGAAGCCCATGTGGAAAAAAGCACTTCAAAATCATCATGTGCTTCACAAAAGTAAACATATGCAAGTGACCGGAAAATGCCAGACTCATTTTCCCCATTGACTCAGTGTTAGACTAAAGCGTATGGCCATACGCTTTCGTAAATGGGAGTATTCAGTCGCAGATATCTTAATAATAGCATTATATATTTGAAAACCTTTCTATGCCTGGCTATTTATTTATCATTCTGAACATCATTATACAAGACAGATATCAATATTCAACAATTTATTAAATCAAGCCTCCACAAAGTTACTCAATGCCTTTAAGCCCAGGTAAACAATTTTGAAGCTCAAACTTAAAATTGCAAAAATAAGTGTCAGTCCCACTCACACATGGCCAGTAGAGGCGCACGGCCGTTATTGGAGACTATTTCCTATTTGGTAGACTGTCTCTATTGTCAAGAGACTTTTTTTTTTGGTAGCCTGTTTGGGAGATACATGTAGTCTCCCATTTAGGAGACCAATTTTCTTTGTTTACATTTGCTGCAAAGGGATTACATGTACCGCGGCTCAAAATGAAAATGTAATTAGCAGATTCCTCATGAAAAATTACCCCTTTTGACCATCTACTTTAAAAATTCACTGTGTTTTGTTTTCATAACATTTCTTGTTATGATCTACACACAAAACAAATGGGCTTCTGACCTCAGTGAGGCAAAAATGTGGCACAAATGCACACAAATACAACTGGGCGTTGTGGCGTGCGCCTGTAATCCAGCTACCTAGTAGTAGTACCAGTAGAAGTTATAAACTGATTCAGCGCACATCAGCAAGCAATGGTCATATTGACCATTAGGATCATATACATGTGTGTATACTGGGTATTGGGGATACAGATGTAATTTTGTTTGAAATGGAGGTTTTTGTGAGCAAACTGATACTTAAGTATCACTCTTTAGAGTTTACGTTATAAGTTCGTTAAGATACAAAATGTAGAAAGTTATAAAAACTTACATTTACAGCCTTGTTTTTCGTACTTGTTACCCACACCTCCATACGGATGACGACTGCTCTCAATATGTTGCGCACTAGTGAGGCCGCTCTACATGGTTACGCACCATAGATACGTACGCAGAATGTTACGCACACAAGCTATTCTACGAAGACCTGGAAGGGCCAAACTGACGACGTAAAAAAATTAAAAATATTACGTACGTACGTAGTAATTATTACGTACGTACGTAATATTTTTTATTTTTTTACGTCGTCAGTTTGGCCCTTCCAGGTCTTCGTAGGAGATCGACGAACCGATCGCGCCGGTACCACTACGAGCGCTGAGGGCTCCCTTCATCATAATCGTGAAAAATACAAAATGGATGCTGACGGGACAGTCTCGATAGGAGTTATCGACAAAAAGTACCCAAAATTTCAGGAAACCCTCTTCAAAGGTCACAAAACAAACTGGTAAGTTTTAATCATCTATTATTCAACATAAGTATTTAGATTTAAGTAAACTGCAATATATGAGTTTCACTTAAATATAGCCAAAAATGCACAGTGATGCAGTTTAGGTATGGGATGTGTGTTGGCTGCATTCCTACACAGTCGGCAATGGCGTGTACCTATGAGTGATTCAGCGGACCCAGGTTCGAGACTGAGTCACTCATAGGTACATTCCTATACTTCGTGTGTATAATGTAGGCAGTCATACACCTCATCTTTTTAAAACACCACTGCACAAAAGTCACCAATATTCACTCAAAATCGGCATTTAATTTTCAAAAACCGACCCCAAAATATCCAAGAAATACAATAAATTCAACTCACCAATGTTGGAAAAGATATTTACAAAAATGAAATCCGCAATTTACTGTTGATTCTCGCGAAACGAGCAATCGGAGTCATTGTGTACATTTCCTGGTCGCCGCGGGCGCTGACATCTCCCCAAAAGAGTTTTGTCCTCAAAAATTCGGTCCCTATGGCGTACACGGAAAAGTTCCGATTTTCTGTGTGCGCGATCGTAAAGATCGATGTGCCCTTGCGATCCCGAGTTTCTTCGTGGACAAAAATTATATTGGCCGATTTTAGTCTAAGACATCGGCAGTTTGTAAACAACACGCGATCGCGAAACAAATCGGCGGGGATTTCTCCGGTTTTGGACAAGATTTTGACTTTGGATTTTGCTGTAAATATCAAAAGTTCTTCCTAACGGCCATTTGAGGTAGGAGTGAGATTTTTAAGGGCTGAATTTGAAAGCAAGTATTTAAAATATTTATCTTATTTTCCCCCCATACCTTTAGTACATGCGACAGAAAATACCAACTATTTTACAGAAATGTACCCGGGAGTGGACTGAGTCACTCATAGGTACATTCCTATACTTCGTGTGTATAATGTAGGCAGTCATACACCTCATCTTTTTAAAACACCACTGCACAAAAGTCACCAATATTCACTCAAAATCGGCATTTAATTTTCAAAAACCGACCCCAAAATATCCAAGAAATACAATAAATTCAACTCACCAATGTTGGAAAAGATATTTACAAAAATGAAATCCGCAATTTACTGTTGATTCTCGCGAAACGAGCTATCGGAGTCATTGTGTACATTTCCTGGTCGCCGCGGGCGCTGACATCTCCCCAAAAGAGTTTTGTCCTCAAAAATTCGGTCCCTATGGCGTACACGGAAAAGTTCCGATTTTCTGTGTGCGCGATCGTAAAGATCGATGTGCCCTTGCGATCCCGAGTTTCTTCGTGGACAAAAATTATATTGGCCGATTTTAGTCTAAGACATCGGCAGTTTGTAAACAACACGCGATCGCGAAACAAATCGGCGGGGATTTCTCCGGTTTTGGACAAGATTTTGACTTTGGATTTTGCTGTAAATATCAAAAGTTCTTCCTAACGGCCATTTGAGGTAGGAGTGAGATTTTTAAGGGCTGAATTTGAAAGCAAGTATTTAAAATATTTATCTTATTTTCCCCCCCCCATACCTTTAGTACATGCGACAGAAAATACCAACTATTTTACAGAAATGTACCCGGGAGTGGACTGAGTCACTCATAGCTACATTCCTATACTTCGTGTGTATAATGTAGGCAGTCATACACCTCATCTTTTTAAAACACCACTGCACAAAAGTCACCAATATTCACTCAAAATCGGCATTTAATTTTCAAAAACCGACCCCAAAATATCCAAGAAATACAATAAATTCAACTCACCAATGTTGGAAAAGATATTTTCAAAAATCAAATCCGTAATTTACTGTTGATTCTCGCGAAACGAGCTATCGGAGTCATTGTGTACATTTCCTGGTCGCCGCGGGCGCCGACATCTCCCCAAAAGAGTTTTGTCATAAAAAATTCGGTCCCTATGGCGTACACGGAAAAGTTCCGATTTTCTGTGTGCGCGATCGTAAAGATCGATGTGCGCTTGCGATCCCGAGTTTCTTCGTGGACAAAAATTTTATTGGCCGATTTTAGTCTAAGACATCGGCAGTTTGTAAACAACACGCGATCGCGAAACAAATCGGCGGGGATTTCTCCGGTTTTGGACAAGATTTTGACTTTGGATTTTGCTGAAAATATCAAAAGTTCTTCCTAACGGCCATTTGAGGTAGGAGTGAGATTTTTAAGGGCTGAATTTGAAAGCAAGTATTTAAAATATTTATCTTATTTTCCCCCCCATACCTTTAGTACATGCGACAGAAAATACCAACTATTTTACAGAAATGTACCCGGGAGTGGACTGAGTGAGCATGGTGAGTCACGTCTTTCGGATGGCAGCTGGATGGTGACGTTAACTAGGTCGGTCCCAGACGTAAATAATCATATCTGATTGATACACGTCTGTAAAAATTACACACACATTGAAGAGATCAGGAGATGCCGTTCAAAAATGTGAAGCCGAACATTCATTCAATCAATTGACAAATTTCTCAACCGTAATTTTCAACACGAGAAATAATGCACAGAATTCAATAAATGGGACCGAAGACTTTTATGGTTGCCAGGCAATTTAGTTCTCAACTCGTTGTGTACTGAAAACCGACAAACAAAGCTCATTCACACAACATTATGCATCTCAACGTTAAGAAATAAGTTCAAAGTAAATATTAATCTTGGACGAAGATTAAAATTACTTACCATTTTGAAGAATTTGGGTGTGTTCCAGGAGAATTCACAGAAGACCGAGTTTTCTCCTTCACCACGAGGAAATATTTAATGTAAAACTACAGAGGGCGAGCGTCAATATTAGAATTGGCAGAATGATCTCGAACTTTTCATGCTAACCCATGAGACATGCATAGCAATGATAAACAAATAAAATGCAAGAAAGAGAAAAAGAATAGGTATGAAATGTGGAATATTTTCTCTTTTTTATGTCTTATTGTTTCACAATTAATTTATGTAACTGAATTGGGCCCAGAACCTTGCCAAAACACGCTCCAGACTGGATGTAAGGAAACACTTCTTCAGTCAAACAGAAATGGAATAAGCTCCCAGAGAGAAGAAGCCATCCAATCGACTACACTCCTCACATTCAAACAGAAGCTTTCCAGTTTGGGTTACTAATGGGCTACATAGCCCCCTAAACCTTGCCACACTTATCAATCTATCTACGTGAAGATGGAGGTGTGGCACTTCAAGGTATATGTTCAAGGTTCAAGGTAGCCTATGTTCTTTTGCTGGCGGTAGATAGTAAAGAGCTTATATGTCATGGGCAAACACAAGTCCAAAGTTGCCATCTAGTGACGAGAATAGTTTGTTATCGTACTTTGAGGAACAGCTAATTAGAAAGTAAATTTTAAGTAAAGTTCACAATCCAATGGAGACAATAGTTCATGCTGCTTTTATTACATCATTCCTATCTCAATATTTAACAGTTGTCCGAGTGATATGCCTAAACTTTTAAATGCCCCCCTCGCCCCCCCCCCCAACACAATAACACACATCGAAATTTGATTCCCCCCCCCCCCCCGCCTTTCCCAAGTTTTGTAATGTTATTGATGTTCATGTAATAATAGGTCTAAATTAAGTCAACCTTCTCGAAATATTCATTTTTTCATGTTTTGCTTGAGAGAAATTCACAATTAAGGAGGCTTTTTTATTGTGTACTTAAGGCCCTTCTTAAGGTATGCTAGTTGGGTTTCAAGGGGGCGCGGCCGATTCGCCCCTCCCCCCCCCCCCCCGATCCTTCCCTGCGCTCATATAGGAAACGTCAGGATGAAGATCCTTAAACAGGCATTCTTTATTCAGAGATCATTTTGGCAATCCGGCGATAGGGCACTTTCTGTTCACTGATGCTATGTCAGGGAAGTGTATGTACTGATAATCGTTACTATTATATCAGCGAAAAGAATCTATCATGACCACCGAAGTAAATGCATACCTATACTTTCAATTATCTATAGGCATTACATTTCTTTTGAAGGCAATTGAGAAGTTTATTTTGATATCGTCATTATCATACATGACATGTTACATGAACTAAATATAAAGATGTATTATTTTTCATTTGTACTGAATGAATGCAATAAAGAATGCTACAAGACAAAATAGAGGGTTTTATCAAAAGCAAATTCATAAAAAGTGGTTGTCCAACCCTTTATAAATAATTAGGCCTACACATAATTTGCGAAGGTTGACATTAATACCAAGTCATTGTAGAGATCATAGACTGAACATCAACATATTTGGCACGTGTATTTTTGATACTGAAGATCAGAATAAGACCATTTTTTTTTTACTACCAGATTTATTCCTAAGAAGATAATTGGGTTCTATCCCGCAAATCAAGGAGAAATAACAAAGCTTCATAAGAAATTACACTTGAAATGAAAATCCCAAATCAACTATATACATGTACGAATAATCGACTGTGATCAATTAAGTGCCCCCATCGAATGGCGAAAAGGAAAACGATAGAGAGTGATGTAAGGGAGGGAATCGAGAAAGAGATTAATAGAGAGGGGAAGAAATTGATTTACAATTATAGTTTTAACTATAGGCCTATCTGTATTGGCAGTAGACGGTGAATCTAGGGGCATGGAGGAACGAAGGAGGTATATAGTATATAGTAGGGGTGTTGTGGATCAGTGGATAAGTCCCCGGACTGTGAACCACGAGGTTCGGGGTTCGAATCCCACCGCAGCACTAGCGTCCTTTGGCAAGACGTTAATCTACATTTGTCACTCTCCACCCAGGTGTTAAATGGGTACCCGGTAGGATGGCGAAAGGTAATGTCCTTTGCTTAGCATGTGTGCGCTTACAGGCGACTGGCTGGAATGCTTCCCAGGGAGTGGAGAATGTGCATACACTGTGTGCGGGCGTGCCAGAATCCAATGACCGGGGGTAATAATTTGCGCCTTGAGCATCTAATCAGGATGGAAAAGTGCGCTATACAAGTCACATGTATTATTATTATTATTATTATTATTATATAGGGCACCGGTACCCAAGTGTACTACACCTGGGTCGATGGTGGCAAATGTAGATTAATGTCTTGCCAAAGGACGTTATATAGTGCCGGGCTGGGATTCGAACCCCATTCATACCTTGAGAGCTACAAGAAGGAAGAGGGGACGAGAAACTATAGTCATTACGCCTAATATGCGCCCCTCCCCCCACATACACGGCACTATTTATTCCGAAATAGGGACGAAAATGAAAAGAAAAGAACAAAAAAGTAGTTTGCATGATTGAGGTAAATTGTTTATATACGAAAAAAAAAAGATCAGGGGGAAAGAGAGAGAGGGAGAGAGGGGGGGGGGGGGGGGGGATAAAAGGATAACTGCATGGCATTACTAAAGGCACTGGTAATGCAGCGGATTCGTGATGAAAACCAAAGGAATTGTGCACTTTTTGATAAAAGCATGATATTTGGCATGTACCAGCTAGGTAGAGTATTTGATGCTGAATAATTCTGGATATGGGGCCACCTAAAATCCGGGCCCATTTTCTTTTTTATTTGGCCACCCTCTTGTTAGGGAATAAAGCAAATTACGGTAAACAGACATTGTCTTCAATGGGGCATCGATGGGCCCATGTGCCCGCTAATTATGGGCTTTTCATATGACCTTGATTTAAAAATTGTTGTCTACCATAAGTAGTTAAAAACCAAACACTAAACAAAAAAAAAATATCAACAAAAAATCTATTTTGCACAAACATTAATTTGGGCCTATGGGGCCTCTTTGGTAATCACAATTAGAATCATTTTACTTATGTTGTACAAATCAGTTACTTTATTTCATTCGGATAATAACTGGGGTGGCCCTTTATTAAAAAATGGGCACCTGAAGGACTTGCCTGGCTTTAGAGGCCTGGAAATCGTACACTTAGTAGACCTCTAGGCCTATATAAACACCAGATAGATCTATGATTAAATCAATTAAGGAAAAATATACCCTGAGAGAGAGAGAGAGAGAGAGAGAGAGAGAGAGCTATGTTTTACTTATGGTCACAACGGGTCCTAGGGCCCGAATTTTAGGTGGCCCCCATATCCAGAATTATTCAGCATCAAAAAATCTACATATACAGTACAGTGGCGTATTTAGGAAAAATAGCACTCGGGCAAACAATTAAATTGCGCCGCCCACTCGGGCCCCCGCTGTACAAACTTCAGCTTTAAAATTCAAATAAACTTACATGCAGGAAATATGACATTACTTTGAAATTATTTTAATGCTTTTACACAGGGATCGGCTGCCAATGTTTCATAAATAACTACAAGCAAGGGAGCAAAGACTCGACCGAGCAGTATTTTTTTGTGCAAATTCAATCCTCAAAAATGCAATTTCTGATTCATCATTACCCTTTGGCTAAAAATCGCAAAGGAGCACATTAACCTAGCTATAGAGTCCATTTCCAGCATTGATAACCCAGTTCTATTCTCTCATATCTGGGGCGCAAAATCAATGAAATGCCTGAATAAATACAGTCGACAATGAGTCGAGGTGTTTAGCAAGGCAGTCGAAAGTTGGGATTAGATGTTTTTGAAAGTTGAACCTTTGAAATTGCTATTTTATATAATTAAAATATAACCAGCTTCTTGTAAAACTTATATGCACTATAGGGAACCCTTTAGATGTACTTTTAGTCACTATATCCTATACTCGGGGCACATATTTAAGAGATCCTGAAGAAAGATAACTATATGTGCTTCAGAAAATTTTGTCATTTGAAATTTGTTCCTATCCATGCACTTGGCAGGATGGGGTTGCATTTCCCTCCCTCTTCACCTTTCTCTCTTTTGCGTTTTGTGCGCCCCTTTCAAGTGCCGCCCAGGGCACGTGCCCCCTCTGCTCCCCGTAGATACGCCACTATACATGCCAAATATATAATGCATTTATGAAAAAGTGCACAATTATAGTTTATACATGTACACCAGTCCGCTGGAATTATGGTCCACTGCAGCTAAACTAAAGGATTCAGAAATTTTGATTTTACAAGGAAGCTTTCAGGCCACCATAGCCATTCAACTCTCAATACCCCATTAGCCAATCAAAAGGATCGACTCAAAATGAGAAGAAAATTTTGGCCAATAAAAGCTGTTCTTTCATTTGTGCCTTCACAAATCCTCTTGACGTGAGATATCTCTCAAAATGGTAGGGTAGAAACATTACTGCTAATGAAATCTCCTTCAATCACAACCATCCTTGATAAATAATGATATTTTTCTCATTTCCAGTAAAATATGATAAACGAGCTGGATATAAATTGCCTTTAATTTTATATTAGGCTGGTTCTCGTACGTAAATTTAGCCACGTAATGTTGCGCCTGCGAAGAATATGTGCGATACATGTTAGTGTATAGAGACCTAGGCCCTACGTGTAATGGAAAGACTTGACTCTGTACTCTGTAGCGCGGGACTTTGCAAATGAAGCAAGCGCGAGGCTACTAATAAAATACTAAGCCTAGGTCCTAGTAAGAGAGCCTGCGATTCATATCATGAATGGGAATTATCAGAAAATTGTTGGCTATATCGTGGGTGAGGAAACCACTCGTTCATTGAAGTGAAATGCAGAGTCTATGCACGGGGAAGAAATCAATGCAATGTAACGCAATGAACATGAATGAAGCGCTTCTGTGCGGAGTGAACATGGTGAATGGTGGTTTCCTCGACCACGATAATAATGCCCAAGGCCAAGCCACATAGGCATGACAGGAGTCTCCCGTACAGAGAGACAACTTATGACATACCAAAATTCAGTGGGCAAGATTCATCCATTTCCACTTCAGGCAACGATCGGATTATGAGAAATGTGAAAAAAATAAGTCCGCGTTTGTGCCCAATTTATGATTGGGAGCCCTAAACATGCTAAAGTTGTTTAATCTCTGTCTGTGCACCTAAGTCTGTAGGCACAACCACGGGCGCTAGATGGCGCTATCGCAGATAGTCAATGCGCGATTCGGCCCGCTATGCATGCACACACTTCCGATACCGCCTGTGTTAAGCGAATGACAGGCGAATGAATCTGAGATTTTTTCTTTCTGTGATTGGTCCCCCTATGTTTATCAATGACGTATTCTGAATGTCTGCGAGTTTACTGTTCAGGGGATGCACTATACATCCCACCAAACCCAGGATTTTTTCCCTGAAGGACAAACAAAGTGGCGGTATGTATGCAATTTTAGGCATTTTTATCGCTACTTACCTTGTTCTTGCATAGTTTGAGTGGGTGATGTAGTGAGATGTGTCAGAATCTGTGTATTTTAGGGGAGTTGAGTTCGTTATCTATCGATGAGTCATTGAATAATCGCGCCGCAGTGAATCGCCTATGCATGTGAGAGGCATAGATATGGGCTTGTCATGCAGTGAGCTACGATTTTGGGGGAATTTCTTCCAATTTATTCGCGTGCGCGCATGATGATCGTTTGACTATCGATAGTACATTGCTTGTAAAGCCATGTACGCGCTGCGCGCAGAATATGTCAACGTATTTTTCAGCACATGATATGGACTATTTAGCCCTTATTTTTCACTATTTATGAGATTTTCAGTTAAGTTTTGAGCCATCTGTGTGATAATTGGAATATTAATATTTTAAGGCATGTTTTGTGACAGTGAGTGCTGGTTTTTTTTTTTTGTGGACCTCCCTATCTTAGCCTAAGATTTGACTTGAAATTGAACAAGAATTTCTTTTGCCTAAGTATTGATGCAAAAAACGAGTCAAAATAATGAAAAAAGGTCTTATTTCAGACATTTTATTCACAAGCCTCAAAATGTTGTCTTTCACATCAAAACTCCCGAACAGCGTGAAAAATGAATGAGTGCGCAGACATGGGCACCATTGTTTTTTCAATGTTGAAATGACACGGCCACTGTTTCTTGTGAAAATAGCATTGTTCTTGCTCTAATTTTGGTGAGATTTTTTTCAAACTTACTCTTTAGAATATCAGGAATAATATAAAATTAAGCTTTAGAGGAATATTAAAGAAATGCTTGTTCATTTTCAGGTCAAAACCTTAGGTGCGCAGACATAGGGCTCCCCATCATACATGTAATTCATTGTGTGAAAAATTTCATCAAAATTTGAGCAAGAACAATGTCATTTTTACAAGGAAAGACTGCCTTGTTATTTTGACATTGCAAAAACAATAGTGCCCATATCTGCTCACTCAATCATTTTACACGCAGTTCAGGATTCTGGCATGTCTGGACATGAAAGATAACATTCCGAGGCACAAGGCTTGTGAATGAATTACTAAAAAAGACCTTTCTTTGTTCAACATTTTGGCTTATGAATATTGAGGCTAAAATAAAGATGTTATGTTTGTGTTTGTGTTTGATCTATGTATCTAAATTTGCAGACAGATTTAGGGTCTGTCAATTTTTTTACAGTGTCAAAATGACATGGTTCGATGACATAAGAGATATGAAAAAGACCATCTAAAATCTTTCTACCGGTAACCTTTTTTGTTTTTCTTTGTGCATTTTCTAGGTGAACGTTCCAAAGAACCGCCGCACTTACTGCAAGAAGTGCAAGAGGCACATGACCCACAAGGTCACCCAGTACAAGGCTGGCAAAGCATCACTCTACACCCAGGGTAAGTCAGTGAGGAGGATATAAAGGAGCAGGGAGCAAGTTTTTCAGAGTTCCATAATAGACTGCTTCTGTAATGTATACAAATTTATGCACATATATTCTCTAAGCACCTAGTGACGAGCTATTCCATGAACCTGCTTTTTATAAATGAGCCTCAATGCTTGGAATCCAGTTTGCATACATTATTTGTAGCTATGTCCGGCAAGTTTTCAGGTTGTCAAGAAAAACCTTTGTTTGAAAGGTATGCATAAAATTTGCATACATTACCAAAGCGGTCTATTGTAGATTATCGCTTTGCCAAAGGACATTAACCGTTTCAAAATGTCAGAATATGTACTGGGGGCATTGCATGCAAGCCCTAAGTTTTCAATCCGAACCCCCACCCCCTTCCGCACCCGTGAAGAAAGTTCTTATGAAGCCCTTGTTGATGGTTCCTCCTTTTTCTCATTCCTTGTGTAGGTAAGAGGCGTTATGACAGGAAGCAGATGGGATATGGAGGACAGACTAAACCTATCTTCCGTAAGAAGGTGAGTTTTCTTTCTCTCTCCTGAAGAGACCTAGGATCTGTTTCACAAAATCAACAATAAGACATCAGTCATAATAGTGTCTGCCAACTACAAAGATGTCTCTAATCTTCCCAAACCGTTTCACAAAGAGCTTTAACTAGACAGAAACCTCGTGATATTGATACAATCATCGAGAGTAGGAGTCGACACGTAGACTTTGTCACAATTAAACATATTTTTAAAAGCAAAATTTTCTTCAAACTGCCAATATTTGTATGACTTAGGAAATACAAAGATTGAAAATAGGAAGTTATAGTAAATGCCAAAAACTCCTCAAATTATGAAGAGAGAGTTTTGAAGGATTTTGTAACAGTGTGCAGCATCCTTTTTCACCAACCATAATCTACCCAAGAAAAGACATGTGATGGCGTTGTTTTCTTGAAATGTTGCGAACCTTCCATCATCTTAAGCCCACTGCACACTATACGATCAGTCTGTGATCTGATTTTGGACGAAAATGTAATAGCATATGATATGAACATTTAAACACATAAAATCTTTTTGACCGAGGTTCTCACTAGTCAAATAGATAGTGAAATCGAAATTACGGCCTGCTGCAAGCCTTCTAGTCGGAAGAAAGGCTAAATCGGCTCTGAATCGTAGTGATGTCAGAGCAGTCCTACGATTGTCTACGATTTGAAGCTTATTTGGCCTTTATTCCATGTAGAAGGCTGATAACGCAACAAATTTGTACGTTTAATATTCCTATTGTTCAAAACCTGAATCAGGAAGATTTCATTTGTTTAAATGTCCATATTTAATGTTGTGATTTATTTCCCAGATCGGATCGCAGTCGATCGTACAGTGTGCGGTGGGCTTTAAGAGTCAAAAGTTTGTTGATGATCTTGAATTGACTGTCTAGTTTGAATCATTTTATTATAGGTCTGACTCATCATCATCATCATCATAAAATTTACACTCCTGTGTGTAAAATGCTATGAAACACACAAACACATGCATTCCCTTTCCACGGAAGTTCCCACAAGCTCTTTTCCTCCTAAATTAATTAATAATTTTTGACTGTTGCATTATCTGCCTGCAGGCCAAGACCACCAAGAAGATTGTATTGAGGATGGAATGCCATGAATGTAAATTCCGCAAGCAACTTCCAATCAAGAGGTGTAAGCACTTTGAGCTTGGAGGAGACAAGAAGAGGAAGGTAGGTTAAATGGACTTTTAAGTTTAAGGTGTGAGATAAAATGGAGTTCTGGTCATGCGATTACCTTCTGAAAGGAACTGTCTGGAAGCAATAGACCTGTTCACAAAGTTATTCAAATTTATGGATGTTTCTTTCTTGGGGACCTAGTAACGAGGTATTCCATTAACCCGTTATTAATGAATGAAATACAATACTTGGAATCCAGTTTGCATACATTACTTGTTGCTATGTCTGACAAGCCTCTGACAAGCTTTCAGGTTGTCAAGAACAACCTTTCAGGTTGTCAAGAACAACCTTTGTTTTAAAAGTATGCATAAAATTTTAATATATCTGTGAACAGGTGTATTGGGAAAGATTAATCATGTCTTCATAAGAGCTGGTGTATACCATGAGGTTTTGGCATCAGAATGAAAAGAAATTGGCCCATCTCATTGTTTGGTCCAAACACTGCACCTATTTCTTGTATTATTTCGAATATGATGGCATTTGAAGAGCAATCCTTTTTGGGTGATATTGCTATGATGTTCTTCCAAACTGACATGAAACGAATCGGAAGGATCACAAATTATTTTCACCGTTCCCAGAACTCGACCATCTCTATAAGATTAAAGCTTGAATTATGATTGGTGGGGGCTTTGAAGAATAGTGGTTCATCGTCTTTACTAATCAATCACAAGTTGGTGGGTTCAAAGAGCTGTAAGCACTGTGAGCGTGGAGGAGGGAAGAAGAGGAAGGTATATGGTGTCGTGGAATTTAAGAAAGGATTTTGCCCTCTAGTGGGAAGCTCAGATCGATATAGCTCTGGAAAGCTCAAATGAACTTTGGATAAATCTTTTCTTGTCAAAGGGGTTCCCTTATTTTAGAAATGGGGCCCTGGTATGCATTGGGGACCATTGTTGCCTGCAGCTGTGTTTTTAACCTGCAAGGTATTGCCTCTTGCCAGTCATTTACATGTGAAGTTCTTTTTTTTTGAGGCACTTTTTGTGTCTTGTCTGAAGTTTGAACAGGGCTCAAACCTGCTCCAGAGATATTTATTACATGACATTAATCCCTCTTCTCATTGCTTTTCTCTTTAACCTTACCTTAACCAGGGACAAATGATCCAGTTCTAAATGCACACATCCCAGAAATTACCGGCCTGCCTTCTCAGATTCACATCATCCTACTCTCTCAAAGATGATTTCATCATTCTGTCAACCCCACAAACGCTTCGGATCTGTCCACCTATGGTCACCACCAACTGTGAACTTCTTTCAATTCTGTCCATGGAGTACCCTCTGTTTGTCAAGCTTCGGGGAGCTCTTCGCAATTCATTTGGAACACGCCTGTCAGCGAGTTATGGACAGATTTAGGTGGACAGTGACTATATCAAGAGGACTTGCACCATATTGAATGCAGATAAATCTCACAAAATCTGTAAACACCATCTTGGAACAATGAATAAATTTGCAGATTATTCGCCACAAAAATACTTGTTGGTCACGTCTTCTTTCAGATGTACAGTGTTCAGCAGAAACGGGGCCCCGTTTCATAAGACAGCTGCAATAACTGTTATAAGCTACTGAAATCCTTGCATCCGATTAGCCGAGAGCAAATTTGTCCTAGAAATGTGGCAGTTGTTACTGATAAGAAGTTTTATGAAACGGGACCCTGATTTACTTACAGTCTGTCAGTACCCGACACTTAAATTCTGCAACACATTCTCCAGCGGCAAATGCTCCATGATCAACTTCTCATATTAATGTGTTCTCATCTTCTTCCCTGGACCCAAAACTATAACCCTAACCTAAAATCCAGTTGCAATACCATCCCTGACCGTAAACATACTTGATGAAATAAACCAAGAGCAATTGTCGCTGGAGGAAATGTTGATTCGTCAACAATATTAGTGTATACTAAATGTAAAACCAGAAACGTTCGCAACATGAAACCCGCACGAATTGTTAAAGACAGCCATTTTCACATAAACAGACTTGTGAATTGCAAAAATTCAGTTTTGTGTCGGTTGTAATTAAGCAATTTTGTAGCATGAAACTTTTGTGAGTCTGATCCACTCGTGAAAATCGCGAACATTAAATGCACAAGAAAGTTCCTGGTTTTACAGTAGTCTGCAAGCACAGGCTATTTTTTGACCAAAGGAGAGTCGGACAGGTTAAAGAAAATGATGTGAGAGAGTGAGATGGAAGAAAAGATGTAAGCCGGAGTTGATAAAGGAGAGGTAGCGGGAGTGATATGACAGGAAGAAGGGTTCTGAATGAGAAACTGGATACAATTGAACCTCGTTATAACAAACTCCTTGGGACCAAGGAAGTAACCTTTTTACATCGAAACCTTGTTATATCAGGGCTAATGAACAATAGAATACAAAGCAATGGGACCTGCAAAATGACCTTACTATAACGAGAGTTTGTTATATCAGCGCTCTTTATAACGAGCTTCCACTGTAATTCAAAAATTTTGTAGCATGAAACTTTTGTGAGTCTGATCCATTCGCGAAAAGCGCGAACATTAAATGCACAAGAAAGTTCCTGGTTTAACAGTAGTCTGCAAGCACAGGCTATTTTGACCGAAGGAGAGTCGGACAGGTTAAAGAAAATAATGAGAGAGAGAGAGATGGAAGAAAAGATGTAAGCCGGAGTTGATAAAGGAGAGGTAGCGGGAGTGATATGACAGGAAGAAGGGTTCTGAATTAGGAACTGGATTTTATTTTTTCAAGCATGAAGCAATGTTCAAGAGAAAGAATTAGAAACAAGTGAGGAAAGAAAGAGTCTGTTGAAGAGAAAAGGGGAGCATGGCAATATGACCAGGATTTGTAAGAAAGAAAAAGAGCTGGTGCCAGAAAGAAAACTTAATAGGACAGTGGTGTTATGATGCGAGGAGGCTCACCAATGTTAGGCCAAATAAAATACATGTAAATTCCAAGTTTCTCATCCCCTCCTACTTCCTTTTTTCGGGCCCCCTCAATTTTGATGCCTCTGCCCACCAAAGGTGGGTGCCGGAGGCATTGTGTTTTCGGGTTGTCTGTACTGTCCGTCCGTCCGTCCGTCCGTCCCACTTCTCATTACCGGGATATCTGAAGAATCATTTGAGGTAGGAACCTCAAACTTGGTACTAGTATGTATCCCCATAGAAAGATGAACTGATTAGGTTTTTGGGGTAAGTAGGTCAAAGGTCAGAGGTCAATTTACATGAAATTACATGAAATTCTTGGCTTTTAGCACCGTTACCGCGATTTCTGAAGAAATATTTGAGGTAAGAATTTCAAACTTGTTACCAGTATGTATCCCCATAGAAAGAGGAACTGATTAGATTTTGGGGTAGGTAGGTCAAAGTTCAGAGGTCACAGAGGTCAATTTACATGAAATTACATGGAATTACTGGTTTTTAGCACCGTTACCGCGATATCTCAAGAACTATCTGAGGTGAGAACTTCAAACTTGGTACCAGTATGCATCCCCATAGAAAGATGAACTGATTAGATTTTGGGGTAACTAGGTCAAAGGTCAGAGGTCAATTTACATGAAATTACATGAAATTACTGTTTTTTAGCCTCGTTATCAAATATTTCTAGAACAGTTTGAGTCATAAACTGAATTTAGGCGGAGGCATATAGGAGACGCAGTCGCATTCATCTTGTTTTGGTATTTGATATTTTTGTTGTGAAAATCTAGACAATGAAAAAAACAACTATCAATATCATGCAATTTCATCTTGTTTGGAGCTTTTGAAGTGCACATACAAGTTAAATTATTTCTTGAGAAAATGTGTTGAAATTCAATAGCATTTTGTGTAGAGTACCGGAAATATATCAAATATCAAGTACCAGTACATGTAACATGAAACCTCATTTTCGAAAAATCTGGACGAGAAACTGGGAATCAATTTTATTTGGCCTTACTTGGTGGATGCATAATCAGAGATAACAAAGTTGAAGGGGAGGGTAGGGGAGGGTGTGGAAGGGGGTAGTATGGTCTTTCTTTCTTTCTTTATCTTATCTTTCTTTATCTTTCTTTCTCTTTCTTTCTTTCTTTCTCTCTCTCTTTCTCTCTCTTTCTCTCTCTCTCTTTCTCTCTCTTTCTCTCTCTCTTTCTCTCTCTTTCTCTCTCTCTCTCCCTCTCTCTCACTCCCTCTCTCTCTGTCTGTTTCTCTTTCTGTCTGTTTAAGACCCCCCCCCCCCCCCCTCTCTCTCTCTCTCTCTACGCCTGTCTGCATTAACTAGCAAATCTACAGATGGCGCTCTTCATATACACATGTCAGAGCAGCTCTACTCACTATATGTCGATCGACATGACACTACAGCGGCTATTCTGGAAAACATGCAGGGGAAACCTGGAAAAGGAGTTCCGTTTTATCCAGTCAGGGAAAAGTCGGAGAATTTGAATAAAAATCACCAAATCAGGGATAAATCTGAAAATTCATTGGTTCAAAGAGAAAATAGTCTGTCTCTTATAATTATCTTGTCTCGTGTCCAAACAGCGTATCCACAAGATGATTGGCCAAGGTGGCTTTTCAGTGTGTAAAAATTGCCTTTGGTTAAATGATCCTTACATTTTGAAACTCGGGGAGGGGGGGGGGGGGGGGGGGGGGGGGTCAGGGAACTTTGTTTTCATTAAATAATGGAAAACCCTGAACTATTATCAGAAGCTGGTTGAGCGCATGGGAAAAGAGACATCGCAAGGCGCGAGGAGAAAAATCATGGGGAACGGATGATACATTGAGCAATTAAATGGATTGGTGGGAAATGTTGTGTTTTCCATCCTGCGCATAACCTATAACAAAGAATGACAGACAGAGAGAGGGGGAGAGTTAGAGAGAGAGAGCGGAAGTGGGGGGGGGGGGGGGGGGGGGGGCTTATATCCTGAATGGATCGAACTTAGGTTAAAATCGATTTTTTTTTTCTCTCCAAATCAAATTAAGTTCTTATATTTATAATTGTTTATCTGTTCATGGTATTATGTTTGAACGAAAACCAGTTTTAAAATTATATGAATAAAAATGTTAACAACATTTCATAGAAACAGCCAAAAAAAACGCAGAAATTAATAAGGATTCCCATAATTCAGGTAATTGGTTCATTGAACGTAAGAGTAACATGAAATTGGTATTGTCATGAACTTTATCCAATTGGTTTTCCCTTTTCCTGTATTTTTGTCGTTTGCTTGGCCATCTTCCATGGACTATAATGAGGAAAAACCTGTAAAGTGAAAACATCCGGCTACTGAGGTCGTTTCAAACCAGCAAAACAAGTGAAAACAGTGTTTTTTAAAAGGAAATATTTGAGGGCTGCGTGGTAAAACCCTTCAAAATATGTTCATGAAAAGTTTGTAGCGTTGTGCAATACATTATCATTTCCAGGTGAAAAAAATATACGAAGAATAGTGCCTAAACATTTGCAATAAATCTATTCTAATAAAGCTTCTAGACAATTCAAATGAATTCAGTCAAAACTGAAATTGATATTCATGTACTACCAGTATTCAATCGCCTATCCGTCGGATCATTTTCGACTTCGTATTGTCCTGTGCTTTGTTTAATAACAAATAACGTGGGTTTATAGCACTGCCGGCTTTAGGGGTGATCACTTGGCCCATGCCCTATTTCAAGACCCATATATGGGAATATTAATGAAAACGCGATAAAACTACTTCCGAAAAATCCACTCAAGGGTAATTTCAAAAGACTATTGTACTGCCCATAGAAATCATGTTCGGATTACGTAATACACCATTGTAATGTTCGCACACTTCTAAAGGTGATAGACATGGCTATTGAAATATCCTTAAGATTTTACGAAAGTAGTCTTTATCCTGTTTGAAGTACAAACCCAAGAAATGTGTCCCTCTTAATTACAAATCGACCGAAAATGCTCCTTAAAATGTGATAAACCTTTTATTCTTTTGCTTGTCAGGTTTTTTTTTTCTTTCTGAATCAGTGTTCCCTGTTTTCAAAAATCTGCATCCGCCCCCTGGTTTATTAGTATTAAAAAAAAACCAACAAAATAAAAGGGAAAGTGGAACACACCTAAATGAGCGAGTGGATTACTGCCATGTATTATAATGGTCAGCGTGAATTTAAAGTTACAGCGATCCTCGTGGTCCGTCATTGCATGACATGATCTATGGAAGGAAATATGAAATGACAGGAAATCATATAAAATATCCGGCAATTGGGAATTATGATTAAGAATGACTAGGTTTTGTGTTCTACACAGGAGCACAGTGAGTGAGACGAACGTGAGTGGGTGAGTGGATGTGATACAGCGTGGGGTAGATGGAGAGGGAGAGAGATGAGGAGAGCGGGAGAGAGGAGGGAGAAGGAGAGTGAAAGAGAGAGAGAGGGGGGGGGGATGGGATATAAAGTGAAGAATAAAACATTGGAGAGAGAGAGGGGAGAAAGATAATAGAGAGAGAGAGAGAGAGAGAGAGAGGGGAGAGAGAGAAAGAAA
The DNA here is from genome assembly GCA_025617745.1 of Heliocidaris erythrogramma. NCBI lineage: Eukaryota > Metazoa > Echinodermata > Echinoidea > Camarodonta > Echinometridae > Heliocidaris > Heliocidaris erythrogramma. The sequence goes on along the minus strand of CM046873.1, from coordinate 13,152,205 downwards.
GAGAAGTGAGATATAAGGCGAAGAATAATATATAGTGTTTAAAATTTTAAACCATTTAGCTCCTGGATATCTTAATAACACACTTAAAATATAAACACCATCTCGCAATCTTCGCTCAACAGCTGATAAACGTAAGCTTGTTATTCCCAAATCCAGACTCTCATCAACCGAAAAGCGCTTCTCAGTGGCTGCATCTAAAACGTGGAACAATATTCCACTCTGCATCAGAGAAATAACTTGTCTAGCCACTTTCAAAAGATCCCTAAAAACATATCTCTTTCCCCAGTAATATAATGTTTTAATGTAATCTCCTTACTTTTAGTCTTTTAGTCTGTCTCTTTGCTGTTGTCTTTTCTTTTCAAATGTGTATTTTTGTAAGCGCTATGGTACTTTCTGTTTTAGCGCTACTAAACATTCATTATTATTATTATTATTAGAGACAGAGAGAAAGGGAATAGAGAGAGAGAAGTGGGGGGGGGGGGAGGGAGGGGGGGGGGGTGGGTATAAGGCGAATAATAAAGGCTTAAGTCTGTATGGAGGCAGTGTTCTTGGAATATAGGGCTTATACCTAAGAAAGAAATTGTTTTGATGATGTAATTGACTTTGACCCAGAAACACACAAGTTTGAAAGTTTGAAGGAAAAAAAAAAGCCTCCGCAAAATGAAAAAGCTGTTTCCAATCAATCACTATTACAATAGATCTGTTTATCCCATTGACGGACTAAAACAGTCAATTTGTACCCTTCAGTTTTGTTTTCATCGGAAAATTTGCGAGGATAGACACAGAAGGTTGTCTGCATGAGAAAATCACTATAACCTCTCCCTCTCTCCCTCTCTCTCTCTCTCAATTTAATCAATGTCTGTCTCACTGTCTATCCGTATGTCTGTCTGTCTTTATACCGAGTCCCCTTTCTTTGCTCCAGTCTTTAATCGATCCTTCCTCTCTGTTTCTATGAATTTATATATATCTCTCTTAATGTTAATCTCTCTCCCTACTTTTTTATTAAAATTTAAACCTCTATCTAATTCACTCCCTCCCCATCTCTCTCTTACTTATTTTCTTACTCTTCTTCCATTCATTATACCCTTCCCTTTTAAAAACTACCCTCCCTTTTTTCCTTCTCTCGCTCAATTTCTGTTTTTTTTTCCAGTTCCAGTCTCCCCCTCCCCCATCGTCTTTACTTTAATGCACAATCATGCTTTCTTCGTATTTTATTGTAGCCCCTAAAGACCTATTAGTCTGTCTTTATAATAATCTCTTACAGTAGGCCTACAAGGCAGTATATCATTCTCTCTCCTACTCCTCTCTGCCTGTTCCTCGAAGCGATAGCAGTACCTCCGATGGCGTATCCAGAGAACGATTTCCGTGCGAAATGTAAATTTATTTTTGTGCATGACTAACAATCTGTTAATTGAATTGAGCATAGCGTGGAGCCAGCGTACACCTCCTTTTGAATATCCAAAAGAGAATAAAAAGTGGGGGATGGAATTGCAGCAGTGGGCGCTTCAGATCACAGAAAAAAAATACCGTGGGTCGTTCACTCCCAAGATCTAAATACACGACTGATGAGTCGTAAAAGAGCGTCTGCGCTGTAAGACAACAATAGGCCATGTACTATAGCTGCATACGACCAGTAGGTAGCCGGATTAGGCTTCTCTCAAAACGCAATGATTTTCTGATAAAGTGTCAAATTAGGGTATGTGCTTGCATACTAACTGTTCCCTTCACAGCTCTTTACATACTTTGAAATTTTCTATCGTTTTTTATCAAGCAAACTTTGCTGTTTAAGTTCTGATTGTAAATCTTTTATAAGCTCACAGATATCAACCGTATTACTCATTGTTTACAACCATACTGTTAAAAAAATGAACAACTGGGGATTTTCTTTTAAAGATTGTGGAAGCAAACAAAGGGAGGTCCAAGTCAAGGAAATTATTAAGAATGCAACAGTCAATTCTTATCTACGGTGATAAGATTTGATGTCAATGACTGTTCTTTTCGAGACAGCATTTCCTCTTTCAGAGTGAAGCAATTATTGTGAGCCAATTGATATCCCCTAGCTCCACTTGTAAAATGTTTTAGCATAAACTTGTTACCTGGTTTAAAGGTCACTTTACACGGTTCACCAAAACTTCTTTAAACACTGGAATATAATTGTAATAGTGCCTCAAATATCATCATATCATATATGCACAGTATTTAATGAGGGACGTTACTAAAGCACTCAAACTGGGGACGAATATGCATCACAATTTCCAGCAAGCAAAATATATAATATACATGAAATCCTATATATCCTCAGAAGTTAAATTCAGAAAGAGAGAGAGAGAGAGAGGGGGGGGGGGGTGAAATAAGAATGGCAACAGAAATCAAAATATTGCTAATTGTATATATAAGGCGCTTCATAGTCAAGCTCCTATGTACATAAGAAAATTGCTGAAGTTCAGATTCAATGAACCTGCGCAGTTCCCGAGATACTCTGCTTCTTCAAATCCCATTCGTAAAACAAAAGTAACACTGACGATCGTGCATTTGCTTGTGCATCCCCTAAACTCTGGAATAACTTGCCATTGGAAGTCAGGAAATCACCATCTGTGAATAATTATGTTTAAATCAAAACTCAAAGCATATCTTTCTATTCAATTAATAACAAGCATATCAGGAGCTCATGCAGCGCAGTAGAATATATACAAATTGTTGGATAGTTACTGCGCTTTATTATGTATGTATGCATTATTATTATTAAGTAGGATAGTAGAGGTAGATTGGTAGAAGCAAGCATGTGCCTAGTACCTCCTTGGTAGAAGGGGTAAAATGAAAGTAGGGGTAGGATGGAAGTATAGGTACACTGTAGGATGATAGAAGAGGTAGGATGGTAGGAAGGCTAGGGAGGTAGTAGAAGGAGGATGGTAGTAGAGGTAGGATGGTAGTAGAGGTAGGATGGTAGTAGAGGTAGGATGGTAGTAGAGGTAGGATGATAGTAGAGGTAGGATGGTAGTAGAGGTAGGATGGTAGTAGAGGTAGGATGGTAGTAGAGGGAGGATGGTAGTAGAGGTAGGATGATAGTAGAGGTAGGATGGTAGTAGAGGTAGGATGGTAGTAGAGGTAGGATGGTAGTAGAGGTAGGATGGTAGTAGAGGTAGGATGGTAGTAGAGGTAGGATGGTAGTAGAGGTAGGATGGTAGTAGAGGGAGGATGGTAGTAGAGGTAGGATGGTAGTAGAGGTAGGATGGTAGTAGAGGTAGGATGGTAGTAGAGGTAGGATGATAGAAGAGGTAGGATGGTAGTAGAGGTAGGATGGTAGTAGAGGTAGGATGGTAGTAGAGGTAGGATGGTAGTAGAGGTAGGATGGTAGTAGAGGTAGGATGGTAGTAGAGGTAGGATGGTAGTAGAGGGAGGATGGTAGTAGAGGTAGGATGGTAGTAGAGGTAGGATGGTAGTAGAGGTAGGGTGGTAGTAGAGGTAGGATGGTAGAAGATGTAGGATGGTAGTAGAGGTAGGATGGTAGAAGAGGTAGGATGGTAGTAGAGGTAGGATGGTAGTAGAGGTAGGATGGTAGAAGAGGTAGGATGGTAGTAGAGGTAGGATGGTAGTAGAGGTAGGATGGTAGTAGAGGTAGGATGGTAGTAGAGGTAGGATGGTAGAAGAGGTAGGATGGTAGTAGAGGTAGGATGGTAGTAGAGGTAGGATGGTAGAAGAGGTAGGATGGTAGTAGAGGTAGGATGGTAGTAGAGGTAGGATGGTATAGTAGAGGGAGGGTCATGGTAGTAGAGGTAGAACGGTAGTAGAGGTAGGATGGTAGTAGAGGTAGGATGGTAGAAGAGGTAGGATGGTAGTAGAGGTAGGATGGTAGTAGAGGTAGGATGGTAGTAGAGGTAGGATGGTAGTAGAGGTAGGATGGTAGTAGAGGTAGGATGGTAGTAGAGGTAGGATGGTAGTAGAGGTAGGATGGTAGTAGAGGTAGGATGGTAGTAGAGGTAGGATGGTAGTAGAGGTAGGATGGTAGTAGAGGTAGGATGGTAGTAGAGGTAGGATGGTAGGAGAGGCAGGATGGTACTAGAGGTAGGATGGTAGTAGAGGTAGGATGGTAGTAGAGGGAGGATGGTAGTAGAGGGAGGATGGTAGTAGAGGTAGGATGGTAGTAGAGGTAGGATGGTAGTAGAGGTAGGATGGTAGTAGAGGGAGGATGGTAGTAGAGGCAGGATGGTAGTAGAGGTAGGATGGTAGAAGAGGGAGGATGGTAATAGATGGAGGATGGTAATAGAGGTAGGATGGTAGTAGAGGTAGGATGGTAGTAGAGGTAGGATGGTAGAAGAGGGATGATGGTACTAGAGGAAGGATGGTAGTTATAGAGGTAGGATGGTAGTAGAGGTAGGATGGTAGTAGAGGTAGGATGGTAGTAGAGGGATGATGGTAGTAGAGGTAGGATGATGGTAGTAGAGGTAGGATGGTAGTAGAGGTAGGATGGTAGAAGAGGGATGATGGTACTAGAGGAAGGATGGTAGTTATAGAGGTAGGATGGTAGTAGAGGTAGGATGGTAGTATAGAGGTAGGATGGTAGTAGAGGGAGGATGGTAGTAGAGGTAGGATGGTAGTAGAGGGAGGATGGTAGTAGAGGTAGGATGGTAGTAGAGGGAGGATGGTAGTAGAGGTAGGATGATAGAAGAGGTAGGATGGTAGTAGAGGTAGGATGGTAGTAGAGGTAGGATGGTAGTAGAGGTAGGATGGTAGTAGAGGTAGGATGGTAGTAGAGGTAGGATGGTAGTAGAGGTAGGATGGTAGTAGAGGGAGGATGGTAGTAGAGGTAGGATGGTAGTAGAGGTAGGATGGTAGTAGAGGTAGGGTGGTAGTAGAGGTAGGATGGTAGTAGAGGTAGGATGGTAGTAGAGGTAGGATGGTAGAAGAGGTAGGATGGTAGTAGAGGTAGGATGGTAGTAGAGGTAGGATGGTAGAAGAGGGAGGATGGTAGTAGAGGTAGGATGGTAGTAGAGGTAGGATGGTAGTAGAGGTAGGATGGTAGTAGAGGTAGGATGGTAGAAGAGGTAGGATGGTAGTAGAGGTAGGATGGTAGTAGAGGTAGGATGGTAGAAGAGGTAGGATGGTAGTAGAGGTAGGATGGTAGTAGAGGTAGGATGGTATAGTAGAGGGAGGGTCATGGTAGTAGAGGTAGAACGGTAGTAGAGGTAGGAGGGTAGTAGAGGTAGGATGGTAGAAGAGGTAGGATGGTAGTAGAGGTAGGATGGTAGTAGAGGTAGGATGGTAGAAGAGGTAGGATGGTAGTAGAGGTAGGATGGTAGTAGAGGTAGGATGGTAGTAGAGGGAGGATGGTAGTAGAGGTAGGATGGTAGAAGAGGTAGGATGGTAGTAGAGGGAGGATGGTAATAGAGGTAGGATGGTAGAAGAGGTAGGATGGTAGTAGAGGTAGGATGGTAGAAGAGGTATGATGGTAGTAGAGGTAGGATGGTAGTAGAGGTAGGATGGTAGTAGAGGGAGGATGGTAGTAGAGGGAGGATGGTAGTAGAGGTAGGATGGTAGTAGAGGTAGGATGGTAGTAGAGGTAGGATGGTAGTAGAGGTAGGATGGTAGTAGAGGGAGGATGGTAGTAGAGGTAGGATGGTAGAAGATGGAGGATGGTAATAGATGGGAGGATGGTAATAGAGGTAGGATGGTAGTAGAGGTAGGATGGTAGTAGAGGTAGGATGGTAGAAGAGGGATGATGGTAGTACAGGCAGGATGGTAGTTATAGAGGTAGGATGGTAGTAGAGGTAGGATGGTAGTAGAGGTAGGATGGTAGTAGAGGGATGATGGTAGTAGAGGTAGGATGGTAGTAGAGGTAGGATGGTAGAAGAGGGATGATGGTACTAGAGGAAGGATGGTAGTTATAGAGGTAGGATGGTAGTAGAGGTAGGATGGTAGTATAGAGGTAGGATGGTAGTAGAGGGAGGATGGTAGTAGAGGTAGGATGGTAGTAGAGGGAGGATGGTAGTAGAGGTAGGATGGTAGTAGAGGTAGGATGGTAGTAGAGGTAGGATGGTAGTAGAGGTAGGATGGTAGTAGAGGGAGGATGGTAGTAGAGGTAGGATGGTAGTAGAGGTAGGATGGTAGTAGAGGTAGGATGGTAGTAGAGGTAGGATGGTAGTAGAGGTAGGATGGTATAGTAGAGGTAGGATGGTAGTAGAGGTAGGATGGTAGTAGAGGTAGGATGGTAGTAGAGGTAGGATGGTAGTAGAGGTAGGATGGTATAGTAGAGGGAGGGTCATGGTAGTAGAGGTAGGATGGTAGTAGAGGTAGGATGGTAGTAGAGGTAGGATGGTAGTAGAGGTAAGATGGTAGTAGAGGTAGGAAGGTAGTAAAGGGAGGATGGTAGTAGATGAAGAATAGTTGAGGTAGTAGAAGTAGGATGCGGTAGTAAGTAGGATATAAAACTAGTTGAGTGGTAGAAAATTAATGGTAGTAGAAGTAGGACGATAGAAGAAGTAGTATAGTGGACGTAATATGGTAGTAGAGGTAGGATGGTAGTAGAAGTATAACTAATACGGTTTTAGAAATAGCATGGGTAGTGGATGTAGAATTGAAGTCGGATGATTGTATTTGGAGAATGGATGTCGAGGTAGGATGTTAGGATCCCTTAGGATAAGTAGAATGAAAAGGGAGCTACGATGTTGGATAAAAATAAAACACACAAAAAATAAAACACACCCACCCACATAGAAACCACTAGAAATTTTGTTGGAGCTCATTTATTTAAAATATAATCAAGATAAGCACCCAAGTTACCATTTCGCAGTACAATTTGTTAACACAAAAATATCAAAATGGGTAATTTAACAAATTAAAATTTTTAAATAATCAATATTATGGGTTAGTCTCTATTTCTTGATGTTATCATTCATTTACATCATTTCTGTTCAATATAACATGTTCACCATTTTCATCAAGCTTGTGGATTTGTTTTCATTGTTTTTATTTTCCAGCTAGTAGTACATCATTTCTGTTGTCATGATCATAATATATTATTCAATCACTGAATATTTCATATATTTTTTAAACAGAACTACAATCAGTGATGCATGTTTAAATGTTCTCATGCTTGTAGGTTTCATTTTCAACCTTTGTTTACATTTTTAATCTTTAACCCCTACCATGCCGTGGGCAAATCCCGCCCAAAAATTTGAGGGTTGAACATTTTGTTTAGGCTCAGAATGGCTTGAAAATTCTTCCTCATAGAAAAACTTTTGCCATCAATATGTTAATTCCTATGCAATATATCTTTGCCCAGTTTGCTAAGAAAAAATACATTAAAAGTTAGTATTTAACTATTGAATGTTTGTTTTTGACAATTAAAACTCTTGTGGCATGGAAGGGGTTAAGGCGTTCTGTAAAAACATAATAAATCTCAGCGTACAACATAGAGTGCATCATAATGCTTCATGAAATTGCAATAATTACTATTGCACTGAGATATAAACTGTGCTATAACACGTTCAGGGTTACCGGATCCTTGGGGCCAAAAATAAAAAGGGAGGTGGGGGGGGGGGGGATGGAGGGCAGTTTCCTCCACCAATACTTTCAAAATCAACGTTGTATATTATGGAAAGTAACATTCTAATTAATGCCCCCTCCCCCAATATTGAAGATGGATCGACGCCCTATCCATATTGACATAATTGCAGATGTCATTTAATGTAATTGCCGTCACACAACTGTCATGCCGTGAAACACAGCTTAAAAATGTACAGTTACCATGGATACGGGTGGCGAGTATAGTATATCTGGATGAGTGACTGTACTGTTCAATAAAAGAACAGACTATGATGGATGACTGTTTGACAGAATGAAAATCATAATGGCAAATAAAAATCATCCTAAATAATAATGTAACTCCTAAAATAATACCAACTATAGAATCTTTTGACAGGATGCCAGATTGGGAGAGAGAAGAGGGTTTGTATATTTTTAATATTATTAATAAAATTCTTTTCTTCAACCAGGAATATGCAGGTTGCTACAATATTAGAAATTATGTCGATAGATTACAGGTGCTGAAATTGCCACAATGCTTTGAACGTTATGACATAGTACGTTTGATTATACTGGAATACGAGCAATATATTAATCAATATAGCCTAAAATAGAAAACGCAAGTATAGATAACAAAAAAAAATGCTCAAATTTCATGGGCGTCGTCAGGGGGGTGCGGACGGTAAAAAAAAAAAAATATTTACAAACAGAAATAGCAAATGGGAACCAATATTTTTGTTGTGAATCTGATATACTTATTAAAAAATTGAAAATTTGTGGTGAATAGGAACAGGAATGTCGTTTTTGACCCCATACCCCCCCCCCCAAAAAAAAGAAAAGAAAAAGGAAATCCCAGGAATAATGCAGACCCCTTTTCATTTATGCATTTATTATAAATAAAAGAAATGAAAAGGGTCTGCATTATTCCTGGGTGAAAGATGTGTAAAAAAAATAGTCATCATTATGAAATTATTAAAAACGTAGTACAGGGGATGAATTCTTGTTATGACACTGATACAGTATTCAACCAAGAGCATATGTAGATAATATGTAATATTCACATATAGTAGAAAATGGGGGGGGGGGGTCTGCTGTAAATCTGGGGTGAATATGAATAGGAGCATTGTTCAAAAAAAAATGGGGAAGGGGGAAAAAGGGGGAGAGAAAAAAAAAAGGCGAATAATTTTGAAGGGATAATGCAGACCATTTTCATTTGTGAATCTATGATGAATAAAAGATATGAAAAAGTTCTGCATCATTCCCTGGGTGAAAATTATGGCAAAAAAGCTCTTATTTGTGTTCCCCATTGCATTATAAAGTAAAGTATATTTAAATGAGTAAATCTATATTTTGTACGTCATAATTATACAGTCGTATAGAAGGGAGAGAGAGATCGAGAGATCGGGAGGGGTGTGGGGGGGGGGGGGGGGGGGGGGCTGGGGGTCAAACAGTATTAATACAACCAAATCTATGTAGAATGAGTAATATTTACAAATAGAAATAAAAAAGGGAAATTAAATACTGCAAAAGGTGAATAGGAACAAAAACTATAAACTATTACAAAAAACCATGAAAAATACAGACCCTTTTAATTTTTGTATTAATGAAAAAAAAATTGAAAGAGTCGACATCAGTCTGTGAAAAAAGTGAAAAGACAGCAACACAAAAACTTCTCAAATTTTTGTTCATATTCACCTCATATCTCACAGAATAGAGATAAAACTAAGAAAAAAGGGGAATAATATATAATGAAACCTCTAGACAATGAAAAACTGTCAAGATCAAAAGGTCATGAATATTTCAAGTAAGAAAGAGAGCTAATGATCTTGAAAAAAAAAGAAAACAAATAATAAACATAGCATACAATATGGATTCTTAAAAAAAAATCAAGTATGTATACATAGAAATAATTGAAACATGATATAACTGGAATAACATAACATGGAATGCAGGGAAACCTAAGCTAAGCCCTACCAGGAACAAAAAAAAAAACAGGACCTGACTGGGCGTGCCGTTCACCCACAGTTTAAGGGACAGGACCCCGTAGGCTCATCATTCACAGGTCACCATCTCCCAGCCAGGCATTATACCTACACTAAACTCAACGCCACGATCACCAGAAATATAAAAAAATATATTCACAAAAGACTTCACATCACTGATCCAAGAGGAAAACTTTCACAGCTATATTGTAAAAACACAAATCTGGGGATTCTGGAAAAAATGATGCTGGGAAGAATTTCATAGCCGGCTTCTCTTGGCATAGTACAACGTAGGATAGAGTTCAGTTCTTGATCTAGAAATCTGCATACAGTATGCAATGATTTAGATCTGGTTGTTCCTACACAGGATGCATCATTCGATAGGACTTGAGCTAGCTTGATGGATGTATGAAGGAAGAAATGGTGGCGTGCAAAGCGATGCGACACTCCTCCCGAGGCTCTAGCCAACATTGCATCGTAAGTAGATAAGGTGCATTGTTCTTGAGCCTGTCCATGAACTTCAGAATGTAGTCCTTGCGCTCTACCAGTGTTCGTGATGCATACTCCATGAGAAGCCTTAAATATGCCTTGTAGATGATGACGTATTATGAGAGAAGAAATTACTGCATCAGCCTAGAATGATGCAAAGACGTGTCGCTGTCTCTTAATAACCGAGACGTGCTCAGACAAAGACAGTGTTTTAATGACAGCAAATCTGATTTAGGATGTTCATGGCTTGAATATTATACAAAGTATTTAAACAAGCTAAAATAGAAATACTACTCATTTTATATAATGACTCTGATATGCAGTACTTATTCCACAAACAAGTCTGTATTTGGTATACCAGGGGAGCGTTTCATCAAGCGTTTGGTCAGTGATATTTGCTGACAAATTTGCTCTCAGCCAATCAGATGCAAGGATTTCAGTAGCTTATAACAGTTGTCGGTAAAATCACTGACAAAACGCTTGATGAAACGCTCCCCATTATATACAACAACAACAACAACAAAAACCCAAACAAAACAAAATCAATGCAGCCCATTTTCATTTTTGATTTTTTGTTTATAATGAACAAAAGAAATGATTACGATCAGCATCATTCCTGGATAATCTTTTTTTTCCTTTAACAAAATGGAAGAAATCTAAATTTTGATAACTCATAATTATACAAAGTCAAAGAGAGCTGCAAGCAAGTTTGTATGAATTACTATGTAGCATGATATGCAAAAAGAAAAAAAGGAAAATTGATGCAGACCCTTTTCATTTTTGCATTCATAATGAATGAAATGAAAAAGGTCTGCATCACTCCTTAGTTTAAAAAAATGTAAACAAAAATATTCCTATTCACCTCGTGTTAGGGAACAGTATTCAAACAAAGAAATCTAGAATCGATAAGTCATAATTATAATATGTATCTGAGAGAATGGGAAAAACTTCCAAACTTCTTAATGTTTGCAATCTGATTTACAATAGTGAAACAGGTAAATCTTTGTATAATAAATGATAATTGCACAAAGAAATAGAAAAGGGAAACAAAAATTCTTGTTTTCAATTACATAGACTTTAAAATGGAGGGAATAGAAACCAAAAGTGACCATTTTTTTTTACCCAACTCCTCCCCCCCCCCCAAAAAAAATAATGGGAAAAAATCCCAGGATGAATGCTGCCGCTTTCATTTCTGTATTCATGATGAACAAAAGAAATGAATAGGGTCAACATCATTGCTAGGTGAAAATTGTGTAAAAGGGTTTTCTCTAATCTTTGTTCCTATTCATTCAGTTTTACGTTACAGTGTTCAAACATTTACGCAAATCTAGATCTGATAAGTCATCATCATACAAATTCAGAAAGAGAAAGGTAAAAAAAAAAAGGGGGGGGGGTAATAATATTTTTGTTTTTAATACAATATGCAGTATTCTAAAAGCAAGCCTATATTTGGCATGTATGGACAAAATAAAAATCCCAGGATTAATGCAGACCCTTTTCATTTTTCATTCATTATGAATGAAATGAAAAAGGTCTGGATAATTCCTAGGTGAAGAAAAATAATGCAAAAGGCTAAAAATTCGAATTTCGGCACAGTATTCAAAGAAGCAAATTAGATTTGATACGATATTAAATTAATAAGAGGGTGATAATTATTATTTTGAAACTGACAGTATTCAAACAAGCAAATCTACATATAAGTGATATTTACACATAGGAGAAAAGGAAAAAAAAAGTAAAATAATATGTTTAACCCCCCCACCCCCCCCCCCAAAAAAAAAAAAAATAAATAAAAAAAAAATCAGGTTTCATGCAAATCCTTTTCATATTTACTTTGTTGAACAAAACAAATGAAAAGAGTGCATCATACCTGCTTGAAAAATTACCAATGCAGCTTTATTATTCATTTCTGTTCCTATTCACCTCTTTTCTTAAAAAACCAACATATTAATGGTATATTATAAAAACAACCAAATCTAGATTTGATAACTCATAATTATAAAAAGTAACAAAGAGCATATAAAGAAAACAAAAGGATTATTGCAGATCCTTTTCATTTTTGCATTCGTGATGAATGAAATGAAAAAGGTCTGCATCATTCCCAGGTGAAACAAAATTGTAAAAAGACATTTCTCAATTTTGTTTCTGCTCAACCCATTTTAGGGCACAGTATTAAAATAAACAATCTAGATTTGATAAGTGATAATTAGAAAAAGTAACAAACAGGGAGAGAACAATTCGTATTCTGAAACTGATGTACCGGTACTGTACACTATTCAAACAAGCAAATCTACACTAAAGGAAAAAAGAAACTTATAAAAGTTCAAGAGATCACCAAATTAAATTCTCTGCATGGAAATGTACCAAATTTGGATATAATGTTGATTCAATGCATGGCTTTAAATGACAGTCAATAACAAAAAGTTTTCTTCAATGCCACAAAAGAAATGTGCACTGAAACAAAGGACTCTCTAATCCCAAAGTCACAAAGATAAACTGCAGTCTTGTACACCATATGCATGTCAATGAATGAAACAAAAGAATTTCAAAAGGGATTTGCAAGTTCATATCCAAACAGATTAATAGCCAGTATGTCCACCTCTAGCTTGCTGGCAAGCTGTACACCGTCTTCGCATGCTTCCGATCAGATTCGCGATGGTAGCCTGGGGAACATTGTTCCATTCCTCTTGCAGTGCTGCAATGAGCGTCTCCCTATTGATGGGTTGATTGTCACGCCTTGACACACGTCGACCAAGCTCTTCCCAGAGATGTTCAATTGGGGAAAGGTCTGGTGAACGGGCGAACCATGGCAGAACATCAATATCCTCTTGCTCGAGGGGTGCAAATCCCTTTTGAAATTCTTTTGTTTCATTCATTGACATGCATATGGTGTACAAGACTGCAGTTTATCTTTGTGACTTTGGGATTAGAGAGTCCTTTGTTTCAGTGCACATTTCTTTTGTGGCATTGAAGAAAACTTTTTGTTATTGACTGTCATTTAAAGCCATGCATTGAATCAACATTATATCCAAATTTGGTACATTTCCATGCAGAGAATTTAATTTGGTGATCTCTTGAACTTTTATAAGTTTCTTTTTTCCTTTAGTGTATATAATAAGTAGTATTTACAACTAGAAATACAAAAATGAATAATATTTCATGTAATGTAGACGGGGAAACGGTATAAATAGGAACATATACTGGAACATTTTTTTGACAGAACACGACCCCCATCCCCGAAAAAAAGAAAAAAAAAAGACCTTTTCCATTTTGTATTGATGAAAATGGAAAGTGTCATTCCTGGCTGAAATAAATCATTTCGAAAGGTGCTTTTCCAATTTTTGTTCCCATCAACTCCGATTGTTTCATTTCACCCCATTTTACAATACACTATCCAAACAAACAAATCTAGATTTGAAATATCAGGACTGTGCAGAAAAAAAGCGAATCATATTTCCTAATTTGAAGCTGATACAGCGAGCGAGCAATTATAGATTTGAAATATCGTAATTATACAGAGAGAAAAAAAAGATTAATATAATTCTACAAAATATAAGATAGAAACTTAGAAAGTGGTCCGGAGCGAAAGATTACAAAACTTTTCAAAAAAGAATTACATTAAGAATTTTATCTCGTGATCGTAGAATCCTCGGAATACTATAAGCCCTACAAAGAAAAAAGAAAAAAAAAAGAACTAAACCTGACTGGGCGTGCCGTTCACCCACAGTTTAAGGGACAGGACCCAGTGGGCTCATCATTCACAGGTCACCATCTCCCAGCCAGGCATTACCAATACTCTACACTTAGTGCCATGACCACCAGAAATTGAAAACAAAATTTTAAAAGACGCAAGATGATAACAAATTAAAAAGAAACGCATTCATTGTCGTCTTGATGAAACAGAAAATTGGTAAAATGGGTGCTGGGACAGATTTCCCTAGCTGGCTTGTCCTAGATATAATGGGGATGGAGTTCAGATAAGTTCTTGGTCCAGAATCTGCACACAGTGTGGTTTTTTGTTTTTACACATCAAGTCCACCAGTTCAATGAATGGACGAAGGAAGAACTACACAAGTGATGCGAAATTCATCATCGATAGACTTTTTTATGTCAAGGATGATTGCTGCTCTTTTTTGTTGTTGGTTGTCAAGTGCATTATTCCATCTTCAAATTATAAAAGGAAATTATATCCAACGTAGAGCTCTTTTCCCCGAGAGCCAAAGTGTGACAAAACAGTGACAGTGAATCCAACTGTACACGATGCTCTCCACTAATTTAAATATTATATATTCAAGCAAGCAATCACAGATTTGAAAACTAAGTCATAATTACTAAGAGTACTAGAAAAGCAAAAACAAAGTGCAATGAATTGTTTACATCTAATCGAGATTAGTTGAATAATAGTTATGAAGAGAAAGAAATAATTCGTAAACAAATTTGTAGGCATTTTACTCCCAGTGTTAAAGATCGTATGCTCGATCTGTAACGAAAAACACAAGTCGGAAAAAATTGGAACCAGCGGGATTCGAACCTGTCATCTACTGCCTCCCATCAAGCTTCTTCGTTTACTAACCATTGTCTACGGCGGACCGTTTGAATATTAATGAGTCAGAAAGAAGAGGATCTTGGGTATTTGATATAGTTCATCGTGACTTGGCCGTGAACCAGAATAGCCTGGTGGTTAAGTCGCTGCCTGGCAAGCAGTAGATGACAGGTTCGAATCCCGCTGGTTCCAATTTCCAAAGAAATAATTCTTGCCATGAATCTGATATTCAGCATTCATACCAACAAATACATATAGTATTACTAAGAATTGGAAAAATAGCATTAAAATTCTTGTTCATTTGATATAGCACAAAAATAGGAACAACGGGATGAGTGTAATACTATACGGAAAAAATGGAACCTTGCTTTTGATTCCCCCCCCCCAAAAAAAAAAAATTAAAATTAAAACAAGACATCCCAGAAACAATGCAGACCCTTTACTTTTTCCACCCATTGATGATCAATAAAAGAAAAAAGGGGGTCTGCATCATTCCCGGGTGAAACATTATTTAAAAATAAAAAAAAACTTTCCAAGTTGTTTTCATCCCTGTAATGGTTTCGCTTCACCCTGTGTATGGGAGTATTCAAGCAAGCAAATATATAGTTGAAATATCATAAATACAAAAAAGGTGAATACATTTTGCGTTGAATCTGATATACAGTATTCACCTGAGTAAATAGAGAGAGTGAGAGACAGAAAATTATTGTGGTGAATCTGGGGAGCGTTTCATGAAAGGAAGTTGTCGGATATTTTATCCGACAACTGTTATAAGCTACTGATATCCTTGCATCTGATTGGCTGAGAGCAAATTTGTCGGATAAAATATCTGACAAGACCTTTCATGAAACGCCCCCTGACATGCAGTATTCAAAATGCAAATCTAAGATTAGATCATGTAGAGAAAGAAAGCAATAAAAATTTATTCTGACTGTGTACCTTATGTACCATATTCAAAATGGGAAAAACTGGATTTTCTATGACATAATCATGATGATTATAAAATGTGACATAAAGACAAGAATCTGATACAGTATTTACACAAGCAAATCTATACCAAATACATACTAACAACCAGCAAAGAAAAAGGGAAACAAATTCTTGCTGTGACTCTGGAAAAGCATAAAATGAAGGGGGAAAATTCACTGAATAATGAATACCATTTTCATATTTGTATCCATCATTCCTGGGTGAAAAATTATGTCTAAGAGGCCTTTCCAACATGTTCCTATTCAACCCATTTCATTTTACAATATTCAAACAAGTCGATCTAGATTTAAAATACGAATGTGAAGAAAAAGAGGGGATTTCCTGCTTTGATTCTGATATGCAGTATCAAACCAGCAATTCTTGATTTGATAAATCCGAGCGGGAATCATTTTATTTCAATCTTATACACAGTTAGTATTCAAACAAACAAATATATATCTAATATATATTTTCTTTAAAGAATTTTCAAACGATGATTTTTGTTTTGATTCTGATACGTAATATTCAAATTATAGTCAATCTAGATTTCATAAGTCCTAACTATAAAATAAATAAGAGAGGGAGAGAGAGAGAAAGAGAGAGAGAGAGAGAGAGAGAGTGGTGGGAGGCAGAAGGGGGTTAATTAGTAATTATTTTACTTTAGTAATGTACTGATTACAATATTTGTTTATTATGTTGTAATCAGTTTGTAGGATGGGGGGTTTGTATTTCCGGACACTTACCAAAAATTAGCCTGTCAATTTTGCCGTCAGATTTTAAGAAAAACTTACATCAAGTAACACTAAAACCAGTGAATATTTACAATTCACATGATTTTCACCCTATCCTGTGAAAGATTTGTGACAATTTGCATGAAAAGTTGTTCGATTTACTGTTTAAAAAAACAACCTGTCCGGAATTACAACGTCTGGGTATACAGCATGTTTGTACTTCAATACTTCAATACACTGAGCACCCCTCCCCTCCCCAACCACCCCCACCCCCACAAGATTTTCTGCGCTTACTCTTTGTGTTGCCAGCACTCGTCATGCTCAAAGGCCGGGGGTGCCTTCCTCCTACAAGTCCTACCATCCCGGGTATTCTCCACACAGTGGAAGGTGTACTGGTTCGGCTGCCTAGGCATTATGACATAAGTGAAATAACGACCTGAACGAATACTATGAAATCACTTACGAAGCAGAAGCTAAGTAATATCTCCAAGCGACTTGTCTAGGACAGAATCTAACAGACATGACAGACAGTGAACGAATTTCTCGCTTGGCATCTTGCACGCAACACCAAAAATTCAATTAGCGCGCGTTATCATTCAGCGGGTTCTCTGAACGGTCAATAGAAATACATCACGTGGTTTGAGCAGACCAACCAATCACGTTCGACCTTTTCAGGGCGTACACCCTAATGGCTTCGATGGCTCCAAAATCGTGTGCTAGATAATGTGTGCTAATAGTAACGAGCCACTGATAAGCTTTAGCTTTTGTTTTGTTTCGAATGGTGACATACCAATGGGCGTTGTGGCGTGCGCCTGTAATCCAGCTACCAGTGGAAGTTATAAACTGATTCAGCGGACCCAGGTTCGAGACTGGGTCACGTCTTTCGGATGGTGACGTTAAAGGTCGGTCCCAGACGTAAATAATCATATCTGATTGATACACGTCTGTAAAAACCCAATTACACACACACACACACCAATAACCTATGTGATCTGGGTTCAGCTCTTAGATACAATCTGCGCATGAGCAGTTAAAAGTTCATTTGCATATAGCTGTAAAACTCACCCAGACAAAATACGTGCTTATGGAGTTGTGTAATCATCATTCACTTGTGCACCAAAAAAAAAAGCATTTCATGTAATGGAGCGGGAAACATTCTTTTCTTTTCAAATGGGGAATCAAAAGCTATTCATGAAGTACCTCCAAGGCTAAAGTGGTCCATTGTTAGACCGTACAAGCTCCGAGGAGCATCTCAACGCGGAAATTCCAGCCAGAGCCTTTCCAGGACTCAGTTGTGAGGGGCGACTAGCGTTTTTACCTCTTAAGTGGCCCTTTTCTGCTCTTTTCTTGAATAGTGGCCATGGACACTCCTTCGTGGATGATTCTACTAATTAATGTGTTTAGAGATCGCACAAGATAAAAAAAGATATTTGTAAAGTATAAATCGATTTCAGAAGAAAATAATTTCGTATTAGCCCATACATTTTTGTTGTATTTGAAGCCAGTACTCATTTTAAAATATATACCAGCCAATTAAAAAAAAAATATAACCGATTTTAACCATTGTCGGTAAAATTGAAAATCTGTGGACCCTGACCTTATTTTCTTTGTAAGTTTGCAATTAACTTGTTGGCACAATTGGTGTGACCCCCCCCCCCCCCAATAAAATGATAACAAATACATAGATAAATAGATAAATAAATAAATAAATAATTAAAAAAAACGTCGCCCTTTAGTTTGTTTCGGGCTTAATAACCTAGTTGACATATATATTGTTTAAAGCTGTGTGGTCAACCTAATAACAAATGATACCAAATCATCGTTATCGGAAATCATACTCAATAGGCAAAGTGTATTATTGATTGTCAGTGTGCAACAGGTGATTTCTTTGAATTGAGCTCATACGCAATATGATGGTAACACCCCAGTCACATGGAGGAGACGGACACCAGGGCCCTGTTTCATAAATCAATAACAAGTTACGATAAATGTTATAAGCTACTGAAATCCTTGCATCTGATTGGTTGAGAGCAAACAGGTGATTTCTTTGAACTGAGCTCATACGCAATATGATGGTAACACCCCAGTCACATCGAGGAGACGGACACCAGGGCCCTGTTTCATAAAACTTAATTGTTATCAATAACAAGTTACGATAACTGTTATAAGCTACTGAAATCCTTGCATCTGATTGGCTGAGAGCAAATTTGTCATAGAAATGTGGCAGTTGTAACTGATAACAAGTTTTATGAAACGGGGCCCAGACCTATCATACACCGATCAGTAAAATTCATTACCCCGGAACGGCCAAGATTCTGTCGATTATTGGTCGCGTTGGAGTGGATTGGAAGGTGTGGCTGGGGTATTAACGAATCGATCTATTACACGCCATGATTATAATTGAATGGGATGACTAACTGCACATATCCTAGCCTTGAACATTCATGATTAGTAATCACTACTTGTTGGTCAGTGAAGAAAAAGAGGTGCAGAGAGCGAGAGAGAGAGAGAGAGAGAGAGTGGCGATGAAGAGAAAGGTAGAATAAGAAACACGCATACATTTGGATCCGGAGAGAGAGAGACAGAGAGTGAGAGAGTCGTGATGGAAACAACTGAGGAATGCATGTGTAAAAAATGAAAGCGGGAACCTGTTGAAGGAGCAATTTCCACTGTCGCGTTGGAAGCTTGAATCCTAATCTCAAAATTAAAAAAAGAAATACTCTATTTCCTCTTGTACTTTTTAATTACATGAATTGGATTAAATGTTTCATAATGTTTAAAGGATACCCTGTTATAAATAGCACGAACAGACAGGGACTTATTCAACATTTGCCACTCGGCTTAATCCAGCCTTAATCCAATATCATTTGTCCTAATCCCTGTCTTATGGATGAGACCAATGATTAATCGTGAATTATCATCATAGGCTAGGTGCATACATTAATAGCACCTTTGAGGGGCACAACCCGTCTGTACCCCTCTTTTGAATCCAAAGTAATTATTACACAATTACGTACTTCCTTGGATTGTACCCCCCTTTATAATAAATTCTGGATCCACCCCTGGCAAATATGACGTCTTGTAGCTGAGAATCCTGGCCATCCATTCACCAGGGACGTAGCCGCGGAGGGGGGGGGGGGGGGGATTGGAATATCCCCCAAATTTCTCAGTGCCTCCGACGGCGTGTACTCAAATTTGAGAAAAAAATAAAATATGATAATTTCATCCGTAGTAACACTGTGTAATCTCTGTAACCCAATGGAAGTATCTATGCCAAGCAAAATGGCGGTGACCCTTAAAATGCCTTTGCCCATTTGTGAACATGGGAATAGGGTTGGGTTCATAGATGTCTCTCATACAATCTGTCATTCTAGCAAGACTGCAGAGCTAAATTGTTAAATTGATAAAAAAAAATATCTTCCTATAAGCAATGCAATATAACACAGGCTAGTAAAGGGCGGTAGCCTAATTATACGACAGTGTGGAAAACGAATTAGCACAAATCGGGCATTTATGGCTCTAAATGTTAATATCAAACTACCTTGTAATTATTATGTGAGCAAATTTTGAATCATCAGTTCTTATGTAACAGCTATAATGACTGATCATGACCTGAATTGACTGACAAATGGTTGACACACTTGATTGAAGCTACCTTTAACCCTTTCAAGACAATAAGCCAGTATACTGAGATTGTACAAATGACCCCAAATATCCACAGATATTTTAGACATGGAGGGTCCCTTTATGTGCACTTCAGAAAAATAACTCTGGGAGTGATAGAGGTGCCTCATGAATAGCTTTTGTTTCCCCCTTTAAAAAGAATACTTCCACCTGGATATCATGGAATGCACCATTAGTGCATAATTGAATAATGATTACATGACATTCATGAGCACATATCGAATATTAGTGTCAGTGGGTTTTAGAATTTTGGTACAGATGACCTTTATCTGCTCATGCTCAGACTGCATCCCGAAGTGGCTTATTGGCCACATTTTGTGCGTTTTTGGCTCAATTACTTTTGATTCAGAGCTCTAAAAAATATACCAGATTCATGAGTAGAAAGCTAAAAAATGTCTGCACTCACTGTATCCATTTTTGTTTGATGTCAGGAATTTTAGAAAGGAGAATAAGCTTTAAAATCCTTAAATTGGCAACATATTAAGAGGTTCAAAATCATTGTTTTTTATCGAAATTGGCAATTTTTTCAACTTTTCGACAAAGTTCCCAACCATGTATATTGTTTTCAAGACATTACATCTTATTAGAACCATGTAGCACTAAAAGAAAAATATTATTGTTGCCAATTTGAAGAAGAAAATGTGATCAATTTAGCCCTTAAATAATTCCTGTCCTGAAAGGGTTAAAGGTAGAGTATAGTGAGAAGTAGGAAGTAAACGTAATTTCCTATAACGACAGTTAATGCCGATTATATTGGGACAAAAGGGAACACTTGAAATAAAAATATATATAAGGAACATAACGATCGAGGCGTTTTCAATTTACATTATTCGTTTAACTAAATCAATTCTGATGATTATTTGGACGAAAGACATTGTCAGATCTGTTTCGTTTTGACAAAACCAATACATTTGTTTAAAATGTTCAATGATCACTTGCCTTATTGATATAATTCCTTGTGATTACAATATCTTTTTTTTGTCTGTATTCTGAGGTGAGTTTCTAAATACATTTACATTTAATGGATTTCCTCTTATTTTAGGTCTGCAAACGTGTACACCACCTTTAAAAATCTTTAGCACGACGAAAAGGTTCGACAACACGACCTGAGCAATTAGCACCTACGAATTATATTGATTTATTTATAGAGGAGACGAATAATTGTTTTAGCTCAGGGTGTTGTCTGCAACCTTATGAGATATTTCATGAGGCTCTATAAACCCCTCTCGAGCGAGTGATGGGGTAGGAAAGAAAATGTTATCAAAATACTTGAAATTGAATTAAGTTGATTAATAAATGGTTAAGGATGACGCGCGCACTCTGAAGATGTAAAACGAAAGAGGAGTGTGTGCACATTCATGCACCCAATTAGGTTTTTTTTCTTCATTTCTATGAAGTCATTTTTTTAAATTCCTCTTTGCCCTTCTTCTGGCTTTCCATTTCACCATTGCCACAGTTTCGCTCTATTTTTACATCCTCAATTTATTCCGATATACCAAATTTGCCAAATAATAATTCTGAATGAGGTTACCCCCATCTACTCAAACAGCTACGACCCTGTACTTGAAATTTAGAAGCATTTTTTTCTGCAGGCTACCAAACATTATTATGCTTATAGCAGTGGCGTAGCGTGGCTCCACTCTATGAAGGGGAACTATGGGCGCAATGAACCGGGGGGGGGGGGGCGCAAAGGGTCTTACAAGATGACGAAATTCGAGAGAATGATGCCATTATGAAGGGTAAGTGCTCACCCTTGTGTTGTCGTCCTTGTTTTGATCCCCTTCCCCCATCACTCAACGTACCCCATGGCATTGGTTCTCCACCAAAACGCATCGAGATGAGCTTCACCACGACCGATGACATGTATGACAGGAACCCATTGGCGTAGTTACAGGGGGGGGGGGCACAGGGGCACGTACCCTCCAATCAAATGTTGAAAAATAAAATATAAAGAAAAAGGGGAGAGGGAGAAAGCGAATGTGAAGAAAGAAAGACGCAACGACCCCGGCCTATACTACACCCTTAATTCCCATAATTAATGGCATTATTCAATTGCATTTCATCCACCGAATAAGACCTGTACCCCCCCCCCCCCCCCCCCGATATGCCGTTGCCCCTCAATGTATGTAACCTCGTTACGCAATTGCAAGAACCAACATCCGTGGCTACGAGTGGAACTGAAACCAATCTACAAAGCATGCATTATGCTTAATTGATTACAGTGACAGACAACCGTCGCCTCATGTGATATAACTGTTCTATATAGATTAATGTGCAGAGACATTTAATTAATTGTGGTTTGACAGTGATACGGGTGTTGCGTCACGTGGCAAACCAGCCCCAAGAAGGTTCACGTGAATTACAAGCATAAATATAAAGTAGGCCCTTCTTAAAATTGTAATTGGTCTCAAGTTGAAGAGTCAAGTATTAGTAATAGTTCAAATCGAGCAATTAAACCAAGCATATCTTGATAACTTCTTGCTAAATGACAATATTTCCAAAATGGCAGTAATGGTTGTATAATGGTGTCAGCATTCGTGGGGGGGGGGGGGGGGGGGGGGTGAAGTTGCGACGAGGATAATGTCCCATGTCATTTTAACACATCAGGAGTGCATCATCATTTTGCAGTTGATATAAATAGTACAATATCATGAGAACACCTGTTGGTGAGGGAATGGTAGGGGATTTATGATGACGAGGCTAAGTCTATTTCAGGGGCGGCCGCAATATTTC
The DNA here is from genome assembly GCA_025617745.1 of Heliocidaris erythrogramma. NCBI lineage: Eukaryota > Metazoa > Echinodermata > Echinoidea > Camarodonta > Echinometridae > Heliocidaris > Heliocidaris erythrogramma. The sequence continues at coordinate 13,129,553 of CM046873.1, read as the reverse complement.
CAGAAGGGGGGGGGGGGGCGATTTTGCCAACATTTATTTTCCCCGGAAAGTGATCTGGGAAATCTCATTGGTCCTCTCACGGTCCAAGGGGGCGGTTTTTCCACTCTAAAAACTTCAATGTTAGCCGTAATTTTTCATGGCTCGATTGCGGGGGGGGGGGGGGCGTTTTGTTCCCGATATATATCTATGAAATGAATACCCTTCCAGCAAGTCATGTTTTCTCCTTCCCAGAGCCTAATACCATCTCATCACCAGGCACAGCATCCTGGAAGGCATCAATCAATAACAGCTCATCATCATGATGTGTGATGATATTCTCCTTCTGGCAGCATGTCTCGCTTCATGTTCTCTTGAAACAAGCGAATAATTTTTTTTCTCCTTCCTCATGTTCTGCATTACTACATATCATCTATTCAGAGTCAAAAGGACGTTAAGTCTGTGTTAAAAGGCCCTTCTTACATACTAGTACTATCAATGAGTTGTTCCATAACGGCTCATCGCCATCATCACGTGTGATGTTATTCTCTTCTGGCATGTCTCGCTTCATCATGTACATGTTCTCTCGCAAAAAGTGACATTTCCCCCCTCTCCTTCCTCATGCTCTGCATTATAACATAAATTATGATCTATTCAAAGTTAGAAAGACGTTAACCCGTTGACTACTGAATGGTCTAATACCATATAGGCTTTATACAGGAGCCACCCAGTTCCCGTAGCCAATGGGGTTGCTCTGTATAAAGTATGTGAGTTAACGCCCTTCTTGCATACTAGCAATGAGTTGTTCGTTTCTACTCCTGATTTAACCCTTTACTTCCTGGGACCGGGTAGCCCCGTATTAAACATAATGGGGGAAATAGGGTTTCGGTATATAGTCAACGGATTGAAGACAGTGGTTTAACACAGGCCTACTTATCATGCTTATGGAGGGGGAGGGGGTGGGGGGGGGGGGGGGTAGCGGTCACTGGCCTAATATTTAGTGGATATAATTAGATGGGGAGGGGGTACCTTCTCGTTAGTATGACAACATAGGTTCTACTCGATTACATTATTTTTTTTCCCCATTCACTCCCAATTCCCTTTCTTTCCCTTCCATTGTTGCCATGTGATGAAGGGGTGGGGAAAAGAAATTATGCCGCCATTAAAAATACCAAGGACTTTTCGTGATGCATATGTTTTAGTTAAAGGGCACTCACTGGATAAGTATTTTGTAAAACAAGGGTCAATATTTTGTCATCATGTGGGATTACCTCCTACCCATTAGTAAACGCGAGTAAAAGCTTTGCCCGTCCCGCCCCACCCCTAAGCGAGTCTACAATGACTCCAGTTTACAAGGCAGATGTATTTCAATGTGAAATCATCAGAAAATGATTTATAGCAATTGGGATGCATCATTTTCATGACTAAGCTGAGCATGCACAACGAGGGTATCAAATTTATGAACTTCATGCTTGTTGTTCTCTCTTTATATCTCTCCCACCGCATATCATTCTTATCTTCTCTTTCTTTCCTTTCTTCTTTCTCCTCTTCAGCTTCTCTATTTTCTTTTTCATCTTTGCCCCATGCAGCCGACCGAGGCGCGCGACTGTCTAGCACCCCGCGGGCACTCCAGGGACCACGCGAGCGAGTGCGCGTGCCAAAACTGGCATGCAGCATCTTCTCCCAGTGTTCCTTCAAAACATTATTTAGGGAATAGCATACTAGATACCAAGGAATACACGAAATGCCTGTGTTTATAATGACCACAGGGATGAAACTTTCCCCATCTATCCGAATCAGGAGATTATTTTCGTTGTAGAAATACATGGTAATATGTTATGTTATTATTGGTAATGATGCATGCAATGTCAACGTAATGTGATAAAGATCGCTCTTATTCAATTTTGTACAGTCATATCAGATTATAGTGCACTGCAAACATTTTTCTTTTACCAGTTTACATACCTCATGTTCAAGCGATACATACCAAACAAGGACATTGCAAAAAAAAAGTTTTGATAGAGAATAAGAAAAAGGACGACGACAAAGAGGAGAGGAAACGAAGGTAAAGTGGGCGAGGGTGAGATCATGGAAAATAAGAAAAGGGATATCTAAAGAGAAATCATGAGTGAAAAAACAAATATCATAAGATTATGCGAGATATAAAGATAATTGAAAATAATAAGTTTAAACGATTAATGGCTATTAACTAAGACACATGATCGAATATGAAGTTTGCATCACGAAAAATGGTTTTAATTTGTTATGTATTGTTACATAACATTATTATACTGGCGTTGAAAGCGTTCGGAAATGGACCAAGGGCTTGATAATTATGAAAGTGAACAACTTCACTTTAGGAAATAGATATAGAATAAGAAGAAAGTAGAGAAAAAATTATGATTGAAGAGACCTACATGATGATGCAGAATAGTGTGGATCATGCATGCTGTGACTCATATTATTTTACGTCTCTTTATCTTCATTTCATTTTTAGTTAAATGAGGTCAGTCACGTTCCATCATGAAGTAAACAATATTGCAAATCGTCTTGTCTAAACCAAAGACGTGTAACTCATTCCGCTTTATCTAAATATAATTATCTGTATATTAAACAATGTTAAAAGACACGTTAACCAAAGCAAATACTCGCACGTTTTATGTCATCTAAAACAATTTATGATCAACACTTGGCATCATTCATTCTCATTCATATCGCTTGGGAAAGATCATAGTTACCTCAAAATACACAACAGTCGGTCGTCGACATTTGACTAGAAATCAGAGGCGTAGCGTGGGTCCAGCCTTCAAGGGGGAACAAATGTTAATACTAGGTGGATAAGATCGGATAGAACAAGGCAATCGTGTGAGGAGGGGAGTGGAGGGGGAGGGGAGTAGAAGGGGTTGTTTAATTTTCTTTTCACGTTGCTTTACCCTTCTCCTTTCTTTCTCTCTCTTTTCTATCTCTTTTTCGCCATTCGCCATTCGTTATGGGGGAGGGTATGTGCCCCGTGCCTCGTCCCCCCTAGCTACGCTAGTGACTAGAATGACAAATACATACCAGTTGTCTCGTTCTGCATTATTAACCCTCTGAAGAGATACGCAAGTGTGAATATTAATAGGCAAAATCCCTCGATTGCCATTCTTGATGTTTGGTAAGTAATTTTCAGGCCACTATACGCAGGGGAGTGGAGGAAAGATGGCAGAAGAGAGAGAGAGAGAGAGGGGGGGGGTGGTAGATGGAAAGAAAGAACGATATATGGAGGGAAAGACAGAGCGAGGGTGGGAAGGAAAGAAAGAGAGAGATAGAAAGATCGAGAGACATGCATAAAGACAGATAATAGATAAATAATACAGAGAGAGAGAGAGAGAGAGAAAGATGAGAGAGGGGAGGGTGAGAGAGATAGAAAGGTGTGGAGAGAGAGAGGGGAAGATAGAGAGAGTAGAAGAAGATAGAGAAAAGAAGATACAATCGCAAAAAAGGAACCTTTGTTATATCTTCTGGCATTTTCCTTCTCCAAAATTATGAATGAAAAGTGTCATTTCTAAAATCTCACTTTCATACTAGAACTCACGCTCCATGAACATATTTGTTACACTCTCAAGAGTCATGGACCGATTTGCACTTTAGGGTATACTTTATTACATTCTTGTTCCAGATTGATGATATAATTATACTTTTTGGCAATCTGTCATGCACAAGCGCTCTACATCATTCTGCTCTGCCAAAATCATATTGCCTTTGGGAAATTCCAAAGCTGTTGTAATGAAAGAATGATTTGGGAGGAACAAAATTAAGTACAAAAGCTGATGTAAGGCATTTTGTAGTAAATTCAACTAACTTCACTATGTGAAATGTGAATCCGCTGTTCAGGAGAGAAATAGACAATGTTGTTCCAATTTAGCAAGTGAAACTATAAAAGCGTTAGCTCCGGCAGCCGTAATCAGCGCACAGTGCATTTCAAGGAATAAATCCTGCCAGGTACCCATTTACTACACCTGGGTGGAGAGTGGCAAATGTGGATTAATGTCTTGCCAAAAGACGCTAGTGCCGGGCTGAGTGTATGCATAGTGTATTGATTTTATTGCAAACAGAGTGCCCAAAACATGAGGGTTAGACCAACTGTCAACAATACACGCCCGGTTCACGAAATTTTCTTCCTGGTTTGTTGTAAAAAGAAATTATCATTATTGGCAGAATGTTGCCTAATCATCCGGCAAACTATTGTACCTCATGATGTTAGTTTGGCAGGAAGGTGCTCAAAGTTGATCAGAAAACAAAATTATCTTCATTTTAGCAAAATTTGTGCCCAGAATAAGAGTAAGAGTACAGACATTAATAATATACATCCATTCGTTGTTCTTGTATCTTCACTAATATCATTGTCATATTATTAACAGAAGTTTCAGATAATTATTTACCATATACATGATATAAAAATCAATTACGTTCTACTGACATAACTGATCACTATGATCTGACGATTATATAATTAAGGACAATATACTACTTCACAACGTAGTGTCAATGAACTGATATTAAACAAAATGTTGACTGTAATTTCTGTTCAGCTGACAATATACTCTCCTCAGTAACATAACTAAAAGCAAATCGAGAGCCATATTTCATATATCATTTTCATGGTTTTAGTCGATATCCATGCACTTGGTATAGGAATGTTTATCGCTGGTTATGCTGGTTGCTCTAAAAGTTTGTTTAAATATTGATGTTTTTCTTTTGGGGGTAAAAGTTTGTTTAAGTAATCAAAGTATTTTGTAAACATCCAATAAATATTGTCGTCCTTTTTGTCCATTTGACCACAGGTACGTAAAGAACTTGTTACAATTCCTGGCATGATTTGGTGTGTAAATATGTTTACGCCTCCTTGTTTATGGTTACACGCAACAGCAAGTTTCCATTATGAAAATGATAAATTTGTTGATTAGACAACTTATATTATTCAGATATTGAGCACTATTTTAGGGCATAAGCACACTAATGGGGTGTTGCAAGAAAGTTGTGATTGATTGCAAGTTGCAACTGATCGGTACTGACCAATCAAAATCATTGTTACTAGCGCATCTTCTTGAATGGGCAGACCCTGAACCATTCAGAATGGTTGTTCTAATTTGCTTTACAATTTGCAATTGATTGCAACTTTCTTGCAACACCCTATAAGTTTGGTCAAAATGGAAATGTCAAGGATAATGAAAAACCTTGTGGAAAACAATTATGCTGGAAAATGATACAGGGGAAACTGCAAAGAAATGCAAAGTTCATGTGATTTTTCCTTGATGTTCTCCGATTCGTATACTATTTCCTGTTCTATTTCTGCAATGTCATTGGTATATTATCCATGCTCAAATTCTGCCAAATTCAGATGCTATCATATTTCCGATGAAGCATTTATAGAAATATCTTGGTTTAAAAAAAAAAATCAAAAATTGCAAAACAATACTACGGATGCAATTATGCGGGTATAACTGGTAGAATCAAACCTGCAAGAACTGCAAAATACATATGATTTCGCTTTGATGTTGCCAGATATATCCTCAAAGTTTTTCTGAATTATTGCTGGTTCTGTTTGAACGTTTTCCTGTGTCATTGGTACAACAAATTGCTTAATAGCCTTTGTACACACGAAGACTAATGTGCATGCGTCAAGGGACTGAATCTGAAACTTAAGCTACTATATAGATAGAAGGACACATTTTCGATATATTTGTTCGTTGCAGCCCACGAGACCGACAGCCCGACAAGTCAGTCTCATGGGCCTTCATCATTTCCGGGGGGGGGGGGGGGGGGCGAGGGTGTTCACCCAAGAGGAGTTTCGATGTTTACGTTCGTTTATTTCCAGTCCCATATATACGGAAGCATAAATGTACCGCCGAGATGACCAGATAATTCCTCGTCTTCTCGACCATTTTTGGTCCAAGAAGGCGAGAAGGTGAGATCCGGAATCTCGTCAACTCTACTTCTTGAGTCAAGGAAGGTGAGAAGGCGAGATCCGGCATCTCGTCTTCTCGACTTATGGGGTGCAAGAAGACAAGAAGGTGAAATTCCAAATCTCGTCTTCTCGACTTCTTGGGTATGAGAAGGTGAGAAATCGAGATTCTAAATGTCGTCTTCTCGATTTCTCATACCGAAGAAGTCGAGAAGACGAGATTTAGAATCTCGATTTCTCACCTTCTCATACCCAAGAAATCGACTTGACGAGATCTAAACTTTCGCCTTCTCACCTTCTCATACTCAAGAAATCGACTTGACGAGATCTAAACTTTCGCCTTCTCACCCTCTCATACTCAAGAAGTCGAGAAGACGAGATTTGAAATCTCACCTTCTCGCACCCCATAAGTCGAGAAGACGAGATGCCGGATCTCACCTTCTCACCTTCCTTGACTCAAGAAGTCGAGGTGACGAGATTCCGGATCTCACCTTCTCGCCTTCTTAGACCAAAATATGTCGAGAAGACGAGATGCTGGATCTCTCCTTCTTCCGTACATATAACAACACAGAAAATTCAGTTAGAATCAGCAAGCATAATCATCAAAATACGAATCATTAATTTAATTTAATTTCTGTAAATGAAATTTAGGTAGGCCTAAACCATTGTATAATTATTATAATGGTCAAATGCATATTGTTATTATGCGGCACAATAATAAACATTCCATGTAGAGTATGTCATCGCAATATTGGAGTCAGCTGCTGCTTGCCTAATCACAGGCATATCCAGTGGCGTATCTGGAAATTTCCTTAAGGGAGATGTTTCAGACTCGACATGGTGCAGGGGGGGGGGGGGGGGGGGGGTCCTTGAGCATGCCAACCAGAAAAAATGGGGCAATGTTCAAGCACTAGTACTGTAAACCAAGGATTCCACCCATTTATATTGCTGAATCTATTTTCTGGGCCTGCATACTCGAGGAAGTGGGGGAGGGGGCGTACGACGGCTACGCCCTTGATGGATACGTCACTGAGTTACACGTAACTATGACAAGGACATTAGAAACACGGAAGAAGTATGTATTTCATAGGAATATGATGGATTTTGCTACCGTGTCCATGATGTTTCCTGCCTTTGTGGTTTAGCAGTTTCCTGATCCTGGGGAGTAATGAACTTTTACATACAGAATGGGAAAGTTAAAGATCATAATGGAGTATTGTTGACAAAACTGCATTTTAGGAGAGTGAGAGAGAGAGAGAGAGAGAGAGAGAGAGAGGGGGGGGGGGGGGAGGAGGACACTTGCGCTGATGTCATTCTTAGGCATAGGCCCCAGTAAAATGTTGCTTGGACCAGCAAAATGCAACACCATGGGGGTGGGGGGGGGGGGGAGTCTTTTGAATATTCAAAGTAAATTTTAGGGGTTTGGGAAATTCTTTTAAAAATTCAAATTTGTCATTTCCGGAAATCAATAGGAGTATTAACATGATATTACACAAGGAAATGTTTCGCATTGGCATATCATTAATCACGCTAATGTTACTGGGTTAATCTATCGAAATTTTATACGTAATATGATAATATTGTTATGTTCAGTTCTTCGAAAGTTTCATCTTCATGAACTTCGTGGGTGCGGCCCAATTACAGAATTGTTTCTTCGACAATGATAGTTCCCCTGTATGTATTTCAATTTGTAAACATCGTAAACATTAACATTCTGTAAACATTGTGAATGATTCACAGGGGTATAGGCCTATATGTTTATCTGATCTTAGGAAATGAAAATGAATAAATGAATAAGTACAAACCGTTCATTGAGAGATATATAGATAATCATGTCATTCTCATTTCCCGTATCCAGACCTTAAGAAAGAAATAGAACGCATTTTATCAATATCATTTTTTTTTCACTTTTGCTTGAAAATATAGGTCTATAAGTCTGAAAGTTAGAATTATAGCCTGCAGGCTGCGTGCAAGTCAATATTTGAAACATGTATCATTCATCATTATATTCATTCTTACAACCACCAACCCTGTCTGCAGAAACCATGCTGGAAGCTGTCGGTCCTCTCAGCTTTTAGCTTCGCTATACAAAGACTGAGAGAGAAAGAAAGAAAGAGAGAGAGAGTATGATAGAGAAAGGGGTGTACCTAGATCGTTATGATAGCTGAGGGGTGTCGGACCAACTTTCCCGACCACTTATATACCTAAAAAAACTTTCTAAAGACCCCTCCCTCCCCAACCCCTCCCCCCAAAAACACCAAACAAACAACAACAACAACCCCTCAAAAAAAAACGATTACAAATTCAACACAATTCATTACAATGACAACAATAACTACCACCATAAAAAGGAATGGGGAGGGGGATGTTGCAACCCTTACACCCCTCTAGCGATGCTCCTGTACAAGACTCTTCAACTTGCTACGTCATGCAAAGACAGAGCGAGGTAGTATAATAGAGCAGCTGCTTTTCTCGTTTCTTCTCGTTTCCTTTCAATAGTGGGCAGATTGGTGAAATAACTCCTCTCTTATGTCGCAGTCCTTTCCTGTAATACTGCACCGAAGAACAACACCGTTTGGTTTGGGTTAAAATCTCCCCCAAGGGTAAAAGTGGTATAACATTTCGCATTATGTAAAACCTCATAATAATATACGTCTTTGGTATATAAGTTTGCTCGTGTGCGACCGATTCTACTCCCCTTATTTCAGATGCTGGGACCCTTCGAAATTAATATTGTACGAGAAGAGAGCACTATTATTATGTTATACCTCATAAATATTCTCTTTGGTATGTAGTTTACTCGTCAATGTCCGATTCTAAACGGGTTTTTCAGCTGCTATAGGACTTTTCAAAATTAATATTATACGAGATGCGAGTATTATCATTATGTTATACCTCATAAATTTTCTCTTTGGTATGTAGTTTGCTGTTATATATAGTATACAACCGATTCTACCCCCTTTTCAGTTGCCAAGAGCATGGGCGTTAATCGTGACGTAACTCTATTCATCAGGGGGGGGGGGACGACACAATAGCCGTCCCCCCATGAACAATATATTCTCTACTCGGATTGACGCCCATGGCCAAGACGCTACTAAATGAATTCAAGACATGAAGTGACTGAGTGTACATGACGATAACGACGTCGCCATCGATCATGTAGGAGTACTGTGGTGTATCGGTGCAGGCTTTTGACGCTGCGTTACACCAAAGTGTATCAATTGGGTACATGGCAATGCCGGGTAATAATACCTGCAGGGCCCCCAGGAAAAGCAGTATTTTTACTGGTATCCTCAGGAAAATTAGCCCAAATTGAAATAGAGAATATCGAGTGAAGGGGGTATGGGGAAGGGTGGTCCATATTTAGTTAAATTTGCACCTTCCCGATTCATTTCTTTCTCTTCCTTTCTCTCTTTCTCCCCTCAAGTTTTCAGCATCTGATTGCACGCGCACGCGTGTGTGTGAGTATATACATATATATATATTGAGAGAGAGAGAGAGAGAGAGAGAGAGAGAGAGAGAGAGAGAGAGAGAGGGGGGGGGGGGGGGGGGTACGTATTCCGGTACTACGCCACTCTTATGATGAAAAGTTATTTTGAAGTACATGTAATGTTGTTTTGTTTGCCTACATATTTTTGAACAAAATAATCATAGTTTGTTAACAAAATATTCAGTGACATTTGATGATGAGTATTATAATGTGCGTGTGCATGGAGGTGTGTGATGATTATACTATCAATAATTAAAGTAATTGATAACCGACGTCATCTCTCTAATTAATAACACAATGAAATGCCACTTTTCTCATATCAATGGAATTCAGATATTATGAACATTTAAGCATAACTGGATTTTAATTATATCTATTGCAAAAAAATAAGTAATACATAAATTAGGCCAAATGAAAATAATTGCTAGTTTCTCGTCCCATCGTCCCATTTTTTTTATTTATTTTTTTATTTATTTTTTAATTTTTGTTGGGGGGGGGAGGAATTTGATATGTTTGTTCAGAAATGGACTAAATAAGAATCCAAGGACGTATACACAATCAGGAAACAAAAAATTCTAATTCAATGCTCTTTCACCTTGTTTTGAATATCGGGCATGTATGGAGTACATGTGCAAATGAAAATGAATGAAGAATATCTGTGAAAAATTTGACCCCAATAGTGTTTTTATGAACAAGAAATATATAAAATATTAAATAAATTGGAACCCCCTCCTCCTCATTAAGAAAAAAACCGGACGAGAACTATACATGAATCAATTTTACTTGGCCTTAAATGAACATAACCTCAGTTTCACTCCTGATATAGAACATTCTAAAAATAATTTTGATTTCTGATTAAATGTTTGTCATATTTTCAGTTTTAAGACAAAAACTTAAAATGAAATATCGTAAAAACATTACGTTTCCTATTATTAAATGAAAACTAAATCGTGTTTTTTGAAAAGTATCACATTTCCACCATTATAAAAAACATTACCCGCTTAATCCCTTTATGATGGTGTAAGAGTCAAATTATACATACATGTTGTTTCAGATATGATTTTAAATGCTGAAGATGAAATACTCCCAATCACCAAACTTTAGTTATACAAACGAATTAATTCCCCTAGTAATCCTTCCCTGGGCTTAATTAATCTAAACACACCTCAGAACAATAACCTTTTGTGGTTCAATCTAGAAGAATAAAACCTACCAGCAAAACGTGTCCTTTGTATTAGCTGGTCATTAAAGGTCTTAGAATAATCCCTCTTTGGAATTAATTACAGTAGATGTTTCCAGAAGCTTTGACTCTTACATGGGTTTTAATATATTATGATTAAGTTTTGTTCTACTGATTATGATGATTTGTTATGTTTTATATGCATGTTATTGTTTATATGTTAAGGACCCCATGGAAGAACAGTGGCACTATGTTAGTGCCACTGAAATGGGCTATCCGCCATATTTGTATTCATTTATAATTATTTAAACATGTATATCTGTTTTTTAATATGGAAATAAATACAAACAAACAAACAGAAGCTTCTCATTCTCACGCTCCTGGAGGTTCACTAATTACTTCCTCATATTCCTGATAGTATAAATAGTTGAGAAATTATGTTCTCTAGGTCTTTTTTAGTCTTCGGACTTCTTCCTCTGTGCTGTGTTCCTGCCCATGTACCATTCGGGCCTTGATAGGGGGGTACCAAGTCTTCACCAAGCCTTTTCATATCATTACTATATATATGTACCTTGTTCAACTGTGATCTGCTACTCCGAAATTTATACTCCACAATAAATGTTGTTTTACACATTTAAATATACATATACTGTGAATGGACTCTCTTTCGTCGTGTCATAATCTTTAATAGTTAACACTCGCCATTATCCACGCTAGTACATATATGATATTCTACAATTGACTACAAAATCTAAGAGTGTTACAATAGCGATAATGAAAGAATGAGATTCTACTTGGAAATCCATTGTTTCTCCATGATTCGAATTAGCCCAACAAGGAAATGAGCCGTGATAATTCCATACTTACGTTTTAACTCCAATACTATACTTGAACAGTGAAATAAGATCATATTCGTTTTTTAAAATTATTATCCTGATTATTGAAATGGGCGGATGTTATACAGGCATAGTAATTACTACAATTACTATTTGATTGCTGTTTTCGTTTTTAAGAGTGCTTGAAAATGATACAATAATATTCAGAGATAATGTAATATGATTATGTTACACACGTGATTCATTTTAGCTTATACGGATTAAAAGTAAAAATGTTTCGAGCCTGTTTCTTTTCAGCATGTTCCCTATTTAAAGGGATGTGTTCCTTTTGCAAAATTTCAAAATAGAAATTTGGTCATGGATGCATCAATAGCCCTGCAAGTTGAATTGAAATTGAAATTGAAATTCATTTTTGTCTTCTCATGGTCGGCACAATATATAGTGAACACAGTAAAGAGTATGGCGAATGCTTCAGAAAATTGAAAGAGGGGAAAATCCTGAAAGGGAAGCTTGTTTCGGGAACTCCCCGAACAAACAAAGACAAATTTTCCGATGACTTGTACTACATGAATTTATTTCATTGTCAACTATATCGTCTGATCCCAATGTTTAGCGCTCATGATAAAAATTTCCTGTTGTGTTCGTATTGGGAACCAAACTGCTTAGTGCGAGGGTTTATTCCAAAACGATTTTTAATGCTGTTCTGTTTGTATAGGGAATCGAACTTTTGTAAGATTTTCGGTATATCTTTTCTAGAATTGATCTTCACTTTTATATGTCTGCAAAATCTACTTACTGATAATTTTACAAAACTCTTGCTTTACTCTTTAACAATTATTACTTCCGCATATTTTGTATTTTCTAAAAATAGATTTAAAAAACTCGCTTATCATCATAGTCATCTGCTGGTCAGTTGGGAGGGTTCTCTTGCCCCTGTGTCCGGCGTCAAATTTCCTGATGTCCAGCAAGAGATTGATGTACCCCGTAGGGATCTCAGTTTTAGCGGTCAAGTTTCCCCATTGTTCTTGAAAAGACCAGGTCAAGAGAACGGTCAATATGCTCTGAGATACGATATTGATTGGGTAGTAAACCCGTGTTTATGCCTACAGCACGAGATCTATTCACTTTGGTATAAGTTGATATTAAGATTATTATGTATATTGTATATTGTTATCATGTATAAAGCTCTTCTTATGCCAGCGGGGGCTAATTTTCTGTCTTTTTAAATATAGATCAATAAATAGATAAATTTGAATAAATCTGAAAGAAGGGGAAAAATTAAAGAAACGGATCAATAAAAGTTTGCGCAAAATGCTATAATGGATTAGAAATAAGAAAGTTGTGAATTTTTAAAGATGTAATCGATCAAACACAAATTGGGAACCCCGTTGCGTTTCTTGTGAGCTCCTCTCTCGTTTGCCCTGTACAAAAAAATGATAAATTTCCATTTTCTCTTAAGGAATATTCAATCATATACATGTACCTGAGGTCTAATCATTGCAATTATATTTTTACACACAACTTATATGAAACAAATCTATTCCTTTATCAATAATTGAGTAAATGAAAGTCTAAGAAATTTTCGGTACAGTGCAAATGGGAGAAGATACGTCACGGAGTTGCCATTTTGTGTTTGATTGATTGCAACTTCAAAAATTCACAACTTTCTTATTTCTTAAAGGATTTTGCGGACACAGAGAGACAGAGACAGAGAGACAGAGAGAAAAAGAGACAAAAAAGACGGAGACACAGACACCAAATAACTTGGAAACAACGACATGTATACACTAAAATACCAGTCAAGCAAGTGGGTTCATATTCGATACAGCTGTATATCAATTTTATTACAAAATTTCTTCCTCCTCTTCTATACACCCAGCACTACACCGAGCACAATGGCTGTAAAGTTGACCCAGAACAAACATTCTCAACAAGCTATAGACAAGATTAAGAATTGAGTCATAAAATCCGTCTCTAATCAGGTCATAAGAATCATAATATGCATCAATTACTAGCCGTCTACTTGTCCTTGGACAGTAACTGTCTTCCTCTCCCTACAACTGATAAAAGAGACAATATAAGGGTGAATCACGGCTTTCTAATATACCTCATTCTCTTTCGATTAGGGTCATTAATTTGCCTAACGATGATTGGGGGTAGAGGTGGAGCGCGAAGCGTCGATGACGCGATTTTTAATAATTCGATGAACTTTACAACCTTCTAACGCTGTGCGTCTTCGAGGTCATGTCATGTAAACATTACATAGACTAAAGATGGTGTGGAATTTTTGTCAATGTATTTGTCATGTGAAGGACTGTGTGAAGTAATCACATGTTTATCAGGACAAAGGTCTATAACCTGTCGAACATGTCTGGCAGACAGGCGATGTCTTCAAAAGCAAAGATAGTGTCGAAAAGAGAGATAAATGTTGAACAAAGTGTGAATGAAATATTATCATTATGAAACATCAATAGAAACTGAATGTAATGTACACTGATTAATATTTTGAGCTTTGAGATATAGGCTCTCAATGCAAATGAGTTTTTCAAATGTATTTCATAAAATCGATGTCTAAATAAAGCTCGACCGAAAAGTAATGTTCATAAAATTAAATATGTCTGATTTTATTAGTATCGCCTCAGTGCCAAGATATACAGGACCAGAACACACAGCAAGCATTAAAGGGATACTCAGCCGCAGATTGTGGACGTGTCTATGCCGCGAGAGGGCACCATGATCGTTACCTGATCTTGCCGTTGCCCCGCGGGGCGCAAACTTCGGACAGACTGGTCGCCACGTAACATGCACGCTCTGCCTGAGCTCGAGCTCTCGTGCGAGATTCGGTCGGCTTCGTGCAGTCCGAAATGTAATCCAAGCAGTCCGACGGACGCGTTCGACGTACAAACTTTGTGTACGAGTGAATGGGGCTTACGCAATCCTGACTTTCCCCACGGCCGCCTGGTGGCGTATCCCTTTAAAGGTCTACTTGAACCAAATTCTTTTACAGGCTTAAGGAATATCGCCACGTCACGTAATTTGACAATAATTGGATCAACATCCTTAATTTAAAATCTGCTTTAAATCTGCTTTCACCATGTTCATGATACAGGATATATTATTACGAGGTTGGTTTCGTCCGGAATTCCAGGTAGGAAGCTTATGCAAGTCAATATGGAATTTGCATTGCTTCTCCGGATATTCCTAATAACTCTAAAATTCGGTCACCAAATATTTATACAGGACAAAATACGTGCGATTGAGCTCGAACCTGCAAAGAACACGATGGCATATTAGACTTTTGCAAAATCAACCTAAGGCCATTTCAAAAGGCATTGTCTTTCACCTATTGAAATGAACAGTCATTACAATGACATTTTACGTAATCCTATAATTTCTCGAAAGTCTTCGCGATCGTGTTTTATTTTTTTAATTTTTAATTATAATTAACAATCTATTATCATAACAGGTCGTCTCGAGTTCTAGAAAGGAGGATAATGAAATCCTCATTCAATCCACAAATTTTCACTCTAATTATAAAGACTAAAAATAACCCCCTGCTCCCCCCCCCTCAATCTAGTGAATGATGAACATTCCCTACTCTCTAAAAAAATCGAGTGATCACTGACGTGACTCCCCGGGCGAGTGAAAATGGACTGAAAATAGAGTGAAAAGCACTCCTTTATTTTTAGAGAGCACTCGATATTCACTCAATATTCACTCCTAAACAAGTGATCACTGACGTGACTCTCATGTGGAGTGAAAATAGAGTGAAAATTCACTCTTTTTTTTTTTAGAGAGAGAGTAAGAATTAGGTTTATTAACCCATTAACTACTGTATTATCTTATTCCAATAGGCTTAATACAGAAACCGCCCGGTTTCCGTAAGCAATTGGTTAATTTTTCTCTCACAATACGGTTCCATCATCATGATCACCACAATTCAAAACTACTTTTCAATGATTGATTCATTTCTAAGAATTTCAATCAGTTTATTGACCTTTTTCGAAACCGCAATCATGTCCTAAACAATGATGAACAATGAATGGTTTGTCGTTAAGTTTAAATGCCGGGTTCGCTCGACTTACATAACTATATTAATACTGAGTTTCGAATTGGAAGAACAAGATACACTTCCGTATGAAGCTATGGTATGACGATGGAATACATCCATACTATTGTACAAAATTCAAAGCACCGGCACAAGGACATTAAAAGCAAACATTAAGTTTGATGGTTTATTTCACCTGTCTGCCAAGAAAGCATGTGTATGCTTGTAAGTACGCAACCAGTGGACCGACGGAGTTAAGTCCTCTCCGAGGGCAAGTCCAAATAAGCTTGTCATTCTGGCCCGTATACTGCTAAATCTAAACCCGACCCATATAAAGTCGAGTTTTAAGAAATTTGAAGGAAGTCCAGTTTTCCTTTTGTTAAATGGAATTTTCAGTTCCGGGAAAGGTGAAAAATAATTTGTGAGCTTTCTCATTCCTAAGTTTATGTCAGTTTGGAAGATTATTATTTTGATGATTCCAAAACTTCACAGTATACACCACTTCTTATTTAGACATAACCAACCTTTCCTAGTTGTCTTTTTTGAGAGAGTTTCTTTCAGATTGTAATCGCATGAAAACTCAACACTTTCTTTAAACATGACTTGAGACCGAGTGTCGGATTTAAAGTGACAGTAAACTGAAGCTCAGAACAGTGCCATCTTTTAACAGGATTTGAAAAGTGTCTGTGCCTCTCATTTTCCCACCAGTTCCCCATTCTAATTTGCAGAAGCTTAGAAAGTACCTGCAGGTAATTTTCCACATTTGCAAAGTCAAAAATAATAGTTTGAAATATAAAATGTGCCTATTATCCAAACAAGCTGTTTGTCAAAATAGAAACTAAAACAGAATTAATTTTCAAATTATAATCATAATTTAGCAGTGACTGTAAGACAGCGCTGTTCAAGTTTTACCAGTTTAATACCACTTTAACGGAATTAGTAGAATACCACCCCTATGTCCCATACGCTTTATCGTGAAATAACGAATATAATTAAAACCAGGAGTGCCACTTCCTTGGTCAGATCGGCAGGTGCATGGTTAGAGCGAAGATGTAGTTTGGCTAGCATCAGGACTGTCTTGATGCAGGTCTACGTGTATAGGGACAGATGGGGGAAATACCTTGGTCTTGCCCCGTTGCCCACTTTTTGGAAGAGGTACAGGACAAACACAATAAAGATGGTAATACAATTTCGGCCGTTCACAGGTAGGGTGTAACAAGTGTCTGACCACACCCAAAGGACAACACCTATACCCCCTCCGTCTTCTGACTAAACCAGTTGTTTGCTTCAGCTATATTCCTTCGGACATTCTAGCGAGGAAGGTGTATAAGGAATTACCGAATATATATATATACATAAATGATAGGAATGAAAAGTCCATATACGATGAAAAGATTTGAATTTTCGGCCATAGGCCTTCATTTCATTTCCTGATGAAGGCCTATGGCCTTTTCATCGTATACGGATAACGGGTAAGAAGAAAATGACACGAGCTCCTCACACATCACCCCCAACCGCTCCTTTGCATTTCATCCAACATTGATTAACCCAGTGTCCCCCAAAGAAAAATGATCCTACCAACCAGATAAAAAGAAAAGGAAAGAGAAAAAGACAACATTATCAAGGCCGAAAATGCAACTCTAGCTAATCTCATGAAGACAGTCACAAGATAAATATTCACCCAGCCTGTCTTTCCCCACCATGCTATCATACTTAAGACGAATTAATCTGCTTGAATTGTCACTTAAACCACATGATGATAAGATGTAACTTCTCCCTGGTTTGTTTTGGATTTATAATATACATCCTCACTTCCTACACCACAGAACAGTATCCATCCAATGTATACATAAGATATCCGGTGTCACAGAAAGTATTTCAACAGTATGGGGTACTCCACCCAATGTAAGGCAGGACAAAATATCACAGGTAAAAAAAGGGGGAGGGGCAAGATAGCAAATAATATATTAATCATAAGAACACGCCGTAATATTCATCTTGCAATGAGCATTTTATTTTTAAGTTTGTTTGGAGGGTGCGGGCAGGTACGGCAGTTAGATGAAGCACCTACAATCATGACAATCCCAAGGCTCTTTTAAAGAGAATGTTGAGTTCTGGGTAAGGTGAGAAAATAATTGGTGAGCTGTCTTTCCGTTTATCCTGTTTATGTAAATCTGGAAGAACAACGTAGTAGAAATATCTCCTGAGAAGGATTGCTCTTCAAATGCCTTCATTTTCAAAAAAATGACGAGAAATGGCTGAAGTGTTCGGGTCGAACAATTTCGGATCCTATCTCTGTGTGAAGTGCATGTGCTTTTCAGCAAGATTTGGGTCAATTTCTTATAATTTTGGTGGTTCCGAAACCTCACAGTATCAATTATTATGTAGACCGCGATCAAACGTTTACAATTGCTTTGGGACAGTTTCTTTCCCAATGTACTCGCATGACCAGAACTCAATTCTATCTTTAAGAGGAATTGTTTTCTGTATATATATATATACTTAGAAACTGGTAACCTCTCTGTAAATTATGTAAACAAAAACCGATATCCTATAACCTAAAGTGTGAATGTAGTATAACCATAACAGCCATGAGTTTAAGGAAATGACTGCTCGTACTATTACGTGTAATGAATGTGTATAAACTCATGAGACTCTCAGAGCTACACTTATGATCATGCACTCCATGGCTGATACATTATTAATAACAGCTTAAGGACCATATATTGTGATAAGTATCTTTTATGACTGCTCTCACATTATCCACTTTTAATGATTTCCATCGTAAAAACTAAATAAATCATTTTTATGAGACAAATCAGTGGTATATTCCTCGTATGGAAAATATTATATTCTATATAGTGATCGATCTCGGAGCGTTCGCAAAGAAACATTACCCTAAGAGGCTAAGACTATATAAGTATACATCATTGATAATTATAATTCTTAACATTTTAAAGGACATCATTCATCGACACAATCCTAAATCCTTCATCATCGATTACAAAGTCACAAGAAGGAAACAAAAATAATCGCCTGTAGCCTCACAGCCAGGCGCGATATAATGTTTTTTGAAATATTATACTATATTCACATCATGTACAATGTTCGATTTTATCGTCTTTAAATGTCATTCTTCTGAAGTTAAACTTCAGTTATTCTATAAGTTTTCTGTAAATATTTCATCGAGTCCGGAATCTTCAGTAGACGTACTTTCCGCATAGCCACTCGACGTCTGTTTCGTTTTACCGTAGGTGACGATACGCGCATGTTGGTCGTAGGCTTGTGGCGAGTCGTTTCCCTCCATTGATTGCGCAGAGCTGAGTTGGCGATTCACATTTTTGGAATCAATTCGGGTAATATGTTCGAATTGACACGGAAGTGATATCGTTTCCTTTCTCGGTAAGATGACCTTTACTGATTTTGCCTTCTTCTTTTTCTTCTTCTTGTCGGCATCAGCCCCGTTTTCACGATCAATGGCGCACTTGTCTTGTAACCACGCCTCGGCGGTTCGTAAGAGTTCCGAAGCAGCGGTTTGATCGTCAAAACTCAACCCGGCGATCCGTCGCGAATCTGTAGAGAGCGTGATCGTGTGGAACTTCTCACCAGGCGCTTTGTACGCGGTTTTCAATCCGAGCTCCTCTTTCCATTTCACAAAACCAGTGCCTTTCTCCGCGATGCATAGCTGTAGCCTGGGTGTGCGTCTAAGCGCACCTGTGTCAAAGATGAGAGTTGGGAAGCCCGTAGTCTGTAGTTCCCAACCGCCAAGATTCGCCATCTCTTCCAGAGAAGCGAAATATAGGTTACAGAGGGCGGGGCACACATAAACCTTGCTTTTGAGACTGCAGAAGAACAGTTCAATCTGTCGGATGTCTTCTCGGGTCACCGCTGGGGGCGCCATGTGTCCACTCACGCGATTATCCAACTGTGTTGACATAGTGATGATAATAATACTTTCCAAATCACAGTAAACAAAAGTCGATGCTTTAAACTTATCCAAGTATGTCAAGAAGAATTAACGTCGTTGTATAATTTCGAAACGAAACCGAAGATTACAAACCAAAACAATTAATTACTTGATAACTCTTTAGTCTAGTAGGGGAGATTTCCAAGTACTTACAGTCGGTCTCCTGTCAGCTCAATGGGAGTGAGGTTCTTTGACAGACGAAAGTAAACTTCCTATATAACCGCCTCTTGAAATCTTATGTCGCTCATAAATCACTGTGACAATGTTTAACGAAAGTCATAGATACCTCCTCTTCCTAAAAATGTCAGTCACTATAAATTCAAGTGAAAACCGTCTCTATTTTGATATAATATTATGCCCTGGATTTTGATGATATATGAGTTTGAAAGTGTCGAAATTCTGGCACCTTGATGGTTGATCAGTAGATACAGAAGCGTGCCCAGGTTGTTGTGATTGGCTTTCGTAGCCTTGCTTGACAGGATATCGTCTGTTTAGAGTTGTCATAAAAAAAGAGTATGATGACCTTGATGAAAGGCTTTGCCTTTGTTGATGAACACTGTGACGTCACAATGGTGGAAATAGCTCAGAAGCGAGGCTGTGGAAAGCAAACGAGACAGACAAAAAAAGATACAGGTTATTAGACTTTATGGGGTGACAAACAATTTTAGGCGACCAGTGGAGCAAGAAATTGATTCATATCAGTTTGATTCATATCAATATAGCGTTAGTGTGCATGATTTATTTGAACGACAATCTTATAGAAGGAAATCACCTCTATCATGTTCGATATCACGTGACAATAGTCATGCATAATCACCCAATACAGAAGAAGGGCAACTTCTCTCAAAGTGCATGCATAGCAA
Source organism: Heliocidaris erythrogramma (assembly GCA_025617745.1). Classification (NCBI taxonomy): domain Eukaryota; kingdom Metazoa; phylum Echinodermata; class Echinoidea; order Camarodonta; family Echinometridae; genus Heliocidaris; species Heliocidaris erythrogramma. Next base: position 13,109,249 of record CM046873.1, on the reverse strand, counting down.
TGGTTTATCCAAAATTGACAAACATGGGGGAGGGGTGTAGCTACGCTGCCCCGCACGCCGTATACCCACTTTGAGAATTATTTTTTTTAATGGGGCAATAGGGCGGGAAGGGGCGGGAAGCTCAACCCAATAGACCTATCGAATGCATCGTCTACCACAGTACATTGTCTCATTCACGATATTGGAATATGAACCACCGAATTTTCTTCATTACTTTCGCTTGAACTACGATAAAGTAAGTTCGTCTCGTACGTTTTCATTTATTTAAAAATGAGGATAAATTGCAAACTTAAAATCCCGAGGGTCTGGAGAGTTATAACAAGGTTATGAAAACATCACTGGACAAAATGTCAAAAGTCAATACCAGGGGCTACCAAGCTATGAAATTATATGAAACTGTCCTGAGTGCAAAATAACCAGTCAGTGTTTTTCTTTATGAAATTCCTGAAAATCCAAAGACATGGCTCTGAGATATGAGCCTCCTAGATGGGGATGGATAACGATAGACCAGGTAAGGAGATATAGGTAAGACAATGATATGAAAAATGTGTGAGGGATGTTCGCTTAGTTGATCAACAGTTCAAGTTGTCAATCTCCCTCTGTTAACGAGCTCATTAAGTTGTGAGGGCATGTCATAGGGGCGTAGCCAGAGATAATATGAAATGTGAGGTTGGACTGTGGCAATGGAATGGGGGAAAGTAGGACGGAAAGAGAGAGAACCGGGGGGGGGGGGTGGAAAGTGTGTGAGAAAGGATAGAGAAAGGGACTCGAGAGAGAGAGAGAGAGAGAGAGAGAGAGAGTGGAGAGCGGAAGAGTGCATGCGAGAGAGAGAACGAGAGGAAAGAAAGATAGAGGGAGAGAGAGAGAAGGGAGAATGAGGCAGAGATACTACATAGGGGAAATAGAGAATGAAAGAAAGACAGAGAGTGTGTGTGAGAGAGAGAGAGAGAGAAGGAGCGGGAGGGGTATATTTGGAAGCGTACAAGCTAAATTTTGTTTAACCAGGGAAGCCTCATCAGCATCAATGTTGTTCTTCCAGACGGCCCTGTAATTATTATTACCCCCAGCAATTACCAGGTACCCATCTACACCTGGGTTTTGAGGGACAATATGGGTAAAACATCTTCTCCAAGGATGTAAGCACCCAGTGAGGGTCGAACCCAGGACCTCACGTATAAGAGGCAAGGGCCTTCACCAATATACCACAGTGCTCCACAAGTTCAATGTTGACATCGTAGATCAGGATAGATCTAGATGTTAGAGGAAATTGTACGGATAATTTGGATAGATGGACGGAAGATGTTAGAATTCGGGAAGATTGGGGTTAATGTATCCAGATCGAGACAAGGATAAGTACTAGATTTAAGATAATGACGTTGGAGAGGGAAGGGATAGAAAGAGGAGGGGGGGGGGGGAGCGAGATAGACAGAATTATGATTGACGTCACACTATGCAATGCGGACACGGGTCCTTGGGAAACGACATGACACGCAATGCATCCTCCACACCGGGTAATAGGAAAGGAAGGGGGTAAGTTGAAGTTCATTGCCTCAAGGAAAGGAATGTCATCCAACTCTAAAACTGTCTCTGTCTCCCCTTACTACATACCATGCTACATAGACCCACACAATCTGGTATACACCAAGCTGTATTATAGAAGCGATTGTATAGTTATCAAAATCCTCTTGGAGATAGACCTATATAATCATAATGCATATACAGTTCTTGAGTGTTTCTAATAATACATTGCCATTACCGATTGTGTACTATTTGATTTGATTTATGTATTTCCCCCCTTTTCAATATAAGCATACATGATAGTTCAGTGACAATGTAACGAGTTTTTACATAAAACAAAGATGAAGACATCGAGAAGAAAACAACAAATATTGAAAGAAAATATTAAAAAAAAAAAAATCATTTTTGACCTAAACATATACTGAAACGGAGGGGCATGCTTTGTATATATGTTAACCAATGTTTCTAGTTGTTTTGTGAAACCAATTCAGTCTGAATATTTATAAGTATGTTTTACATCTTCATTTATTAAATGTGTATTTTATATTTTCATTTGATTATGTAAGAGTGATTAATTATGATGTTTTCATATGCTGTGCACAATTCTGCAATTCAGCCACTTGGCTACAAATTAATTTTTGAATAAAACATATGATTACCATTACCATCAAAGCAATTAATATGGAAATGGGTTAGACGGAAGGTAGTCGTAATCTAAAATAAACATATATATAATGTTGCTGGTAGTATTTAAACATCTGACATCAATCTTGACACCCAATCTAGGTCCATGATCAATACAGATCAAGGTTGATTTTTGTAATGCACGCCTGATTATAACGTTTTTCAATTCCATACATATTTTTTTCCCCTTCTTGTCTGAGTAGAGCCGTTGAAGTCTGTCGTTCACAAACCACAAATACAGCGCCAGGGTCATCCTTTCAGCAATTGCCTTCTCAAGCTCTTACCTCATTATCAAATATGATCTCATTCAGAGTTAATTTTGTGCAGTTGACTAAACATAGTCTTAAACAAGACGATTTCAGCCCTTTTAGAAGGAGTAAACTAATTATATGCTTTGCTGAAAGACGGAATTGATTCGATAGGTCGTTTGAAGCTTACCTTGTACCTATTAGGCGCCCTATTCCTTTCCTTCTGGGGGGTCACAATATTGCACAAGTACTTAGGATTATATGTCAATTTAAGTTGCCTTACAGAAAGAGGACAAAGGAAATAACAATAAGTTGAGAGCTTGAAGCACAGACTATATAATATCTTGGACTGATTGCTACGATTGGTTGCAACAGGAATAGATCGTCTGCTCGTGTTACCTGTCTAATGTGAGATGTTAAGCTGATGTCTCATTTCCCTCCTAATTATTCGCCCAGTCTTTCCCGCGCTTCGAGAGCTGGCCGTCTGGTAAGTCTGTCGTCTGCTAAGGCTGTCGTCTGCTGGATGCGATGTGAAGTTAGTTTCCCGCCGCCAGCCTGTACTCTAAATGTCAAACGAGAAAGAAGACAATGGTGATGATATCATCATAGTTTGCAACCACAGACCCTTGTCATTCGTAATACTCATAACTGGTAACAGAGTGTCTGAACTATCGAGGACTATGTAGGCTGCAGGGTCTACTGCGCCCCAATAGGCCCTATACTTCTTTGACAGAGCAAGGAGGTACTATAGGCCTATACCTCCTTGGACAGAACCAGAGCCTGGCAAATTTAGGGTTGGCTCAAGACGTTTTGGAAGTGAGTTTGATAGTCTGCACCTGCAGACTACAAGAAGACAATGATGATGATTATATCATCTTGCATGGTTGCATGACATCTGCACAGGAAAGCATGTGGCTTCCTTCAAAGGGGTATATCACCATGCTTGCCAGCCTGGTACAATAAAAATAACGTGTACATGGTGTAACGCCCTTTTCCAGTAGCTGGTATTGGTAAAATGCTACATTACATGGTAAAAAGTTAGAAAATAATAAAATGTAATGACATGGTAATACTAAATAACAGATTGTTCTTAGTCATGTAGTTTTATAGCTTTCACCCCATTCTGATTACGTCTCTATAATATACGCGCTTCCACAGGGTTTGAATTTATAAAATGATAACCCCAACTTTAGCTCCAGCGATCCTTTTCAGAGCACAGTGAATTTAAGGGATAAATCCTACCCTGGGATGTGTCCTATAAAGCTGTTCATAAAGTCATGTATGTCTTTACGAACGACTTGAATATGAAGTGTCAGATAGGATGCCCGAAGTTTTTCCTGATGTTTTAACAAAGTGTGACTGTATATTTCCAATAAAAATTTACTTTGCATTAAAAATGTCTGTTATAATATGAATGTTTATCTACATCCGCAAAGATCAACTTTAGTTGATGCAGTTAAAAATGATTCAACATCCCATTTGGCTTGTCATATCTAAGTCATTCGTAAAATCATGGGTAACTTTACGAACAGCTTTATGAAACACCCCCTGGTATTTACTAGCTACACTTGGCATGCCTTGGCCGCGGCCGAGAGAGACGTTCTGCCAAAGGACGTTAGTGCATATAGGCTATACTAGCAGCAGGGATCGAAGTGGAAGAGAGAGAGAGAGTAGCGGGGGCAAAACACGCACAACCTTTGCTCGGTATAACCCCAACAAACTTTAGAAAGATATAGACATACTGTGTTCCTTGATGAGAACTGAATTAATGATAATTTAAAAAAAAGAAGAAACAAACAAAGAAACCGGGTCTACATTCCCTGGATATCCAAATAAGTAGTGTGACAATCTAGCGGCATATGCGTAAGCAGTGGCCCAAGGGGGCCATGTGCCCCGTTCATCCGCTATAAAAGGAAAAAAAAGGTAATCCACTATGTGATTATGCGTGTCAACACCCCCCCCCCCCCCATTCCCGGTTTGTGCCCCCTGTTCAACAGTGTCTAGCGGTAAGGCCGATAAACTTTCAACCACCAGTTTGCCATCATTAATTTTATTCCAGATGTCACTACCTAAAATAAGTTCATGGGATCATATTTTGTTTGATGGCATATTCGCGTGCATTGTGAATATGTCAAACAATAATTGAGTAGTGTATTGTCCTTGATATATAAACAATGGAAACATGATACAGGTAAAATGACGGATATGTTCAGGTTTTATCTTCTTCCAAACGGGTCATCATATTTTGCTACAACGTACAGTAAATTGTGGGAAATAAAATGAGTACGGTACGAGAAAGAAGGTGAGGAGAAAGAGAAGGGAGGGAGAGAGAGAGAGAGAGAAAGAAAGAGATAGAGAGGGAGAGAGAGAGAGATAGAGCGAGAGAGAGATAGATAGATAGATAGATATATAGTGATACATGTAGATAGACAGAGAGAGAAAGATAGAGAGTGGTGGGGGGGGGGGAGCTGTGCATGGCGTATCCAGCACCCTCTTCTCCAGATCCAGAAATTCAAAATATGTCTGGAAGAACTGGAATTGTTTCATAATATTGGGGAGTATATTCCAGGACCCCCCCCCCCCCGTGCTAAGACATACTGGTACATTTTGCCACTGAGTGGAGTTGGAAGGGGAGGGGAAAAGAAGGAGAGGAGGGAAGAGGGGGGGGGGAGATAATTCAAAAAGAGAGAGATAGAGAAAAGATAGGGAAGGAGGAAGAGAGGGAGGACGAGAGAGATGGAGAAAGAGAAACGGAGAGAAGGGGGGGGGGTAGATTTAATTATACACAATAGCTCAATCCACTAATCCTATAAATCTATCGTGTTTCTCCATCCTACATGTATGTGACATCTTAAACTGTGATTCTTCGACTTCAAGCTCACCGTTTTATGCTCTGACTCATACAATCTTAGCAAATAATTCAACGGAGAATGTCAAAAATCATCGCTCCCCTCCCGAAGCTGAATATTCCATGGAAAGTCCTATACCCATCCATCTCTGACCATGCTGACATGTCAAAGTTGTAATCCGATCCGACTCGCCTTCGATGAGGTGGACTAATCCTAGCCGACTAGAATATGATCCGTGAGATGATCTGAAGATCATCGTTTATTACATTCGATACACTATGATTGATAGGTGCGAAATGTCTGCTAGGTTGAGCAATCCCATTTGATGTCACGCAAACCGAAATCTGCTTGTACACGGAACATGCATCATCAGTGATCATGTTCATGACTACTGTTTAAAAAGTTTGCTTGAGCAACCAAGTGTCAGGTTCAATGGTTTTCCTTGAATCAATATTATCGTGAGAATGTCTGGAGAGAAAAGACCCTAAGTTCCCAACATCCCCTTTATGTTATATACGTCCGCAGACCTTATCTCATGTAATTCATATTCCAAACAAATTCCTGTAAACTGGTAGTGGTACGGTTAACAAAATAATATCTATCATCATAAATATCTTGATAAATAGATGCGCGATTGGCATATAAAACCCAGTAGATTCCTGTATGACCTTTATGTTTCTAATTATGATGGCAGCATTAGCCAAGTCATCACTTTATTGTATGGAAAGAGACAAAGTTAACCACTCCCTTTAAAACAAAAATAGAAGAACAGAGGACACCAATTCATGTTAAAATCGGCATTGTGATATTTCGTTTTATAATTCATGTTTCCGAATTATATGTACAGTTCTTCTTTAGCTAATAAATCTAATGATGAATATGATTTTCTCGACAATTTGCAGCTTTATTTCTAGCGATAATAAGCTTACTTAGAAGTTTTTGAAACTTCATAATTATTGCTTTTATAGTTATCATGAAACTTGTCGTAGGGGAATTATAAAATGAAATCATTTTGGACTCTTGATATTATTCACATTGGCTTGGTTTCCCCCATCCCTGACTAGCTTTAAACCATCTGAATACATGTGTCACTAGGTCTAGGCCTATATACATTAACACAGGGAGTAACGCGGAAATGGTGAAACAGTCGATTAATCATATCAAATTTACATTTGGAACGGACGATTAACTATATTAATATCTATCTAGCTTAACTATATAAATACCACGCATTCATTGAGAGAATAACTAGAAGCATGATATAAATGAACTGTAGCCCATGGAAAACAAGGAACATCGATAGGAAGCAATATTAGGAAGAAAAACAGAGATAAATAGATTAAAAGTGGAAAAGGAAATTACCAGAGTAGAAAGCGTGTTGTAGAAGATACGGGTACCCCCAGAAAAAAAAGAATAAAGAAAGGACTTACCGCGTTTAAAAATAAGGAAATAGAGGAAGGTTATAATTAGAACAATGGTATGAATACAAAATGATGTGATGAACATGTTGAACGATGATGACGAATAGAATTTTATGACCCATAATGAATAAGGGTTGAGTGAGGGTGAGACGAGTGAATAATCAATACTCGTCACAGTCACAAAGTATTGACCCCTACCCCTACCCCACTCACCCCTCTCTCTGAAATCAGAGACCCCCCCCCCCCCCCCCCCCCCGGTCATATTGATTGCAGATACACATCACATTGGGAGGAGCGATAATGAAATATTGCAAAAATATACAGTAACCATCATGACCATGACGCAAGTATAAAAGTCTTCGTACACAGAAGCAATATCCATTAGTATGACATTTAATAGTTAAAAGACCTTCTTTCGATGTAAGCCTACATTACATGAAACCAAGATGCAGTAACAACTAACAAGGAAGCGTAATGACTGATGGAAAACCTCAAGCAGTGTCAATTGTAGTTTGTACAGAATAGAAATATGGAAAAGTGGACATGTGCACAGGGATTATGTGACAAAAGAAAAGGAAAAAAGTCTTTTTGAAGATTATTTGATGTCATCAAAAATACTTATCAGCTTATTGTGGGGCCGGTTAAGGTTTATTCGATTTTGAATATTTAAGTTTTTTACGTTGCTTGAAGACTTTACAGATCAATAATTTAAACTTTAATTTATGGGTTGATTGTTTTGTTTTGGGGTTTCAAGCCGTGGGGAAAATCAAAAGGATGTCGTTCACAACTTACCCCCCCCCCCCCCCAAAAAAAAAAGGGTACTAGTTACCCAATTCCACTTGTTAAATTTGTGAGAAATCTGATATGTTCGTCTAGGAATATGCATGGAAATCTTACCGTACTGCACTTGATTTGACGACTGCTTGTCCTTGATAATTTTTTACGCGGTAGCAAATTTTTAGTAATATCCATGAAATACTCCACGTTAATTATGAGTCCAGGATCAGCATGGTGTGTGGTTGAGGACTAATTAACGAGGTAATAGTGATTACTATAGCGACTTCATCCGCTCAAAAACATCCGCAACTTTTTGTCACAGCGAAGTACTTATAATGACCCAGAAACCAGGGTACATCTGGATGTAAAACCAGTATGGATATGGACTTGGCGCCTTATTCCTCCGAGTTTTTGAAGCTATGGCTATCCTTTAGAATCTCTGTAAATCCTTTTGAGAAGTTAAGTCACCAAAACAAAATTATCCGTGTAGCAATCCAACTTCAAGACGAGGAAGCAAATAGAAAATGTATGATATGCCGCAAACTTAGCAGCTTTATATCGTGCTGGTTCGCCAGCAAATCGTGCGTGCGACCGGCGCAACAGTTACAAATCCGTATGATACTGCTAGCAGACGACTGCTGAATTATACCAGACTGCACTGAACTGAGTGTATTTTCGCACACTCGCATGTGTTTCTTTTTAGCGCATGATGACTTCACCTATTTTTGCGGTGTAATGACTTCCCCCGTACGCGCGTGCGCAGTGATGAATGGTTACGTGCTATTGTTTGTGAACGATGATTGGTCGATGACTCATACTGGGGGTGTTACCTCTATTATGTGTTCGCTATTGTTTACAAACACGGCGTTACAATGTATATGCTAACTATAATGAAACTGATAAGGAAGTTATAGATTAGGCATCATGAATTTTGGAATAGATTACCTTTTAAAATCAAATTAACCAGGTCTAGAAGTAGGTTTTGGAATTCTGTTACGACACACTTGCTGAGTAAATCATAAGTGAAAACGTTTATGTAAATAGTCTGTATATGTACAAGAAATTTATTTAACATCATTACTTTCTACTTTTTGTACTTCATTGTAAACTATTATTATTTTTAATTTGGGTATTAATTGAACTTTACCAAAATACTTGTTTTTTGTTGTTGTTGTTGTGGGTCAGGCTCGACTAGCACATGTGCTATTATCTGGCCCCTTTTACCAACCAATGCTTTTCTTCATTTATATGTAAATATCATTGTATGTAAAAAAATGTATTGTAATTAAATGTTGTTGGTGGTAAATAAATCAAATCAATAAATAAATCAAATCAATAAACGTACATAGCCTAACAAGGGTATGTTTTGCCATATCATGGTAAATAACAATGCGTTTTTATTATTGATATCATAATTGACTCCATGAGTTGTCAAGAAAAGTACATTATTTTCTTGAAAAAACAAAAAAAAAATAGTTTCAATGGTATTTGTTTTTTCACATACACTGTACATGTATAGTTCAGAATCCATGTTATTAAAAACATATAATCTCTCCCCATTTATTTGGTCATTCGCCTAATATCTATAGAAATGTGACTCATAATGGAATTATGGATGTAGCCAAATATTGCAATATTACACATTATTTTAACGTACATCGTACATTTCTTAAAAAGTCATCAAAAAACCCCCAAAAAACTCTGCCATCAGCATTTTCACAAATTGCTATACAGAACTTTGGCTTCAGCATAACTCGCCCTTTCCTTTCCCCTTTTTCTTTTCATTTCTAGGGGTGGGGCTGACGATCCAATTTTCCTGGGTATACTTATTGGCTTAGGCCTCTTTTTTCTGAATGAAACATCTTTCCTTGGGGAGAAAGTTGTTGAAGCTGTCCCCTGATGACGGGATAGAGGTTCATCCTGCTTGGCTCAGATGTGAGTGTACCCCTGAGACAAAATATCTGAAATATGAGTTCCCTTGAGCTAACAAATCTGAAATGAGTTCGCGCCATTTTCTTAATCAGACAGAGATGATTGATGAATTCCATGTCATCTTCTTTCTTCTTCTTCTTCTTCTGATTCACTTACCAAGTCCTGAGAAAGGTTTGAAGGCTGACAAGGAGGGCACACTTTCTGTTATGTATCGAGGGTATAGATCAAAGGAATTATTATGTGAAGGTGTATGAAAATGATAACTTTTAATAATCACTTCGAATATTTAAATATTTTTACGGAAAGGAGGGGGGGGGGGGGCTTCCTCAGCCCGAGGACTGTTCCTCCTCGGATATTTCCTCACATTTGTAATTTAACAAAGCCTGCACAACATTATATACATACATAATACAAATTCTAATAATCCATGTTTTTTCTAGAAAAGGAACAAAAATAAACAAATAAAAATTAAATTAAATTAATAAACAAAAATAAATGAATAAATGAAATAAAAAAAAAAAAAAAAAAAAAAAAAAAAAATCATACACTGGTCAATTGGTATTTTCCAAGTTATAGGTAGTTAATTCCGTAACTCCACAGTCATATAGAGGGGAAACACGTCTAAAAGCTGCAATCGTTGATTGAAGTTAACCCAAACACTACGGGAACCGAGTAGCTTCTGTATTAAGCCTATGATAGTTAAATAATTTAATGAAGCCTTAACACTGTTGTTGTTCCATTTTCGTGTATTTTTTTGTGTACTCTCCATTGCGCCTTGAGCACATTAGTCATGTGGAGTTGGCGCATTACAAATTCTCTATATTATTATTATTATTATTATTAAATAATTCAGTAGTTATCGGGTTAATCTAAACCTCTACAAATCTATGTAACCCTCTGACCTTTTGACTCCTAAAATATCTTCCAGGTATCTTCACGATCTTAGGGATAGGAAGTCTATAAAGATCTTCTTTATCTTTTATGATACTTCGGTTTAATAATCAGAGCATCCTCAGTTCCTCATTCTAATTCATGTTGTCATTAGGCGATTTCCATATCGGGAGGGTAATATAACTTTGGTCTTATATCAGCTCGTGCCGCTGCAGCCGGAATTACGTTCAAACATTTAATTAGATTTTAGACGAATATAGCGCCATCTGTCAGCATATGGGAAACTCATTTTAAAGGTATAGGTGATGATCTTATACCAGACCAGGACAAAGAGCTGCGTTAGAATTTGAAATTAAGGGGAAAAAAGAAATAGAAAAAGAAGGACGGGGAGGAGGAGAAGAAGAAGAAGAAGAAGAAAAAAGAAGGGGAAAAGAAAGAGAGGGAGAGAGAGAGAGGGTGGGGGGGGGGGGGGGTGAAAGAGAGTGAGAGAAAAACACATAATGACAATCATGACAATGAATGAGTCAAACGGAACAACACTCAAGAGACCGGGTCAAGAGAGAGAGAGAGAGAGAGAGCGAGATCAGGGAGAGAGCATAATGAAAGCAAACAAGGAAGTATAAACTAAACATTCTTGTAGCTCATTCAAAATTGAGCAGAATTGAAACAAAGAAAAACGAAGTCGAAGAAAGGAAAGTTTTGAAGAAAAAGAGACCCCAAACCATTTTAACACTTTAGAGAGAGAGAGAGAGAGAGAGAGAGAGAGCAAAGTTAAAATGATGGCTAGTCATTTAGCATCGCCAGACCCAACAGAACTGTTATGACCCGGGTATTTACTCATGGGAAATCCCCAAGCCGACATACCAGACCGTTGACGTCATACAGAAAGAAAAAGAAAGGATTTAGGCCGATTTTCAAGTACAGTTATGGAGGTCATTCTCGTAAATGATTTCAAAGAATTATGATTATTGAAAAAAGGTTTTTTAAAGAGTTCAAAATGCAGAATTGCTTTGTCATTGTTTATAGGAAATAGCGATATTATAATGCTAAAACCAGTCTTGTTAAATCATTCTGATTGACAAAATATAATGCCTGATGGCTATATTGTTGAGTATTCAAAGAACTGCAGTTACGTGGGGGAAGCGATATTTTACAAATTGTCTATGAAATCTTCTTTAATGGAACATACCCAATCTCATTTTTCAGCTTTAGAAAAAGGTCAAGTTTTTGACCAGTCCTTTTGAATAAAACAACAATGCCGGTATATAGGTTTACATGTATGTTTGCTGCTAAAATGAGTCTTACGTTACATCCTTACAGGTATAGGCGCAGGCCAACAGTATATTGTTGAAAAATTGAGTAATAGGCTGGACGGGATGGGTATGATGGGGGAGGGATGGGTATGATGGGGCCGGGATGGGTATGATGGGGCCGGGATGGGTATGATGGGGCTGGGATGGAGTTTCAGTGAAACATCAGATGGGAAATCGAGTGCTTCAAACCACAAGTCGGCAATGACATTGATTCAATTAAAATTCTTGAACCACATTTCATTTTGGAGTGGGTGGGACTGAGTTTTAAAAAAAAGTCAGACAGATCAAGGAGGTACCTCGTTGGACAGATTTACATTCGCTCTGGACCTACTTAGCCTTTATTCTCCGCCGACTATAATATTCCCTATAGAAGTTTGTATATAGGTCACGGAAACATTTGGTCCATATATCACGAAATAAGATTATAGCAATATACGGCCATGGCTCTCTTTACAAATCAAACACCAAAGCCCTTGGACTATGGCTATTGAAAACAAAACTCGTTATGGTATACTAGTAGCGGATACACCTTGAAATAAAATTTGATTTCCCATATCTTATTACAACAAAACGAAATATTTTGCAAGCTAGCGTGCATCACCCACCTTGGTTCTTTGATTTTAATACAATGGAAAGGAAAATGTTAATGGCATATTTTCAGAATTGATATGATTTAATCTGAAAAAGCAACACGATATTGTGTCTATTTTTTTTTCTACAACTAACACGAGCCCTTGGTCATGTAGATTTGCTATCGTCACTTGGTTTTCATTGCTGTTGCTATCACAACTAGTTCATTCCTGAAAAAAAGAGTAATAAATTCATGGATAACATTTTGCGCAGAATTTGATTTCTACCCTCAACTTTCCGAAGCGAATGTGTATCAGGGACTTCACCTCTATAACTATACTACATCATGACAATGGAGAATAATTGACAAGATATCAAGTTTAATGACACGGCTTCATTGAGTTATTATATTCTGAAGTATAAATGACTATGGTCATGCGCGTAATGGCTTTCATCTGTATCGATCGTCAGATGGTTACTTTTGATTTCGTATTTCTGTTTTCTATAACTATATGGAAACCAGTCAGGAATATGCTCCTGGTAGTTACTGTCTTCAAGCAGCTATTAAAACGATTGAAGAATCGAATCAATACATATAACAGAGTGAAAGAAGGATAGGAGTGACTAGGAGAGGAAAAAAGACACAGAGATAATCGAGAGAGAGAGAGAGAGAGAGAGGGGGGGGGGGGGTGCTCAAGACAATTGTTTCTTCATATCCTTACATTATAATTACTGCAACACAATCGATTACCTATCCCACTACATGACTCTACTCCCCTGTATTACTTTCCATGGAATCGTTTGTTTGAAATGTCAAATAAGATACCACCGGACATCGATACGACCAAGCTAGGAGTTATCACATGACTCCTTGATATGACCAAACGACCTAGTAACCTTGTAATTAATTTTCTTGAAATATCACTTGTAATAATGAGAGATATAAGGTTACATCGTAAACATGATAAACGGAGGAGGAACTAAGCAAAAATGTCCTACGCTCAATTCGAGCAACAGACAATATTATATCAACGTTCAAAAGAAAACGGAAGACATACCTTTCTCCACCGAGCTATGCTTTTTTTTCTTACGATGTTTAGCTTTTGGTGTTTACTTTGCAAGCGCTACGATACTTTTCGTGTATATAGCGCCTTATAAAAATGACCATTGTTATTATCATTATCATTGTTAAATACACGCTCAAGAAAATGGGGTAATATGCAAATACAGATGTAAAGATAAGCAGGATGGTATGTTCAAGACAATTTTAAGATGAAATAGATTGAATACCGAAAAAAAAAATGTTTTAAACAGCGAAAATGACATTCATAAAAATTATTGAGAAGACGAGGAAGGAAAAAAAAAGCAAGAGTATGCTGCGGCAGACTTTAGAGAAGGAGAAATGTTGAATCTAAAAGAGGACAATAGAAATATAAACCGCGAGCCTCAGGGAAGAAAAGGAGAAAATCTGGAAAATGGCGAGGGGTGAGGGGTACACCAAAATGAAAGATTAGATGGAGATAGGATTGGGCGAGGCGGGGGACGGGGCAATTGGCAAAAAAAAAAAAAAAAAAAAAAGGGGACGAAAGTATTAGCTGATGAAGGAAAATAGGAGAGAATTAAAGGGCACGTAGTTAGAAGGAAACACGAACGACTGAGATGGATTTTCTTCTTTTTTTTGGGGGGGGGGGATGGAAAACGAAAAGGCAGTAAAAGATGAAGAACGCGACAGAGAAAAAAATGCCGTCCAACATCCTCCGATGATGCATCTCAATAGTTAATACATCGCTGTGATTGAGTAGAAAAGATTCCTTGTTTGTAAGAACTTCATCTCATGTAATTAGAAGTAAAGAAGAGATCAAAGGGGGCAGATGACACAGAAGAAGAAGGGTTGCAGGAGAAGGAGGGGGAGAAGAGAGCGTCCTAAAAAGATGCCGTCCCATAGAGTATCTTCCAATTCATCTCAAGCGTTGACACATCACCATCTCGGATTGAATAGACAAGATTTTTTGTTTGGACGGGCCACATCCCGTGAAATTAGAATGAATGATCCGTGACTCTGTATTGAGAACTGGATACCAGCAAGAGAGAGAGAGAGATATATATATAGAGAAGGGGCGGGGGAGAGAGAGAGAGAGAGAGGAGCTCCAAATCTTGATAAAGAAAATCGGAGTAAAGAAGCATTCGTTATGTAGGGAAATGTGATGTCTGACAACCTCTTACATCAATGCTGCTCTGGATTATGGAGAACATACCTTCTTATATCTTTCCAAATGTTCATAATTGAACAAAGATTATCTGTACTTTCCATGGAAATACAGTATTTTGTGCGTAATTCGCAGATGGTACAATACCACTTTTGCGTTAATTGGAGAAACTGACTGAAATATACGCGTATTTTGAAGAACTATAGTCGATACCAATAAATTTAAAGAATTCTTCCTCATGATCATATTTTAGTTTTTCATAAAAGACCTAACCAATAATCATAATTTCGGATATGAAAGAATGCCTAAAGTTTTATTCAGTTTTTTGAACTTTTTACGGTGATGGCTTTGTCAGAATCAGTGGGTAAAATTTATACAAACATTTGGAGTTAGGACTTAGTATATAACTTGTGTGGTTCCGAATTCACTCACATGTAGCATTTGTTTACCACTATGCCACTCCACTTGGTTGTAGCTTCATGGTTATACACAAAACTAGGTCATCTGTATGCCGTGCGCGGAACACAATAATACCCCGGTCACACAAGCATGACCGACACCAGACCGATGAGACCTAACAAGAAATTGCATTACACCGAATGGCCTAGAGTTGGTCGGTTCGGATTTGGCTTAGCGATGTGACTGGCGTATATGTTTTGGAGCCGTGCTCAATCTCCCCTAAGCATGTACAAATCCAGTAATGGACATTTTCAGAAAAATCGTCTACCTAATTTGTAATTCTACCGGCTGAAGTCAGTCGGATTATTTCTTTGGCAATAAATTCTTTCAGAATAAAGGTCACGTGGCCCCTTTTCAGAAATTAGATTTTTGTGGAGAAACCTTGCAATTTCCGAGCGCGAGAAAGCGGGTTGTCCATCGTGATTAACTTTGATTGTCGCCGCGGTAAATGAAATCAGAGAATGAGTCATCGATCAGGAATGCGTTTTAACGTCACCACGCGCTTTTCATTAATGATGAAGTCATCGTGTGAGTGGTAGAAGGGAGTTAGCTATGTACATGGTCTAATGGGTAGGGCTAAGTGACGCCCTTTTGTAACGGAACTGGCGATGATAACGGATTGAGCTCAGATGAAGACCTTAACAGCTGGTTTGACCTGTACATGCATACAGGCATGTCGTAAAAAAACTTGGTGATTGAAATTTTGATATTAAAAAAGTTACCATACCTTCGGCAGTGTTCAGGAATTGTAACAGTGCCGTATCCAGCATAAGGGAGGGGGGGGGGGGGGGCAAGTGGTAAAGGGGATCCATTTCATATAGAAAATCTGCAAGAAGTAGTCCTATAGATTTCTTTCCTATGACTTCAAACAGGAAGGGGCGTACACCACCCCATCCTATGTTGGATACGCCTCGATCTCCTATACTTTTTCATCTTTTAACCAGTCAAACCACTGCTGAATCATTTCATTCCAATCTGCCCATAGGCTTAATACAGGTACTACTCTGTTCTCGTGGGCAGCGGGTTAAACTCAAATATTGTAAATACATCCAGGGGAGCGTTTCATCAAGTGTTTTGTCAGTGAGTTTTACCGACAACTGTTATAAGCTACTGAAATCCTTGCATCTGACTGGCTGAGAGCAATTTTGTCGGTAAAAATCACTGACAAAAACACTTGATGAAACGCTCCCCTGAAGTCATGGATAATATGGACCATTGCGTTGCTCTTGAAAAATATTTATATGACAGAGTTTCGCTTTGTTTGAGACATCTTGTTTAACTTACTTCTATTTCGATTTCTAAGAGGAGATCTGACCAAGGATAACTCCTTGATCTGACTGTTTACATGAGGACTATAACGAGCCGTGGGGGATTTCAAGTATACTCGATATACCCAGATTATTATAGCTGCTTGACATTCCGTGGTTAACCAAATCTGAATATAAAATACCAAATTTGAAAGCAAAATCATTTTCATATATTCAAAGAAGGACCGGGGGGGGGGGGGGGGCTTCATCAAGAAAATGCAAATTTTACTTCGGGTTAGTAAAAAGCCCGTTTGAAAACAAAACAATAAACGTCAACGAGAATATTGGGCTACTGAGGCAAAGGGTCCAAGCAGGGAAGCGTTTCATCAAGTGTTTTGTCAGTGAAATTTACCAACAACCGTTATAAGCTACTGAAATCCTTGCATCTGATTGGCTGAGAGCAAATTTGTCAGTAAAAATCACTGACAAAGTGCTTGATGAAACCATGAAGCTACAAACCTTTATGATGAAACACTCCCCAGGTCTTGGCCAAGAACAATAACATTCTGTCTGGTCTTGAGGCAAACCACCTAGGTTGATGGGGGATGAGGTCATCAGCAGCTCCAATGACACGAAAACCCGCTGGGATTTGACCTAGAACTATACACCAAAAAGCACACGTGGGACCAGAGGGTCACAACTTTGGTATGTCGAGTCCTCGGGACAATTATGTGCCGAAAATAGGGTTGTTTTGGATCAAAATATGACGGACTGATTTACAGATCCCAATTGACGGATTTATAAACAAATATTTTATGTCCGAATGGAATGTTCTAATCTTGACCATGACGTCATCATTTCAGATATAGCCCGCCGTGAACATGATGTTAACCAATTGAATAATTTTGAGAATAGAGTGCCAGAACACATTAGGAACCATATATAAATACCCCTTGTTTATTTCGTTTTTACTATCCAGTCTTGAACAGGTGCACATTATCAGCGGCGAGTTGAGATATTTTGATAGTTGTAGGTCAATTAAAGTTAATTATTTTGCGGTCCTCCTCAATACTTTTATCTTCGTTATTTGTTCTAAAATGGGAAAAACATAATCTGAGGATATGACAACGAGGTAACGAAAGTCATTGATACAATGCATTTTAACCTTTTTTTTCGGAGCCTCTAGTGCATGTACAGATGACTATGAAGTAAGAAAATTTGTGTTAAAATTGACCCAATAACATTTTTCGTACAGGAAAATGTCAAATATCAGATAATATGGAGCCCCTAACCCTCAATTAAAAAAAAAATCTGGCCGAAAAACTAGGAGTTAATTTTACTTGTCCAATCACCGGCAAAATGTCTGATTCTGGTATAAGCCAAGTTTGCATCTTAATAGACAATATTTAAAGAGAAGGTGGCAATAATGGTACATTGTGTGTGCAGTCCCATAATTATACCCATTTCTGTGTGCAGTGCATGTGCTTTCCAGCGAGATTTGGTCAATTTCTTATCATTTTGATGATTCCAAAACCTCATAGTATACACCAATTCTTATGTAGATATGATCAACCTTTCCCAATTGCTTCGAGACGATTTCTTTCACAATGTAATCTCATGAACGGAACTCGACTTTATCTTTAGGACCAATGTGTATCTTGGTGAAACAAAATCTTACAATTCGTACAATTCGTGCTCTCCCAAGTCAACAGGTCGCTATTATACAGTTTGCGTAGTAAAAGGACAATTAGATGAGTCAGAAATATACAACAAAAGAAAGAAAATCTTTTTTGATCAGAAAGCAAAAGGGAAGCAATTTCGTAAAGGCATGATAGGTAACCACCAAGGATTTAAGAAATCTTACAAGTGTTATAATAAGGTAATGATGATGAGTCATGCATGTAGAGCAGAAACGAGGAAGAGAACAGAGCGGGGGGGGGGGGGGGATGATGGGTATCGTTTATTTTTGTATTTGTATAATTCCGAAACACGAAATTCCCATATCAGGGGGTTTATAATTCCGAAAATTAAATAGGGTTCGTATTTGTGAAGATGAAAAAGGGTTCATAATTCAGAAAATGAAATAGGATTCGTAATTTAGATATGAAATACAAACAGGGTTCATGATTCCGAAAATGAAAAAGTGTTCATTATTCCGAAAAATGACGTAGGGTTCTATTACTTTTTTTTTAGAATTATGAAGCTTCAGAATTATGAACCCTAGTATTTCATTTTCGGAATCATGAACCCAATATCATTCCGAATTACGGATTCTATTTCATTTTCGGACTTACAAACTTTGCGGAATTATGAACCCCGGGCCTCGGAGTAACCTAACCGGAACAGACAGAACAAAAGACAAGAGACTAAAATCATACTTGATATGAGATACGAAGGTCGTTGGTTCGAGCAAGGAGTTATCACAAATCTCCTTGGTTCGAGCCTCTGCGCGGCAATAATGTCTTTTGCCACTGTCGACCCAGGTGAAGGAGATGGTCATTGGTCGATAACCCAATCTTGTGGGGTTTTTTAATGACAGAAAATGAAGTTCCTCGGAATATAAAAGAGGGTCCACGTAATGGTCAGTTTCTGTCTCTTAGGACTAATAATATTGTAGATGGTTCATGAGCCCGACACCTTTCCTATTTCCGTCTATTTCTATCTATCCCTCTTCCTTACCCTCGCTTATTCCTTGTCCCACCCCATCCCACCCCCTCTCTCTCATTCTCTCTCGTGTTCGAAAATCCGTTTTTGAATTCTCAACATAGTATCCATGGAAAACAACTCCTTACATTGTTGCTGATGACGTCATGATTCCAGAAGGCTTCTATTAGAGGTTGTAAATGATGCAGAACACATGTTGCTGATTTTCCTGCGGAAATCCTCCGCCCTAGTTTAAAAATAACCATCAGAGCATGCTCAAAGCATGTTCAATCGATGCAACCTATTGTTGTATACCCTTTTATATGTCCAGCCAAGGAGGTATTAGGCAAGTTCTAAAACATGTTGGGTAAAATTTCAACCAATATTGGGTAAAATTACATAAAATGTTGACTTTGTGACTTTGGATCATAATGAATGTAAGAAATCAAGATCAAGTCTCTTCACATGTAGTTGGTGACACTCACCTTTCAATACTTGTATGCTGCATGAGAAATGGATAGCAAGAGAGAGGAGAAGAAAGAAAGGAATATAGGAGGTGGAAGAACAAGAACAAGAAGGAAAGAGAGAATAATAGAGGGAGAGGGAGAGAGAGAGAGACATGTAATATATCAATGATGTGCAGTATGTTAGTAAATTCCTTTCCCCCATAATTGTTGCAGACGATACTAACTTGTTTACGACTGCAAAAAGTTTGACCAAATGACGTGCCCAATATTGACAAATGGTTTATGGTCAATAGATTAATGATAAATTCAAGCAAGACTAATTATATGATATTCAAAAACCCAAAATATAAAACTATAAACGCTGTAGCTATGCATATACTCTTAAATAACCAACAAATAAATAAAACTCCAGTGACAAAATCCTTGTGGACGAAAATATAAGTTGGTCAAAACACACTGAGGACATCTGTTTTAAAATTTCACGTGCAATATACATTTTATACCGTTTAATATTTTGATCGATTTGTATCCGGCCATTCATTTCTTATTGTACAATAATCTGGGGCAATTGCTCTGACAGTTTAATTGATAAATTATTTATACTTCAGAAAAGAGCGATTCGCATCATCACATGTTCTCATCCCAGAACTATTTACTAAATACAATATTTTTAACTCTTCATGATATATATAAACTACAAATTTCATCATTTATGTATATGTTTTTCTTTCACAAACTACCTGCCATGTTTGATAGTCTGTTTACTCTGAATTCATATACCTCTTTTGAAATATAAAATATCTAGACAGTCTCTTAATTTATATGGCCCTAATTTAACATTTTTCTGAAACGAATCTGCATAATATATGTATCTATATATAACCCCATTTGTAAATATTTTTTCCATTTCATTCCATTTTTTCCCATTATAAATGTATTTTTGTTGAAATATAGTTTATCCTTTTACCTTAATTCAGGAGTTAGCCTTTGACAGGCCTTTGGCTTTTGAAATATAAAATATCTAGACAGTCTGTTAATTTATATGGCCCTAAACTTTGGCATACTATATACCTTCAAATAGTAAAGATTCTCCCTCACTTGCATCATTTAAGAGAAAGTTCAAATATCTTTTACTTTTTTTCTGAAACGAATCTGCATAATATATCTATCTATAACCACATTTGTAAATATTTCTTTCCATTTCATTCCCTTTTTTCTATTATAAATGTATTTTTGTCGAAATATAGATTATCCTTTTAACTTAATGATGGAGTTAGCCTTTGACAGGCCTTTGGCTTTTGCTGGCTCTTCCACACTATAATTAATGTATTTTCCCCCTTTTCTTATGTATGAGTATATTTATATTTATGTGTATTTGGTTATCTTTTGCATTTGTTTGTGATTTTGTTGTTTCTTGCTATTTTTTTACGAGTGGAATAAAACTTGAAACTTGAAAACTTGAAGCAGTTAAACCTACCTCAAACAAGTAGACACGATAATTAAAAAAAAAATCGAAAGACAAAAACTTCACATAGCAGTTGTTTTGTTGTTTGGGTTTTTTGTTGTTGTTGTAGATTTCAACTTTTTTCTACAAAGAATAAGAGTTTAAGTACTTAATTGTTGTACAAATACCACGTATGAATATACAGTGTAGTAGAATGAACTGACACAAGCAGATCATCGTTTAACAACGGACCGACTGGAGGTCCATGGTTCAACTTACAGAGGACCGGTCAAAGAAAAGTTTACAGATGGCGCTCTTCATATTGAAGGAATCGGACAAAGTGAGGGTTTGTCGACATGTTCGCTTTGCAGTTAGTACCCTTTCTTTATATCAACACCGGCGGATTATACCGTAGGATGGGGAGGATTAAAGTAGAACTTTAATGATTTTAAATATTGGCTTAATACTTATTATTGCATAGATGGCATAAATTAAACAAGGTTATCCAAATTCAACGCTTGGAAACATTTGAAGTAATGATTATTATCAATTATAAAACGGTAAAATACAGCCCCCGATATAGCAGCTGAAGAGCTCCTCGAACGCTGCTGAGATATGTGACGACACACCATGGACCAGTCCTGTCTAAGCAGACGATGTCCCATAACATCTTACACATTTTTCAGAGAATATTTTGTCATCTCCTCTTCACTTATTTCTCTTCCTTCACTAGCGTCAGTCTTAATGTTAGTCTCACTCTTAACTTCGTGTATGGTATTATTTTGATGAAAAATGCAGCGTTAAAAAAATAAAGGAATCAGTCACTTGTAAACAAAATAAGACGCCATTGTATTTTCAGCTGCTTGCACCGGGGCATGTTCGGCGTTTCAAGAGGGAACGAATATCATCCCGCTATTATTCGGAGGGCTTTTCAATTTGAAAGTGGGGTTTATTTCATTGATCATTGACCCTTCTCCTGTGTATTTACAATCAAACGGTTTTAGTTATCAGAATCAGTTTCACTTTCCTTTATAATGGTGTGAAATAAGGTCATGTTTAAATACACCAAACTCTTTATAATTTGATAAATAATTGCATTGCAATTACGTTCATTCATTATAGGACGTCGTCTGCTTAAGCAGGATCGATCCCGAGTGTGACGACATCAAAACATCGCTATATTTCTGGCGAATCCTCGGATATTCCAGATGCTGAGAAGAGCTTTTATTTGTGTTGTTTTTATAATCATCAGATACGCAGTTGACATGGAACTTATACGATTGCCATCTGTAAGCTTCCCAGTTTCTAGTGATACATTAATTGCCATATTTGTGATTTTCTTTGAATAGCTACTTTAAGAAAAAATTATTTATACAAATCTGACGATAGGCCTAGATAATATAGATTAAAACAACTCAATTTGACATCAGGGGGTTCTATGTCTAAATCTTTACTATCTCTCTCTCTCTCTCTTTCACTATCAGGCCTGATTTAGTCACTCTTCGTCTCTTCCCACTTTCATTCCTCCCTTCTCCCTCTCTCTTTCTCTTAATCACTCTCTCTCTTTCTCTCTCTCTCTCTCTTGTTTTCATTCCATATTTTCTCACCCTCTCTCTCTCTGTCACTTTAATCTCCATCTCTCTTTCTACAACTTTCTCACTCTCTCTGCCCCCGCCACTGTTTAAAGTCAATTATGATATTAATTTACTAATGAGATATGCAGCATCAAATGTTGGAAATGCTTGGTTGAGCAAACACTGTAACCTTGTGTGATTATAGTTTGTACTTCGTCAATTCATTGATTTTTAAATTTTGTGCCAGTGAAAAACAAATTACCGAATGAACAATATATCAATTTCGATTTTCATTATCTCAACAGCCAATCAAATTAAACGTTTCAAGCGTATATTGCATACTTATAGCAACCAACAATGTGGGGAAAACACTTCATAACTACAATATCAAAGACGCATTAATCTAAAACGTAATGATATCGGTAGTTTTCCATACGAGCCAAGTCAGCCAACATTTAGGAACCCTACTTTATTTTTTAAGTAATAGTTATCAGCCATGTTCAACACAATACAGAGTGACTCAATTTAATCTAATTCAAAATAATAATTTATTTCCTTTTCAGTCATTTACATTAATTTGTGAGGAAGAAGGCGAGGCTCCCAGAACATTCAGAAAGTACATGCTTGTATTGGGTACAACCAAAATGCGACATATATACAATATAATACAATTCGTATACAAACCCCTTTGAACAATCAATTTGAATAAGAATTGAAAATGATCGGAACGAGAGGAAAAAAGAAAGAGAGAAGGGAAAAAAAAGAGAAAATAAAAACTGGAAACGAGAACAGATTGTATGTTTGCATTCAGAAATGATGATGCTTTTCTGTTTCCAAATGCTTTCTTATTTTGAACTCCATCATAAAGGATTTGAAAAAAGGCTTACTATTTGATTTGTTTTCAGACACAAATTCTGTTAAATCATTCTGTTAAATTCAGATTAAGATTAATTTCATTGATTAATTTTTTCGAAAACACAGAAAATTGGTTACATTGGTTGCATTTGTATATTTTATATCAATAAAAGTGAATCATGGAAATACCATGAACACCCAGGATTTAAGTGAATATAAAACTACACAAAATGAAGAATCTGTTGAGGAGCACAGGTATATATAATGGCAGTCTTTTGAATCACGAGACAACGAGTTCACTACAATAATCACGTCGCGTCCCTTGTTGCCATGACAACCAAACGGCAATCGTGCACGGCTTGTATTTATGACAGCAACGTTACCTGGCGTTGCTCTAAAAGCCATTATAAACCTTATGGTTTTTTCATCATTTAAAATGATAAAAAATAAAATCGTGACCCGATGAATCTGATGAAAGCATGCATACCATCCTCGTCATCTGCATGATGGACTGCTTTTTTCTATCGCTCTCTCTCTCTGTCTTTCTATCTCCCTCTCTTTGTCCCTGTCTCTCTGTTTCTGTCTCAGTCTTTGTCTCTGTCTGTCTGTCTATCTCTCACGATCTCTGTCCATTCTCCCCCTCACTGTCCAATACCTCTCCCCATCTCTCCATCTCTCCACCCCTCTCCTCTTGGTATGCGGATGAATATGAAACGCTACCTGCGTTCTAATCATCGATCTCTATGGTTCTATACCGAGCGATGTATTCTGTTCTTTTGATGCGATTCCGCGAAGGGTTCACCATGATTTCAATGCTTTTAGGAGATCGGATGAAAATGCAACTACATAGCGCTCTTTATCGAAGAGGTAACAATTAAAGATTCAACTATATACTAGGCCTGATGAAAACTGGATTTACTCATTTCTAAATATCATTAGAAAACCAAAGAAAACGTCAGTATCGCGTCTGTGTCGAGAGGGGCTGTCTCATGGACAGCAGTCTGGTAAGCGAACCGTTTAGTATATTGTTTATAATGCCCAAATAGCTATATCGTCTTTAATTCTTTATTGTTATCATTATACTAAGGGGCAGCCTAGCAAGGGCCATCTCGCATATAAGCTGCGATTTAAGGGGACTCGGAGTAAAAGCAGTGATGTATGTAAGATGGTTGAAATCATGAAATGTTTAGACAAACCATTATTATTGAAGATTGCTGGCACATGTGCAAATGTCAACCTCCCAGAGTCTGCAAAAATCCATTAGGAACGGGGTAATTGCCCATCCTTTGGCTTTTATGCTTTGTAGGAGAAGTAAAAGTAGTCGTGACAATGGTGGTGGTTGTAGTGGTAAGGGGGGTAGTTTAGTTTCAGTAGAAGTAGTAGTAGCAGAGGTAGAAATAGTAGAAATAGTAGTAATTGTAGCAGTAGTAATAGTAGTAGGCCTACTACTACTACTACTACTGCTGCTGCTACTACTACTAGTACTAGAAGTAGTAGCAGCAGTAGTAGAAGTAGAAATAGTAGCAGTAGTAGCAATAGTAGTAGTAGTAGTACTACTACTATTGGTACTACTAATTGTACTAGTAGTATAGTAGAAGTACTACTACTACTACTACTTCTACTACTGCTACTTCTACTAGTAGTACTATAGTGTAGTAAAAGTAGAAGTAGTAGAAGTAGTAATAGTAGTAGTAGTAGTAGTAGTAATGTAGCAGTAGTAGTAGTAGCAGTAGTAGTAGTAGTAGTAGTAGTAGAATTAGTAGTGGTGGTGGTAGTAGTAGTAGTAGTAGTAGTAGTAGTAGTAGTAGTAGTAGTAATACTACTTGGATTTATATAGCGCCTTTTCCATAGGATACAAGGCGTTTGTCTATTTAAAGTAGAACGTTAATGATTTTAAATATTGGCTTAATACTTATTATTGCATAGATGGCATAAATTAAACAAGGTTATCCATATTCAACGCTTGGAAACATTTGAAGTAATGATTATTATCAATTATAAAACGGTAAAATACAGCCCCCGATATAGCAGCTGAAGAGCTCCTCGAACGCTGCTGAGATATGTGACGACACACCCTGGACCAGTCCTGTCTAAGCAGACGATGTCCCATAACATCTTACACATTTTCAGAGCCTATTTTGTCATCTCCTCTTCACTTATTTCTCTTCCTTCACTAGCGTCAGTCTTAATGTTAGTCTGTTGCCTCACTCTTAACTTCGTGTATGGTATTATTTTGATGAAAAATGCAGCGTTAAAAAAATAAAGGAATCAGTCACTTGTAAACAAAATAAGACGCCATTGTATTTTCAGCTGCTTGCACCGGGGCATGTTCGGCGTTTAAAGAGGGAACGAATACCATCCTGCTATTATTCGGAGGGCTTTTCAATTTGAAAGTGGGGTTTATTTCATTGATCATTGACCCTTGTCCTATGTATTTACAATCAAACGGTTTTAGTTATCAGAATCAGTTTCACTTTCCTTTATAATGGTGTGAAATAAGGTCATGTTTAAATACACCAAACTCTTTATAATTTGATAAATAATTGCATTGCAATTAAGTTCATTCATTATAGGACGTCGTCTGCTTAAGCAGGATCGATCCCGAGTGTGACGACATCAAAACATCGCTATATTTCTGGCGAATCCTCTGATATTCCAGATGCTGAGAAGAGCTTTTATTTGTGTTGTTTTTATAATCACCAGATACGCAGTTGACATAAAACTTATACGATTGCCATCTGTAAGCTTCCCAGTTTCTAGTGATACATTAATTGCCATATTTGTGATTTTCTTTGAATATCTACTTTAACAGAGTTGTACAGGTAAGTTTTCAGGTGTTTTTTGAAGATGTCTAGTGAAGCACCGATTCTTAGAAATGATGGGAGATTGTTCCAGAGACGTGGGGATAGGGACTGAAAGGGATTTGAAGCCAGCTTGTTTATGGTATTTGGGAATGACAAATAAATAGTAGTAGTAGTAGTAGTAGTAGTAGTAGTAGTGATAGTAGCTTGTAGTAATAATAGTAGTAGCAGACTAACAATAGTGGTAGGAGACTTTTGCTGCGGTGAGATTTGCACCGGGCTTGGTTTCGTTTAAATTTAGGATTTGGGTTGCAATTGAATTTTACTTAATGATTATGGGTAGGGTTAGAGTTAGGGTTAGTTCTAGTTTAAATTTTAATGTTCAACGAAGGGATTTGGCTCGTGCTAGAACTTGACTGCTGGGCGATGATAAATGTCGCTGAAGCATGTATCTAACACAATCAGAGACGGATCTAGGATTCTATATAAAAATCTCTGACAAGCAAATTATGATGAAATAAATTAAAAGAATAAGTACTTAAATAAATAAATATATAGAATAAGTAATGAAATAAAATAAATAAATAAATATAATAAGTAATTAAATTAAATAAATAAAAAAAAATACATAACAAAATAATATGCTTTCTTAAGCAATGGCTCATTACGTTAAAAAGGGGGATTGGCTTGTTGTTTGTGCCCCACCAATACATACAATCGCGCGAATAGGTATGATTGCTTCATCTTTCTGACTCATCACCCATAAAACTTATGATGAAATGAACAACGATGTACACATTGGTTTCCTATAGCAACAACATAATATATGTTCAGCTCAGGTTATCTCGTACCTTGCCTGTTAAATAATTAGTTTACTAATTAAATATATACCTCGGAAATATGAGTATTCAGGCATATGTTTGTGTGAGGCTTGATCATTTCGTCGCTTAGCTGGCGATGCGCATTGCCCGGCTGGCAGAAGGGCGTTAGCTCAAGCACGATGCATATCCCCGGCTGGATGTGCTTCACGCTAGAGTTTACGCCCTTCTGCCAGCCGGGCGACGATTTGATCACTGAGACATGGATATATATAATGGCATGAACCTGCATGGGTTGACGATGTCATGCCGCAGCGAAATACTTTTATTTTCATTCATTTTCCAAACAAGATTTCAGACCATGTTGATGATGGATTTAGTGTTGATAGTTATGATAATATTGATATTGGCGATGAATGGGGATGATGATAAAGATTTTAATGATACTGGTAATGATGATGAAGATGATGATGGTGATGGTGATGATGATGATGGTGATGATGATGATGATGATGATGGTGATGATGATGGTGATAATGATGATGATGATGATGATGGTGATGATGATGTGAATGATGATGGTGATGATGATGGTGATGATGGTGATGATGATGGTGATGATGGTGATGATGATGATGATGATGGTGATGATGATGATGGTGATGATGATGGTGATGTTGATGGTGAGGATGATGATGGTGATGATGATGGCGATGATGATGGCGATGATGATGATGATGGTGATGATGATGGTGATGGTGAGGGTGATGGTGATGATGATGATGGTGGTGATGATGATGGTTATGATGATGATGGTGATGATGATGGTGATGATGATGATGATGATGATGGTGATGAATGCTGCTCATGGTGATGATGATGATGATGATCTCTGTACTCCTATTCTCTCTGTTGTTTTTCATTATACTATATAGCAGGACTTACACACGTGGTGAACCGTAAACCACAACAACGTTATCTATTCCACCATGCAATCATCAGCCTTCAAAGAACATCTGATGAGGAGGAGGAGGGGTAGGATGATGATGATGATGGTGATGCCAAAGATGATGCAATATCAATTAAAAGATGAAACTGTTCTGGATATCTTTTGAAAATTGATGAAAAAGACGAAAAAAAGGGGAACATAATAAATAGGGAGTTAGAAATTTAAAAGTTAGTGTATAAAAATATCTATATAAAACAATATTTCTTTTCCCCACAGACCAAGTGAAAACTCCCTTGTAATCAACACAGTCCATCACGTTTAATGTTTTACCCCCTGATCGACTATGGGTTCGGGAACGAGTTCGGCGAGATCGGCATCCAGTCTCAGGAGTGCAGACAGCAGGAGAGGAAAGTGGGGTACGGCCCCGACATCTGTCACGATCACGGTAACGGAGGACGAAACAGGACTTCGTCCGAACTGCGAGTGGACCGAGGCGTATTTCAACAGCCAGCCCGCTAGCGATCCGTACAGCGACGACGACCTTGAGACCGTGTTCGATGACGGTTTGGACACCCATTCGGTGATCGATGTGGAGAACGGTGTCGGAACGGAGGTGGTACAACCGAACAAACTGCTTCTTGCCAGCGCTCAACAGGTTTCTCATCCTAAGCTGCAACCTCTTCAAGTTACAGGTTTTGACTCACATGTAAGATCAATGCTCTTATAATTAGTGTGCACGTGTAGGCCTACTCTACATCTATGGTTGAAAAGATGCTCCATAAAATGATATGCCTATGAGGCAGAATTGTGAAATTTCCAAATGCAGGTAACTGACATCTCATATTCGGGCAGTGAGGCGGTCGAATTTCTGGGTTTTTAAAAAAATCGTATGCCTTATAGGCCTATTCTGATGCCGAAACTAAGTTGTCACTACTCCTGGAAAGTTCATATTCGGGCAGGTGAGGTTATATACTTTGGTAAGACTAAACCCGAACGCGTATGTCATTAGGAGAAAGATTTAAAGGGGAAGTTCACGCTGGTATTTAGTTGATTTGAATAAAAGCAGAAAAATTAACGAGCATGATGAGAGAAACGGATCAGTAAGATTTTGAGCAAAATCCGACAAGAAATAAGAACGTTATGAATTTTTGAAGTTGTAATCAATGAAACACAAATTGGCAACTTGGTGACGTATCTTGAGAGCTCAGCTCCCATTTGGTCTGTATAGAAAGTATCATAATTTTTAATTTTCTTAGTTGTTGATGAAGGAATACATTTTCTTTTCATACAGGCTTAGTGTAAACACATATGTGCAATGATTATATATAGGTTGCATGTATGATTAAATATTATGTTTAGAAAAAATGGAAACTTATGATATTTTAGTACAGGGCAAATAGGAGAGGAACTCGCAATATGCGTCACGGAGTTACCAATTAGTAGGTGTTTGATTGATTACAACTTAAAAATTCATAACTTTCTTATTGCTAATTGGATCTTGCTCAAACTTCTGATCTGTTTCTTTAATATTTCTCCTTCGTTTAAAACCAGCTTCATATCAGGGTGGACTTCCTCTTTAAATATCTCTCATGACGGGTTTGGAGATGAATGTGAGCGTTGCTCACTAAAGTCTTAACCCTTTCATGACACAAATTATTCAAGGGCTGAATTGATCACATTTTGTTCTTCAAATTGGCAACAGTAATATTTTTCTTTTAGTGCTACATGGTCCTAATAAAATGTGATGTTTTTGATACTTTGTCAAAAAGTAGAAAAATGCCCTCAAAAAATTTCGATTAAAAAAACAATGATTTTTAATCTCTCAATGTGTTGCCTATTTAAGGATTTTAAAGCTTATTCTCCTTTTTTAAAATTCCTGGCATCCAACACAATATGGTCAAGCAATACAAATAGACACAGTGTGTGCAGAAACTTTTGCTCTTTCTACTCATGCATCTGGTATACTTTTTAGAGCACTAAATCTAAAGTTAGTGAGAAAAAAACAACAACAAAATGTGGGCAGTTGTCTTGAAAGGGTTAACATTACTTTCATCTCCATTCGAAATGAATTGACCCATTACCTACTGGAACCGGGTGGTTCCTGTATTAAATCAATGGGAATGACAGAATTCAGTCACCAATGGGTTAAAAAGATATTTCAAGCAGACGACAACGTTAGCTGCTTCAAGATTATTATTTTTCATCCCACTTTCAATAGTCCAAGATCAGTTTAGGCACCGCACAGTATACGATCGGTCCGCGATCCTATTTCGGAAGAAAATGTAATATCGTTTGATATAAACTTTTAAACACGTAAAATATTTGTGATTTAGGTTCTATATAGTCACATAAATATAGTGAAATCGAAATTAAGGCCTATTGTGAGCGTTCTAGTCGGAGAATTGGCTAATCGGATCCAAATCGTAGTGATTGACGAAACTGATTTGGCCCTTATTCCGGGTAAAGAAGGTTTACAACGCACCTATGTTTAGTATTGTTAAGAACCTGAATCCATAAGATTTTATTTTTTGATTCTCCATATTGAATGATATTGCAATTTATTTTCAAAATCGGATCGCAATCGATCGTACAATGAGACTAATCGGGCTAATTCACATTATGAAAGAATCATTTCGAAAATGTTGATATTTGCTATTTTTCTCATTTTTATACTGCTAACAGCTGGATGAAAATCAAAAAGCACATCGGACGGATGAATATGAAAATCAGAATCTGGTGATCCGACGAGGGCAGGACTTCAAACTAACTGTCAGCTTGAGTAGGAAATATACTCCCCAGAAAGAGACTCTTTACCTACGGTTTGCGGCAAAATGTAAGTTTTTCGTCTTCCTAATACCGTAATTGGATGTTATTAATAATAGTGCTATGGCTTGTATTATTCCTTCCGCTTGTAATTTTATAAGGTCTTTCCCCCTTCTCTGTAATTTTACATAAATAAATATTTTCGTGTTATGTTTTAAACCAAAAATTGACTGCCTTCGTCTACAAAATATTCATTCGTTCGGTCATGCAATCTTTAGTTTATCATGCATCACTGTCAAAGAAAACTGAACTCCAAATTCCATAGTCCGTTATCAATTAATTCTATTACAGACGCATTCTTAACCTAGCGATAGTGAAGACGTTGGAGCATCACATTATGTTAAAATTAGCATAAATATATAAATTGATGTTTAGTATTAAAAGATAATTACCGAATTCCGTTACTTTTTACTCCCTTTTGTTTTTAAAGCAAAGCATCCAAGACAAGCCAATGGCACACTCATCTTGTTGCCATTTGATGGTCCTGTTGCAAAAAATGATTGGACCATCAAGCAAGACTCTTCTGACAATAGTTGTGTCATTGTGACTGTAACCACGTCTCCAAACTGCATCGTTGGACCTTACGGAGTGACCGTTGTCGTAAGGAACAAACGGACAGGTCTCCAACGGGAGTTTAAGCAGAGCCAAACCATGTACATCTTGTTCAATCCTTGGTGCGAGAAAGATTCTGTGTACATGAGCAATGATAAGGACAGGCAAGAATATGTCTTAGAGGATTTCGGGTTGATTTGGCGAGGCAACTACAGGAATCCCCACTCGAAAATGTGGAACTTTGGACAGTTCGACAAAGACGTCGTAGACATAGTTCTGGAGATCCTCCATGATTTTGTCAGGGTTGAAGACCGTGGGAACCCTGTCAAGGTTACTCGTATCCTTCCAGCTATCCTCAACGCCGCAGGACGTCTCCCGGGCGGTGTCCTATCTGGGAAATGGGATGGACTCTACAAAGAAGGCTTGCGGCCCACTCATTGGCAAGGCAGCATCAAGATCCTTGAAGAATACCAGAAGCACAAATGTCCTGTACGGTATGGGCAGTGTTGGGTCTTTGCAGGACTCTTCACAACCGTCTTTCGCTGCATCGGGATTCCCGCAAGGTGCGTCTCGAACTTTTTCTCTGCCCATGACTCCGATGATTCAATGGTCATTGATAAGTTCGTCAACCATGACGGCGTCGACATTCGTGGAGGAGATTCCGTCTGGATATTTCATGTCTGGAACGAGGCATGGATGGCAAGACCGGATCTAGATCCTGGACTTGACGGATGGCAGGCTGTTGATGTTACTCCTCAAGAAACAAGTGAAGGTACGATGGTATCAACTTTTCGTCAGATCCAAAGTTAGTTAGGCAATTATAACTATAAATGATATTAAACATCTTTCTTGTTAGTAAACGAAGAAGCTTGACTGGGGAGGAATTTTTAATTTGTAAACAAATCTTTAGGCATTTTACTCCCAGTGTTAAAGATCGTATGCTCGATCTGTAATGAAAAACACAAGTCAGAAAAAATTGGAACCAGCGGGATTCGAACCTGTCATCTACTGCTTGCCGGGCAGCGACTTAACCACCAGGCTATTCTGGTTCACGGCCAAGTCACGATGAACTAGAATCAAATACCCAAGATCCTCTTCTTTCTGACTCATTAATATTCATTTTTAACTCCTAACCAACCAAAAACTTGTCCATTTGAGCTAGTGTAATTTTGGGGTTTGGGTCTATTCGTCAGTCTATTGTGGGTCTAGGAAAGATTTCGACGACGTTTCTTGAGTATGTTATGTTTGAAGGAATTCAAATGCATAAATACATCCTTGTGTTTCACGAAGAGTTAAGATTGATTTAAAGTCGCACTAAAATTCCTAGTTGCGTGCGGAATATGACACATCACCGCATTGGTCAGATCATGCTCAGGGGATGCGCGCTATTGGGTAATCTACCAATGAGATTACCAGTTTAATACCGTATGCGCATTGGCACTTACGCATGAATTTAAATCAAACTTTATACTAGTAAGTCTTTGTGAAACACCCCCCCCCCCCCAGGCTGGATATTTTTAAGAAAATAGTTTGTAAGCGTCTAAGGGCAAGCAGTCATATAACCTTCATCATGATAAAATTTTCTCTCTTAAATGTTTTTTTTCTTCACTTCTGTTGTCGTGGCTATATTGCTGTTTAGGTATATACCAATGTGGTCCTGCACCCGTCCAAGCCATCAAGCATGGTTTGATCAATCAAGGATACGAAACAAGGTATAAAGCAGGTACCCGTTAATGATTATGACCAAGCCTTTACCACCATGTTTACAAAGGCCTTGAATTATGATTACTATATTTCATCATCTCATGATAAAATCATATGTTTCTTTATAAAAGAAAGAAAGAAAAATATAAACCTTAAAAGTATTATTTTCCGAACCGTCGCTGGGGGGGGGGGGGGGGGGGGCGTGTTTCAGTCTTGTTTCTTATACCCTATTTCATTCTCCCTTTGTTTAAACACCTTATAAAGGGGTGGATCCAGGATTTTGTAAAAGAAGGGGCACGATGCCGTAAAAGTACACAATAAATGGGGCATTTTTTAAAATTGTGTTTTTAAGGTATGCCAGTTAGGTTTCAAAGGGGGGGGGGGGGGGGGGCGCACGGGCCGGAATTCCCCCCTTTGAAGATCCACCACTGATCCACCTTACAATCTGTCAGTTACATATATCTTTATTTCTGATCTCATACAAGCTATATCTGCCCATTTATTTCTTAGATTCCAATCTATTGTGTTTTCCAATTTTTCTTTTCCAATTTTGCCAAAAGATCGGTTCATGAAGCTCATTTAAGGTATTGGGATGTACTAGATATTGATATTTATAATATGAAGTTTGGTAACGAAGTTCAGTTACCATGTATGAAGATAGCGAAGCTAATTCGTTATCTCTGCAGTCATAGCACTCTTAATTTCTTTAAAAACAAAAGCAAAAACGCAGAATATGCATCCAAACATTTCAACATTGTCTGATTCATTATTTCATGTCTGTGTAGGTTTATATTCGCCGAGATCAACGCCGACCGCGTAACGTGGATGGTAGTCCCCGACAAGCACCACAGAAACAACCCTGAATCTGCCGGGTACGAACTCGTTGACGTCGAGAAGAGTGCGGTGGGGAAGATGCAATGTACCAAAGCTGTGGGCTCGAATGAGATGCACGATATTACACTGGAATACAAGCATGTGGCAGGTCAGTGGAGTAGCGTGGGTAAAGCCGCCGAGTGCAGAGGCGGTGGAACGTCGGGCTCTGACAATGGAAGTGGGGGAAAGGACCCTTTGTCCGCCTAAGAAAAGGTGCCTTCAATTCTATTGTTCGAGCCCGACGTTTCGCCGCGCCTTATGCTTAGGTCAGACGGACAGATACGCGCGATACGCATGTCTGCGGATGTGCATCCGTAAAAATCCGTAGAAATCCGCAGCAATCCGTATCATGCGTATCATCCGTAAGTGCATCCGTAAAAATCCGTGGGAGTGCGCAGGAATCGAGGTCTTCCGCGAAAAAGTTTTGAAAATCTCAAAATTATTTTAAATTTCCCGCGCAAGGTCTTTTGCGCAGAATTTAGGTAGAATTTGCGTATTGTTCCGTATCATGCGTATTGATCCGTATCTTTGCGTATTTTTGCGTAAAACGTCCGTATCCATCCGTAACCTAATCCGCAGGATCCGCAGACATACGCAGATCCGCAGCGTGAATTTTGAAAATCTGTAGTAGTAGTAGTAGTAGTGTTCTCTCCAAAGATCGAATCGCAACTGAAGTGATGCTCCACAAGCCGCGGTATATATGCGGATGTTGCGGACGAGGAGAAAGCCGACATCCGTGTGCGTATGCGTATCGTGCGCAGGACTTCCGTATCTTCCGCAGAACATCCGTATCTAGTCCGCATCTTGCGCAGAATTTAAGTGACACTAGCGTGGCACATCCGCCAAAGGGGTGTCTTCCGCAGAACATCCGCAGGATTTGCGTATTTCATGCGTATTGCATCCGTATCTCATGCGTATCTACCGTGGTTTTTTGGCTTTTTGCGCAGATTTTCAACAATTTCTGCGGGTGAAAAATTGTTTTTTTTTACGGATGCATCCGCAGACATCCGTACATGTCCGTCTGACCTAAGCATTACTGAGTGTGCACTGGTATAATGGCGGGGGGGGGGGGGGGGCACTAGGTGGATGAAATACGAGACGACAAGGCCATTGAGAGAGGGAATGGTGTGGAGAGGGAGTTTGCCATCTTGTTTCAAGTTGCCTTCTTCTCCTTATTCTTCTTGTTTTTATTCTTTTTGTTCTTGCTCTTGCTCTTCTTTTTCTTCTTGTTCTTGTTCTTGAATTTCATCTCTCTCACTCTTTCTGTCTCACTCTGCTTTTCTCTCTCTCTCTCTCTCTCTATATATATATATCCCCATTTTGTTTTCTTTTTTTACATTCGATGTGGGGGGGGGGGGGGGGAGGGGGTGCACGTACCCGCAGGTAGGTTGTACATAACTTTGCGTTCGAGGTGTATGGATAATATATTTCTCATCATTACGTTTAGTTCTCAAGCTCATTCTAACAGTTTGCAAAGTTAACAATTATGTATCTTGTGATATCCACAAACCTTAGAATTCTGGGCCCACTCTAAATGTGAATAAATAAGTAATTCCCCCTTTTTTTGAATTTTCACCTACTTTGTACTTTGCTTCATTCAGTGATTAAACACGAGATAAATACAAGAGAACTGGACAATATCGAACATGAAATGAAGCTCCCCAGGTTTGGAATATTTATATATCATGAGGAAAACGTTATGCTTTCTATAATATTCAAAATACGAAATACGAAATACAATACAAAATATAGTTAACGTAAAAATAATGCCTCATTTAACATTTAAAAGTAATAAATTCTCTTAGAATCATCTTTATTATGACTACGCTCTATCTTTGTCATGTAGGGTCGGATGGGGAGAAGGAAGTGGTCGCCAAGGCTCTCGACAAGGGAATGCAACGCAGCTTCTACAACAAGGAACCACCTGATCACGACATCGCCATCTATCTCGACGAGCTGAACGACATCATGATTGGTGACTCGTTCGAGCTCAAGGCTCAGATCGCCAACCTGAGTGATGAGAGCAGAACGATCACCATGATCGTTAGCTTACAAAGTACAATGTACACAGGTGAATGCAAGTTATACATGTAATGTCCCCCCAAAAGCAACTGGTAACGCTTTCTGCCAGGCACACAATAACGCCGGACTACAGCTTAAATTTGCGCTGAAAGCAATTTGAAGACTATTAAAATATCTTTACTCAAACATTACAGTGAGCAACAGTATTTTAGACCTTTCTTTTTAAAGTTTAAAAGTAGAACAAATATTCAACATTTTTCAGGAAGAGTTTTCTTCTTTTTCTGCATTGTGAATAAATAATGACAAGATTTTAAAAATTCAAAGTAAAATGGTGAGGGTTTTTATACTGGCAGTACTATGAATGACATGAGGATTTTCACCTTTTCATACAATGAGCCAGCCATCTTGCTTAAAAAAGAAAAAAGAAAAAAGAAAAAAGAAAAAAAAATGTATGGCGTATCTCTCAGGGCCTGTCAGACATGCCAGACTCGCTCCTTGATCAGTGCAGGCCGGGAGGCGAAGGGAAGGGGTAGGTGGAGGATGAAGGGGGGGGGGGGGGGGGGTGTTGTAGGCTGGTGGTAGGGTGTATTGATTCCTTGGATCCACATTACATCAATATGATTCTTTGAATTCCTTATCATTTTTCTCTCAATAGCGAGTTTTCGATCTGCGACAGGAGACGCACGGTACCGGGGGATTTTACAGACCGTGACCGTTCTCGCACCCATGCTCCCGTCCTGTTCTGAAGCCATTTCGTTTCCGTTCACGTGACGTCAGTTGTTGACATGCATCGCACAGAAATTTACCTCTCTCCTTACTATTTTGGAGCAAACGCTATTTTGCCCGATCACCGTCGTCAAATTCCGTGGTACGAAGATATTCGGGATTTTGCGCATGCGCAGATCGATTTTCGTCTCGAGTTATCGTACTAGATTTCCCCCCGTCGCAAATCGAAAGCTCATTAATATGGGAAGAGATAGCGCCCTGGATCCCCTTATATGATCATGATGATTCTCTCATTTCCATTCACTCTATCTTCGACAGGTGTGATTGGTCAACAGATCAAGAGCAAGACGTTGGAGCTGGAGCTTGGTCCTCGAGACAATGTTCACCAATGTCTACCGGTGCTGGTTGACGAGTATCTAGATAAAATAGGAGAACAGGGACTTCTAACTATCTTTGTACTTTTAACCGTGAAGGTGAGACACCAAAACGAGAGAGGGTGGCTGGGAATAGGGCTTGCGAGATACATGATGCAATTTCTAGAAAACATATAAAATCATCTGCCCGTGGGTACCGGGGGTGGATCTTCTCGATCTATTTCCATCTATTTCTTTTTGTAGTTAAACGAACTTCATTGATGCAAGGTATCATCATTCTTTGGTCGCCCTCTCTTTCTCCTTCAACTCCCATTCTCTGCAGCACAACTTCTCCGTAATCTCTGTCGCAATTATACTGACCTATATCTCCATAATATTTCTGTTTCAGGTATTTTATCATTCATTCTTGTCTTGCTTCAGAGGTCGTTAAACAGTCGACTTCATAGAGTACAGAAGTCTGACGTCAAAAATTTGTTGGTTCTGCTAATACTCCATATACATGCGTGGTATAGTTTACAGGCACAAACCCTGGTTAGTCGTAAAACTGTGTCTGCACCGTAAGAATACCCTAGGCCTTGTACTATAGGTACTCCTATATCGACACGACCAGTAGGTAGCTAAGTTATGATTCTAAGACACAATATTTTCTGATAAAGTGTCAATAGGGTCTGTGCTTGCAGACTATGCGTGATACGCTTACTGAGTGCACCCAAGTCCTGTTGGACATACCCGTACTCGTTTTCTTAGCGATATTTCATAACATCACCATGATCACTTTGGTAAATGCTTACTCTCTCGGGATTTTGTGATTAATGCAATTAATAAATAAAATTGATTGTCTCATTTCAAACAGGAAACCAACAAAACGATCTCCAAACGGGAGGACATCCGCGTGAAGATGCCTGATCTGACGGTCAATTCTGAGGTCACCGGGTCAGATGTCACATTGACCGTAGAGTTCACCAACCCTCTAGACAGAGCACTGACCAACTGCAGGTTTGAGATTGAAGGATCAAAGCTGATCAAGCCTTTCTCTGTCAAACAAGAGTAAGTTTGGAGATTTCCTGGGTCATTTCTTGGTCAAGATAGAGGGCCAGGGGCGTATCCAGGGGGAAGGGCGCAACAGGCGCGCGCCCTCCCCCTATTGGCCGTCGTAAAAATAAAAAAAAAATAGCAAAAAAAAAAAAAAAATCCTCATACCAATTGAAAATATTGTTCATTAAATAGGCTTCAAAATTGGTCACATATAGCACTATTTTGCATCACAGCCCTTCTTCAGAAGCAAAAATTTTCCAAAGACCCCTCCCCCATGATGACGATCAATAATTCCTGGCGCCCCCCTATTGGGAAATCCTGGATACGCCACTGGAGGGCGCGGCGCTGCAGATACATGTGGATCTAGTTATTTTGTTTGCCCTGATTGGGAACCTCTTAGTTGATTAAGTCTTCAAAGAAACTGAATGCTTTGCTATATTGGACCTTTTTACAAGTAGTCGAAACTTTCACATGATCAAAAATTATTCTTCGGGCTCGTTTATCTTTCGTTAAACTGTGCCGCGAACTACTCCGAAATTCCCAACATGGGAGATCACTGATCAATACTGATATGATTGTCAATACCTTGCATTGGCATAGAGTTAGCCTTTGACCCATTAATTTTCTTTACAGACGAGTTCAAAAATAGTTCGACTCTAATTCATTTACTTGTCAACAAGATGACAAGGATATGGGGTAAAACGTTATACGATACCGTTTCATCATTATAACCGAGGTGGTCAAACTCTGTGCATCGATGGCTATTAAGGTCTAGACCCTTTGGAACTTCTAGCCCAGACCAAAATCGCCATCCATTAATTTTGATCCATCAGCAATCGATTCAACTACTGATTTGACACAAACAGTTTACTCATTGTATTTGCTGCTTAATTTTTTCTCCAGGAACATCCCCGCAAAAGGCTCCATTACCCGTGATATCTCTTTCAAAGCCAGGAACACGGGTCTCAAGCCCATCCTGGTCGGGTTCGAATCCAGTCAGCTCAGAGATATCAACGGTCACGTGATGATACAAGTCAGATCTGTAAAGAGTTAACATAATGAACGCTATAAACCGGAGCATCGAATATATTGATATCATTCCATGCCAGAACAATATTTATTTAAAAATTTCTTATTGGATTTCATGAGAGCAATAATTATTGTAGAAGGACAGATGACTAAACTCGCCTTTAAAACATTAATGATGTGAGCGACGTGTTATTTTCGTCACTTTCACTTTCGATAATGTGCAAATCAGCTGAAATATCGATGAATCGCAGAGTGTTGTGTATTTTAATTAACATTCTTATTACAACATACCCGGAAGATTTTGTGAAGTTCAGTTTGTAAAATTTCTTTAAAATGCAGTTTGAATTGGCTATTACACGGGGCAGGGGCTATTTTTTTCTGTCAGGACTTGCGCCACCAATGAGAGAGGGCAGTATTTGAGCGCCAAATTGAAGTGACAATACGGTTATTCCGTCAAGACTAGTCGTCATGAATATTCCTGAAAAACAAATTGTAGGGATATAATAAACAAGCGAACCTGACTTGCAGTTGCTGTGTGGCGTATTTGGATAAACGATGCGCTTGTCATGTAGGTGACTCGAGTTCGAGTCTCGTCAGGGTCAGATTGGATATTCAGTATTGACAAAATTTTCTTTTGCTGAAATAAAAATAGGGTGAAACTTTGGGAAAATACAAGTCTTACAAGTCAAGTTGTAGTCTCTCTCAAAGTCTTCAAAACTGGGCCTCTTGACCAGAGCCCTACATAGATGGCACAAATCCTGACAGAAAAAAAATACATCGGGGGGGGGGGGGGGTATAGAGTTGACTGATTCTATTTTATAGTAGCATGATTTCACAGTCTATCGATTGTCATGATTTGGGGGTTTTGAGAGGAAAAGTAAGTGCCTGACTTAACCCGTTACCTACTGGAAGCGGGAATGAGCGAATTCACTCATCGGTGGGTTAAAATATCTACCAAAGAATGCTCTAGATAATCGTGGTAACAAATGTTTCGAGCAATTGCAAATCATGTATTGGTTAGTGTGTGTATAAAGTGGTTTGTTTTGTTTGTTTTTATTGCTTTCTTTGCTTCATTTGTGATATGAAATAATCATATGCATTACTACAGGGAATTATATACAAAAATAGACAAATAGGTAGGCTAATAGAGGAGGAGATAGGCTACCTTATATGGGGTCTGAAAATTGAGAATTTTGTATCCAACATAGTTTTAAAACTGGATTCTTGATCCCAAATCACTACTGGGTTCTACGACACATACTCCTGCTACGTTGCTCTGCGATCGATTCCCTGCACCATGGCAAAGAGTTTAAATACGAAGAGTGCTCAGTGCCAAAATAAAGCACGCGTATATATTGTGGTACATGTCGATCGGCCGAGAGGGAAAGGTTATAGTCTTAATCAAGATGTTTGTATTTTTTTATTTTTTTTGGACAGCGCTTTTGCCTTTTGGTAAAGCCGTAACTAAAGGGCATAATCTTGATATTGTCCCTTCAAATACAAACTTATGTCCCCAAACAGATAGGAATCAACTCTAACTGCACCAGGGAGGAGAGGATGAGAGTTGGGAGGGGGGCTTCGGACTAGATGTTTGTATTTTTGTTAAAGTTATTTGCTATGAAATTTCTATTAATATTTATGTGATGATGGGGGGGGGGGGGGGGTCCAAACATGTTCCCTGATATTAAGCTCTATATGAGCAAACACTGCGATATCTGACAGGAATGTCGGGAAAAGTTATTTAAAAATAATAATGTGCTATCTTTATTTTTCTATTAAATCAGAATATTTCATTTGATATGATTTATGGAAATTATAGGGATTATAGACCTGCAATGTAATTTTATTAGCCTTATTCTTTTAAAATTCAAGACAGAAAAGGCTTTAATAAAATGAGATTGCGTGCGAGCAATTCCTTATATAAATATAAAGATTACATTAAGAGTGGCGTATCCAAGATTATCCAGGAATGTACATGCCCCTATGTGCCAGCCAAAACAAAATCTGACATAATATTAAAGGAAATGTGTACCCCCCCCCCCGCACAGAAAGAATCTGAAAACTGTGATATTTTTTT
This sequence comes from Heliocidaris erythrogramma, assembly GCA_025617745.1. Classification (NCBI taxonomy): domain Eukaryota; kingdom Metazoa; phylum Echinodermata; class Echinoidea; order Camarodonta; family Echinometridae; genus Heliocidaris; species Heliocidaris erythrogramma. Next base: position 13,068,367 of record CM046873.1, on the reverse strand, counting down.
CCTTGCTTGTCCTAAAAATTCAAAATAGAATGCATCTGATGATTTTTTTGTTCGTCAGGCGTGAGCCTCCCCCCTCTCCCTGCATTCCTGGATACGCCACCAATATAACCAACTTACAGTAAGTTATTTGTAATATTCTGCTGTATAAATGTGAGACGACAGGCGAAGAAAACAGTATAGGGTCTTGCTCCGAAGCCATCACCAATGCAATAGGGCCTTTACCGATTGTACGAAAAGTGGGATGGCCTCCGTGTTTTGAATTGAATTAACTAGTAACCAACAATATAGCAGCTGATGATATAATTTAATTATTACCAATCCTATTCTGTCTTTGTAGGAATATCCCATTACTTTTGCCCCCATCTCTCTTTGTCTCCCCCCTCCCTCATTTTTCTCATACTCTCTTTTCTCTCTTACAACAGATCTGTAAAAATGACTCCAATAGAATTGAGGAAAAAATAATCTCTTATTTTTAAAATTTGTGTTTTTATTAGGAAATCAACAGAAATCACAACAATTACAAGTGATTTACATGATTTAAAAAAAATCACTGAGCAAAAAAAAACAACAACAAAAACCCCCAACAAAAACAAACAGTCAAAATAAAGCAATTGGAACAAAATTTAAAAAAATAAATAAAAAATAAAAATGATCTCTTATTGCTTCCCCCCCCCCCCATTCTTTCAATTTAATGAGATCGACCACCAACACTATGCAATTATATTCTTCACATCCATGACAGAATAGCAGGGGCGGATCAAGAGGGGGCGAATCGGCCGCGGCCCCCTTCTTGAAACCCAAGTTGGCATATACAGGATCTTGCCTAAATTGTGAAAAAACCCGGATCGAGCACCAAATTTAGTTTGGAAGCCCAAGAGCCTAACAATGTCGTTCTATTAACCCTCCGAGAAAAAGTTGTAAAAATGCCCACCTCGCAAGACTGACCTCACATTCCGGGCATGGATCAGTGGCGGATTTAGGAGGCTTTTAAATAAAATTGTATCCCCCTTTTAGAACTGATAACTTTTTTTGGCTTGTCAGAGAATTATGGAGGAAAACTGGACTAATAATATCTGATACCCTACACCCCTCCACTGAGCGACTTTCGGAGGGCTGGCGAGAAGAAAAAAAAAATTGCCACCCCCCCCCCCTATATTAGCCTATTACCCCCCCCCCCCCCCCCCCCCAACCCCCCCCCCCCTCCCTCCCCACTGAGCAACTTTTGGAGGGCTGGCGAAAAATGAAAAAAAAATGAAAAAAATCTCCTTTGACAGCCCTGCATCAATTTTGTGCCCCCACCTTTTTACTACATCCCGCATTCGCCCTTATCATATAGAATGTCAGTGTCAGACTCATATCCATAACAGGGTTCAGAAGCCCCCCCCCCCCCCCCCCTCCCCCCCCCCCCCCCACACACACACACACACACACTACATTGTCGGTCTCTCGGTACCAAAGACAAGCAGAAAACGAACAGCAACCAAAAAAACCTTGATAAGCCAAGTTTTGGCAAACTGACATATCATCGGCAACGCCACCGGCAACGCCACCACCTCGATCGGGATCGCAGAGGGGTAGACCAAGCCTAGATAGTGCTAGACACCTATCAGGTCCATGCACCTATTCCGCTCAGCTATTCCATGCTGCTTGCATGAACATCAGCCATTAGGCTAGGCGTAATGCGGTGATAGAACATTGATGATACGAATTTATGAATTTAACACATTGAATTTTGCCTCTGGTATATTAGAAATATAGTAGTGAACTGGAATTTAGTTAGATTTTCTTATAACCGGCTAGGTTGGGTTTGCTTTCGGGCGGACGTACGTCTGCTACATGGTCGTCTGCTAGTGCACGATCTCATTGGATGTCGTCACTCACGTGATCGGTACACGCCCATTTACATTAGGTCATCGATAACAAATTGGAATGCACGTGTAGTATGGCAAATTATTTTTTTTGGTCGAAAGCATGCATATTCCCGGGGATTTGTGCGGGGTTTATTGGACTCATCGAGCCCCAATTATACCCTTCCATAGCTTTAAATTTCATGTAAATCACATTTTTCCTAATTTCAAATAAATACTAGGGGAATTAAAATCATTTCAAAACCCCTGTTTTCATGTGTTAACCTATGGGAGCTGGAAGGCCAAAAGCATGCATATTCCCGGGGATTTATGGGGGGTTTATTGGACTCATCGATCCTCAATTATACCCTTTCAGAACTTTAAATTTCATGTAAATCACATTTTTCATAATTCCAAATAAATACTAGGGGAATTAAAATCATTTCAAAACCCCTGTTTTCATGTGTTAACCTATGGGAGCTGGAAGGCCAAAAGCATGCATATTCCCGGGGATTTATGGGATGTTTACTGGACTCACCAAGCCTTCATTATACCTTATCAGAGCTTTAAATTTCATGTAAATCACATTTTTTACATTTTCAAAGAAAAATTATGGGAATTATAATCACCCTAAAATTCCTTGTTTCCGCGTGTTAACCTATGGCAGGCGAGACGTTTTTGGTCAAAAGCATGCATATTCCCGGGGATTTATGGGGGATTTAGTGGACTCATCAAGCCTTCATTATACCTTTTCAGAGCTTTAAATTTTATGTAAATCACGTTTTTTATATTTTCAAATAAAAATTATGGGAATTATAATCATCCTAAAATTCCTTGTTTTCGCGTGTAAACCTATGGCAGGAGAGACTTTTTTTGGGTAAAAAGCATGCATATTCCCGGGGATTTATGCGGGGTCTATTCAACTAGTTGAGTCTTAATTATACATTTTCAGAGCTTTAAATTTTATTCAAGGCACATTTTTCAAAATTTTGATTTAATTCTGCAGGAATTATAATCATTCAAAAATTCCCGTTTTTGCGTGTTAACCTATGGGAGATGGAAGGCAAAAAGCATGCATATTCCCGGGGATTTATGCGGGGTCCCTTGCACTTTTTGAGCCTTCATTAAGCCTTTTCAGAGTCTCAAATTACATGTAAGCCACATTTGCACTAAATTCAAGGTAATACTAGAGGAACTATAATCATTTTTAAAATCCATGTTTTCACGTGTTAACCCTATGGCAGATGACTCTGTCAAAAAGCAGGCATGATCCAAGGGATTCATATCGGCATTTATTGACAAAAAAGGTTCAAGAAATGTTTTTTTAACTATCCATCCTTTTTATCGTGCAAAAATCAGACTTGAAAAAGATAGAGTAAGATATGAAATATCAAGAAAAAGTGAGACATCTTTTCACGCGTTATACCTATGGAGAACGTATTTTTCCGAGTCTGTTTTTAACACAGCAAAGTATGCCTCCAAAATGTACTACGGAAGTAGGTCAGAGTGATCTGTCTTGATACTATTTAAAGTCTTTGACCATGTCCTCTAAACTATACACCTAACCAAAGACTTTTAATAGTATCAAGACAGATTACTCTCACCTACTTCCGTAGTACATTTTGGAGGCGTAATTTGCTGTGTTAGAAACAGACTCGGAAAAATACGTCTCCCATAGGTATATAACACGTGAAAAGATGTCTCACATTTTCTTGATATTTCATATCTTACTCTATCATTTTCAAGTCTGATTTTTGCACGAGAAGAAGGATGGATAGTTAAAAAAACATTTCTTGAACCTTTTTTGTCAATAAATGCCGCTATGAATCCCTTGGATCATGCCTGCTTTTTGACAGAGTCATCTGCCATAGGGTTAACACGTGAAAACATGGATTTTAAAAATGATTATAGTTCCTCTAGTATTACCTGTGGCTTACACGTAATTTGAGACTCTGAAAAGGCTTAATGAAGGCTCAAAAAGTGCAAGGGACCCCGCATAAATCCCCGGGAATATGCATGCTTTTGGCCTTCCATCTCCCATAGGTTAACACGCAAAAACGGGGATTTTTGAATGATTATAATTCCCCCGAATTAAATCAAAATTTTGAAAAATGTGCCTTGAATAAAATTTAAAGCTCTGAAAATGTATAATTAAGACTCAACTAGTTGAATAGACCCCGCATAAATCCCCGGGAATATGCATGCTTTTGACCCCCAAAAGTCTCGCCTGCCATAGGTTTACACGCGAAAACAAGGAATTTTAGGATGATTATAATTCCCATAATGTTTATTTGAAAATATAAAAAATGTGATTTACATGAAATTTAAAGCTCTGAAAAGGTATAATTAAGGCTTGATGAGTCCAGTAACCCCCCCCCCCCAATAAATCCCCGGGAATATGCATGCTTTTGACCAAAACCGTCTCGCCTGCCATAGGTTAACACGCGAAAACAAGGAATTTTAGGATGATTATAACTCCCTTTGTTCTTCTTTGAAAATGTAAAAAATGTGATTTACATGAAATTTAAAGCTCTGAAAGGGTATAACTGAGGGTCGACAAGTCCAATAAACCCCCGATAAATCCCCGGGAATATGCATGCATTTGGCCTTCCAGCTCCCATATGTTAACACATGAAAACAGGGGTTTTGAAATGATTTTAATTCCCCTAATATTTATTTGAAATTATGAAAAATGTGATTTACATGAAATTTAAAGCTCTGAAAGGGTATAATTAAGGCTCGATGAATCCAATAAACCCCGCAGAAATCCCCGGAAATATGTATGCTTTTGACCAAAATAATTTTTTTTTTTTGTTGCCATACTACAGGTGAATTCCAATATTTGTTATTGATGACCTAATGTGGGCGTGTACCGATCACGTGAGTTCGACGACATGCAATGAGATCGCGCTAGCAGACGACCATGTAGCAGACGTACGTCCGCCCGAAGGCAAGCCCAGCCTATCCGGTATTAGAAGAAACTCTAACTAAATTCCAGCGTTCACTGTTATATTTCTAATGTCCCAGAGGCAAAATTCAATTTGTTAAATTCATAAATTCGTATAATCAATGTTCTATCACTGCATTACCCCTAGCCTAATGGCAAGCAAACAAAAAGTTATCAGTTTTAAAAGGGGGTATACAATAAAAAAAGCCCTCTAATCCGCCACCCGATCCATGCCTGGACTGTCACGTCAGTCTTGCAGGGTGGGCCTTTGTACAAGTTTTCTTGGAGGGTTAACAGAACGACATTGTTAGCCTCGTGGGCTCCGAAACTAAATTTGGGGTGAGGGGTGGCAAGAATTTTTTCTTCTCGCCAGCCCTCCGAAAGTTGTTCAGTGGAGGGGGTGGAATCTCAGATTTTATGGGTCCAGTTTTCCTCCATAATTCTCAGTTTATCAGTTCTAAAGTTATCAGTTCTAAAAGGGGGTATACATCAGTCTTGCAGGGTGGGCCTTTTTACAAGTTTTCTTGGAGGGTTAATAGAACGACATTTTAGCCTCGTGGGCTCCCAAACTAAATTTGGTGCTCGATCCGGGTTTTTCAACATTTTAGGGAACAGCCCGTATGCCAACTTGGGTTTCAAAAAGGGGCCGCGGCCGATTCCCCCCTCCCCCATTGATCCGCCCCTGCTATTCTGTCATGGATGTGAAGAATAGGATTGCATAATGTTGGTGGTCATCTCATTAAATTGGAAGATTCAGGAAAAAAGCAATAAGAGATCATTATATTTTTCCTCAATTCTATTGGAGTCATTTTTTACAGATTGGTTGTAAGAGAGAATAAAAGAGTATGAGAAAAATGAGAGGGGGAGGAGAGAGAGGCAAAAAGAGTTGGGGCAAAAGTAATGGGAATTCCTACAAAGACGGAATCATAAAGAAATTATATCATCAGCTGCTATTGTTGGGTTACTAGTTAATTCAATTCAAAACACGGAGGCCATTTCCCCCCTTTTTCGTACAATCTGTATATGCCCTATATTGCGTTGGTGATGGCTTCGGAGCAAGTCCCTTTACTGTTTTCTTCTCCTGTCGTCTCATATTTCTATACAGCAGAATATTACAACAAACTTACCGTACGTTAGTTATATTGGTGGCGTATCCAGGAATGCATTGGGGGGGGGGGTGGAGGCTCACGCCTGACGAACTTAAAATCATCAGATGCATTCTTTAATTTTAATTTTAATTTTTTTAATTTTAGGACAAGCAAGGAAAAAAATATCACAGATTTCCTTTCATTCGATGTGTAACTAAATTTATGGTAGATTTGGTTTTGGCTGGCACGTAGGGGCACGTGCATTCCTGGATACGCTACCAATAAAAATAAGATAATCTTGGATACGCCACTCTTATAGAAGGAATTGCTCTCACACAATCTCATTTTATTAAAGCCTTTTCTGTCTTGACTTTTAAAAGAAGAAGGCTAAAAAATTTACATTACAGGTCTATAATCCCTATAATTTCCGTAATCATATCAAATGAAATATACCGATTAAACAGAAAAATAATGATAGCATTTTATAATTTTTAGAATAACTTTTCTCGACATTCCCGTCAGATATCGCAGTGTTTTCTCTTATAGAGCTTAATAAATTTCACAGTAAATAACTTTAACAAAAATACAAACATCTAGTCCTAGCCCCCCCCCCCCCCTCCCAACTCTCTCCCTCTCCCCCTGGTGTAGTTAGGGTTGATTCCTATCTGTTTGGGGACATAAGTTTGTATTTGAAGGGACAATATCAAGATTATGCCCTTTAGTTACTGCTTGACCAAAAGCGATGTCCAGAAAAAGAAGGAAAAATATAAAATAAAAAATACAAACATCTTGATTAAGACTATAACCTTTTTCTCTGGGCCGATATATACGCGTGCTTTATTTCGGGACTGAGCACTCTTCGTATTTAAACTATTTTGACTTAACTTCCACCCTGTACCTGAGCACTGTACCTAACCCCAACCCTAAGCATAGCCTAAAAGGCAAAAACCCTATTGCAATCTTAACCCTAACCCTATACTTTTGGTGAAATGAAGCCAGGAGCAAATATGTCGCCGAAGCAAATTAATGTCGAGTCAAGCGCTATATACTGGACCATGGTTTCTAGAAATTCATAAACTCCTAAGAGCGCACAATATAGGAGTAGAATAAGAACATTATATTACGAATGTATCCACATCAATATGCTTATAATACCCGCCTTTTCTACCAAATGTTAGGTTTATGAATGCAATAATGCGGACCTCGCATTATCCTACGCTGATATCAGTCAAAGGTCATTTGATTTCCCGCACCATTCATAGCAAAGTTATCTCCTTCAATTCACAGATCCCGCACGTGCAGGTTTTCTGAATAGGTGCTCGTAAAAATTATGCTCTTATCATGCGGCTTTTGATACTTTTTTAAGAGGAGCATGATTTTCTGAAAGGGGGTATTAAAGATGCACAATAAAGGGTCACATGTGTGTAAATATTAAGAAGAATCTGTCACAAGTCTATTTGCATATTTGATGTAATGCAATTATGAGCGATGTATTTTGGGACTACTTTCAAAATGCCTCTTTGTCAGTGAACACCTTGCTTGCTAACGAGGGCAATAAACCTATCAACAAAATTTGAGAAGAGTTTATATATATATATATATATATATAAATATATATGGAGTGCATCCCCAAAAAAGTTTACATTTGGAAAAAGCCTCCCCAAATAAATATTTCTGAATATTTTCTATAAATTTTGAATACTGTAGATAGCCTAGGATCCCTCCTTTACAATAACACCAAAACCTTTGACTATGTATTACGTTTGAGTGATCTTAAATCACTTTTCTGGATGGGTGCAAAATTCAGACGTGAAGAATTGGTATTTGTTCTGACTGGTATCAACAAAGTTGAGAACTGTTCAAAACTGAAGGTTGAAATAAATGTCCCCAATTAAATATTTCAAAATATTTTTAGAAAAATGTCATACCTGTGATTAGCTTAGGCTCTCCTCTATTAAATGACACCAAAATATCACACATTATATTACGCTTGAGTGAGCAAGGGCCACTTTTGTGAAATAGTGCATAAAATATTCTTCGCAAACGTTTGTGTTTGTTCTGCCTGGTATCAGTCAAGTTGAGAAACATGAAAAGACTTAAAAATTGTATATTCTGATCATTAAAAGACGATATATGAAAGAACAGACTTTGTTCAGTGCATGAGCTGATATATATTTATTGACTCTTATTATGTATGCAGATGACACTAATCTATTTTTTTCGCATAAAAGCCTAGAAACTACATGTAATGTGATTAATTCTGAACTGGATTCAGTTGCAAAATGGATTAAGGCTAACAAGTTATCACTAAATCTAGAAAAAAAAAATTACATGTTATTTAGTAATACTTTTAACGAACTACCTCATCCGATTCTCATAGATAATATACAAATACAGAAAGTGATTGAAACACAATTTCTAGGCACTATAATAGATAATAAACTTTCATGGAAGCATCATATTGATAATGTATGTAAATTGATATCCAGAAACATAGGTATGATTAATAAACTCAAATGGTCTTTTCCGCCAAACATACTTCTATCACTATACTCCACACTAGTTTTACCATATCTAAATTATGGAATATTAGCCTGGGGAAACAGTGCGGCATGCCTGTTAGACAGAGTTTTTCTATTACAGAAAAAGGCTATGCGAATTATAAGTAATGTTAATTATCGCCACCACACTGATGGTCTTTTTCACTCTAATAATTTACTAAAAAATTATGATATTTACCGCCTCAATCTTGCTGTACTTATGTTTCAGTATCATAATCATGAATTGCCCACTGTGTTCAATAATATATTTACAGCAAATAATGAGATCCATCATTATCCCACTAGACAAATCAATCTATATCACTTGCCAAGAACTCGTACATCATTAACCCAGAATACTTTTTCATTTACAGCTCCTAAATTTTGGAATTCCTTTGTTATGCCTATGATTTGTTTGCTTCCCATGGCCATGTACATGTATCTGTCTTCTTCTTTTTCCCTTTTATTGGGCATATTATGCATGACTGCCCAGTCTAGTTTTTTATGTACTGTATTCATGATTTATCTTTTGCCAGGGACCAGCGCTTCTACAAGCTATGCTTCTATGCTGGTCTCTGTTTTCATTCTCATTTTCATAAAATTAATCTAATGTAGTCTTCATTACTGTTCCTTTTTTTTTCTTACAACTCAAACTTTAATGCACTTTATTTTGCTTGTAATGATCGAAAACGTTTCTGCACTAAGTTGTGTTGTCAATTATATTGTATATTGTTGATTGCACAATACATATTGTTATATACATGTACTTTGAAAAATGAAAATGTAATGAAATAAAATCTAAATCTAAATCTAAAATCTATCCCATCAAAACTTAATGGTTGAGTGAGCAATCCAGATGAAATTAAAAGACTCACCGAAAGTAACATTTTGAAACACTCAACAAAGTAGTTAATAGCTCACTCAAGTATAAGATGTTGATGCGATGAGTAAGGATATACAGAGAACATAACCCGTTATTTCATAAACTGTCTTTTCTTGATCAGAATATGGAAATTTCTAAGCCTTTACATGACTCTCAGCTAGGCTGATACTAGCCAGAGCCAATATCAATTCTTGCCAAGAATGGATTTTGCTATATTTTGCTTTCACTAAATTGGCTTTTACTCACTCAAGTGTAAAATATTGTGAGATATTTTGGTATAATTTAATAGAAGAGACCCAGAGGTATGAACATTTCCTAACAATATTTTTAAACATATATTTGGGGAGAAGTTTTCCAACTGTTAACTTTTTTCTGGGACGCACTGTATATACATATTATAATTGGTTAGAACTTTGTATGTCATTTCCCCATTTTTTATTGAGTGATTGACTGATTGTATTTTTGTATTTTATTAAGAACTTTATTGACATTGGCATCAACATTTTGTTTTACAATACAAAGCTTTGGTATAAAGAAAATTAACAATAACATGGAAATGAAATGGGAAAAAATATAGCAAACCATAATAGGACTACTCAGATATAACATGTGACAAATTATATAACATAATCAAATTAAATATCATATTTATATAAATAATGAACTAGAAAATATATTTAACATGTGACAAATTATATAACATTATATCAAACTGGATATCATATTGATATAAACAATGCAATAACATGAGACAAACCATATGTTATATCAAATTGGAATATTATATTGATTGATTGATTAATTGATTTTTTCGTTTCGATATAAGCATTCATATCGATTAAATGGTTAAACATAAAACAAATGAATAAATTTGTATATATAAAACTAACGATAAACAGATAAAGGTATTGAGAAGAGGACAACAAGTAATTTACAAAAACGTATCATTATTGACCTAACATACAATGAAATGGAGGGGCACGCTTAGAAATCAATGCTTGTATCATACATGCCCGAAAGACTTATGGGGTGTTGCAAGAAAGTTGCAATCAATTGCAAATTGTAAAGCAAATTAGAACAACCATTCTGAATGGTTCAGGGTCTGCCCATTCAATAAGATGCGCTTGCAACAATGATTTTGATTGGTCAGTACCGATCAGTTGCAACTTGCAATCAATCGCAACTTTCTTGCAACACCCCATTAGTTACATAATATTTTTTTTGGTTAAATCAGACAAGAGACACGTAAATTCATACAGTGAGTCCAAAAGAGACATATAGATGAATGAATAGATAGATAGAGAGAGAGAGAGAGAGGGGGGGGGGGGGGTGGGAGGAGAGAAATAAACGAGATATAAAATAAGCAGAAATGGGAGAATTAACGAGGGAGAGAGATAAAGTGATAAGGGGATAGACTGAAAGAGAATAAGAGAGAACTTGAGAGAAGAGGGGAGGACGGAGGGACAGAGTGGAAGGAAAGAGAGAGAGAGAGAGAGATGGAGAGATAGAGAGAAGGAGAGAAAGGGGAGCGGGCTTCAAATTGCACAAGAGGGGACCTTGGCTAGCTATGCAGTTATACGCAATTGCTTTTTATAAGGGCATTCAACGGAGACTTGTTATCTATTTCCTCATCCCCCCCCCCCCCACGTAATTTAAAGTCTTTAAACTCCATACGTTTCTTCCCACTCGTGGCCCATGGAGAGAGAATGAAAAGGGCTATGTACATTGCTATTATTCCGAGTCATAATTAATGCACAGATTAATGTACTATGTAAAAAGTTTACGCCCTTGATAATATTTATGTCCCTAAAAGGCATACAAATCAACATTTCTTTGCTTCTTGCATACACAGGGGAAATAAATATTGACATTAAAGGGATACGCCACCGGGCGGCCGTGGGGAAAGTCAAGATTGCGTAAGCCCCATTCACTCGTACACAAAGTTTGTGCGTCGAACGCGTCCGTCGGACTGCTAGGATTATATTTCGGACTGCACGAAGCCGACCGAATCTCGCCCGAGAGCTCGAGCTCAGGCGTAGCGTGCATGTTGCGCGGCGACTGAGGTTTGCGCCCCGCGGGGCAACGGTATGAATCAGACCACGATCACTGTGCCCTCTCGCGGCATAAAAACGTCCACAATCTGTGGTTGAGTATCCCTTTAAAACATGTGTGATAGGTATGTGGTTTGTGAAGAAAATATCGTTCTGTACAGTTGCACACAGCACATGACCATTTTCTTATAGACAATTCCATAAAATAATACAATTTCGAATCATGTAGCATGTGATAAGGACTTGTAACAGGTTTACACTTAGTAAATTCGTGCTCAGAAACTACAATATTGTCATATAATTATTATCCAACACAAATACGTCTGTCTCTCTGCGTTCTCTTTATAAGTTGTTACGGTCATGGGAAATTATTGACGCCAAGAGGTATTGTATAACTGTTTGATTAATAACAATAGTAATAATGATAATAATAATGATGATGATGATAATACTAACGTTCAATTTATTCAGCGCATAATAATTAATACCTAATTCTCCATGCCCTTTACATACATGTATAGAATAAGCTTACGTGAAGTATCTAAGAAGAAATGTAACGCTACTTGCAAGAAAATGTAGGTCTTTAAGGCTTTCTTAAAATCACCAAGGGAGGTATATTCCTAATGAATACGGGTAGAGAATTCCACGGAGCAGGAGCTGTAAACGCTATCATGACTGTTCTGTTGGTCTAGCATTCGCCTACAAACTGCATGGCGCCGTTCGGAACCAGGTTCGAATCTCAGTCACGTCTTTCGGATGGTGATGTAATGCTAGGAGTCCACTGGGCCGGCGCCAGTTGGTGCCAGTTCGCGCCAAAGATTATGTGATTGGCGCGTAGTGGCTCGCTGTGGCGCCGAATTAATGTCCGCTCGGCATGTGTCGCCAAGTGGAATAAACTGGGTGCCATTTGGCGCGTAGTGGCGCAAACAAGGTGCCACTTGGCGCCATGTGGCGCGAAATCTCATTGGCGCAACTTGGCGCGCACCATTACATTCCAGTGGATTCCAATAGGCGGATTGTTTGCGCCAAAGGGCGATATGTTCGCGCCATTTGGTGCCACTTGGCGGACACTTGGCGCTGATTGCTCGATGCAAGTGGCGCGACGAAGATTTCAAACATTTTGAAATTTTCTTGCCGCCAAATTCAAATTTGGTGCCACCACGAGCCAGTTGGGAGGCAGTTTGAGCCACTACACGCCACTAGGCACCTTATTGGCAACACTATATAGGCGCCACAACAAATTGCAGACGTAAATAATCATATTTGATTGATACACGTCTGTAAAACCTTATTAACAACAACACCAACAACAACATTCTATCTATTTGCACTTTGGGTGTGCCATGGATCGCTTTAATTTGTAGTACATAGGAAAGATGTTTTTGAAATAAGATTCTATGATCATGTCAGAGTGAGAAAATAAAACACCCAAATATTTAATTGTCTTTGTTTGAGCAACGAATCCTATTATACACTCTGTTAATCAAGAGTGATTGCATGAACTGAATTCATTGCAACATGTAGAAAGAACACCTACAAATTATATATTTTGTTTTATATCTATATATACAGTATCATTTCTATTATATTTTATCCATCAATTCACCCAAGGTTGTTGGCACCAAAATGTATAAAATAATCATGCACTGTTTAATTGTCTGTGTCTTGTAATGTGTTTTTGTTTTTAAGAGGTGTATACAAACAGTGTAATAGTGCAGGTGTGATGGAAGTATGGATATTACATTATTTGTTTAAGAAATCAAGAAATCAAGAAAAGTGCCCCTTTTGCGACAAAAGAACCCCTTCAAGCTGAAAAACTGCCCCTCCCGTGATACAATAATCTATAGGACTACATCTACACCTTACCCGGATGTTTGATGCGTTTTCTGTAAAATCAACTCTTTTTTTCTCATTTATTCCACCATCCGCTAAGTGTACAAAGATTAATTTGTTTTAAAGGGCGGAAGGGATGTTTTCAGTTGCCAGCATATCTATATCATCTCAGATGAAACAAAAAGGGCCATTGAGACAAAAGAGAGTGACCATTTTTTTTACATCATGAGGGGCTTTTTCTCTATCGCGGGAGGGGCCAAACGTGGATTTTCTGAAGAAATGACAGTCGGACATCACTAGACTTTAATCGTCTACATGGTCTATGCACACCAATTATTGGGTCTAAAATCCATGAATTACAAGAACATAAACAGAAGAAAAGGGGCCGAGGTGGCATTTCATCAGTTTGATCAGTAACGTACATATATCTCCTACATAATGAAGCCCAATACATTGGAGTGGCGCAGCGGCAATGAAATACATTGCAAAACAAACTAATAACTTTCCTATAAAAATACAATCCTTTCAAACAGCCTTATTTCAATCAAACGGTCTACTACCAGCCGATAAAAGTCTGGGAAAGTGATGATCTCTGAATATGTCATCATCTACATGTCGCTAAAAATATAGAATTTAGGTAGGCATATTTATAATGCCATATTTTCGTCTTCAAATTCCTCTTTTTCTCTAGGAAGTAGGAAGGTTGATGTTCGCAAAGCACAAATGTGAGTGTTATTGTTTTTTATTTTGTATGGTGTTGGGGTGGGGGGTGGGGGGGGGGGCGGGGCAATACGAGACCTGTCCTGTCAAAACTTGTAGATTTTATGATAATCTACTTTATGCAAGTCAAATGCATAGAACAACTTTGGGACATAATAATTATTCATTGCCATTTTGCTCAAAACCCATATTCCCCCATGTCTTCTTACGTAACAGTTCAAAACCTCAATTTCCCACAACTAAAGTCAGTTAAGTCACACGATGTTAGTCTACATAATATGCCTACATAATTCATCATGTTTGTATTCTTAAAATATGAACCTATATTTCGATATTCCTTGTAACTAATGCGCAGCCTGCATTGTCTAACCTGCCATGCGAGTTACGACAGCAAAACTGTGTTTTCATCTCTTAGCCAACATAATTATCTCCTTGTACATGTGAGTTTACACGCTAAAATCTACCATTTCAATCCATTCCCTGCATAAAAACCAGAAATATGCACTTAATAGGGATATAATATACCAGGAGCGGATCCAGGATTTTGTAAAACAGGGGGCACAGAGCCGGAAAAGTATGGTGGTGTGACCATATTTCGCGCATGACCTAAGTTCGCGCACAGGGCAATATCTAAAAAACTACAAAAGATTTCGAAAATCTGATAGCGCTATTAGATAGAGGAAGCTAAAATTACATATGAACTATATTTTCTTTTAAGTTGGGTGAGAAATTATGAAGATATTGACAAAATATCGGCAATTTTGCTACTTTTTGCGTCAGTTTCCGAAAAATATGAAGTTACCAACAACGGTCCAAAAATCCTCATTTTGATAGAAGATGTCATCAAAGTTGTAGGTAAAACGTGATACCAAATGATTGTATGATATTTTGTCTTACAAATGATGCAATTATCTTCCCTTTGCTGGACCGCTACGTTGGGTAACATGTTAATTTACGTGCGCGAACTTAGGTCTCGTGGTTTTTATGCCCTTTTTTTTTCTTCAGTGTTTTGCGATCCGACACTGGGTTTTGAGATCGCGATATTTCCGAAATTCTTCGTCGATTAATGTTCTTGTTGAATCAAGTTTTAGTCCAGAATTTTGCTTTCCGTTTGGTATAAAACTTTATAAATAAATTATTGTAGAATATGAGAAATCAAGTATCGAATATCACATTTCTAATAAAAATTTGAATGTGCGCGAAATATGGTCACCCCATCATACACAATTATAAGGGGGCAATTTTTTTCATTGTGTACTTAAGGTATGCCAGGTGGGTTTCAAAAGAGGGGGCACGGGCCGGTTTTCCCCCTATGTAGATCCGCCACTGTAATATACTATAAATACATGGTTGCGAGTGCGTTGGTGCGATCTGGCAACACAAAGGTTTTTATCGTGGTGTACTAAACGCACGAGGCGCAAGCCGAGTGTGTTTGACACGATAAAAGCCTGCGTGTTGCCAGATGGCACTAACGCACGAACTCACAACCATGTATTAATAGTTTTATAAAACGGGTCGGCAATATGATTATGAATGAATGAATGAATGAATGAATGAACTTTATTTAAAAACCAAACATACATACATGGATCACTGTTATAATGCATTAACACGAGTATAAATAACAACATGAATGATTTTTAGGACCAAAAGAAGCGAAAGCTTGTACAAAACAAGAAGACTGAACTGGAACTTGGTGGCACAACAGGCAGGTCCATGCCAAAATGCCAAATAAAATAAAAGAATGATTATTCTGGCAGATTTCAGTAATCTAATATTCATCAGTCAGTGAGGCATCGACAAGTTCATTATGAAGTCTATAGATACACCAAGAGTCGCACAATCATGGAGGCTGCCATTTGCTTTCCTGGATGACATCACGGAAGCGCAGCCAACAAAAGTCATGCGCGTTTCAGTGCGCGCATGTAATCCCTGCGCTAAAATGACAATTAAAGTACGCGATTTCATTGCGTTTTAAGTTTGCACAGCACCAGAGGTACGGGTACGCGCAGCTCATCCGTGCTTTAGAGCCATTTTGCCGTATGTTATCACTTTTTTTTGCACGGTCATGTGGTGTTATTTGACTAATCAGAATGGCAACATTCTTGAACCCGTTAATAAACCAGGATGTCACTAGAGTCGCTGTGGAATGGCTGATTTATAGAAGTTATCTCTGGTTCATGGCAGACTCGTCGCGGCACCAATATGTTATCTGGCATTAGTCTATGGACATTAATTTTGCCACTTGTACGAGGATACCTGAAGATTTACTCCTCGGGAAAAAATAATAATAATAAAACTGTGAGCTGATAAAGGGTTAGACCTAGTCTAGGCACCCATATATTGAATAGCTAATGACACGTTGCGAAGTGCATTGTAGTTTGTTCAGCATTGTAAGCGTTTGTAAAAAGGCGCCTGGCTTAGAATGATAATGATAATAATAAAGAAAATACATACATTAGTTATGTTTACACGTAGTACATAGCATCGATGCTTTGTAAGTCTCGAAACTATTTCCATTGCGTTCAGACAGACCAAGATTGACTTGCTTCTATCACCCACTCGTGACTATTCATCGCTCACTTGCTGCCAAAACAATAATTACTGCGCCATATGGTCAAAACGCGCGGAAGTTTGTGCACAGGGGTCATATCATGCAAAGTTGCGAGCATAGGTTGCGAGTGAAGATAGCAGCGATTGCGTTCACATTACAAATAGTCACAAGCGCGGTGGGCGGTCTACCTCAAAGCATCGATGCTTTGTCGCTGGATCCTGAGATTGACTCCTGCTAAACTCGCGCCAGAATAGTTTCGAAACCTAGCTCCAACTCGCTTCTATCTCGTGACTATCTGCGTTCAGACAGCGTTTGGTCTTAAAACTATCTGGTCATGACCAAAATAGTCTCGAAACCTAGATAGCATCGATGCTATCGCTCTACGTGTGAACCCGCCTATTGTATGCGAGCAAGCACGAATCCGATGAGCGGGTAATGATATAAAGCACTTCTTTATTAGGCGCTCTATGAATCATTATTATCATTATTGTTATCAAAGCCAGAGAGTCATCCATAGCGCTTGGCTAGTGGTCTGTGACAGCAAATTTGTTATCAGATAACATTAGTAATTGGAAAATCAGACACCAACACCACTGATGCATTGTTAAAACGCAAAGCGGCGTTAAGGCGTAAATGTTTTACAAAATGTTTTACAAAAATATCATAATCATCGGTGTTGAATGTTGAATACGAAAACGCTCATCATGTTACATGCAGTTATACGCAATACAGTGTGTGAGAGCTGCATTTTGCATGCGCAGCTCTGAAAGGTAGATCGAGTACACAAACTTCTCCAACTTTTATTTCATCTAGCTTCTTAACCAAGAGAGCCAATATCAAGCTTTTTTGTACATTTTCTGAAACATAGATTTTGAGAGATAGGAAAATTTGGATTCCGGCAAGAGAGTTGTCGGGGTGCAGAATTACACCTTCGTTCCATACACGTCTGCCACACCCGCCTACATAACTTTACTTGAACTTGGGGTGTAAGTTTTCCCCTTTCTTGGGGTGTAACTTACCAATATGGATTTACTGGTACCAGTATTCTTCTTGACTTGTCTCTTGTCGGTAAGTTACTCTTTCAATGTGATTTGCAAAAGGTTGTAATGGCAATTATTATAATAATAAATAATAATAGTAAACCGTACTTGTATAGCGCATATCACTTATGATATAACGTCCCTGTTAGTCCAGCAGATTGGTGAAGAAAATCGATGGAATCGTGGACTTTTTCATAAAAGCATGAATTTGGTATGTAAGTAGAGTTTTTCATGCCCAATAATTCTAGATATGGGGCCAACGAAAAATTCGGGCCCTGGGGCCCGTTGTGCCAATTTTTTTTAATGGCCCTCCTAGGGTCTTTGCCCTTCAAAGTTGATGTAATCAAATCTAGTTTGATAATAATGAAATATCATGTAGTATTTCCCTGCCTCTAAAATCAGACAAATGCTTAAGGTGCCCATTTTCTAATACAGGGCCATCCTACATATAAAAATATTATAAAGTCACTGATTTGTTGAATACATAAGGGAAATGCTTCTAATTGTGATCAGTCAACATTACGTTTTTGAAATCACCAACATAGGTGCCACAGGTGCCCATTATAACAAAAGAGGCCCTTAAATGCCCAAATAATTAATCTGCAAAATAAGATTTTAAAAATATATTTGGTTTAAATTTCAAATGGTAGACATTAATTTGGAAATCAAGGTCATATAATTAGCCCACTTGAGGAATCACATGGGCCCATTGATGGGCCATCAACAGATCAAAGACAATTCTTTCCCTCACAAGAGGCTTACCTAATTCAAAATGGCCTCCGAAGTATTTGAATATGCATACTTGCATATATAAATATGAGTTTGGGCTTTAAAGAATAATTATCGACAAGGCATTATGTTTTATAAGCAGAATACATCTAGTGCAGGGTCACTTCATTTCATTAAGATGGCCGTCATATTCAAAATGACCACTGGTCTGTTCAAGATGTGGTGATTTGCATTATGTTTTATGCTGTGTCTTGAAGCTCCTACCTTATAGGTACATGTAGAAAGTTTGGATGTTGGAAATTTTCCCTTAAATAGACATAAGTGAGTTCCAATGGTGCATTTGACTGAGACATAATGAAACCAAAAGAAATACATGTATTTTATAATGCTGAATAATCTAAATAGTGGGGAACTTCATTTCCAAAACTGCCATCAAATTGAAAAATACTCCATAAGTATTGAAATGTACTTTGGATCCGAAAACTTTTCATTTTGACATAAAGCATCAAAATGCAAAATGGTTAATATGCTGAAGAATTAAGTATTCAGGCTTTCTTTCTGTAAAGGGACATCCAAACTTAATGTCAGGTTGCTGTGAAAGAAATCAGAAAAATCAGAGAAGCAGATTGTTAACAGTTTGAACGAAATCGGACAAGCAATATGAAAGTTGTGATCCCTATACAAATTTGAATTTCAAATTGGCCTAACCGGTAATATCACTGTGATGTTAGCGGTGGACAACTGTCGCATTTGTTCCAACACACAGAAGAACTAAAATGTCAATTTTTCAAAGCTAAAATATATATTTTAGTAGTGCTTGGCCGGAGGGAAAGGAGGCTTATGAGAAAAAGGAAAATTAAGGCGGTGTACGATCAAATCGAAAGTTGACCGAAAATACCTCACAATCAAATGCCAATTTACTATTCAAATAGTAATCCCATTCCTAAAAAATTGATAACTTTCTTATTCTTGGTCAGATTTCTTTCAAACTGTCATCATTATGTTTATTTTTTTCTGATTTTACACAAATCAACTTATCACAAAGTTTGGATTGCCCTTTAATAGGTGTTGCAGTTGTTTATAAAGAATACATATATTAATTGGCATCATTATAAATCTTACGATGTCTCTATTGTTTCTTAAAGACATAGCAGTGGCGTAGCCAGGATTTTTTTTTACAAGGGGGGCAAAATTGCAGGGCTATCAATTTTGGGGAACTGCTTGAAGGGAGATCCGTATTTTTTCTTCTCGCCAGCCCTCCACAAGCCCCTCCAGCATATCAGTACTAAATTCCACACTTTTTTACCAAGTTATAAGCTTCCAGATACAACGTCAACTTCAAAATGCCAATAGTCACATATTTAAATCACAACGGAAGCCATTTTGAATGTGACGGCCATCTTGATGAAATGAAGTGACCCAACGATTCTGCCTATAATAATCAGCTTGCAAATAGCTTTGCGTTAAAGCCTAAACTCAAGTAGGCATTTTTACACTTTGGCAGCTTGAATTTGTTGAATTTAGCCAACCTCTGGGAGGGAATTAATCAAACTTGAATGTCTCGAATGGGCCTATGTGGACTGCTAAAATGGGCTTTTTATATAACCTCGCTTTCAAAATTGCTGTCTATACCATTAGAAATTAGAAACAAAGATTTCAAAAAATTATATTGCAGATAGATCATTTTGGGCCTATTAGGTCCTTTCTTGGTCATGATGGGCACTTGCACCACATATCTCATTGATTTCAAAGACGTAATGTCACGTGATCACAATTAGAAGCATTTTAGTTATGTTCAACAAATCAGTGACATTATAACATTTCGATATATATAAGATGGCCCTTCCCTTGAAAAATGGGCACCTAAAGCATTTGTGTGATTTTAGAGGCCATGAAATATTACATAATATTTTATTATATCCAACTAGATTTGATTACATCAAGTTTGAAGGAGAAAGACCCTGAGAGGGCCACCTTTTTTTTTTTTTTTTGCCCCATATCCAGAATTATTCGGCATCAAAAACTCTACCTCCATAACAAATTTCATGCTTTTATGAAAAAGTGCACAATTATTCCATCAATCTGCCGGACTATAATATGCGCTTCCAAAGGGTTTGGATATTATTATCCTGGAATGTGCAAAGAAAAACGCCATCATAATATGTCCAGACCCACACAGTACATTCCTAAAGCACATGACTGCTTTTTGTGGTCTCCATTGCGTTAGTAGATGCCAGGAAAACATCACTTACGGGGGTTCAAAATAGCGAGAAAAAAATCGGCTGGCCGCTACGCGGCTCGTGGACATCGCTGCTTTGCGGCTTGTGGACGATGCTCAGCATCGTCGTTGAGTCCATTGGCGGATCAAGGGGGGCACTTGCGGCCCGTGCCCCCATTTTTGAAGAAAAGTATGCATTTTGACCATAGACGACCCGCCATTTTCTCGATTGTGCCCCCCCCCCCTTTTTAGACCTTTTTTGGTGCTTGTCAGGGAATTATGGTGGGAAACTGGTGAAAAAAAATTTATAAGTTGTTTAACACAAAGAATACCAAAGAACTGAAGAATCTTTCGCGGTTTTGTAAATTCATTATGTCTAGGTTTTAATATTTCTGTAGTGAAAGAAAAGTAGTAGATATGTTTCATTTTTGTGTATATTTATTTAATATTTTTTAATATTTCTGGAGTGAAAGAAAAGTAGTAGATATGTTTCATTTTTGTGTATATTTATCAAGCTGCCATTGCGTGTGAATCTGAATCTGTCTTTAATGTAATGTAGTTGAATAATAATGGTTCTGTATATACACTTATATAGCCTGTATATGTTTATATATATATATATATAGCCTTTGCAAAAATTTCAAAAAGGGAAGACAGCTCTGGGGAACCTTGATTTAAAGTAGAACACTGATGATTTTAAATATTGGCTTAATACTTATTATTGCATAGATGGCATAAATTAAACAAGGTTATCCAAATTTAAAGCTTGGAAACATTTGAATTAATGATTATTATCAATTATAAAACGGTAAAATACAGCCCCCGATATAGCAGCTGAAAAGCTCCTTGAACGCTGCTGAGATGTGTGACGACACAAGAGGGGCGAGTCCTGTCTAAGCAGACGATGTCCCATAACATTATACACATTTTTCAGTGCCTGTTTTGTCATCTCCTCTTCACTTATTTCTCTTACTTGACTAGCGTCAGTCTTAATGTTAGTCTGTTGCCTCACTCTTAACTTCGTGTATGGTATTATTTTGATGAAAAATGCAGCGTTAAAAAAATAAAGGAATCAGTCACTTGTAAACAAAATAAGACGCCATTGTATTTTCAGCTGCTTGCACCGCGGCATGTTCGGCGTTTCAAGAGGGAACGAATACCATCCAGCTATTATTCGCAGGGCTTTTCAATTTGAAAATGGGGTTTATTTCATTGATCATTGACCCTTCTCCTGTGTATTTACAATCAAACGGTTTTAGTTATCAGAATCAGTTCACTTTCCCTTTTAGAATGGTGTGAAATAAGGTCATGTTTAAATGTACCAAACTCTTTATAATTTGATAAATAATTGCATTGCAATTACGTTCATTCATTATAGGACGTCGTCTGCTTAAGCAGGATCGATCCCTCGTATGACGACATCAAAACATCGCTATATTTCTGGCGAATCCTCGGATATTCCACATGCTGAGAAGAGCTTTTATTACCCACGCCGATGAAATCGGCAGGGTTATGTAAAGGGCTCCGTATGTTTGTTTGTTTGTTTTTTTTTTTTGTTTGTTTGTTTGTTTGTTTGTTTGTTTGTTTGTTTGTGTACAAGATAACAAGAGAACGGGTGAACGGATTTGCACCAAATTTTCAGGGAATGTTCAGAAAGTGACAGGAAAGAATCGATTAGATTTTGGTGATGATTGGTTGACCCCTGCACATTCTGTGTGACCTTGAAGTTTTGACCCTGTAGTAAAGTATAGGAACTTCAGTTCAGATAGTGACAGGAAAGAAACTAGAAAGATTGATGACCCCAAACTTCGCCTGCAGATGCAGAAATATTTTGGCCAATCAAAACACTCATTACTTCGTCTCACCAAAAGTCTATTTCAGGTTTATGAATTTTAGAAGACTTTTAGACCCATTATTTGCCATTTCACTTCAAATCCGTACGAGCCTGCAATGAATATTCAAAGCCAACGTATCCCAGCAACAAGGGATTGCGCGCGATACCTTTTTTAACTACAAATTCATTTAGATTCAGGCTACCCTACCCCTACGGCTTCTCCTCTATTTCTTATCTTCTGTGCATTTCTGTTTATTTTCTCCGGTTCTTTCCACTTTGTTGTGGAAGTTTTTGTGATTTATTTTATCCTGGTGGACGTGTAGTACGTGATTTTAATTGTTTTCGGTGAAAATCTGGTGAGTTTGTTCGACGTGAGTGAGTCTATATCGCACTCGCGAGCGTTCGCGTGTGTTGATCATAGGGTGTTGATCTGAGTGAGTGGGCTGTGTAGCTAGCTGTACGTACATAACTATACACAGCGCTGTCGCGAAGTGACGGCGATCTGGTCGGGCTAGGGAATACATAACCCCAGGGAGTATGTGCCTGTGCCTTACTGACTGTAGTAGGATTGAACTTTTTTCTTTGGGTTATAACGGTCCTGTCATTTGAGATTTGAGTTAGTTTATAACTCATTTATGTCTGTTTGAGTGGATTTCGTAGTTGTAAAATATATACAAACACTGTATTTTTTTTTAATTTGTGTGGATTTGCAAAATTTGGTGGCTGATCGAGGTTCGCCGAATACATGCACGCCAGTATCCACTTTGACTTTGTTGATGGGTGGTGACTGAGCTGAGTAAGCTCTGTGCCTCGCATGCATTTTGAAGTCGAGATCCAACTTATTTTGTCGTCATATTTACTTTATCCAAGCCCGATGAAAAAACAACAACAACCCCAATTGCAATGTAATTTAAAGATAGAACATGAATACATTTACTAACACTTACATGACTGAACACTGAATACAAATTGCTAACATTTTTTTTCTCACCACGCCACGCTCTCTGACATGTCTAATCAATTACTTTTAGGGGAGGGATGTTTCAATAATAAAATATCTTTTTCAGAAGAATTTTTTCAAGGGTGGGGACACACAAAGCTATGACCTGGATATGGCAAAATTTATTGGGGGTGGGGGGGGGAGATGTGCCTCTTGTTATCCCCTTTGAATGGCTACTGCTTACAAAAATAATCGCAACAAAACAAAACCTATTGGGTTAAGGCGTGGGTCTGCCGCCTTTGACGGCCTTTCTAGTTTATGTTGTTTTTATAATCATCATATACGCAGTTGACATAAAACTTATACGATTGCCATCTGTAAGCTTCCCAATTTCTAGTGATACATTAATTGCCATATTTGTGATTTTCTTGAGTGTTCTACTTTAAGTTACGCAACCATTATTCCCTCATTTCCTGTCACATTGTATTTATTTCCACGAGAGTTGCCAAATTAGCTGTTGTATAATTGTTATTTTCTTACAGTATATATATATATATATAATGTGAAAGGAAATGAGAGAATAGTGGTTGCGTAACTTAAATAAAAGTTGCCCAGAGCTGTCCTCCCTTTATGAATTTTTTTGCAAAGGCTGAAAAAAAGTCTCCGCCGGGGAATCGAACCCGGGTCGTTGGCTTAGAACGCCAAAGCCGTAACCACTAGACCACGGAGACAGGCCAGTGGTTTCGGCGACACCAGATTCAATTGACCGACAGATTGACAAATCTTCAACCTTATTAATTAATTCCTTTGTCGGGGGCAGGTGAGTTTTGAACAAAGACAAGCCGCGTGCCTCAGCTGGATCCAAGCGAATGCTTTGGGATACATGTACACATTAGAATAATTATTAACAATATTGTAAGGAAATAACATAACATGAGAGAATAATGGTTGCGTAACTTAAATCAAAGTTCCCCAGTTTCCAAAGTTCCTCATTTCCTTTCACATTGTATTTATTTCCACGAGAGTTGCCAAAGCTGTTGTTTATGTTATTTCCTTACAATATATATCTTCTCTTATTCTTTTCCCTACATATTTTTTTTTCCTTCTCTTTATTCACACGTGTTTATGCCAAATATTGCCTAATACACCTTGTTTGAATATGATTGTATTTCTTCCATGAGGGGCCGTTCAAGAAATAAAATATCATTGTCATATCATTGTCATTGTCATTGTGCACCTACTATCGGCACAAATATGTGATTTTCGTGTAACATGACTTTCAACCCATGTTTCAACGCCTGTGGGGAATTTTACATCACAAAAGTATTTTATATTGTAAAACAATGTCATTCAAGATGAACAGACACAAGAAGAACATTCCAGTATCTGAAATAAAAAAAATAATTCATCGAATTAGGAATGGTTGATCAAAATCGTCTGCCACAGGTGATAATATTTATCTTTCAAAGCCTGTATTATTCAAAATACATATACACTTTTAGTAATTTTGAGTTTCTAAAATCAGTAATGATAGATCCTACAATGTAAAATTACATTATCACATTCCAGTACCTGAATGTATAGTTTCTGATAGATTCATATTGTTATTTATAATCTACAACTAGGTACATGTATTAGAAAACAGGAAGCAGTGGCGGATCTACATAGGGGGAAAACCGGCCGTGCCCCGTCTGTTGAAACCCAACTGACATACCTTAAGTACACAATGAAAAAAATGCCTCCTTTATTGTGTATTTTTCCGGCTCTATGCCCAGGAAGATATATGTTTTGATGTTTTCAACTTTTGCAGTATATTTGGAATCGTTAATTCTAACAACAGGAAGTAACCAATGATGTTGAACAAGTAAGTTTGTAATTAAGGGCTGCGTTCATTAGTGGTATTGGGTAAACAAAAATGTGAATGTCTCTTTATGAAATGTATATTTATGCATACTATTTCATGCGTACAATCCTGAAAAGGTTCTGTTAAGGCCAATTGATTATCATGAGTATGATTATTGTCATTTTCCCTTTTAGTTTTACCTGAATATTTGTTGTCTTTATAGCATATTCGGAGGTTCTAGAAGAAAGAAATATAAGAAATGAGTATCAAGTGCACTAAAATGTTACCAAGAGGAAGTTTCATCTGAAAATAGTTATGTTCACACGTAGTACATAGCATCGATGCTATGTTAGCATCGATGCTATGTAAGTTTCAAAATATTTCCAGTACGTTCAGACAGGCGGTGATCGACTTGCTTCTATCACCCACTCGTGACTATTCATCGCTCACCCGCTGCCAAAACAATAATTACTTGTGCCACACAGAGTGACCCGAGTATAATTGGTATGCATGGTCAAACGCGCGGAAGTTATATGTCTTCATAAATCAACATAATAACACAATAACAATTCATTTGTAATATCGATAATACAATCAAGTAGCAAATACATGTGTTATAATACTTAATTTTAAATAAACCTTGTACATGTCTCAGCTCAGCTTTAAAATGATATATATCTCATTGGATGTTCATAAGTCAATGTACAAAGAGAAGAATGCACAGTCCCTCATAATGTTACTTCTTAATAAGGGTTTAAAGTTTGCAGTCTATTGAAGCACTCTGACTTGCAAAGTGTTGTGCTAAGGTGACAAATGGAGGATTAGAACTCAATGAAAATTTCTATGAAGGGATTATCAGATTGTCCTAAAACTTGGCATACTACAAAGACATATCCTGTTTATCATAGTGCACAAGTATCAATGCAAGAACTTACTCCGGGAGATTTATGGGAGATTAAAATGAGACAAGTATTCAGGGTCGTGAAAAAGAAAAGTAATACAACAAAATCCAGAGAAGACGCACATAAGTCTGATAAAAAGCTGGCAAAAATACCACTTCTAGATTGTTTGGTGCCTCCACATTTTAGATTACTTAGAAAAAAGTATACTCTTTCAGGAAATACCCAAAACTAAAATTTGACCATGCATGCCAAACAAAACACATTGATTGATCTCTAACTGAAAATCACACAGTGCGACTTTTGGGTGGTTTTGTGGTGCCTGGTCACATATATAAAAAAGAAAAAGATAAAAAGAAGGAACCCCCCCCCAAAAAAAACCCTTCCTTACCACACAGTATACACATTACCCTACTATACCCCTATATACATCACATGAATACATACATTACATTACAGTACCAGATGAAACAGACAGAATGATAAATAGTCACAAGCGCGGTGGGTGGTCTACCGCAAAGCGTCGATGCTTTGTCGCTGGATCCTGAGATTTACTCCTGCTAAACTCGCTGCAAGAATAGTTTGGAAACTCGCTTCTATCTCGTGACTATCTGCGTTCAGATAGCGTTTGGTCTCGACACTATCTGGTCTTCACCAAAATAGCATCGACACCTCGATAGCATCGATGCTATCGCTCTACGTGTGAACGTACCTATTGTTATCAAAACCCAAAAGACATTCTGTTACGCAAGCTTTATGATATCATGCAAAGTTTTTGCAAGTGCATTTTCTTTATCATAACTTGCTACATCCCGTGAAATGATATTGATTTCAAAACCTGACAAGGACTTCATCGATTGAATTAAATAACTTGATTGTCAAAGGCAGTATGAGACATTTAATTGATGTTATTCTCTGAAAGTGAATGGTAACGTAAGTTTCAAGTCAAAATTAGAAGGTTGTGAATAAACATTAATGTTCTCTCAATGTAACTTGATTGTGTTTATCAGTTTATCATTTGTTCTGTCAGAAAAAGATTTCGGAAGTCCATCACTGTCACTGTGTCATTTAAGCCGATGTACTCTGGGATTCCCCCCCCCCCCCCCCCCCCTCCGTGTCTGCACGTGTCGAGCTGTACGGTTGCCATGGATCGGGTAGGCTCAAGGGAAAGGCAATACATTATCGACTTCTGCGAAAGAAGTCGTTGGCGCAACTCTTTATGACATGATTTGATCTTTGAATTCCAATGTTTTTGCTATCAAGTACAGCGAGAACGTTGGATGTTTAAGAGGCATTTCTTTAGTTTGGCTCACGCCTATATTAACCCGTTGACTACTGAATTCTCTAATTCCCATAGGCTTAATACAGGGACCATCCATTTCCCGTAGGCAATGGGTTAACATTATTTTTTTGAATGAACACGTCAAAATAATTGTAAGTATATCAACAATTTATTCAAAACGGTATAATACCCATTGGCCCTAATTCACAAAGGAGGTTTAAACCTAAACCATGTTTTAAACCTCCGTATAAGCGTACTAAAATAGGCGTAAATAAGCGCACATTGCCAATGCGCGCGCTCAAAGAAAATAAATGATTGGATCGGATTCCGTGCGCACCTACGCTTAAAAACCACAGGAGGGGGTTTAAACCATGGTTTATAAAACCAAACCTCCTTTGTGAATTCGGGCCATTGTGCATGATATGTGACATTGCACATCCTATTAGTCAGGCAACGGAATCATGAATAATAAATATTATTGACACTTGTCAGCAAACGAATTCTTAGAAAAGCAGGTGTTACTGGGAGTTGCTACGTCTTCTGAATCATTTACTTGACTTGAAGGAAGGAAGAACAATATGATATAATTTACCCTGGATATGAAATAAGACCAAATTATTATCAGTTGTTATTAATCGAAAAATGAAAAACAGCTTTTTGCAAAATTACGAGAAGCATGAAAGCAAATGGGCATAGAGGAATGACATTTGCAGCGGAAGGCTTGCCACTATTTCCCTCCCCCACTTGTGGCTACATGATGCTAAATTTCAGTGACTTATTGAAGTTAATCACTTGGAAAACATGGACAAAGTCGAAGCTTCTTTAGATCGAGATTCAAATGACTAAGGCGTGGAGGGGGGGGGGGGGGGGGGGTATGATGCTGCCCAAGGTTTTGTTGCAAATAAGTTTTATACACACCCCTCCAAATTTATCTACCGTGTGAGTAAAAAAAAAGGATACACTTAGAAAATTGCCATTTTCTTTAAAACTCAGTTATGTGCGCAAAATTATTGTACATATTTTGAAAAAGTAACTTATCCCCGCATCATCTGGAACCATATTTGGGTGGTATATGTTTACGCTTGGTTGAACAGGGGCATTGATTGCGAGAGTGTAAAAATCAACGTACTCCTTATGTGATGTTTGAATAAATCATTTTGAATAGGGGCATTAATTGGTTCTTTGCAGATACAAATAACGCTCAAACCGTCCCAAACAAAATTAAACATGACACACATATTATAAATCACATACAGTTACACACCCATACACATACGCCCACACATCTATGTTTTCTATTGTTCGCATTTCAACCGATGACTCCACTATTGAATTGCGTCACAAAATTCATTGACGGAATAAACCTCACCAATTGTTGACAACCGATGACCTATTGAATTACCACCGATGACCCATTGTTCTCTTTGTTCGATGTCATCGGTTTGAATGCGTAAACATGTACAAACACATGCACCCCCCACACACACATATATACACACACACACAGTCTTGTATTGCTTTACTTCCGAGGACAAGTATTGTTCCTCTATTGTTCCTCCGTCCTCGGACAGTCGACGGAATAAGGCACAAATTCATTGTTCGACGTTCGAGGACTATTGTCCGGCTTCCGAGGACCATTGTTCTCATGATTTTTTTTTTGTTCTCTGTCCGAAAATGTCCTCGGACATACGGCTAAACAAACGCCCACACACACACCCACCCACACAATTCATACACAAACACACATACACACACGTGCTCACACCTTCTCTCTCTCTCTCTCTCTCTCACACACACACACATACACACTGAGGTCATGTTGAGGATTAGGTGAAAGGACAGACAGTTAACTTAGGAGTCCTGATCACAAATAAAGCTAAAGAGGATCCACGATGACATACATTTACGCATATTACTTTCAAGATGGAATTTTTGATGTTTCGAGGAACAATTAATATCATCATCATAATCATGATTGTTAAACACTTTGAAGCAGCAAGTCCAAAAATAAAAGTTTGACAAAGCAAACTGACTCAGAATATTTTTGTTTCTTTATGTTTATTTTACTCCAAACGAACACCATCACGACCATGATCATGCGCTTGTTTGTGTGTGCATTTGTAATGCATTTGTTTGCATGATATGTCTGCTTATGATGAGTACACCATGTGAGAAAAAACTAAATGTGTGTGTGGCTTTATCCCTCATTTTCTTGCCGAGTGTGCGCGCGTGTGTGCGTGTGTGAGGGTGTGTATGTGTGTGTGTGTCTTTGCTTCTGGGAAGTCAAGCAATGTACCTCGTTTGATACATTTATTTCATCCCCTCCCTTACTTTTGGCGATTTTTACACTCGGGCAAACAATGCCTCTGTTCATCCGAGCGTGAACATGATTAATTATTACCACAAAATGGTACCAAATGACGCAGGATAAAATACTTTTCAGAACATGTATAATGATTTTTCATTCAAACCAAAGTTTTAATATGAATAGCAACATTCTAAGTGTTTACTTTTTTTTACTCACACGGTAGTAGGCCTACATAGTTTATATACAATACACAGTTTTACCTCTGGCGTTTTGACATCTGACATTAACTTGGCTTTGATAAATGACTTTGGTAATAATGCACTGTAAAGCACTATGTCCAGTCATTTTAACTGGAAAGGCACTACTGTATATGAAAGACACTTACTATGGTTAATGTTATTATCATATTCTTTAATTATTATTATTTATCATTATCAATATTATTATTGCAATTACTAATGTTTACACTTCCCAAAAGCTAGAGAAGATGTTTAGATCATTGCAATGGTGATAGTCTTGACCCAATTAGTCACAGAACCGCTTTCAATTAAATTCTATTATTCATAAATACGTAACCAGACACGCAAATCACATCCATATACCCAAGCACAGAACCTTATTATTCCCACATAACCCGGTACTCGGGACCTAAGCTGTGGAACGTTATCCCTAACACAAAAAAATACATCTCTTGCCAGCTTCTCAAGAAGGATAAAAAACATCTCACTTCATCTTACAAATAATATGGTTTAAGACAATTCCCCAGCCTCCATTGGGTCTATTCTCTCCCTTTCTTCTCTCTGCTTCTTCGTGAATACTTCTCCATACTCCTTTTATGTTGCACCTCCATTCTTCCTTTTTTTCCCCTCCTTCCCCCTCTTTCTTTTTTCTTCCCTCTCTTTCCTTTTTTCTTTTTTTCCTCCAATCAAGCTCTGCGGTCTAGGAATGTTATCTTTTTTTTATGTAGTTATTTTCTTTTTTATATATTTATTATGTAGTATGTATAATGTTTCTAAGGGCACCCTCGCCACAAGCGTTTCCCGGAAGAGTTTGCTTATTGAGGTGTGTCCTCCAACTATGTATGTACCATGTGACTGTATATCATATTTCTGTTAAAAATACATATACATTATTTTGCTAATTTATTGCTTCAATATACTTATATTGAAAAGTTGAAAATAAATGTCTTGACTTGAATTGATTGAAAATCCATAGTGGTAAAGGTTTGATACAAATGATATTTCTTTTGAATGTATGCCTTTATTTCAGCTAACCAATGCCCAAACGCCTGGCCCTGTCCGAAACCTAGCTGTCGAAGGCAACCCTCAGCAATGGGGGTTCACAGCAACTTGGGATCCACCAGCTACTGGCAATACCCCAGAAGTATACAACACCACTATCACGAATACTAACAATAATGATGTGTATGAGAGGTGTCTACCCCCCAGTACTGATGGGTCATATGAGATTGATCATCTCTATGATGGTATCACATACACATTTAGCGTCGTGGCTGTTAACTCTGATGATGGTGAAGGGGGGCAAGCAGAAGAAATATCTGTTACTACCCGGGTAAGTTACACTTCTTCTCTTCTACAATGAGTGTAGTCCACCATCTACAGCCATGGAAACAGTTATTAGACCAAGACTGGTTACTGATAGTTTATTTTAGTGGTAAGAAGGAAATAAAATACTGTAATTGCTGGAATTTGGTATAGTCCACCATGTAGTTTGTTCTTGTACTGGGTTTGGTGGGTCTGGTGTGATGAACATAATTTAGACACAATTGCATTGCCATATAAAAGAACTACATGATCAACTATGTGCAGCTAGTATAAATGGAGCCCGGGGGGGGGGGGGGGGGGGGGGGGCACTCAACCTTTTTTAGGATGTGGGTGGGCCTCTGCCAATCTCAAAACAGGGGCTAAGGAGCTCAATGGTTAACTGAGGAAGCTCATTTTTGAGGGTCTAAGGAGCGAAAGGGCTTATGGGCAGAGCTAATTTTAGCTGCTCCCGATCTCACTACTTTGGTACACATGCTGAGCTGAGTCGGCGGTCGCAGCGCTGTTTTTAACTCTGTACATGCCACTGCACTGAATTCAGTGGTATGCACTGAACTAGGCACTAGGCACTAGGCCGCCCAGCTCCCCCCCCCCCCCCCCCCCCCGCTGCGCTGGCCTGGGAGGCTAGGGAGCGACCGTTCCCGGACAATGGGCTGTGCCTGTGCGCATTGTTCAGTCGGAAGCCAATCGAGGTGCGGTTAGTGAAAATCGCATATTATGAGTGCTTCCAGAGAAGGTTGAAAAATGGGGACGTCACAGCAGCAAATACATGGGTGACATTATATATGAGTGCCCCCCCCCCCCCCCCCCCCCCCCGGGAAATGGAGTCGGAGCTGGAGTCGGAGTTGACAAGGTTGCATGCAGCACATTGAGTCAGGGAGAAATAATATCCCAGTAAAGGGTATACAGAAGTGTTAGAATCGTGATGAGACATCTGTATAAGAGACCCACGTGATCCTTTTGCAAGTGCATATACAACTTAAAAGCCTGAAGTTAAAAGATTTGTTTACAAACAGAAAAGTACCGGTATTTCCTTTATAGCTTGTAGATTTAAATCAAGTACTCCTCTGCACGCATTGTTTCATTCTGTCTGAATTCATATTGTCTAGTAAAATAATGTTTACTGTGTAAAAGTTGAAATAGAAACAAGTGATATGTCTCAAGTGACGTAAAATCTATTCAGAGAAACTTATTGGTAAAAGTCTTTTCATAATTTAATAAAATTTTCTCTATTTTTTTTCTTCTGAGAAGTGATGAATACGGTTGCCTGGGAAGTGGGGGGGGGGGAAGAATTGTTTTATCCTACCACACTACGAGGTAAAGTACTACAGACATTAGGATTTTGAAACATGACTTGGGTGAATTCTTAGGTTTTATGGAAGCCAAATTAAGGAAAAAATCCTAATACTGACTGATTTTTTTTAGGTGGAGCATTAAGTTATACTCTTATCTGTTACTGCGTATACGTGAGGGAATGTATAGTGACAGAGCACATGAATGTTACACTGTGAAAGATAAAAACTTGGCAGATAAGCATTTCATTATCATAATTTTAAGTTTGGGTCATCAAGCATTATTTTCCATTAGCCCACTTGGCTAGTGAGATAGAGAGAAGAGAGACAACATGTCTTTATAATATACTTTTTTGTTGTTGTTTATGATCCTATACAAATGTAGGTTGTCAACTCTGCCTTGACAGCCCTGGAGCAAACTATTTGTCACTGCGATTCCCTGTTCTGGGTTTCCTCACTTCACTCAGTTCAAGCTCAGTAGACTCGCCATCACCACATAACGGAAGGGATCGTTCAATATCTGCGGCTTCAACTTCCACCTTTGTACTGGGACTTAGTAGTGGTGTGCTCTATGAATTACAAATGGACAACGCTAATACAGCAGAACTTGTTTACACGTCGAGGTACAGAACAAGTAAGTTTTGCACGTTAAGAACCCACTGCACTATTCGAATAAGAGTAGGGGGAAACCCCGGTGTAGTGGTACACCTGCACAGCCCAACTGATAGTTCATCTTCGTGATAGGCTGTAAAAGCCCTTTGAAGATTATGGAAGAAGAAGAAGAAGTTTACTCTAATACTGTGATGTGTGTGAAAAGGAATATGGTCCATTTTGTATTAAAAAAGTGTAGATTTACACTAGTAACAAGGTCAGTTAGTCTGAGGTCTAAGTTTCCCTTAATTTGTTTAACGTAACTTTAGCTTGCGTCGTGTCCAATGAATTAGTGGACTGTGTTCATAATATATTCACCACTGCTGATGCTATCAAGCGCTAGGAAAAGGGCTAGTGGAAATTGATTTCTCGCAATTAACCCATTCCTTACAGGGACCCGGTAGCTCCTGTATCAAGCCTATTGGAATGAGAGAATCTAATAGTTAATGGGTTAAGCTGGCTTCGGTTTGTATCCCACTGCTGCCTACACACAATTAGGAGACAAAGAGACATTCCGAGATTTGTTAACAATTCCTTAAATCTGAAGCTTTCTCTGTATTTTTTAAAATTTTAATGTATTAGTTATATGTATTTGCATATTTATATTGCTGTTGTTCAGCTGTTGCTCAGTTGCACTCTACCTATGATTCATGAACCTCAAAATAAACTACCGGTATTCAGTTTAAAATATACAGAACTGCATGTTTCAGATTGCATACTATGTAACATTTTGACACGGACATGAATGTCGTAGAGTCACAGGCGTAGCCAGGATTTTTCAATGGGGGGGGGGGTAGACGTGAAAGATCCAACCGCATAGCCAGGATTTCATTTTAGGGGGCAGTTGTGGGGCACGCGGAGAGTGCGAAATTGGTGATGCAGGGAGGGGGATTTTCCCCCCTCGCACGCGAAGCGCGAAAGCTCTTACATTTTACAGCAAATTTGAGAGAAAGATAACGGCGCGTAACACATTTTTTTTTAAGGCGGAAAGTTAGTTTGACGCCGTGACTGCTTTTCAGTTATTTGGACGCAATACTGCACTGTATGTAACAGGGTTGGGTGAAGGGGATGGGGGGGTGGAGTTTCCCCCGTCCCGCGCGAAGCGCGAAAGCTCCGACATTTTTAGCAAAGATAAACGGCTTGTTGCAAACACTTTTTTAGGCGGAAAGTTATAGTTCGACGCCATGACTGCTTTTCAGTTATTTGAACGTAATACTGCACTGTATGCAACATAGGTGGGTGCGCGAAGAGCGAAAGCTCTGACGGTTTAGCTTTCTTTTTTTTTATGGGGGGGCGGAATATTAGTTTTATGCCGTGGCTGCTTTTCATTTATTTGGACACAATATTGCACTGTATGTGACAGGGGTGGGTGCAGGGATTGGGGAGTTTGCCCCCTTCCCGCACGAAGCGCGAAAGCTCTGACGTTTTAACAAATTTGAGGGAAAGATAACGGCTCGTAACAGTCGTTTTTGGCGGAAAGTTAGTTCGATGCCGTGGCTGCTTTTCGGTTATTTGGATGCAATACTGCACTGTATGTAACAGGGTTGGGTGAAGGGGATGGGGGGGTGGAGTTTCCCCCGTCCCGCGCGAAGCGCGAAAGCTCCGACATTTTTAGCAAAGATAAACGGCTTGTTGCAAACACTTTTTTAGGCGGAAAGTTATAGTTCGACGCCATGACTGCTTTTCAGTTATTTGAACGTAATACTGCACTGTATGCAACATGGGTGGGTGCAGGGATTGGGGAGTTTGCCCCCTTCCCGCGCGAAGCGCGAAAGCTCTGACGTTTTAGCAAATTTGAGGGAAAGATAACGGCTCGTAACACCTTTTCTAGGCGGATAGTTAGTTCGATGCCGTGGCTGATTTTCAGTTATTTTGAAACAATATTGCACTGTATGTGACAGGGGTTGGTGCAGGGAGTGGGGAGTTTGCCCCCTTCCCGTGCGAAGCGCGATAGCTCCGTTTTAGCAAATTTAAGAGAAAGATAAACAGCTCGTAGCAAACAAAAATAAAGTAACGGCCTGTAACACTTTTTTGTGGCGGAAAGTTATAGTTCGATGCTGTGGCTGCTTTTCGGTTATTTGGACTTAATACTGCACTGTATGTGACAGGGGTTGGTGCAAGGAGTGGGGAGTTTGCCCCCCTTCTCGCGCGAAGTGCGAAAGCTCTGACATTTTAACAGATTTGAGGCCAGATAACGGCTCGTAACACTCGTTTTAGGCTGATGCTATCAAGCACTAGGAAAAGGGCTAGTGGAAATTGATTTCCCGCAATTAACCCATTCCTTACAGGGACCCGGTAGCTCCTGTATCAAGCCTATTGGAATGAGAGAATCTAATAGTTAATGGCTTAAGCTGGCTTGGGAATTTGTATCCCACTGCTGCCTACACACAATTAGGAGACAAAGAGACATTCCAAGATTTGTTAACAATTCCTTAAATCTGAAGCTTTCTCTGTATTTTTAAAAATTTTTATGTATTAGTTATATGTATTTGCATATTTATATTGCTGTCGTTCAGCTGTTGCCCAGTTGCACTCTACCTATGATTCCAATCTGTATCTTAAATAAAGAATTCAACCGCATAGCCAGGATTTCATTTTAGGGGGCGGTTGTGGGGCACGCGGAGAGTGCGAAATTGGTGATGCAGGGAGGGGGATTTTCCCCCCTCGCATGCGAAGCGCGAAAGCTCTTACGTTTTACAGCAAATTTGAGAGAAAGATAACGGCGCGTAACACATTTTTTTTTAAGGCGGAAAGTTAGTTCGACGCCCTGGCTGCTTTTCAGTTATTTGGACGCAATACTGCACTGTATGTGACAGGTTGGTGCAGGGAGTGGGGAGTTTGCCCCCTTCCCGCGCGAAGCGCGATAGCTCCGTTTTAGCAAATTTAAGAGAAAGATAAACAGCTCGTAGCAAACAAAAATAAAGTAACGGCCTGTAACACTTTTTTGTGGCGGAAAGTTATAGTTCGATGCTGTGGCTGCTTTTCGGTTATTTGGACTTAATACTGCACTGTATGTGACAGGGGTTGGTGCAAGGAGTGGGGAGTTTGCCCCCCTTCTCGCGCGAAGTGCGAAAGCTCTGACATTTTAACAGATTTGAGGCCAGATAACGGCTCGTAACACTCGTTTTAGGCTGATGCTATCAAGCACTAGGAAAAGGGCTAGTGGAAATTGATTTCCCGCAATTAACCCATTCCTTACAGGGACCCGGTAGCTCCTGTATCAAGCCTATTGGAATGAGAGAATCTAATAGTTAATGGGTTAAGCTGGCTTGGGTTTGTATCCCACTGCTGCCTACACACAATTAGGAGACAAAGAGACATTCCAAGATTTGTTAACAATTCCTTAAATCTGAAGCTTTCTCTGTATTTTTAAAATTTTTTATGTATTAGTTATATGTATTTGCATATTTATACTGCTGTCGTTCAGCTGTTGCCCAGTTGCACTCTACCTATGATTCCAATCTGTATCTTAAATAAAGAATTCAACCGCATAGCCAGGATTTAATTTTAGGGGGGCGGTTGTGGGGCACGCGGAGAGTGTGAAATTGGTGATGCAGGGAGGGAGGGCTTCCCCCCTCGCACACGAAGCGCGAAAGCTCTTACGTTTTACAGCAAATTTGAGAGAAAGATAACGGCGCGTAACACATTTTTTTTTAAGGCGGAAAGTTAGTTCGACGCCGTGGCTGCTTTTCAGTTATTTGGACGCAATACTGCACTGTATGTGACAGGGGTTGGTGCAGGGAGTGGGGAGTTTGCCCCCTTCCCGTGCGAAGCGCGATAGCTCCGTTTTAGCAAATTTAAGAGAAAGATAAACAGCTCGTAGCAAACAAAAATAAAGTAACGGCCTGTAACACTTTTTTGTGGCGGAAAGTTATAGTTCGATGCTGTGGCTGCTTTTCGGTTATTTGGACTTAATACTGCACTGTATGTGACAGGGGTTGGTGCAAGGAGTGGGGAGTTTGCCCCCCTTCTCGCGCGAAGTGCGAAAGCTCTGACATTTTAACAGATTTGAGGCCAGATAACGGCTCGTAACACTCGTTTTAGGCTGATGCTATCAAGCACTAGGAAAAGGGCTAGTGGAAATTGATTTCCCGCAATTAACCCATTCCTTACAGGGACCCGGTAGCTCCTGTATCAAGCCTATTGGAATGAGAGAATCTAATAGTTAATGGGTTAAGCTGGCTTGGGTTTGTATCCCACTGCTGCCTACACACAATTAGGAGACAAAGAGACATTCCGAGATTTGTTAACAATTCCTTAAATCTGAAGCTTTCTCTGTATTTTTTAAAATTTTAATGTCTTAGTTATATGTATTTGCATATTTATACTGCTGTCGTTCAGCTGTTGCCCAGTTGCACTCTACCTATGATTCCAATCTGTATCTTAAATAAAGAATTCAAACTCAGGAATTTGTTCATGAACCTGAAAAATAAACTACCGGTATTCAGTTTAAAATATACAGAACTGCATGTTTCAGATTGCATACTATGTAACATTTTGACACGGACATGAATGTAGTAGAGTCACAGGCGTAGCCAGGAATTTTCAATTGGGGGGGGGGGCAGACGTGAAAGATCCAACCGCATAACCAGGATTTCATTTTAGGGGGCGGTTGTGGGGCACGCGGAGAGTGCGAAATTGGTGATGCAGGGAGGGGGATTTTCCCCCCTCGCACGCGAAGTGCGAAAGCCCTTACGTTTTACAGCAAATTTGAGAGAAAGATAACGGCGCGTAACACATTTTTTTTTAAGGCGGAAAGTTAGTTCGACGCCCTGGCTGCTTTTCAGTTATTTGGACGCAATACTGCACTGTATGTAACAGGGTTGGGTGAAGGGGATGGGGGGATGGGGGGTGGAGTTTCCCCCGTCCCACGCGAAGCGCGAAAGCTCTGACATTTTTAGCAAAGATAAACGGCTTGTTGCAAACACTTTTTTAGGCGGAAAGTTATAGTTCGACGCCGTGACTGCTTTTCAGTTATTTGGACGCAATACTGCACTGTATGTAACAGGGTTGGGTGAAGGGGATGGGGGGGTGGAGTTTCCCCCGTCCCACGCGAAGCACGAAAGCTCCGACATTTTTAGCAAAGATAAACGGCTTGTTGCAAACACTTTTTTAGGCGGAAAGTTATAGTTCGACGCCATGACTGCTTTTCAGTTATTTGGACGTAATACTGCACTGTATGCAACATGGGTGGGTGCAGGGATTGGGGAGTTTGCCCCCTTCCCGCGCGAAGCGCGAAAGCTCTGACGTTTTAGCAAATTTGAGGGAAAGATAACGGCTCGTAACACCTTTTCTAGGCGGATAGTTAGTTCGATGCCATGGCTGATTTTCAGTTATTTGGAAACAATATTGCACTGTATGTGACAGGGGTTGGTGCAGGGAGTGGGGAATTTGCCCCCTTCCCGCGTGAAGCGCAATA
Organism: Heliocidaris erythrogramma; assembly: GCA_025617745.1. Lineage (NCBI taxonomy): Eukaryota > Metazoa > Echinodermata > Echinoidea > Camarodonta > Echinometridae > Heliocidaris > Heliocidaris erythrogramma. The sequence goes on along the minus strand of CM046873.1, from coordinate 13,029,887 downwards.
GCTCTGTTTTAGCAAATTTAAGAGAAAGATAAACAGCTCGTAGCAAACAAAAATAAAGTAACGGCCCGTAACACTTTTTTGTGGCGGAAAGTTATAGTTCGATGCTGTGGCTGCATGCTTTTCGGTTATTTGGACATAATACTGCACTGTATGTGACAGGGGTTGGTGCAAGGATTGGGGAGTGAGCCCCCTTCCCGCACGAAGCGCGAAAGCTCTTACGTTTTACAGCAAATTTGAGAGAAAGATAACGGCGCGTAACACTTTTTTTAAGGCGGAAAGTTAGTTCGACGCCCTGGCTGCTTTTCAGTTATTTGGACGCAATACTGCACTGTATGTAACAGGGTTGGGTGATGGGGGGGGGGGAGAGTTTCCCCCGTCCCACGCGAAGCGCGAAAGCTCCGACGTTTTTAGCAAATATAAACGGCTCGTAGCAAACACTTTTTAGGCGGAAAGTTATAGTTCGACGCCGTGACTGCTTTTCAGTTATTTGGACGTGATACTGCACTGTATGTAACATAGGTGGGTGCGCGAAGAGCGAAAGCTCTGACGCTTTAGCTTTCTTTTTTTTTGGGGGGGCGGAATATTAGTTTTATGCCGTGGCTGCTTTTCATTTATTTGGACACAATATTGCACTGTATGTGACAGGGGTGGGTGCAGGGATTGGGGAGTTTGCCCCCTTCCCGCACGAAGCGCGAAAGCTCTGACGTTTTAACAAATTTGAGGGAAAGATAACGGCTCGTAACAGTCGTTTTTGGCGGAAAGTTAGTTCGATGCCGTGGCTGCTTTTCGGTTATTTGGATGCAATACTGCGCTGTATGTGACAGGGTTTGGTGCAGGGAGTGGGGAGTTTCCCCCTTCCCGCACGAAGCGCGAAAGCTCTAACGTTTTAACAAATTTGAGGGAAAGATAACAGCTCGTAACAGTCATTTTAGGCGGAAAGTTAGTTCGATGCCGTGGCTGCTTTTTGGTTATTTGGACGCAATACTGCACTGTATGTGACACGGGTTGGTGCAGGGAGGGGGGGTGGTGGGGTTCCCCCTTCCCATATGAAGCGCAAAAGCTGTGATGTTTTAGCAAATTTGAGAGAAAGATAACAGCTTGTAGCAAACCATTTTTTAGGCGGAAAATTATAGTTCGACGCCCATGTTTTTCAATTATTTGGACGCAAAATTTCACACGCGAGGGAGTGAAGCCAGTGGCGGATGTAGGGATTATGGCGCCCGTGACAAACAATAAAGTTATGCAGCCCCCCGGTAATCTACGTTATTGTACAAGCAAGGGAGCAATGCGACCGAGCGGCAGATCTTTCAATTTTTAACCCCAAAAAACGCATTTTCTTGTCCATTTTACCAAGGAAATTTTGCATTTGACCACCGCAGTTGAGCGGTAGAGAAGCTCGAATTTTATACATTGATAAACGGTTTTCTATTCACTCTCTTCTACAATCGGGAGGAACTTACGAAAACCCTATAGGCTTGAGAAAGAGATGAGAAATTCAGCAAGGCGACCTGAGATTTCTTTCAAAAGTCATATGAAAATTACATGATATAGCGAGCAAAGCAATTACATCTTTATTTTTTCAAACTTTTTGAACCCTTTAAGCTATTTAAGAACTATATACTGGGGGAGCAAAATTACGAGATCCTGAAAGAAAATAATTATGCGAGGGAGCAAAGCGACCGACTTTTGTAAAATATTCGCATTTCAAACCTTCAAAAACTAGATTTCTAGTGCATTTACCCTGCGGAGGGGTTGGGGCGCGGGATCCGTAAAGATTTTTTTTTTTCTCTCCTTTGCGTTTTTACGCCCCGTCCAAGTGCTGCCCGAGGCACGTGCCCCCCTGCACCCTAGATACACCACTGAGCGAAGAGACCGAGTGGGAGTGGGAAGGAGTATCCCGCTCCTAGATCAGGGAATTTTCAAAAATCTGTCTATAAAACCTGCATTTTAGAGCATCCGAAAATGGTTTTTAATGAAAAGAAGGAATGCTCGGATCTACGCAAATTGACGGAACCCCCTAATTGAGAATACCAATGGGGCGATCAAATTTTCTTCGATATTTTCGCATTGAAATTATAATAATAATACATGCTATTTCTAAAGCGCCATTATCCATTTTAGTTAAATGTTCAAGGCGCTTCACAGCAATGAATTGAAAAGAAGTTGAGGAGACAAAAAATGAGATGTCTGTTTTCAATAAGCACCATTGAATAAATATGTCTTTAGGTTGCCCTTGAAGGAGCTCAAAGAATTTGATTTTTTGATAGTATTAGGAAGAGCGTTCCACAGAAGGGGCCCCGCATGAGCAAAGGCCCGATCCCCCCACTTTATCATAGACAATGGAACCTGCAGTAAATTTGTATCAGATGAGCGTAGGGTACGTGAAGGAACGTATTTATGTAACAAATCTAAATAATATTTTGGGGGCGTACCATTAACAATATGAAAAACGAAGAGAAGCAATTTAAAGACAATGTGCTCCCTCACGGGCAACCGATGGAGACACTGTAAAATTGAAGTTATATGATCGCGTTTGGTAGTATGGGTAACGATACGTGCTGCTGCGTTTTGAAGTTTTTGCAGTCTGTGGTTTCAGTCAAAACCATGGTTTCAACAGTGGTTTGAAACCACAGTTTAGACCACAGTTTCAAATCTGCGATTCACAAAGGTGGTTTCAAGTGAAACCATGGTCTGACCCACAGATTTTACGTCATCATTTTGAGTCAACTGTTTGGGGTGGTCTGAAAACGTGGATTCAGGTGAAACCACGGTTTTAACCAATCAGAGTGCAGCATTTAGGCTGCAGACATCATCACCGGCGGGCGGCCGGCTGATCATGATCGATTGTGAACGCTGCGGAAAGAAATATAATATTCTCGCAACCAAAATTGAGGAGCTAGCTTACTTTCCTGAGCCCAAGCTGGAAGGAAATCGTAAGTAATTTACCAATTCCAAGTGATATCTAATTTAGAAATGTCTTTTCTTCTTATCTGTACGTATCGTGTTGCGCAGAAAAGTAAAAATTACTTTATAAAAGCTAGACCAAAAATTCTGTCTCTCGTTCGTTAGCTCTTCACGGCCGTATCACTCTGCTGTGCAAACCGAATACACATTGACTTACACACTATAACAGTTTGAATACGGCTGGAAGATTTTCAAAGGGAGAAAACTTGGACCCTGAATTACCTGAAAAAGGAGCATTAAAGGAATAAAACAGTCAAATTGGTATGTTGAACATGTTCGTTTAAGTATAGAGCCTAGGCCTAATCTATTTAATTTACACAAATATTTTTAAAAATCGTAATATTCACATTTTAACAATGACATGCCTACTGTTCCTCGGCGGTCAGTGAGTTTGCACAGGCGAGTGTATGGAGCGTTTCTGTCTCTAAGTGAAGAGCCGACCCTATCCAAATAAGAGGCTAACGAACGAGAGACAGAATTTTCGGTCTATATAAAAGCATGCTGTTTGGAGCCTAGCGCCAGTGTGCAGCTGGTGGAGAAAAAAAAGTCGCACTCTGGTTAATTCTTTGGTCCCTGGCGTGTATTTTGGTGTCCCTGATCACAACCAAGACGAGTCTGAGACTGAAGAAAGTCGAGGTCAGCCTCATCAGGTAACCTGGCATTCTTGTAAATACAATACAATACAATATAGGTATTTATATAGCGCTCATTATTCAAAAGTAAGAACATCACAGCGCTTAACAAAGCTGACAAAAAATGAAAATATTAACATACAATGGTAATTATTATAACTATAACTATAACTGTAACAATATACAAAAATTAAACATTCAATTATTGAAGAGATAGGTCTTCAGGGACTTCTGAAAGACTGTGAGGGAAGGTGAAGACCGAACATTTTGTATGAATGTTCCATCAAAATTTCACCATTATTGGGGAGTCGATCAACAATTCATGTTGGATTTGTTGATATGCTTTCCTCTTGTGAGATCATGGTGTAAGATGGGGAGGGGGGTGGGGGGGGGGGGTGCTTGTGCAGATGTGTTTGCACATGTAATCATTACCAACCACTTCACTTTCCCATCCTATTGCATAAAAGATTTTCAATGAAAAAAGTCTTAAAATGTCACTGGCAAAAACAGGGGCTGATGCAGGGTTGACCAGTAGGGGTGGGGGCAACGATTCCGACAAAATCTGACGAGCAAAAAAAAAAAGGCCCCGCTATTTATGGAGCAGTGTTTCTTCCAAAATTCTCTGACAAGCAAAAAAGGGGGTCCTCCAATCACACCCCCTTGAAAATAAGAGGGGGGTGCCGACTTTGTTTAAAACAGTTTTCTATTGTCTCTTTCCAAAATGTTCAAATGGGGGGGGGGGGGGGGGGCGCCCCCTCCCATAATAATATATATGCTAGGCCTACCGTACTGCTGAAAAAAAATGAATTCATGAATCTAAAATTTGCAATAATCCTCAGAACAATAAAGCCTCAATCCTTGCAAATTACATGAATCAACTTTGATATTTGTCTCTGAATTTAATTCAAAAATTGAGAATAAACTATGTCATATACTATACATGTATACATATATATACAACTTTGATAAATTCAAAGAAAATTTTACGTTTCACTTTTGTAGACATGTGTGATCTTTAATAAGACACCGTGTAGATGCCCAGAGTTGGCCATAAGCGTCTTATTCATACACTTACACTGTACAAAATCCATGTCATTTTCGTCCTTAAAAAGTTTTTGAAAAACACATTTTCAAAGAGAGCACACTTAAATATAAAATGATTGCAGGCGAGTCGGACCCTCCAGATCCAGCCCGTACACGTTCGCGGTCCCGTCTACGTCACTGCAATTAATATCAGGCTACTATATGTTGAATGAAGTAACATAGGCTAGGCTGGGCTGTGCGCGCGGACAACAAAGCGTCGATCGATATGGCGCATGATATACGCTTGTTACTCACTCGGGCGAGACAAGCACAGTAAGGATTATGCAAAATGCACCCTGCGATACACGTCCTTGTTTATTCCAAAAAACACAACAATAAATTGTAAAGGAAAACTTGGCATACTGGTTGGATCAATCTTACTGAGCATGCTCAGTGCAGTGCAAAAAGGGGAAATCCCTACCTCCGGTGGCAACCGGAGTTTCAAACAGTGGGTCTGCTTGAAACCGTGGATTTTTGAGTCCACTGTTTGTGAATCACAGACTCGGTGAATCCGTGGTTTCGGGTGAAACCGTGGTTTCAAAAATCCATGGATTCTTGAAACCACGGTTTCAAATGAAACCACCTTTGTGAATTCGGGCCCATGAGTTTGGATAATTATTAGATTTAAGTTAATGTATCATAATTCTTATTTGTTTTATCCAAAAATATTGGGGGGGGGGGGTTGATAATACAGGCCATCAACCCCACCTCAATTTGTTTGTATATATACCCCCATCCCCCCGGGATCGACACCCATGGTGAGAGTTATTTCCCCCCTTCGCACGCGAAAACTTTGACGTTTTAGCAAATTTTGAGAGCCAGATAACGGCTTTTAGCACCTTTTTAGGCCTTTTTTCGCTCTCGCTTTTTTTTTTAAGTGGCTGAATAGGGAGGTGGCCTCCCCCCCCCCCCCCCCCCCCCCCCCCGGTGCCCCCTGTATACGCCAGTGAGTAGAATTAAAGCAAAAAACATCCATGGAATTTTTATGATAAAAATTATTAAATTCATGAAAGTTTTATGAAAAGTTGTAAAATCTTGAGGGATATTGACAGAGGGCTTGTCATCATACAACTTGTTTTGTTTCCATGTTTTTCTTTTAAGCTCCTAATCCAGTTACAAACCTCCAGCTGAACCCAGAATCCAGTAGCAGTGTAGAAGTCACATTTGAACAGCCTGTTCTTAGGCAATTTGACATGTTTGATGGCTACCGGATACAGGTAGCGTCTAATCAAGGTGACAACCGAACAACCGATCAAATCCAGATTGTAGGAAGCAGTGAGACAGCAGTTATTATTGATGGTCTGCAGGCGGGTGTGCTATACACCATTTCAGTTGAGACCTTCAGTGGAGTGTTAGCTGATCTTACGTACTCAAGCAGTGTGTCAGATGACGTTACTCTTGGTAATGTTTCTATCTTAATATTTTCGAGTTGACAACTAATTGACAATTTGGCTTTTATGACCTTTTTGGGGATATCCTTCACCCATTTTCTGCCACAAGGTTTGCAAAAAGATTACTACAGATGAATTTTCAAGAGGATCAATCTATGGATCTGTACTATTTGTTTCATTCAATTTGGCATTATTTTTTTTTTCCTCAATGGGAACAATTTGTATGCCTCCGCCCACCAAAAGTGGTGGGAGAGGCATTTTTGGGGGTTGTCCATCCGTCCGTCCGTCCCTCTTTCTCATTCTCGCGATAACTCAAGAATCAAGTCAGGTATGAACTTCAAACTTGGTGCTAGTATGTATCACCAAAGGAAGGCAATCTGATTAGATTTTGAGTATGTAAGTCAAAGGTCACAGAGGTCAATTTCTGAAATTTCAGGTGTTGGCCTCGTTCTCGCGATAACTTAAGAACCATTTGAGGTATGAAAGTCACACTTGGTGCCAGTATGTATCACCATAGGAAGACAATCTGATTAGATTCTGGGGTACGTAGGTCAACGGTTAAAGGTCACAGAGGTAAATTCGCTGTATGAACTTCAAACTTGACGCTAATATGTATCACCATAGAAAGAAGATTTGATTAGATTTTGGGTTACATAGGTCAACATCAAAGGTCATAGAGATCAGTTCTGAAATTTGCAGGTTTAGCCTTCTCAAGAACCATTAACTTCAAACTTAGTACTAGTATGTATCACCATAGGAAGATGATCTGATCAGATTTTGTATTGATAACTAGGAGATAAAGTGATACTTTTGGGTTATAAGGTGTAAGGTCAAATGTCGAAGAGGTCAATTAACATGTAACTGCAGGCTTTTTATTCTGGTTATCACAATATTTCAAGAACAGTTTGAGCCATCAACTGAATTTAGGCAGAGGAGATGCAGTCCCATTCACCTTGTTAAAGATGTACTAGTTTCTGTCTCCAAAGAAAAGTTGTGCTAATTTTGTGAAAACTTATAATAGAAAATTATTTGCCTATATTTACTGCCCGCAGCACAGAAAAATTTGCTGCCCGTGGCACAGTTATTAGAGGATGACTTCAATCATTATTGTGGAGGATGATTGTCCCAATTGAATGGTTCAAAAATAAAATTATTGATATAGTGCAGCTACATGCTAGAGTATTTGCTGGCAAATAATCACCGGTTTATTATAACATTCCAAAAATATTGTTAAAATTGCAACAGATTTTGTGTACCTAATTGACAAAACTTTTGAAATTGTACAGCCAAATTGATGTTTTGTCTGTATAAATCCTGGCAGAATTTATTATCATGCTCTAAAGAAGGCAGCAAACGAACATCAATCATAGCCCTGTAAATATTGGTTGTCGTGCAAATTATGCATTGTTTTTTATCGTCCCTGCAGTTGACTTTTTTTTGGTAGCCAATGCTACCACATCGCTGACCGTCGCATGGGATCTACCCAATATTACACGCCTTGGATTTCAGATCCAATATGGCATTGATGGCACTTTGGAAGTAACCACTTTACCTTTTGGTGTGTCTGACACTACTGCCACCCTCAACGATCTACAGCCAGGTCGGAATTACAGGATCAACCTCAATGTTGTGACCCTTGATGGAACGTATCTTCTAGCAGGAGCAGTCTTCCAAACAAGTAAGACCAGATTCTAATCTTAGGGTAGTGTCATTAAAGAGGATGTTGAGTTCTTGCAAATGTGAAAACTATTTTGTGACCTTTCTCATTCTATTTATGTCATTTTGGAATAATATATTTAAAAAACTCCTTGAAAAGGATTGCTTTTCAAGTGGCCTCATATTCAAACTATGAGAAATAGCTGAAATGCTCGCACCGAACGTTCATGGCAGGTGTGTGTACAGTCCTACATTTCTGTGTGCAATGCATTCTGTTAATCGAGCTGACGTCATTGAGCCCTGCGAAAAATAGTTTCCAAGAACGCTAAACGCCAAATAAAGGGATTCACAAACCTGGGGAAACTTTCTACACACCGTCAGTGGGATTTTGTCTTAAAATCACAATTTCTATAAAGAAACTGTCCAAAGTTTCCCCTTTTCTTCATAAAAGTCAGGGCAAAATATTCAGAATTAGGTGCTAACAGTTGGTGAGATATAGCAGCTGTCATGTAACATGAAGCAAGGAAAGCAAGAAAAACTGGCAATCTCCATATATTTTGTGTACAAATTTGCCCCTTTGTGCTGGTTGTTTTTCGGAGGATGTCCCGGATGTCCGATGAAGAGAATGTGAGCTGCAGTGACGGTGGGTCAATTTCCCTTTCGTTGATTAAAAAGTCTCAGTTTGCAATTGTTATGTAGACATATCAACCTCATGTCCAAATTGCTTTGAGACAGTTTCTTTCACAATAATCACATGACCAGAACTTTATTTTTAAGTCATCTGTTGAGAGCCAGAAGGGTATTAATTTTATGTAAAGGTGTATGAGTTAGGTCCTTTGGCTTTCAACGGATGAAATATTAACCAAATGAATACTACATACATGTAAGCACTCAATAAGTCAGACTTGGGTCTGAGTAAACAGGTGAGCTGCAGTTACATCATATTACATGAGTCACACGCACCTGACACAAGAAAAGCAAGTATATCCCATGGTGAAAAGGGGGGGGGGGCTTTACCCATTTATACTGTATTTCATCTCCATACTGACATTTATAATAATATCCATATATGTGACCCATCACGTCAAAATGAGACAGAAGTCGCATTTTTGAAATTTCATTTTATTATTGATTATTATTCTCCGTTTCATAAGCTTTAATTTGGTATATAGTTCAACTCTAGAGAGTGAGTATTAGTGGAGAAAATTGCGTTTGAAACTTGAGTAAAGTAGGACTGTGGTAAAGTATTTCTTCGAGAAAAACGCTTCCAAAGTTTGACTTCCGTTTTGCTGACATGCAGCATTTTCCTTTTGTAATGTCAATTAGATTTGGATAAAACCCTTAGCAACCGTTTATTAATTCTAATAAAAACTAGTCCTTATGTTTCTTTAGGATCTCTTCTCGTGAAAACATGAATTTTAATTCATTTAAGCCATGAATTCTAACGCTTTAAGGGGGTAGCAAATCAAGTAGTTTCACGGCACTGAAAAAGCTTCCCGCATCAACTTCGTGCTTTTTCGTTGAGCCTTTCCTATGCCGGTATGCTTTTCTTAAAGGGTTGATTAACCTAGCTATAGTCAAAAGGTTTACAAGTCTGTCATTTTGTGCCGGGAAATGTATTAGATTATAGTTCAAACTTTCAGAGGTTTTTATTTCACTATATTTTTTTTCTAAATTAATCATGTAAACTTGATTTCTTTCAATGTTATTTGCTTTCTTTTTCAAGCTTTGATTCGATTGTCGCAAAGTCATTCAATTATGGCAAAATTACTGAATAGACGAGTCTTTACCAACAATGATATTGACAGAGATCGTTGATGTCTGAATATAAAACTTACTTTTTTACTTTTCGTCTTGTGAAAGAGCAATAGAAATCGCCGCTTTCTGAAGCTGAAGAATTAACACACGATTATTGATTTTCTCTCTCTCCCTCTCCTTCTACATCACGCACCTGTTTCATAATCTCGACAGTTGTCTTTCTTTCTTTTGAAAGCTAACTCTCTTTTCTGTTCGCTCTTTACTTATTACCAGATTAAACAACGATGGAATGAAACAGATTCATAATAAAGAAATTTTATCCTGCTCTAGTTCATTCTACCTTTAAAAAATGTTTCTAAAAGCGTCTTTCTTTTCTTTTCGCCATGTCAAAGAGGTATAGAATTTGCCCCTTTCAAAGAACAAGAATTAAGTCACATCCTGCATGCCCGAGACGATTGATTTTTCTTCTCTCCCATTGTCCTTCTAAATCACGCGCGCTTGTTTCATAATCTCCACACAGGTCCTTTTCTGTATGGTTGAAAAGCTACATTTCTTTTATCCTCAATTCCTCATGTTCAACAGCGGGATAAAGATAAACTGCTTCTTAGCGCCGCTCTATAGTTAATAGAGCTTTAAAAAAAAAATAAATAATGAGTCTTAATGACAACTACTTTTTGTAAAAATTAATGCCCAGACAATTCTCTCTCTCCTTCTAAATCTTTCACATGTATCATAATTTTGACAGTTCTTCTTAATTCTATTTTGAAAGGTAACTCTTTCTTGTCTGTTCGGCTTTTTAAACGAATAAGAGAATTGGCCGCTAATTATCATGTTGGCTGGCGGTATGAACATGATGAAGATAAACTGCGTCTTAGCTTGAAAGTCATCGTTTCTCTCCACGCTAGTTAACTCAAGCTTAAAACAAATCAGGTACTTGTTTCATTATCGCAACCAAGGGCCTTTTCATTCTAGTTTTAAAAAATAATTTTCTTTTATTTTCGGCTGTTAAAAAGAGTGACAGAATTGGTGGATAAACTGCATCTTAGCTTGAAAGTCATCGGTTCTCTCCACTCTAGTTAACTCAAGCTTAAAACAAATCAGGTACTTGTTTCATTATCGCAACCAATGGCCTTTTCATTCTAGTTTTATAAAGTAATTGTATCCCCCGGCAGTATGCCGGAGGATACTTTGGATTCAGCAGCGTTTCGCCGCCGCCGCCGCCGCGTCACATTCTTGTGTGCGCTCTAGCGGTCACATTTCTCGACAAATTTCTTTCAGACTTCCTGTGGACGTGTATCTTGGTAAAATCTGGAACCCTATAGTTTCTGGTGATGCTGCCCCCAGTGTTCCGTCTTTTATAGGGTAAAAGGCCATATTTTGGGGGATAGATTGTGTGCGCTCTAGCGGTCACATTTCTCAACGGATTTTGTTCAAATTTTGTATGGAGATGTATCTTGGTATAATCTACACATGTTTAATTTTTGGTGATGCTGCCCTCATTGTTCCGTCCTTTATAGGGTCAAAGGTCATTTTTCCATTTCTTGCACTCTTACTTCTGCATTTCTTGACGGATTTCGTTCAAATTTTGCATGAAGGTGTCTCTTGGTGTAATCTAAAAACCTATAGTTTTTGGTGATGCTGCCACCAGTGTTCCGTCTTTTATAGGGTCAAAGGTCATACTTCAGGGCATGGCGTGAGTGCACTCTGCAGGCCACATTTCTTGATGGATTTCTTTCAAATTTTGTATGGAGATGTATCTTGGTATAATCTACACATCTTTACTGTTTGGTGATGCTGCCCTCATTGTTCCGTCCTTTATAGGGTCAAAGCTCATTTGTCCCTTTTGTGCACTCTTCTGCATTTCTTAACGGATTTCATTCAAATTTTGTATGGAGATGTATCTTGGTATAATCTACACATATTTAATTTTTGGTGATGCTGCCCTCATTGTTCCGTCCTTTATAGGGTCAAAGGTCATTTTTCCATTTCTTGCACTCTTACTTCTGCATTTCTTGACGGATTTCGTTCAAATTTTGCATGAAGGTGTCTCTTGGTGTAATCTAAAAGGTCATACTTCAGGGCATGGCGTGAGTGCACTCTGCAGGCCACATTTCTTGATGGATTTCTTTCAAATTTTGTATGGAGATGTATCTTGGTATATCTCTCAACACATTTCTTTCAAATTTTATATGAAGATGTGTCTTAGTGAAACCTACACATCTAAATTGTTTGCTGATGCTACCCCCACTGTACCACTTTCTATACAGTCAAATGTCATATTCAGGTTGTTGTTAGGGTCAAATGTCATATTTTCGTTGCATGCATTCTGGAGGACACATTTGTTAACTCATTTCTTTGAGATTTTGTATGTAGGTCCATTATAGATTACACCTCTACAGTTTTTGGTGATGCTGCCTCTAGTGTTCCGTCTTTCATAGGATCAAAGGTCATATTTTAGTGGATGGCTTATGTGCGCTCTGAGGTCATACATGTATTTCTTCCGAATTTTCTATAAAAATGCATTATACTCTAATCTGCACAAATCGTTTTGGTAATGCTGCTCCTAGTGTTGACAATATTCTGGGCCACTGGCGGCAATTTCTACACCATCCTTTTGTTTGAGGGAGGGGATGGGGGAGGGTTTTTGTCCCTCCTTCAAATCGCTGCCAGTGCCGGGGGATACATTTCGCATTGCGCGGCACCAGCAATGCACATTTCTAGTTTTCTTTTATTTTCGGCTGTTAAAAGAAGTTACAGAATTGGCCGCTTATTATCGTCATGTTCAACAGCGGGATGAAGATAAGCTGCTTCTTAATGCTGCTCTAGTTAACTAGAGCTTTCAAAAATAAATAATGACAACTGCTTTTTGTAAAATTTGACATCCAGACAATTCTCTCTCTCCTAAATCTTTCACCTGTATCATAATTTCAACAGTTCTTCTTAATTCTGTTTTGAAAGATAAGTCTTTCTTTTCTGTTCGTTTTTTTAAACAAATAAGAGAATTGGCCGCTAATTGTCATGTTAAAGGGATACTCAATCGCAGATTGTGGACGTTTTTATGCCGCGAGAGGGCACCGTGTTCGTTACCTGATCATGTCGTTGCCCCGTGGGGTGCAATCTTCGGAAAGACTAGTCGCTGTGCAACACGCATGCTCCGCCTGAGCTCGAGCTCTCGTGCGAGATTCGGTCGGCTTCGTGGAGTCCGAAATATAATCCCAGTAGTCCAACGGACGCGTTCTACGCACAAACTTTGTGTACGAGTGAATGGGGCTTACGCAATCCTGACTTTCCCCACAGCCGCCTGGTTCCGTATCCCTTTAACTGGCGGTATGAACATGATGAAGATAAACTACGTCTTAGCTTCAAAGTCATTGTTTCTGCTCTTGTTAACTCAAGCTTAAACAAATCAGGTACTTGTATCATTATCACAACCAAGGGCCTTTTCATTCTAGTTAAAAAACAAATAATTTTCTTTTATTTTCGGCTGTCAAAAAGTGTTACAGAATTGGCCGCTTATTATCGTCATGTTCAATAGCGGGATGAAGATAAACTGGTTCATAGCGCCGCTCTAGTTAACTACATGTAGATCTTTAAAAAAATAAATAATAATGACAACTGCTTTTTGTAAAATTTGACATCCAGACAATTCTCTCTCTCCTAAATCTTTCACCTGTATCATAATTTCAACAGTTATTCTTAATTCTGTTTTGAAAGCTAACTCTTTCTTTTCTGTTCGGCTTTTTAAACGAATAAGAGAATTGGCCGCTAACTGGCGGTATGAACATGATGAAAATATAAACTACATCGATTCTCTCCGCTCTATTGACTCGAAAAAAAGTGCATACAATGTACTGGTCTCTAATAGCTAATTTCTTTTCGCCATTTAATAAAGAGGTAGAGAATTCGCCCCTTCAAAGAACAAGGATTGAGTCACCTCCAGCAAGAGACGATTATTGATTTTCTCTCTCTCTCTTTGTCCTAAATCATGCGATTGTTTCATAATCTCTACACAGGTACTTTTCTTTCTGGTTAAAAGGCCAATTCTTTTCTTTTCGGCTTTTAAAAGGTAACCGAGCAATATCTGATCTTAATCTTAGAACAATTTGAGACGGCACGAGCACGATCGAGCATAAAGTACATGTACTTGTTGCAAATTCTTTTACAGAGATCACGTGACTGCCAACGTCCAATGAACAAAGCCACGCGTCGCTAGGGGCGGGCCTAGCGGATGGCTTTCTGTTCACTCTGGCACGCACCAGCTGTCCGAAAAAATAGAAGAGTTGACTGAAAAAAACACTCGTAGAAAAACTGATTTTTCTACCCTTTCCCGTTATATTTAAGATTCATTTTTTTTACAAAGCATTCATGAAACTTTGAAGATTCAAATCAGCGAAGAAATGACGAAATTTGTAGTTTTTTAAGATTTGCCCAATTTTCTCAAGTTCTCGCCCAGCGACTTCTGTCTCATTTTGTTGTGACGGGTCACATATGTCCATTTATATAGTGCAGCTACTATACAAAAATAAATATACTATACTGCGCTTAATAAAAGGTATCATATTATTACCCCAGCTTTAGCCAAGCCGCAATGTAGACACTAAGGCATTCAAGGAATTTCCACCTAGTGGGTACCCACTTCACCTGGGTAGAGAGTGGCAAATGTAGATTAATGTCTTGCCAAAGGACATTAGTGCCGTGACAGGATTCAAACCGTGAACCATGTGATCCACAGTCCAGTGACGTATCCACTAGATTTATGTTATGTTATGGATCCCCTTGTACTATTCAAGGAATTTCTTCCTAGCGGGTACCCATTTACTTCACCTGGGTAAGAGTGGCAAATGTAGATTAATGTCTTGCCAAAGGACATTAGTGCCATGACGGGATTCGAACCGTGAACCATGTGATCCACAGTCCAGTGACGTATCCACTAGATTTATGTTATGTTATGGATCCCCTTGTACTATTCAAGGAATTTCTTCCTAGCGGGTACCCATTTACTTCACCTGGGTAAGAGTGGCAAATGTAGATTAATGTCTTGCCAAAGGACATTAGTGCCACGACGGGATTCGAACCGTGAACCATGTGATCCACAGTCAATAGACGTATCCACTAGATTTATGTTTAATATGGATCCCCTTGTAATATTCAAGGAATTTCTTCCTAGCGGGTACCCATTTACTTCACCTGGGTAAGAGTGGCAAACGTAGATTAATGTCTTGCCAAAGGACATTAGTGCCATGACGGGATTTGAACCGTGATTTGAAATGTGATGAACAGTCCAGTGACGTATCCACTAGATTTATGTTACGTAATGGATCCGCTTGTAATATCAAGCTACTGGTTTTAGATCCTGCACAATTCTCCATGTATGTATTTGCACATGTGATTTTTATGAAATGATTGAAATTGAAAAGAAAAAGATCTTCTTATAAAAAATATGAAAACGATTTGGTATCTCTTTAAGAGATCTAGAATGTGAACTATTTTTCTCAAAGAACTTTTCACACAAGATTTCTCACCACAAAATCACATAAAAACTGCCCTCCTTAGAGACATCATATTTGTACAATGTAGGTTAATGTAACAATGAAAAGCATTTCTAATGACATACATGTAATTATTTCATAAAGAACTGCATTCATACAATGCAAACAAATTGATGAATATGATCTATGACCGATAGCATAACATTAATGTCTGTCATAATTTTGTTTTGATTGTAGTTCCCGACGTTGTGAATGGTATCACGGGGGTGACCACGGTTACCAGTATAGCTTTGTCCTGGAACCCTCCACCAGGAATAGCAGATTCTTACCTCATAATGTACGACCCTTCGTACGGGTCAACCCCTACCCCCTCAGAGACATCTGATCAGGAATTTGCAATCGAAGGGCTGGATCCAGGTGTCGCGTATGAAGTTAGCATCATTACAATAGCTGGAGATGGGCGGAGCTCTGCAGCGAGTGAAACCTTCATGACAGGTGAGATGTTTCAGAAGAAAGGAACTGATCTGAGGATAGATGGGGGGGGGGGGGGGGCACAAGGGGTGCCACTTACATACACATGAAAGAATTATGGTGTCCTTATTTGCTTTTCTTCCACCCTTTTAAGTTTTAGACCCCTAAGTGTAATATTTTTTTTCTTTTGGCTTGTGGGGAGAATTTTGAATAAGTTTAGCACCTAAAGATGTAACCATTTCTTGTTTGTTTATTGTGAAAGATATTTATGAAATGTTTTGCCATCCCCCTTTTTTTAAATCCTGTATCAACTCTGTGGTTTCAGTCTAAACTCAGTGTGTTGGTCATCCTTAAAAGAGTAAACCAAAATGTCACTCAAGTTTCCTTGCATTTTTTCATGATATTTTAAAGTTCTTGAGGGAGTGTTATATTGTTACGGGTATTAAATGGGTACCCAGTAGGATACGAATGTCATTGTGGTTGGATTAGCATGTGTGCGCTTGGAAACGGGCGACTGGCTGGAATGCTCCCCAGAGGAGTGGAGAATGTGCACTATAATGTGCACTATAATGTGCAAAATCGCAAATGAATCCAATGAAATAATGCTGTAAGCGCTTTGGTTGGTTACATTGTAACTGGTAAGGCGCTATATAAGAAACACCTATTATTATTGTATCCCCCGGCAGAATGCCGGAGGATACTTTGGATTCGGCAGCGTTTCGCTGCAGCCGCTGCTGCCGCTGCCCCCGCCGCGTCACATTCTTGTGTGTGCTCTAGGGGTCAAATTTCTCAACGGATTTCTTTCAAACTTTGTATGGAGGTGTATCTTGGTAAAATCTGGATACCTATAATTTCTGGTGATGCTGCCCCCAGTGTTCCGTCTTTTATAGGGTAAAAGGCCATATTTTTGGGGATAGCTTGTGTGCGCTCTAACGGTCACATTTCTCTACGGATTTTGTTCAAATTGTGCATGAAGGTGTCTCTTGGTGTAATCTACGCACCTAGTGTTTTGGGTGATGCTGCCATTAGTGTCCCGTCTTTTATAGGGTCAAAGGTCATACTTGGAAGATGGCGTGAGTGCACCCTGCAGGCCACATTTCTTGATGGATTTCTTTCAAATTTTGTATGGAGATGTATCTTGGTATAATCTACACATCTTTACTTTTTGGTGATGCTGCCCTCATTGTTCCGTCCTTTATAGGGTCAAAGGTCATATGTCTTTTGTCCACTCTAACTCCCACATTTCTTGATGGATTTCTTTCAAATTTTATATGGAGGTGTGTCTCAGTAAAATCTACACATCTTTAGTGTTTGGTGATGCTACCCCAGTGTTCTGATTTTTATAGGGTCAAATGTCATATTTTGGTTGCATGCATTCTGGAGGACACATTTGTTGACTTGATTTCTTTCCGATTTTGTATGGAGGTTCATCATAGACTACTTTAGACCTCTACAGTTTATGGTGATGCTGCCCCCAATGTTCCGTCTTTCATAGGGTCAAAGGTCACATTTTAGTGGATATCTTGTGTGCGCTCTGAGGTCACATTTCTTGACAGATTTCTTTCGAATTTTCTATAGAGATGCATTATACTCTTATCTACACACAAATTGTTTTGGTGATGCTGCTC
This sequence comes from Heliocidaris erythrogramma, assembly GCA_025617745.1. Lineage (NCBI taxonomy): Eukaryota > Metazoa > Echinodermata > Echinoidea > Camarodonta > Echinometridae > Heliocidaris > Heliocidaris erythrogramma. The sequence goes on along the minus strand of CM046873.1, from coordinate 13,012,815 downwards.
CTAGTGTTGACAATAGTCTGGGCCACTGGCGCCATTTTTTTTTGTTTGAGGGAGGGGAGGGGGAGGTTCCTTGTCCCTCCTTTGAATCGCTGCCAGTGCCGGGGGATACATTCGCATTGCGCGGCAATGGACATTTCTAGTTATTATTATTCTGAATCCAGTGACCGGGGTAATAACGCTGTAACCGCTTTGGTCGGTTACATTGTAACTGGTAAGGCGCTATATTAATTTCATCAGGTTGGGACACATTTGTGTGACATGGCTTGTATCATTAAAATTATCAGCAGGTTTTCTTGTTTTTATTTAATTAAATATTCATATCCGAGTATTTAAATATTTTAAGTTGTTTTCAGTCAGGAAAGTTAAGCTATCACAAAGATATGATTAAAAGTGTCGCCTCTGACGTAACATTGACGCGGTGTCAGTGTTACGTCATGAAAAACACATTTCCTTTGTTTTTCTGGAATGTAACCAACAGTAAGGGACATATTAAGTATATATATTTACAATACACCATGTACATGCTTCGACAACAGATGAAACCTTTATCCTTCATAATTGATATCATAATATGGTGGAAAACTTGTTTCAAACAAAATTTGAATGCTGACGTAACACTGACAGTGTCAATGTTACGTCAGCACACACATGCTGATTAGTATGTAATTTGTGGTCCAGTCACAGGATTATCCATCAAACTTAAGTGGTTTTCAGGTAGAATCCTCTCTTCTACATAATTAATATGTTTAAATTCCAGGGGTTTATGTGGATTTTCTAAAATAAAATCTCTGACTTAACATTTTCCACTTTGTGGTGTGACATGAAAAATCTGAACAATGTAGATGAAAATATTTTTATTTTGTTTCGCATGATTTAGAAACATTTTGTATGTGTTGTCTTGAGGATACATCTGGACAGAAAAAAAAGTAATTTCTCCAGAAATTGGGGTACACAAAGAGCAGAAAGATGAGAAAAGTATAAAATGAGAGTGATGACGTAACATGACACCACAATAGTAACAAATTTGCTATTTCTCTTGTACAAAGATGCTGGATATCATCAAAGCAGGTGTTTTAGATAGAGTGTTCATATTGAGTCAGATAAGCTAAGTTTAAGTTGTTAGTTATAGGAAAAACAAAGAGAAACTTGACAAGCCAAAATTCTGATGTAACATTGACACTGTGTCAATGTTACGTCAGATTTATAGGTTTTTAAGGTATTTTTAAAATAAATCATGTGTACACATGGAGAGAAACATATGAAATGATTGATTACCCTAATCTTAATATTACATAAGATAACTGCATTGATTCTACTGATATTTTCAATGATACAAGCTTTTTCATCCAAAATTTTCAAGCGTGTCCCAACCTGGTGAAATTACCATAAGAATTAACAGCTATTATTGGATTCAGCAGCGGTCCGCCGCCGCCTCACATTCTTGTGTGCGCTCTAGCGGTCACATTTCTCGACGGATTTCTTTCAAACTTCTTATGGAGGTGTATCTTGGTAAAATCTGGACACCTATGATTTCTGGTGATGCTGCCCCCAGTGTTCCATCTTTTATAGGGTAAAAGGCCATATTTTTTGGGATAGATTGTGTGCGCTCTCGCGGTCACATTTCTCAACGGATTTTGTTCGAATTTTGCATGAAGGTGCCTCTTGGTATAATCTAGAAACCTATAGATTTTGGTGATGCTGCTTGTTGTTGTTGTTGTTGTTCTAAAGGTTGATGGCGCTATCCATCGAATACGATGATTTCCGCCAGGCTTGGTGTGGAAGGGCGTTTTGCCCTCTCCCTGTAAAGCTCTATACGTTTTGTGATTCAGATACTTGCAAGTGTGAGATAAGACTTTCATCTTCCCTCCTTTGGATTCAGCAGCGTTTCGCCGCCGCCGCCGCCGCCGCGTCACATTCTTGTGTGCGCTCTAACGGTCACATTTCTCGACGAATTTCTTTCAGACTTCCTTCTCAACGGATTTTGTTCAAATTTTGCGTGAAGGTGTCTCTTGGTAAAATCTGGAACCCTATAGATTTTGGTGATGCTGCCCCCAGTGTTTCGTCTTTTATAGGGTCAAAGGTCATATTTTGATAGATGTCTTGTGAGTACTCTTGTGTGCGCTCTGGCGGTCACATTTCTGAACAGATTTCGTTCAAATTTTGCATGAAGGTGTCTCTTGGTGTAATTTAAAAACCTATAATGTTTGGTGATGCTGCCACCCGTGTTCCGTCTTTTATAGGGTCAAAGGTCATACTTCAGGGCATGGCGTGAGTGCACTCTGCAGGCCACATTTCTCAACGGATTTTGTTCAAATTTTGTATGGAGATGTATCTTGGTATAATCTACACATATTTAATTTTTGGTGATGCTGCCCTCATTGTTCCGTCCTTTATAGGGTTAAAGGTCATTTTTCCATTTCTTGCACTCTTACTTCTGCATTTCTTGACGGATTTAGTTCAAATTTTGCATGAAGGTGTCTCTTGGAGTAATCTATAAAACTATAGTTTTTGGTGATGCTGCCACCAGTGTTTCGTCTTTTATAGGGTCAAAGGTCATACTTCAGGGCATGGTGTGAGTGCACTCTGCAGGCCACATTTCTTGATGGATTTCTTTCAAATTTTGTATGGAGATGTATCTTGGTATATCTCTCAACACATTTCTTTCAAATTTTATATGAAGATGTGTCTTAGTGAAACCTACACATCTAAATTGTTTGCTGATGCTACCCCCACTGTACCACTTTCTATACAGTCAAATGTCATATTCAGGTTGTTGTTAGGGTCAAATGTCATATTTTCGTTGCATGCATTCTGGAGGACACATTTGTTAACTCATTTCTTTGAGATTTTGTATGTAGGTCCATTATAGATTACACCTCTACAGTTTTTGGTGATGCTGCCTCTAGTGTTCCGTCTTTCATAGGATCAAAGGTCATAATTTACTGCAATAAATCATATATACCTACCTATTATGCCTGTAGTCTTGACTACGGGACCCCTTCGAGAATTATCACACATGTGTCACAAAATTGTGCGCACCCCCCGTAATCCTATTGTCCCCTTTGCCACTCACGCGCGTCAGTACGCTACGGCCATCTTCCTCTTTCTTGCTCGCCCCCGACGAGTTAGGACGTATAGTCACAGCGCTCCTGAAATCAGGTCGTATAGTATCTTTTTGGTGCGCTTTTTCGCATAGTTAAAGCACTTTTAGGTACCTATATTCGTTTAGATTATAGTACTTTGTGTTTTATTAGTCACTCTTGCCGATTGCAAGGGATTTTTTGATTCCCTTTCTTGGCATTTATTTTTCTCTTTCACGGTCAGCCCCACGTAGATATTTCCGTGTTTGCGGGTGTTTCCGTTTGTCACCGAGCCTTCGGGTTCGGTGTTTGTTCTTACGGTTTAGGCTGTGAAAATTTATTTAGTGCGTATCTCCCAAATAAACTTTAGTTTTATTTACTGCATTCAGTTGAAGTATTTCTTAATTTGAAAAGTATACTTTATTGTCTGTTTTATTGCAGTGGTATGAATTCGGAAGAAGAAGCAGCTGGGTCAAGGAGACCTGCTTCTTCCGAAGAGTTGTCTAGCAAGACGACTCGGCCTTCCAGAACTCCCCCGAGTACAGCGGTACGCGGGGGAGGGAGGAGGGCTAAAGGTAAGTTGCCTAGTGGTGTTCCCTTGCAGAGTTTGCCAGTTTCGGAGCTTGCGGCTTCGGGACGGGTGGCGTTAACTGAATCGGGATTGTCAACTCCGAAGCCTGTGGTTTCGGGGTGGGTGGCGTCAGATTCTAGTGGTTTGGATATCTCGAATCCAATCCCCCGGTCGCTGAGACCAGAGGGGGGGGCTGTTGTTTCCCGTACGGTAGCGTTCACTCGCTCTGATCCGTTAGGGGAGACGCGCCCCACTACTGCAGGGCAACCCACGGGCTTAGTCCATGTTGGTCTGGGTTCTCAAACCCTAGCCCCCGGCAAACGCCATATGGGGGAACGAGTACTTTCTGGGCTGTCTCAGTTGCCAGCTAATGGGAATGCTCGAGCTAACAATGTTGGTCTGGGTTCACAAACCCTAGCCCCCGGCAAACGCCATATGGGGGAACGAGTACTTTCTGGGCTGTCTCAGTTGCCAGCTGATGGGAATGCTCGAGCTAACAATTATGGACGCTCTTCGGAGCAACAGGTGTTTTCACCTGAGTGCGTGACTACTAGTGCTCCCCTATTGCCGCTTTCGAGCGGTCCAATAGTGGGTTCACATGCCTTTAGTAGTCATCGGGCACATACCGAGTCATCTCGGTCTGCCCACGCACTGGGAGCTTTTAGCTCCCAACCCATGGCTACGGCATCTTCTTGCCTAGCCAATATGGGTGATTTGGGTGATTCTCTAGGCTTACGCCATGAGCGCTCCAATCCCTTTTTGGGAAGTGAACGTCCCTCCGCGGAGGAATCGGTTCGTGTTTCCGAAGAGCCTTCGGGGATCCGAATGAATCCGATTAAGCGTTCTAAGAAAAGGCTTTCGGCTACGACTATTGTCGAGCCAGCCAAGAAAAAGGCCAAGAAGAAGGCGAAAAGAGGCAAGGCTTTGCCGACCTCTTGCCCGTCTGGCCTGGCTGACCCAGCTAGCTCCTCTCAAGCTGACATGTTCAGTATGATGCGGGCTTTTGCTCAGAGTCATGGTTGGTCCTTTGTACCGGCTTCTTCAACCCTGACTTCTGTCCCTATTCAGGGATCTCGCTTTGAGTCTGATCAACCTTTTGTGATTGATTCCTCTTTGTCTGAGACTGATTCGCATGTGCCTCCTACTCCCGCGGCCCTTGGGGCTCCGCCGGGCGAGGAGACTGTTGGTGAACCATGCGGGGACCCGCCTGCGGAGGCCTTTGTTAACGTTCCTTTGTCTCATTCCACTCGGGTGGAACCAGATTTGGATGCGTCCTCTCAAGCTTCGGTTCCCGAATCGCTTGGGCAGGCGGAGTCTCAATCGCTCAATCTCTGTGGAGTGGAAGCGATTGCTTTGTTGTCCAAATATCGCCCTGAAGTTCAGTCAACCCGCGCGCAGGGTTCGACTTCGCGTTGGAATTTCAAGCAGCAGGTCTCCTCTGAGGGTATTGCTCTCGAGGAGGCTTTCAAGCTGGAGTATGACCGCATTGAGGCCGCTGTGTTGGTTAAGCGATCTAATGCGGTCAGGGGTAAGGCTTTTGCCTTTTGTTCTCAGGACCAAGACAGCTTTTTCAAGGCTAAGATTCTTTCTCCTGAGATTTTGGAGGTTGGTCGTCGCTTGCGGGCGACTAATCCGCTTACCTCCGCTGCTTTCAGGGCGGAGGATAAGATTTGGTCTAATATTGAAAACCACATTAGATCAGGGATGCGTTTGACGGCTTTTCAAGGGCTTCTCTCCGACCTTAGGTCCAGGGCGGAAGAGTTGAATGTTACCGATGGTGACAAGCTGATTATTGACGACTTGCTGCATACTCTTTTTTGTCTGCAGTGGTCGCAGCTTTCCACAGCAGCTGCTTCGGCTACGTTCCGTCGCAGGACCTCGGCTCTCTCAGCACTGGGTGTTAGAGAGTCGGGCATTGCTCAACTTCTCCGAGATGTTCCGTCTCGGGGTCCTTCGCTTTTTGGTGGTAAATTCGCTACGGTGTTTCAAAGAGAGATCGATGCGCGAAAGCAGATCTCGGATATGACTAAGCAGTTTCACACTAGCTCTAAGCCAGCGCGGGCCCCTGTTCGGCGTAAACCTGCTGGTCCTGTTTTGGGCCAACGCAGTCGTGTGTCTAGGGTCCCGCCTCCTGAGCCTCAGCCAGCTCCGTCTCGTGGGAGAGGGAGTCGTGGCAGGGGTTTTTCGAGAGGTTCTCGTGGTAAGGCGACGGCTTCGCAGAAGGCCAAGCCTGGTTTTTGACGTTTTTCCCCGAGCGCTGGTTCGACCGAATGTGGTAGGTGGCCGACTTCATGCGTTTCTCCCCGCTTGGGAGGCCATCTCCGGGGACGGGTTTGTTCTCTCCGTCGTGCGAGACGGATTCTTCATAGATCTTTGCGCCTCGCTCCCCGGAGGGGCTATAAGAATTCGGTCACCTCCCATGTCTGCCCTGTCTCGGTCTCATGCTTTGAAGGAGATCGAGTCTCTTTTGGAAAAGAGGGCTATAGAAAGGGTAAGAGACAGGCCGTCTCTTTCCCTTTCTCCAATATTTGTTATTCCCAAGCGCTCGGGAAAACTTCGTTTGATACTGAACCTAAAGAGGATAAACAAATTTATTCCTCCGGTTCATTTTCGTATGGAGACTCTTGCCTCCATTCTTCCGTTGATCAAAAGGGAAGACTACGCGGTCTCGATAGATCTCAAGGACGCGTACTTTCACATTCCCATTCATCGCGCATCTCGCGATCTTCTGGGGTTCTCCTTCCTCTCGGAGACTTACCGGTTTCGGGTTCTTCCCTTCGGGCTGCGCCCGGCCCCTCGGGTTTTTACCCAAGTTGTAGCGGTGCTAGCGGCCTTTCTGAGGCGTCGCGGCCTGCGGTTGTTTTGTTACCTGGACGATTGGCTTCTCCTTGCGGAGTCGCGCGATCGTTTGTTGGACGAGACTCGTTTGCTAATCTCTCTTACTCAAGACTTAGGTTTCCTAATAAATTGGGAAAAGTCAGAGTTAGTCCCCACTCGCAACCCAGTTTTTCTGGGGGCGGTGTTAGACATAAGGAATCAGTTAGCTCGACCCAGTCGAGACAGGATTCTCACCATTGTCTCTGCGGCTCGCAAGCTCTTGCTGGCCAGAAGAGTCTCGGCCAGACAGTGGCTTCAGTTTCTAGGTTATCTGGCCAGTCTAGTCGATGTTTTAGAGGACTGCCGGCTCCTCATGAGACCCTTTCAGAGACATCTCCTCAGGTTCTTCAAGCCGGGAAAAGACTCTCTTTTGGTCTGGATTCCAGTACCAGTAGAGATCAAGTCTCTTCTCGCTTGTTGGACGAGCGAGGTGTTTCTCGCGCGAGGCAGGTCCTTCTCTGTCCCTCTTCCGTCGATATCGGTTTCGACGGACGCCTCTCGGTTGGGGTGGGGAGGACACTGCAACGGCAGCACGGTTGCGGGGGATTGGTCTCATCTTGGGACTCTTCCTCATATCAATGTCCTGGAGTTTATGGCAGTTCTGCTGACCTTGCTCCATTTCAGAAGTCGACTTCTCAGTCGTTCAGTTCTGATTCTCACGGACAATGTTACCGTGGCGGCATATATCAATCGGCAGGGAGGCACTCGTTCGGTTGCCCTGAATGCCCTAGCAGCTCAGCTGTGGAGGTGGTGTCGTCGCATGACAATCACACCAGTGGCCTCTTTCATCCCAGGTCGGGAAAACCTCATTGCGGATTTTCTGTCCCGGGGCAGGTATCTTCCATCGGAATGGATGCTCCATCCGGAGGTATTTTGCCGCATTCGCACTTGCCTAGGTCCACTGGAAGTGGATCTATTTGCGTCGGTGCTAAATCACCAGCTGCCGAAGTATTGCTCCCGTGTTCGCGATCAGGGAGCATGGGCTCTCGATGCTTTCTCCCTCAGCTGGGAGAACCTTCAGGGATTCGCCTTTCCTCCCTTCCAACTGATTCCGCGTGTCTTGCGGAAAATCAGGGAAGATCGGGCGAGGGTGCTTGTTATAGCTCCCTTTTGGCCCAGGAGGAATTGGTTTCCGGAGCTTATGAGCCTTCTAAGGGCTCAACCGTTAGTTCTCCCGTTAAGAGCGGATCTGGTGTTACAGCCCCTATCGGGGATTCTTCACCACAATCCGGAGTCTCTTCATTTGACTGCTTGGCCCCTGTCAGGGAATCTGCAAGACAGTCGGGTCTCTCTGATAGAGCCGCGGACTTTTTAATGTCCAGTCGTAGAGTTTCTACTAGGGAAATTTACAATTCCCGTCTCTCGGTCTTTTTCCTTTGGTGCAAAGAGAGAAATCAAACCCCTTCTAAGGCTCCTATTGGTTCAATTGCGGATTTCTTAATCTCGTTATTTGACAAAGGGAGATCTATTTCTACTATCCGAGGCTACCGTTCGGCGATCGGGGCCATTCATTCGGGTTTTTCGGATGGTTCGGGGATTTCCAATTCCCCGCTGCTAAGCGGTTTGATTCGTTCGTTATTTCTGAAACGACCTTCGTTTTCTAAGTTAGTGCCGTCTTGGAGTCTGCCTAAGGTCCTGGAGGCCTTGGCGAAACCTCCTTTTGAACCGTTAGGTGAAGCTTCGCTTCATCATCTTACGGTTAAGACGCTCTTTTTGGTAGCTATTGCCTCTGGGCAGAGGCGCAGTACTCTTCATGCTCTCTGTCTTACTCCTGGTCATGTTCGCTGGGAGAGAAAAGGTGTTAGATTGATTCCTAGGGCTTCTTTTGTTGCCAAGAATCAGACAGCTACCTCCGGTCCTGTTGAGATTTTTCTTTGTCCGCTTTCTGACCTTTCTTCGGTGCGTGAGGACAAAGTTTGGTGTCCTGTTAGGGCTCTCAAATGGTATATTGATAAGACTAAGTCTTTTCGTAAGGATGATCAGTTGTTCTTGATCACTAGAGAGCCTTTTTCTCCTGCCTCTCTTGATTCCATTTCTAGATGGATCGTTGAAGCTATTAGGGCCGCTGGCACAGAGGCTCTTTTATCTGACAGTAAGCCTCGTGCTCATGATACTCGTAGTGTCAGCACTTCTTGGGCTCTGTTTCAAGGTGTGGCGCTTGTTGATATTTTGAAGGCTGCTTATTGGCGTTCGCCCAATTCCTTCATTTCTTGCTACCTTAGGGATATTCCCGCAGGTGAAGCTTTGTTTGCGTCAGCCACCTTGAAGGCCGCTGTGTCTTCTTTGTAGTCTTTGGTGTAATCCTATTTCCTTTGCTTGAAACATGCCTCCCGGTTTTTTGAGTTGGCGCTGGTCTGGCATAATAGGTAGGTATATATGATTTATTGCAGTAAATTTGTAAAATCAGCACTGATTTTCTTATTTACTATATAAATCTATATACCTACCTATGACCCTCCCTCCTTCCCTGCTCCTTGCAAGCAACATGTTTCTTCTTGGGGTTGCTCGCAAAAGAGGAAGATGGCCGTAGCGTACTGACGCGCGTGAGTGGCAAAGGGGACAATAGGATTACGGGGGGTGCGCACAATTTTGTGACACATGTGTGATAATTCTCGAAGGGGTCCCGTAGTCAAGACTACAGGCATAATAGGTAGGTATATAGATTTATATAGTAAATAAGAAAATCAGTGCTGATTTTACAATTTTAGTGGATGGCTTATGTGCGCTCTGAGGTCATACATGTATTTCTTCCGAATTTTCTATAAAAATGCATTATACTCTAATCTGCACAAATCTTTTGGTAATGCTGCTCCTAGTGTTGACAATATTCCGGGCCACTGGCGGCAATTTCTACACCATCCTTTTGTTTGAGGGAGGGGATGGGCGAGGGTCTTTGTTTCTCTTCTTCAAATCGCTGCCAGTGCCGGGGGATACATTTCGCATTGCGCGGCACCAGCAATGCACATTTCTAGTTTTCTTTTATTTTCGGCTGTTAAAAGAAGTTACAGAATTGGCCGCTTATTATCGTCATGTTCAACAGCGGGATGAAGATAAGCTGCTTCTTAATGCTGCTCTAGTTATCTAGAGCTTTCAAAAATAAATAATGACAACTGCTTTTTGTAAAATTTGACATCCAGACAATTCTCTCTCTCCTAAATCTTTCACCTGTATCATAATTTCAACAGTTCTTCTTAATTCTGTTTTGAAAGCTAAGTCTTTCTTTTCTGTTCGGCTTTTTAAACCAATAAGAGAATTGGCCGCTAATTATCATGTTAAAGGGATACTCAGTCGCAGATTGTGGACGTTTTTATGCCGCGAGAGGGCACCGTGTTCGTTACCTGATCATGTCGTTGCCCCGTGGGGTGCAATCTTCGGAAAGACTAGTCGCTGTGCAACACGCATGCTCCGCCTGAGCTCGAGCTCTCGTGCGAGATTCGGTCGGCTTCGTGCAGTCCGAAATATAATCACAGTAGTCCAACGAATAAGAGAATTGGCCGCTAACTGGCGGTATGAACATGATGAAAATATAAACTACATCGATTCTCTCCGCTCTATTGACTCGAAAAAAAGTGCATACAATGTACTGGTCTCTAATAGCTAATTTCTTTTCGCCATTTAATAAAGAGGTAGAGAATTCGCCCCTTCAAAGAACAAGGATTGAGTCACCTCCAGCAAGAGACAATTATTGATTTTCTCTCTCTCTCTTTGTCCTAAATCATGCGATTGTTTCATAATCTCTACACAGGTACTTTTCTTTCTGGTTAAAAGGCCAATTCTTTTCTTTTCGGCTTTTAAAAGGTAACCGAGCAATATCTGATCTTAATCTTAGAACAATTTGAGACGGCACGAGCACGATCGAGCATAAAGTACATGTACTTGTTGCAAATTCTTTTTCAGAGATCACGTGACTGCCAACGTCCAATGAACAAAGCCACGCGTCGCTAGGGGCGGGGCCTAGCGGATGGCTTTCTGTTCACTCTGGCACGCACCAGCTGTCCGAAAAAATAGAAGAGTTGACCGAAAAAAACACTCGTAGAAAAACTGATTTTTCTACCCTTTCCCGTTATATTTAAGACTCATTTTTTTTACAAAGCATTCATGAAACTTTGAAGATTCAAATCAGCGAAGAAAAAAAAAATGACGAAATTTGTAGTTTTTTAAGATTTGCCCAATTTTCTCAAGTTCTCGCCCAGCGACTTCTGTCTCATTTTGTCGTGACGGGTCACATATGTCCATTTATATAGTGCAGCTACTATACAAAAATAAATATACTATACTGCGCTTAATAAAAGGTATCATATTATTACCCCAGCTTTAGCCAAGCCGCAATGTAGACACTAAGGCATTCAAGGAATTTCCACCTAGTGGGTACCCACTTCACCTGGGTAGAGAGTGGCAAATGTAGATTAATGCGTGGCACCAGCAATGCACATTTCTAGTTGTACATGTACATGTGTATTTCACCTCGTGCTGTATGCTGTAAAGATATCTTTCTCTGTAGTTTCCCATAACTTCTGCCATTCCTTGTTATAAAAATCTAACATTTCACTCAAATATTCTTGTTTATTTCTATTGATAAATATATCTACCAGCATGTTGTTTTTTGTAGCCACTTGTTTAGCTAGGGAATCTGCTTCCTCTTTGCCTGTTAGGCAACAATGTGCTGGGACCCAGTCAAAATTCACTTCTATTCCAAATTGATTGATTATCATTAACTTTTCATATATTTCAACTATCATGCTACTTTCCTGAAAATTTTTGATGGCTTCTAGAGCCGAATTTGAATCCGATAAAATTACTACACCTATTGGGTGATGTTCCTGTACACATTCTAAAGCCATAAGGATTGCTGCCAGTTCGGCCCTCATAATATTGGCTCTACATATTTTAAACATCTTTCTGACTTTTAGTTTTGGTATATAGAAAGCTGCACCTGTACTTCCATCTTGTAATTTGGAAGCATCTGCATAAATTCTGAGTAGATAAGACCAATCCTCCCATCAAGCTTCTTCATTTACTTACCTTCTTCTGGTTCCGCCTCCGCTCTTTCGGAGATGAGCGACAGAGTCGCGGTCTGGCAATCACAAGTAATAGCAGGTTGAAAGCTTAGAGTCTGGATTCTAGTTATTTAGGATGAAGCTCTATGATTCTAACAACGAACATGATGAATTATGCACTAGTAGCCTTAGAGCGATATGAGTGTAATTTATAGAGAAAGAAGAGGGTAAAGAGCAGTAGTCTATTGTTGGTTTCAGGGGGAAGACTCGGGTCAAAGGGTAGCAGGGTTGCACTCGTGAACAAGATGGGGGAGAGTGTATCGTACTGGGAGGCACAGACAGGGAACTCCTTTAGGCAGTCTGAAATCCTTTCCTGAAATGAGTGACGTATTTGACTGAGTTCGCTGCACTTTGCCACAAAGTGTTGTATGGTCTCCTCTTCAGCCTTGCATAATGGACAGCGGACGTCCGTTCCCTTTTTCAGTTTAGCAAGCCTCACTTGTACCAGATACGTAGAGGTCAGGAGCTGAGCTCGCACACTGAGGGCTTTTCTGATAACGTCCGTTTGAGGGCTGCTCGGGTACAGGCACTTCGGGCTTGGTGGGATTTTGTTGATCCAGAACTTTAGAGAGGACTTAGAGCAGACAGCTTCTTCAGACTCTTGCTGCACGGCTGATAGCACCATTGCTTTCGACGAGCGCTTCCATGCCTTGTAGGGGACAGGGTTTACAACAAGTTCCTCCAGGTTTGAGAGATTAATATTAATATTAATATTAATATTCAAACGGCGGACCGTTTGAATATTAATGAGTCAAAAAGAACAGGATCTTGGGTATTTGATTCCAGTTCATCGTGACTTGGCCGTAAACCAGATTAGCCTGGTGGTTAAGTCGCTGCCCGGCAAGCAGTAGATGACAGGTTTCGAATCCCGCTGGTTCCAATTTTTTCTGACTTGTGTTTTTCATTACAGATCGAGCATACAATCTTTAACACTGGGAGTAAAATGCCTAAAAAGTTGTTTACAAATTAAAATTCCTCCGTTCAAGCTTCTTCATTTACAGAAAAAATATTGTTTTGTAAATCGATATCCATAATAATATATTCACAGGCCTCTGGGGTGTTCACGGCTCGAAATATTATAGATTCGTGGATATATATAGCTAGTCCCCCACGTTTATCTTTTCTATTTTTCTCTACCAAATGATAATTGGGAAAGTGTAACATGTTATATTCATCGTACCATGTTTCTTGAATACATATTATTCCTGGCTTCTCTTTAGCTGAAACATTTTTATTGCCCTTTCGTAAAAATCAAAGCCATGAGCATTCATGGATTGTGCGTTCCACTGTATTACATCAAACATGATTGCTGAAATGATGATCAGTGCAGTGGGTAACAGAAAATGGAGTAGAATAATGAGAAAGTAAGATACATGTAGGACAAGTAGCAAATAAGAAAGGAAAATGAGAAAGTAGGATAGAAATTCCACCAACCATATCCATTACTCATTAGAGGTAGCTAGTCTCTCGTGTATCATTTGGGGAAGGATATTCGTAATCCCCAGGCAAGATTTGGCAGCTTCTACAACAAGACGTATTCTGTTGGAATGTGTGTGTTCATGTTCCAAATTATTAATTACAAAGAAGTCTAGACCTTTCATTACGATATTTGAATCTGAACTTTTACTTTTTGGTTGATCACCATCTCTATATTCCTCCCCAGAAGGGATCGGCGAAGCCGTGGAATAAATCTTATCCTTAGACGCCAATGAAGAACTGGTTCTATGACGGAAATGTTCCGTCTTTTATTGGTACATAGGTCATATTTTGATAGATGTTTTGTGTGCACTCTGGCGGTCACATTTCTCAACGGATTTCGTTCAAATTTTGCATGAAGGTGTCTCTTGGTGTAATCTAAAAACCTATAGATTTTGGCGATGCTGCCACCATTGGAGGTCCATCATACAATGTAGATTACTCTAGACCTCTACAGTTGTTGGTGATGCTGCCCCCAGTGTTCTGTCTTTCATAGGGTCAAAGGTCATATTTTAGGGGACAGATTGCTTTCAAATTTCCTATAGAGATGCATTATACTCTAATTTACACTCATTATACCCCCTTCAAACTTCGTTTGGCGGGGGTATATAGGAATCAGTCGATGGTTGGGCGGTCGGTCGGGCGGGCGGTCGGTCGGTCCGTTGCAAATCTTGCGGATCGAACTACTTCCTCAGTTTTTGACCGAAAGTCATGAAATTTGGTACACACATTGGTCTTGGTGGGAAGATGTGCAAGACATATTTTTCGGATGAGTCGGAATCTGCGTTGCCATGGTAACGGCATATTTATGGCAGAAAATCAAGGAAAACAGCTTGCGGATCGAACTACTTCCTCAGTTTTTGACCGAAAATCATGAAATTTGGTACACACATTGGTCTTGGTGGGAAGATGTGCAAGACATATTTTTCGGATGAGTCGGAATATGCGTTGCCATGGTAATGGCATATTTATGGCAGAAAATCAAGGAAACACATTGCGGATCAAACTACTTCCTCAGTTTTTGACCGAAAGTCATGAAATGTGGTACACACATTGGTCTTGGTGGGAAGATGTGCAAGACATATTTTTCGGATGAGTCGGAATCTGCGTTGCCATGGTAACGGCATATTTATGGCAGAAAATCAAGGAAACACATTGCGGATCAAACTACTTCCTCAGTTTTTTGACCGAAAGTCATGAAATTTGGTACACACATTGGTCTTGGTGGGAAGATGTGCAAGACATATTTTTCGGATGAGTCGGAATCTGCGTTGCCATGGTAACGGCATATTTATGGCAGAAAATCAAGGAAAACAGCTTGCGGATCGAACTACTTCCTCAGTTTTTGACCGAAAATCATGAAATGTGGTACACACATTGGTCTTGGTGGGAAGATGTGCAAGACATATTTTTCGGATGAGTCGGAATATGCGTTGCCATGGTAACAGCATATTTATGGCAGAAAATCAAGGAAACACATTGCGGATCAAACTACTTCCTCAGTTTTTGACCGAAAGTCATGAAATTTGGTACACACATTGGTCTTGGTGGGAAGATGTGCAAGACATATTTTTCGGATGAGTCGGAATCTGCGTTGCCATGGTAACGGCATATTTATGGCAGAAAATCAAGGAAACGCCTTGCGGATCGAACTACTTCCTCAGTTTTTGACCGAAAGTCATGAAATTTGGTACACACATTGGTCTTACTGGGAATATGTGTACAACATATTTTTTTGATGTGTCGGAATATGCGTTGCCATGGAAACGGCATATCTATGGCAGTAAATCCGGGAAAAATCTTGCGGACCGAACTACTTCCTCAGTTTTCGACCAAAAGTCAAGAAAGGCTGTTCTCACGGGGCGGGGGTATTAATCATCATCTTCAGTGATATTTCTAGTTGTTTTGGTGATGCTGCTCCTAGTGTTGACGACAGCCCGGGCCACTGGTGGCAATCTCTAAGCCATCTTTTTGTTTGAGGGAGGGGAGGGGGAGGTTCTTTGTCCCTACTTCGATTTGCTGCCAGTGCCGGGGGATACATTCGCATTGCGCGGCAATGGACATTTCTAGTTATTGTTAATATGAAAAACATATTTTATACTAGAATGTCTTGCTTTAAAGCAGGAAGTTTAGTTTAGCCCTAAAAGGGCCGGGGGGGGGGGGGGGATGGAATCCACCCCCCTGGACAAGTGCGATATGTTTGAGGATTTATGCATCTTTTGATACCAAGTTCATAAAACTTTGACTTTGGTACCGTACAGTGTAAAAAAGCTGCTAAAGTGGACATGTGTCCATAATACTGTACACATGTCAGAATTGTCATTTCGCAAATATGTGGATAATCAATTAGCAATAATTAAAAAACCATTTTGGACATAGGTATGAAACTGTATAGGCTTATT
The DNA here is from genome assembly GCA_025617745.1 of Heliocidaris erythrogramma. Classification (NCBI taxonomy): domain Eukaryota; kingdom Metazoa; phylum Echinodermata; class Echinoidea; order Camarodonta; family Echinometridae; genus Heliocidaris; species Heliocidaris erythrogramma. Next base: position 12,997,352 of record CM046873.1, on the reverse strand, counting down.
CTTTATATTAATACTCTATCTGAGTGCTAAAATAACCCAGTCTTTTTAGGGTTGGAGTGAATATTTGAAGCAAGTAATCCTTAAATATTTGGGCATTTATTATGTCATGAAAGATGTACCTTTAATTGTAAATTGCTAATGGTGAGCGACGGCTTTTAAAACCCCCCAGAGGAATAGATTGAGAGATAGAGTGTGACTCTGGTGCTGATGTTATTTACTACAATAAATCAATGTACCTATTTGCTAGTCTTCCGACTACGCAAGCCATTCGAGTAATTAAAGTCACGACAGTGCATATACCCCCCCCCCTAGGATCACGCCTTCCTCTGTGCACGTACGCATGACGCGCGCACACAATCCTCCTCTTTCCTTCTCGCAGCCTAAAGAGTTGCAGCTAAGTCACTATCTTGCGCAAAAATTCAGAGTTTGCTACTCTTTTAGCGCGTTTTCTGGTGACTTTTGCCAATATTTCCGTCCTAGACTTGTTTTAATATCTGTTTAGTGTCGGTTTATATCTGTCGCGTATTTATTTTGGTGATATTTGAGCTTAAATTCATACCTCACTTTTCACCTCTTTCGTATAGTAGCCCAGGGCATTCGCTTTGGCGTTTTGCCGGGCGCTCAGCCCTGTAACGTTTTGTTGGTGTTTCGTGTGTGTGGCTGTTGTGTGCATATACCCTTACGAGAGTGTTCTTTTGTTCGTAGTGCGTGAATGGAATTTTCCACACACTGCGCTGGAAAATTCCATTTTGTTTCACTCTCGCTTTGTACGCCCTTTTCTTTACAATTGTTTATTGTTTGACTCTTTTATATCTCCTTACAGGTGATAATGAGTTCTTCGGAGGAAGAGCAATCGAGGTCTTGGTTGCCTCCGTGCTCTTCCAATTCTTCTTCCCTCCCTTCCACTATTCTCACTTATAAGGGCGTCAGCCCAGTGAGTGTGTTGGAGACCTCTGTGTCATAAGTCTTCGGACCGAACACCCGTCATTAGCAATTCTAGCTCCCTCCAACTCACGACCACCGCGTCTGCAGTTGGGGGGCGGTAGCTAGTATTACCGGGTCCTCTCGACCCCCGACCACCGTCGGGAGCCTGGAGGGGGCATTAACTGGTAAGACCGCTAAGCGGTCAGCTAATGATGTTACTGGGTCTTGCCGACCCCCGACCACCGTCGGGGTGCCTAGCGAGATTTCACCCAGTGTTACTGGCTTCCCCCGACATCCGACCACCGTCGGTACGTGTGTCTGGGGGAATTACAGCCGGTAACGCAAATCCGCATCCTGCTAAGAAGACCTCCTCCTCGAGCAGGTTCTCGCAGCGGAAGACTGCTGGTTCCCGCCAGCCACTGACCAACGTCAGTGCTCCGGGTGCTATTCCCAGCAGTGCTGCAATGCAGCAGCCCGTCCACCCCCCGGCAGTCAATGCGAATCGGGGCTCTGGTCGGGGAAGCACAGTCCCTAGAGTTGCGGCCAAATTGCTTCTCCCCACTGGGGAGCCCGGCCCGGACAATTTGGGTAGTGAGGCTTCTATACTGCAGCCTAACACTTCCCGTGCTTCTAAACGGCCTTCTATTACGGTGGCTCACACCCGCGCTAAGAAGCTTAAAGCCAAGAAGGGTAAATCCAAGGATAAACCCAAGTCGGGTAAGAAGGCTCCGCCCTCTCTTCCCCCCGACTCTCAATCTGAGTTGCTCAGATTAATGAGACTCTTTGCTGAGCAGCATGGTTGGGATACTAATCCCCCGATGCTGCCGGCTACTGAGACGGGTTCTCCCCAGTCAGTTGTCACTGTGATGGAGGATGTTCCCGAGTCGGACCCCGGTGTTTTCCCGGTCTCCGATATTCATGAGAACCTGGGACAATTTTGTCCGAATGCGGTATCTCGACCTACTCCTCCCGTGCCTGCGGCTCTCTGAGCCCCGCCGGGGGAGGAGTCTGTCACTGGTCCGTGGGCATATCCACCCCCATGGGATTTTCCCCACCGGACTACTTCTCCCGAATTTGATTCTGTCTCGCAGGTTTCTACCCCGTCTGTTTCAGAATCTCAGGCCGGCTACGACCCCCAGCCTTGTCAGGCTATGGAGGCAGATGCCAAGGCCCTGTTAGAGAAGTATATGCCAGAAATTTTTCCCCCAAGTCCAATCGGACAGTGATCAGCCATCGCTGTTATTCAGACAGCATGGCCCGTCTCCTGGTATTCCTCTTACAGAGGACTTCAAACAGGAGTATGGGGATAGGGAGGCACTCTCCGATGCGGGTCGGGCTACCCGACGTCCCTTTGGTAGTGCCTTCTCTTTCTATCGGGATGATACCCAGGGCTTCTTTTCAGCCAAGGGTTTATCCCAGGAAATTTTGGGTATGGGACAACGTTTGAATATCAATTTCAAGTCTCAGTCCTATAGATCCGCCGAGAAGCCCCTAGTGAACTTTGAAACCAAAGTCAGGTCGGGCTTAAGGCTTTCGGCGTACCTGGGATCACTGTTACGCCTTCGGGCCAGATCAGTTGAACTGAATGTGACCGAGGGGGACTCCAATTTGTTGGATGAACTCCTGCGATTGACATTACGCATCAACGCCGCAAGTTGGCGCTCTCCACACTGGGAGTGCTAGAGAAAGACATCCCGCCTCTCTTGCGGGGTATCCCTTCCTCGCATGCCAACCTCTTTGGGGGCGCCTTTGTGCTATCCGCCGTGCGCGACGGCTTTTACATAGATCTGATAAAGCCAATTCCAAACGGCGCCATCAGAATCCGCCCGCCTCCAATGTCCGCCCTTTTCCAGCAGCACATCTCCTCAGAGATCGCCACGCTGCTGGGAAAGGGCGCTGTAGAAAGGGTGAGAGATCATCCTCATCTCTGTCTCTCCCCAATATTTGTCATTCCCAAGCGCTCGGGAAGTTTACGTATGATTCTAAATATGAAAAGAATCAACAGGTTTATACCTCCAGTGCATTTTCGCATGGAGACCTTGGCATCTATTCTGCCCTTGATCAAGCGGGACGATCTTGCGATCTCCCTCGATCTCAAAGACGCGTACTTTCACATTCCCATTCACTCTCTGTCGAGAAATTTGCTGGGATTCGCGTTCCAGGGCGAAACGTTTCGATTTCGTGCCCTGCCCTTCGGGCTGAGGCCGGCCCCTCGAGTCTTTACCCGAATAGTGTCGGCCCTGGCCGCGTTTCTACGGAATCGCGGCCTCCGATTATTCGTCTAGACGATTGGCTCCTAGTTGCAAACTCAGAGTCCCTCCTGTTGGATCAGTTATGCCTTTTACTGCGGCTAACGCAAGACTTAGGCTTTCTGATAAACTGGGAAAAATCAGAATTATCTCCCACACGTACCCCGATGTACTTGGGTGCGGAGATAGCCATGTTGGTTTTGCTGATGGTTCGGGAGTCTCCAACTCCCCTCTTTTGGCTAGGTTGACTCGCTCCTTCTTCTTGCAGCGTCCATCAACTCGTAGCCTGACTCCTTCTTGGAGTCTACCCAAGGTCCTTGACGTGCTTGCGAAGCCACCTTTTGAACCTTTGGGTAAAGCATCCCTTCACCATTTAACGGTCAAGACGCTGTTTTTAGTTTGTATTGCTTCAGCACAGAGGAGGAGTACTCTTCATGCTCTGTGTATCACACCGGGTCACATCCGTTGGGAGAACCATGGTGTGCTACTTATACCAAAGCCCTCCTTTATTGCCAAAAATCAGACTGCTTCCTCTGGACCAGTTGAGATTTTTCTTAGACCGCTGTCGGACCATTCCTCGGTGCAGGAGGATAAGAGAGTTATGCCCCATATCAATGTTTTGGAAATGATGGCGGTCAGCCTGTCTCTTCATCATTTCAGGCCCGGTCTTGTTGGTCGCACTGTACTCGTTCTTACGGACAATGTCACAGTAGTTGCCTATATCAATCGCTAAGGCGGCACTCGGTCTTCCTCTCTGAACACCTTAGCTGCCCAGTTGTGGAGGTGGTGCCGGTCTATGAACATTATTCCGGTAGCCTCCTACATTCCCGGTCAGGACAATCTGATCGCGGATTTTCTGTCTCGGGGCAAATGCCTCCCGTCAGAGTGGACTCTTCATCCGGAGGTGTTTGCTCTTCTCCAAGAGGTGTGGGGTCCTCTGGAGATCGATCTGTTCGCCTCCACCTTCAATCACCGTCTCCCGAGGTATTGCTCGCGGGTTCGGGATCAGGAGGCGTGGGCGATGGATGCCTTTTCCCTCCATTGGGGAGCTATCCGGGGGTACGCTTTTCCCCCCATTCCTCTGATCCCTCAGGTCTTGAGGAAGGTCAAGGAGGACGGGGCTTGGCTCTTGTTGATAGCCCCACATTGGCCAGTGAGACGTTGGTTTCCAGACCTGCTGAGTCTCCTGGCCGGCCAGCCGTTTCCCCTTCCTCTCAGGGAGGATTTGATAATTCAACCCCTCTCAGGGATTGTTCATCAACGCCCAGCGATCCTCCACTTGACTGCCTGGCCGTTGTTGGGGAAGACGCCAGAAACTCGGGGCTCTCTGAGAGGGCCTCCCAGTTTGTAATGAGAAGCCGTAGAGACTCCACTAGAGATCTCTACAACTCTCGTCTAGGGGCCTTCTTTTCTTGGTGCAAGAATCAGGGTGTCTCACCACGTGAAGCCCCTGTTGGTGTTATTGCCGATTTTTTGATCTCCCTTTTCGATAAGGGTAGATCGATTTCAACCATACGTGGCTATCGTTCGGCTATTGCCGCCGTCCATGTTGGTTTTGCTGATGGTTCGGGAGTCTCCAACTCCCCTCTTTTGGCTAGGTTGACTCGCTCCTTCTTCTTGCAGCGTCCATCAACTCGTAGCCTGACTCCTTCTTGGAGTCTACCCAAGGTCCTTGACGTGCTTGCGAAGCCACCTTTTGAACCTTTGGGTAAAGCGTCCCTTCACCATTTAACGGTCAAGACGCTGTTTTTAGTTGCTATTGCTTCTGCACAGAGGAGGAGTACTCTTCATGCTCTGTGTATCACACCGGGTCACATCCGTTGGGAGAACCATGGTGTGCGACTTATACCCAAGCCCTCCTTTATTGCCAAAAATCAGACTGCTTCCTCTGGACCAGTTGAGATTTTTCTTAGACCGCTGTCGGACCATTCCTCGGTGCAGGAGGATAAGGTCTGGTGTCCGGTGAGGGCCTTGAAATGGTATTTAGATAGGACTAAGTCTCTTCGTAAGAGTGATCAGCTTTTTGTCATCACTCGAGAGCCTTTTTCCCCCGCTTCCAGAGAATCCATTTCTAAATGGATAGTCGAAGCGATCCAGGCAGCTGCGCCGGAGGCCCTATTGAGTGATGGGAAGCCCCGTGCTCACGATACCAGGGGCATCAGTGCCTCTTGGGCTCTTTTCCAAGGGGTGCCCCTAGTGGACATTATGAGGGCAGCCTACTGGCGCTCCTCCACGTCCTTCACATCTTTTTATTTAAAAGATGTTCTGTCTGTTGAGTCTTTTTCTAACAAGACGTTGCAAGCTGCGACGTCATCCTTGGGTTCCTGTTGACCGTCCTCTTGGGACATGCCCCCCATTTGAATCTGTGCTGGTCTAGCAAATAGGTAGGTACATAGATTTATCTAGCAAATAATAAAATCACTTCTGATTTTACTGATTTACTACAATAAATCAATGTACCTACCTATTTGATACATTGATTTATTGTAGTAAATCAGTAAAATCAGAAGTGGTTTTATTATTTGCTAGATAAATCTATGTACCTACCTATGTCCCACCCTCCTACCCCACTCCTTGCCTAGCAACATGTCAAAGTTTGTCTGAGGCTGCTCGTAAAGAGGAGGATTGTGTGCGCGCGTCATGCGTACGTGCACAGAGGAAGGCGTGATCCTGGGGGGGGGGGGGGTATATGCACTGTCGTGACTTTAATTACTCGAATGGCTTGCGTAGTCGGAAGACTAGCAAATAGGTAGGTACATAGATTTATCTAGCAAATAATAAAATCACATTGTGGGTGTTACTCAGTACACTGTCTCGCCAGATGGTGGAACTCCTACATTTAATATATTCCCTGGACAGAGACTGTTTGCTGAGTTTACTGGGTTGTCAGAAGGCACTCAGTATACAGTTTCATTGGTGACGGTACCCGCTAGTACTCCATTGACAGCTCAATTCCAAACAAGTAAGGCACCTACAGATTTTTTTTGCCTTGTCATGAAAGTTGATCTGTATTGGTGATAAAATGTTTGAGAGTTAAACATTTGATCTCGATACAACATTTTTTACCTCAAATATTTTCAGCTGTTCAGCTACAGCCTTCGTCAGTGATGTGACCAAACCTGACCTTTTTTTCAGCGGTAAAATGCATTTAACCCTTCGCTTACATGACCGGAGTAGCCAATGTATCAATTGAATTGAATTGAATTGAATTTTTTGAATTGTAATGGTTTATTAAAAAACAAGACTTGCAGCTAAAAGCTGATAATGTTTGTTTTTACAAAGTTTGTACAAAATTGATCACATCATAATAATAAAAACATCAAGAAACATAAAAACAAAGAAAAACATAGTAAATAATATATCATTATATAGCAAGGAAAACCTTTGATAGATGAAATTTAAATAATGAAGTTTCTTGTAATGTAAAGATGAGTAACAATGTAGTAAAGAATTAAGGTTTCGGGAACAATAAGTGAGTTATAAGCGTTTGTTTAACAATATGCAACTTAGGTCATTGTGCCTAAAACAAGACAAGGGAATTATCATAAAATACACTGTAAAAGTTGCATAAAGTTGTATAAAAGGATATTTACGTAGAATATTCCAGTCCAAAAAGGAATTTAAAATTCTTTCGTATAAAAGATTGTAAAAAAAGGAAAAGCATGACCTGCACAAAGCGAATCAAGAGTGTATATATTTAAAATAATAAATCCGAGATCAGAGTAACGAGTGGTTTGTGAGAATCATGTTAACAGAAAGGTTAAGAACTGTAGGGAAGAATGAAGAATTGCAATATAAAGACTCGGCTTAAAGTGCAGAACGCAATTCAAACTACCTTTAAACTTGGGTCATCAAAGATGAAATGGAATTTATAATTGCAACAGATAAACGGCATTGGTATAACAAAAGATTCTGAAAGCTAAAGTCATCACAAAAGGCTCTTTAAAATAAATAAATACTAAAATAACCGTTGGAAAATAGATATTAATGCAAATGCAGAGATTAATGAAACGGATTATAATAAAAGAGTCAATAAAAAAGTGTAATGTATAACCAGGTATTTGCACCATACAACAATTCAGATAAAACCGTTCATTAAAAAGTTCTGAAAATAAAAAGATTGAATAAAAATAATGATCAGTAAACTGCTTGCATGTGTAAGCGAAACCGGGCTAACAGTGGTCATAGCCATGAATTATTCGTTGAGAAGAGAAAGTATTAAAGATGAAAACAGAAGATAGAAAGAATAATAGGAAGAGAGGAAGGAAATAGAATAGTGACATTATAATGAATAAAACAACAAGACTATAACAATACAGGAACATTGTTGCACTCAGAAACAGCTATTATTAAGAAGACGAATTATGGAAGGGATTGTTGAAGAACGATATCTTTCAGTTCTACAATGAGGCATATTCAAATGATGAGAATTTCTGAGATAAAGGCAAGAGGTCTGGCGGCGATTAGGGGGAAGAGGTTCGCGATGTCGTGGCGATTGGAGAAGTTTAAGAGAAAATGTATCTAGTAGGATGAGTCGGCGAGAAGATAGAGTTTGAAGATTGAGGCGAGAGAGCGAGCTCTGGTAGGATTGCTGGTGCCCGAGGATGATTCGGCAGACTCGCTTTTGAACCTTCTCCAGACTACATGCTTGTTGCTGCGAAATTGAGGTCGACCAGACAGGAGAGGCGTATTCGAGGAGAGGTCGAATGTAAGTCGAGTACACAAGAACAAGATCCTCACAAGGGACACCCAGGCACCGAAGCCGACACAAAATATATAATCGCTTTCCAGCACGCGATACCATATCCTGCACTTGGGAATTCCATTTAAGATCGGCCTGAAGTATCACTCCTAGGATTTTCTGAGAGTTGCAGTAGGAGATGACCTTGTTGCCAAGATGTAGGTTTTGCGGGGCTGGTTCAATGCGCCTAAAGGAAGAGAGTGTCTTACAAGTAGGTGTTTCTCATGGGAAATCCACAGGCATTGGCTATGGTATCTTAAACCGTTGCACATTATACGATCGGTCTGCGATCCAATTTGGGAAGAAAATGTAATAGCATCTGATATAAACATTTAAACACATAAATTTTTGACCGAGGTTCTGAATAGTCATATATATATTAAAATAAAAAATAAGGCCTATTGCAAACTTTCTAGTAGGAGGAAAGACCAAATGGGCTTCGAGTCGTAGTGACGTCAGAGCATCCTACGATTGTCTACGATCTGAAACTGATTCGGCCCTTATTCAGTGTATAAGGCCGACAGCACACCCAAATCCTATGTTTAGTGTTCCTATTATTGTTAAGAACCTGAATCAGATTTTATTTGTAAAAATTGCCTTATTTAATGATATTGCGGTTTATTTCCGAAATCGGATTGCAGAGCGATTGTATAGAGTGCGGTGGGCTTTATGTTTATTTTTACTCTGTATTTCTTTTTTTTTATTCATTGTTTATAACTGCTTGCTGATACCTCTTACATAATCGTCTTTCTTCAGATCCCTCAATTCCAGGAACTATTTCACAAAGCAACGTTCTTCCGCGGAGTGCTACGTTGACGTGGGGTGCTTCAACTGGAGCCGATATATATGAAATCACATTGTGTAAGTATTGATGTGTTTTACCTGTAATGGTCCTATGTCCCATGTCTCCTTGAGTTCCAGTTGGTCATATCCAGTCTGACCTTGACCTTTAGCCAACCACCAGTTCTATGGACATTAAACTGTCCCTTCATTTATTTTTCCCTGAGAGTGTTGGTCAATACTTGCTAAAAACTAATTCAAAACTTGCATGATAAAAAAAAAAGAGTTTGTTACGAAAAATCATACAAACAAGTAAATAAACTATAAATAAAGCTTCTGAATTTCATTAGTTGCTGTTTTAGGGCAAAACTCTCAAATAAGGCCATCCAGATTTAATGCTGGTCCCAAATTTGCCAGATAAATAAAGGCTGCATACATTGCAAAGTCTTAGGTTTGAGCAAAATACGATAAGAAATAGGAACTTAGATATTAAGAAAAGTTGTAATCAATCAAACACACATTTGTAACTCTGTGATGTATCGTGCGAGCTCCTCTGCCATTTACCCTGTACCCCCAAATTTTCTATCTGCTCTTAAAGTTTTTAATCATACATGTACCTTAACTACAATCATTGCTCATTTGTTTTTACACAGAACCTGTATGAAACAAATTTATTCCTTCATCAAAAACTAAGAAAATGAAAATTTACAAAATTTTCTGTACTGAGCAAATGGGAGAGGAGCTCGCAAGGTGCATTACAGAGTTGCCACTTTGTGTTTTGATTGATTACAACTTCAAAAATTCATAACTTTCTATATTTCTTGTCGGATTTTGCTCAAACTTCCTCTAATCTGTTTCATTTATGTAATTTATTCAAATCAATGAGTATCTAGGCAGACTTTCCGTTTTAAGGGAAGTTCATCCCGATAGTTTGTTTTAATGAAAGCAGAAAAAATTAATATTATTGACATTATGTTGTAGTATCATGAATGGTAATATATCAGACAGTAGACAGTAGAAATACTTATCATTACCATAACTATAAGTAAAAATGAGAGAAACCAATTAGTAAAGTTTTGCGTAAAAAAAAAAAAAAAAAGAAGAACTTATGAACTTTTATGATTATAATCACTCAAACTTGAATTAGGAACTTAGTGACGTACGTTTCGAGTGCCTCTTCCATTTGCTCTGTACTGAGTATATCATTGATTTCCATCTTTGTGGTTGGTGTTAAAGGAATTCTCATCCAAGATAATTTCCATTTTCTTATTGTTGATGAGGAAATAGAATTTATTATTAATCACTCAAACTTGAATTAGGAACTTAGTGACGTACGTTTCGAGTGCCTCTTCCATTTGCTCTGTGCTGAAAATATCATTGATTTCCATCTTTGTGGTTGGTGTTAAAGCAATTCTCATCCAAGATAATTTTCCCCCAAGGACAACCACCCCCAGGACAATTACCCCCCGGTATATTCCCCCAGAAAATTACCCCCAAGGACAACCACCCCCGAGGACAATTACCCCCCCCCCTGGAAAATTACCCCCAAGGACAATTAACCCCCGGAAAATTACCCCCAAAGGACAACCACCCCCGAGGGCAATTACCCCCCGGAAAATTACCCCCAAAGACAATTAGAATAAGTTTCTTGTAACTAAAATCATCTTCCTGCACGCCGATTAATTTGTGGATGGTAGACGAAATGGACATTAGACAAACTGCCAATTAGAGAAAGTGGTTATTACGTGGAGAAGGTTTACGGTTTACGGCGGCGTGAAGTCCTTTGTGTGTTGGCTGGTCGAGGGCGGAGATTGTACCGGGTTTGAGTAGGTGGGTTTGGTGGATTGAGTTGTCAGTGGTGCTGGTTGCGTGGATTGGGTTTGGTGTTGGTTGGTGCTCCTATGAAGGATTGGGTGCCAGATGTGGTTGAGATGAAGTCCTGTGTCCTGTGGTACTGTGTCGTGGCGTTGAATCTCGATGGCCTCCCTCACTCGTCTGGTGTGCCAGTGCTTGATGTTGGTGATTAGAGTGCTGTGTGCCCAGTCGATGTGGTGATCTTCTTGTTGTGCGTGTTTGACTATTGCAGATTTGTCCCAGTCGCTAAGTATTGGTTGATGGAGGTGAGTGCATTGGTGATGTGAGTGAGTTCTTGTTGAAGATGGTCCTTGTCACTGAGTTGGTATGCGCGTCTGATGAGGGAGTTGGGTACCGACTGGTGGATGGATGGGTGGTGGAAGGAGCGGTAGTTGAGGTATCTGTCCGTGTGGGTAGGTTTTCGGTAGATCTGATGTGAGAGGAACCCTGAGTTGGTCTTCTTGACGAGAACGTCCAGGAAAGGGATTGAGTCGTTGAGTTGAGTCTCCATTGTGAACTTGATGTCCGGGTGTTGGCTGTTGAGGTGGTCGAGGAATCGGTGCAAGTCTGTTGTGCTGTGTGGCCAGATGACGAAAGTGTCGTCTACGTAGCGAAGCCAGAGTGAGGGTCGTTTGTCGGCGGTCTTCAGTGCTTGGTGTTCGAGGTGCTCCATGAAGATGTTGGCGATGATTGGTGAGAGAGGTGAACCCATGGCAGCCCCTTTGAGTTGTTTGTAGAAGTTGGTGCGCCACTTAAAGGAATTGGAGTTAAGGCAGGTGAGGAGAAGGTCGTGGATCTGGTCAGGAGTGAGGTTGGTGCGTGAGGCAAGGTCTGAGTCGGTGAGGAGTCGTTGTCTGATGATATCGCAGGTTTCGGTGACTGGTACGCTGGTAAAGAGTGAGACGACGTCGAAGCTGACGAGTGTGTCGGTGGGTTGAAGCTTGGTCTTGGAGATGATGTCGACGAAATGCTGTGAGTTGGTGAGATGATGGTCGGTGAGGCCTACTAGTGGTTGAAGTATGGTGGCTAGGTGTCGTGCTGTGTTGTAGCTGGGAGATCCGCGGGTGGAAATGATGGGTCGGAGAGGCGTGTCGGGTTTGTGAATCTTGGGTTGGCCGAAAAGGATGGGGCAGGTGCCTGAAGAAGATCGGAGATGAAAGTAGAGTGGTTTGGGTATGATGTCTTTGCGGTGGAGAGCGAGTAGCTTCTGGTTGATCTTCCTTTCCGTGGCTTGGGTCGGGTCGTGCTTGAGTTCTTGGTAGGTGTCCTTGTCCTTGAGTAGGTCGTTGATCTTGTGGTTGTAGTCTTGTTGGTCCATGACGACTGTTGCGTTGCCCTTGTCGGCTTGAAGAATGTGGATGGATTGGTTTTCGCGTAGTTCCTTAATGGCTTGGTGTTCTTCCTTGGTTAGATTGGGTTTGGGTGGCTTGGAGTCGGCTAGGGCGTTGGTCACTTTGCGTCTGATTTCGTCGGCGGCTGTCTTGGAGAGGAAGCGGAGCTTGGGTTCAACTTGCTGGATCACGTCGGAGAAAGGGATCTTCTTGGGGGGGGGACCGCGAAGTTAAGTCCTAGAGCAAAGTACCTTGTGTTGAGGTTGAGTGAGTTGGTGCTTGCTGAGGTTGATGACGGTGTCCTTGTGTCTAGGGTGGCGTGAGTTGTCGGTGGGAGTGGTCTTGGGTGTGGAGAGTTGGTTAAATTTGTTGATGTGCTTGAGTCGGGTCGAGCTGAAGGCTTGGTCGGCGGTGTCCTTGTTGAAGGTGTTGATCTTGTGTAAGTCTTCCGGATTGAGGTGTCGGTCAAGATTGGATTGGGTAGAAGAGATGAGTGTATTGGTGCTGTGGAGTTGGTGCCGGGTGTGGGTGATGCGTTCTCTGGTGAGGGAGATGCTAGCTTGGTGGAGGATGCGCTTGGCCTTAGGTGAGTCGACGGGAGATTTGAGTTGGAGTCCAGTGGGGATGATGTTAGAGTCACGGCAGCGTTTGAGGAAGGTGAGGTGGTTGGTAAGCTTGGCGGCTTTCACTTGGTTGCGTTGGAGAAGTCTAGCGTCGCGTTGAGTCTGCTCCCCGTAGAGCTGGATTAGATGATCTTTGAAGGTTTGCATGGTGGAGCTTATAACGTGGAGAAGGTTTACGGTTCACCATGTGTGTTGGTAGGAGGAAAGGGAAAAGGAAATTAGAAATGGATAGACGAGAAAGGATGACAAGAGAGAAAAAAGAAGAAAATTCTTTCGTGACAATGGGTGAAGTCCTGAAAAGGACTGTAGACCAGATGAGATGAGATGAGAAGACTTGGTTGATGATCGATGGATGAGCAGCGATGGATTGAGTAGCGAAGGTTTGAGTAGATGAGGCTTGAGTAGGAGGTTACTCGACGTTTCGGGCAGGTTGACTGTCCGTCATAGCGAAGGTTTGAGTAGATGAGGCTTGAGTAGGAGGTTACTCGACGTTTCGGACAGGTTGACTGTCCGTCATAGCGAAGGTTTGAGTAGATGAGGCTTTATTATTTATTTATTTATTATACTAAATGAGTAATAGACCAAAATGGTAGTAGACTAATATTGGAGATTATACCAAGTGACTATTAGCTTAAATGGTCAATAGGCCAAACGATAATTCTATATTTTATTACTTTGCCTGATAAATCTATATACTTATCTTGAAACTTCCTAACTATTTTCTGTACATTATATTTGAAATCTTTACTCGCTTTGTTTTGTAAAGGGGCTTTCACACCGGGCCTGCGTAGAGTTGCGTAGTGCGGCGTACCGAGTACCCCGAAATTAGGCTGCGTACTCATGAAAAAAATATAAACCTATTTTTCTGCCTCTCAATCCACTCCACTCCTGTCTGCTGTCCAGAACACTACGCCAGCCTCAAAGGACTTTTCGTAGAACTGGCGTAGGGTAGCGTACTATTGCGTAGGCATGGCGTACAGTAGCGTAGTGTTGCGTAGACTTGCGTAAAAACTGCGTACTTTCTGCGTCCAGTGCTCGACACCGAAAATACGCAAAAAAAAACATGTTTAATTTTTTGCATCAATCTCGCGTACCCCTTTGTGTCCCTCGGCGTACGTAGGCCAGCGTAGGCACAGCGTAGGGCAGCGTAAGCTCGGCGTAGTCGGTACGCCACACTACGTAACTCTACGCACTAGGCCCGGTGTGAAAGCCCCTTAAATGACTCTTGTACAATCTAAATTGTTTTTGATGTAAAAACGTGGAACAATAACCTTCAACCTTCAAGACAAAATTATTTTGAGACGTAGTGGATAGTAGACGGGGTGAGCGTAGACCATAATAATGTCTACCGTGGTTATTCCTACACATTTGGTCAGCTGGTTATTCCCATTATGAGATTAAACTAAGTTGGCAGTGCAGGAACTGGTTGTAGACCAAACGGCACTTAATAGCTATGTTGATCAAAACAAAAAGACTTAAGAGACCTTAAGTTGTTCATATGTTCGGCGCAGCCCATAGGGAATGGGGGTAAGCCCCCCCCCCCTTGTCTGAAAATGTCCCAATGCTAATAGTGACCTTTAAACAAAAATAACAGCTCCATTTCAATTAAACTTGGCAGGAATCATACTTAAGTTAAGGGAAGTTTAAGTTTTTAATTTGGGGGATGTAGCACAGGGGGGTTGGGGCATTCCACACAAATGTCCTAAAGTTAAGTTAAACTTCTTTTCAAGAACCATTGGGTATATTTTAACCAAGCTTAGCAAGAATCATCTTTAAGGCTAGGAAATCTTCAGTTGTTCATATGGTTGGCATAGCCCACGGGGAATGGGGGTCACCCCTCCCCCTCTGTCCAAAAATGCCCCAATGCTAATATTGATATCCTTTTTAAAGAAGAACCCCCTGCTTCATTTCAACCGAAGCTGGCAGGAACCATCCTTTACCCTAAAAGGACTGGGGGCCATAATGCCCCCTTGACAATTTTTGCCGCAAAATTCTGACCGCTGCATTTCATGCCACGCCACTTTTTTACTTTCTCTTTCAGGTCTTACGCATTTTTTGACCCCAAGTTTACGAAAATCGGTCTTACCGTTACCGAGTCTCATGAGCTTTTGTGACCTCATGTCAGACTGAAAACAGAGAATTTTTTGGTTTTGTGTACAAAACAAATAGGAAACAGCATTTCCTCATATTCCTAAATTATCAACTATAATTTCCTATTCAACTGTTATGGTCCAGATAACACCCTGAAACAGCAAACTTGAAAATATAAAAATAAAAAGTTAAAGTTGAAAAGAACTGAAATCGCTTTCAATTTTTTTCTTTCAAAATAATGTTTTTAATGTTTATAAAGAGCTTCTTGCATATAAATTTTATTTCCAAGGAAATAACGATGGATTTTGTTCTTTACGTGATTCTCGAGGTCCGTGCAAAATTTGGTCAATTCGGAGCCATCATGGCCTCCTCCCTCAATACCTCCAAAAAAGCCCAGTCTTTTTAGGGTTAAGGCAAGGGGATTTAAAGTTGTTCATATGGGGAGTAGCCCCCGAGAATGAGGGCAGTCCCCCCAAATGCCCCAAAGTTAATTTATACTTCTTCTCAGGAACCATTGGGTGGATTTTAACCAAACTCGGCAGGAATCGTATTTAAGGCAAGGAGATCTTGCATTGTTTACATGGTGGGTGTAGCTTAAGGGGCATGAAAATCAGCCCCCATGCCTGGATGTCCCCCAAAATGTATTAACTTGTTTTTGAGAAATTACAGCTCCATTTCAACCAGATGTAGCAGGAATCTTCCTTAGGGTAAGGGGATCTAAAGTTATTTGTATAGGGGTGGGGGGGGGGGGGGGTTGAAGCCCCTGGATGGGGGCAGTCCCCAATGCTCCGAAGTTAATTTATACTTCCTATCAGGACTCGGGAGCCATTGGGTTGATTTTAACCAAACTTGGCAGGAATCGTCTTTAGGAAGAGATCTTACGTTGATCATATGGGGGTGTAAACCCGAAGGTTGTGGCAGACTCCCGCACCCCCCCCCATTCCTAAAAGTTCCCAAATCTAATATTAACAACCCCATTGTAACCCTACTTGCCATGACTTATCCTACGGACAAAGGACTTAACGTTATTCAATGGGGAGGAGCCCCCTGGGGATGGGGTTACCTCCCCCATTCTAAAAAGTTAATTTAAACTTCTCATTAACCCTTGGGTAAATTTAACAAAGGCAGGAATAATCACAAAGTGTTCTAAAGATAATTTAAACCTCTGAGATTTGAACAAATTTGCCTGGAATTATTTATAGTACATGGGAATCAAAATTTGTTCATAATTATGGTAGGCATTGCCCATGGGGACTTTGGGGGTCAGTTCCCCCCCCCCCCAATGCCCCCAAGACACAATGCTGGACTCCAATTATAACGGATTCAGGTTAGCGTAAGGCCCGCGGGCCTCTGGGCTACGTTCAACACATAATTTTCATATGGGCTGTGGGATTAAAGGCTTGTAAGTCATAATTTAATTCCTCACTATGCTGGTGTGTTTGATGCTTACCTTGATCTTCGCCTTACATGTACATTGCCGTTTGTTCCTCCTGAACTCGTATTCGAAGCTTTCGAAGCCATCTGCTAGATATTTTTGCTTGACGTAAAAGTAACCTTCCAGGAGAAGCTTTCTCCCACCCCTCTGGCTTCATACCCACTCCATCCTTGTCAAATGTGAAGTTTGACTTTGTGCCACGTGTATTAGATTAAATTTCATTGCAAGACATACCAGAAGACGAATGTTTCAAAACGATGGCGTACCGTTGATCGAATGACGTTTGGGAGCATATTTAGGATGGATGTAGGGAGATTTTAGATAAATATATCTCCAAAATTACAGTTTAGAGCATTCGGATTTATTGCTTTGTTTATCTATTTTCCTCTATATCGCTCTCAAGTTCATTTCAATATTTTCAAAATTATTAAATTCGATGGGGGAGGGGGTGAAGGTTTCCCCATTCCCCCGTAGTTTTGCCACTGCGTAAAGTACGGATTAAATTTCTAGGAAATTTAATAATAGGTTGCGCGCAGATCTATGAGCGAGTATACGCGCTATATCCTGTCGCCAAAAGAAAAGGGGACCCAACAAAGAGAAAATAGGGTGTAAGTTTTCATCATTTATGCATCCTCTGTAATTTTGCTAATCAACTGATCATGTATTTGCCTTTGTATGATCTATTTCATGATCTATCTCATGATCCATTTCATATTGAAGTAAGATATTATGCTTTCTGGTTCAGTAATTATTTCAGAATGAAATTTACCTTCAAGACTTATTAGTATGCACGGTGCTTAAAAATAAAGTAAATAATCTGCTTTGTGGTACATTAATTTCATTTGATTTTGTAGCTTTTCAATCGGCGTGCAGGAAGATGATTTTAGTTACATGAAACTTATTCTAAAAACGTTGATTTTGTGAAAAACAATTATCAAAAACGGTTAGAGCATGTAATTTCATGAAGAAATATCATTTAAAAAATATTAGTGACTTTCTTTCTGGGGGTAGTTGCCGGGGGGGGGGGGTAATTTTCCAGGGTAAATTGTCCTTGGGGGTAGTTTTCCGTGGATTACTTTCCGGGGGTAACTCTCCTGGAGGGGGAGGGGGGTAGTTTTCGGGGGTAATTGTGCTTAGGGGTAGTTTTCTGGGGGGTAATTTTCCGGGGGGGGGGGTAGTTTTCCGGGGGGTAATTGTCCTTGGGGGGTAGTTGTCCCAGAGGGGGGGGGTAGTTTTCCAGGGAGTAATTTTCCGGGGGGGGGGGGAATTTTCCGGGGGGTAATTGTCCTCGGAGGGTGGTTGTCCGTGGGGGTTATTTTCCGGGGGGTAATTTTACAGGGGGTAATTGTCCTTGGGGGTAGTTTTCCGGGGGGTAATTTTCCGGGGGGGGGGTGATTGCCCAGGGGGTAATTGTCCTAGAACCTCAGTGATTATATCTAGGTCAGGTATAATTACACAATTTCTTTAGAAGAAATAGGAATTCATGATTTTCTTAGTAGATGCATGTGGGAAGATGTCCTCAAAAGTTATGTCATAGAGATTCCAATTTGCTTTTGATTAATTACACATTTAAAGATTCACAACTGTTATTGTCTATAAAACTTTCCTCAAACATATAATGATCTGTTTCTCCCGTTGAAAACTCTTCATTAAAACCAGCATTAATGTCAGGGTGGAATCCCCCTTTAAGCGGTATATCCTGGGGAGTGTTTCAAGTGTTTTGTCAGTGATTTGTACCGATAACTGTTATAAGCTACTGAAATTCCTTGAATCTGATTGGCTGAGAGCAAATTTGTCAGTAAAATTCAATGAAAAACGCTTGAAGAAACGCTCTCCATTTCTTTTGTAGCCTCACTCTTGTTTGATCATTTATGATAGTGAGGTCCATTGTGCCAGTGTGGGCCAAGTGCAGCAATTTTGTTTAAAATGAGCTTTTGCTGATTGCTGATGATGGGCATAGACCCCAGTGAAACATGCCAGTTTTGAACTGGCCAACTTCTGTTCAGAATGAGATATGAGTAACCCACTCTCTATGAGGAAGCATGAGCCACTAACCAGTCTTACTTTTAATATATGTGTTATTGACAATTTTTTTGGGGTGAGCTTTTTTATATGTTATGTGTGAACAAGGTTAAACAGACTGCAGATCAGAATATAGAATCAATTGTTTTTTCAAATTTAGATGTAAATAAATGTATATAGATGGGAGAATTTTCTGATCTATTCAAGCATTATCTTTGCTTGCTTTACATAGGAAGTGCATGATTATTAATTGTTCTCATGGAATATTACATTCCTATCTTATGTCTATTAAGCTTTGGATGGGAGCATCGTCTATACCATGCGCACAAATCAGTTGTCTGTGGATGTAACAGGTTTGTTACCAGCGACAGAGTACACTGTAACTGTTGTTGCTGAAGCTGTTCAGCAAGACATAACCAGCCAGAGCGGGGAGCAGACAGCAGTTTTCGAGACACGTGAGTTGACCAAATTCCAGTTTAGCATGTATCTTCAGTAAAAGTTGGGCTTGTCGAATTCATTTTCTCTCTTCCTCTCTCTCTCTCCACTTGTTCTAGATGTTTACATGTTCACATGTTCCTTCAAATGCAATATTGCATATCGTATCCGGACACCTACCCCCTGGACAACTACCCCTAGGATAACCACACTAAAAAGTTACCCCATTGGTGTTAAAAAATAACACCAAAATGTGTTAAAAGGGAACATGGTCGTCTGTGGTGTAAACCATTACACACCATGAGTGGTTAGATTTTGCTTGATACATGTGTTATGTTTTACACATCTAATGTGTAAAATGTTAACACCAAAGGGTGGGGTAACATCTTACCCCAAAACGACCATGTTCCCTTTTTTACCCCATGCTGTGCAACGTTTAACCACTACCAGCCTGTGTAACAATTCACCCCGCAGCTGTGTTATTATTTTACCCCTTAAGTGGTACAGAATTTACCCCATACTTTTTACCACACCCCAATGTGTCACTTTTTACACTAAATGTCTACACCAGGATGAGTTGAGACTACAAGACAAATGCACAATGAAAATTATGTTTTGTTAAACTTGCATTTTAATAAGCATGGAAAAAGTTTAAAAAAAAAACAGATTTTAAACTACAGTATTTATATATGATCAGAAAGGTTGAATTATTTACATATAATTTACATATAATTATACTCTAAATGCTGGAATGTGGATCAATCACAATAAAAGTAACAATATACAAGCTTCTTTTTTTTTACAATTTGGTCAATTTTCCAAAAGAAAAGGGCGAAAACCTGGATGTATGTTTCTTGTTTTGTGAATTTGTTGGAAAAAAAACACTAACTTCAAACATTTTGATATAGTTTTGACAAACGCATTTCCTCTTAAAACTTGCATCTCAATAATGGAAAACAAAACAAACTACAAAACAATGTTACAACAGACTTTCCAACTATATAACATGATCTGAAAGGTTGATTTTCACATAACAAATGATTTACATATAATTTAGACATAATTATATTATAATGGTGGCGTCACACTATAGATACTTAGGAATAAATCTGGACAAAAATTGAGCTAACTGCATGGCATTTTTGGCTGGCTATGAAAGTATTGGTGCACACGTGTAAATCGGGAAGTTCCGCCCGGGGCTCCTCCGCCGGCCTTCGCGGCGGAACGCAACATCAAACATCCACTTCCAATGTGCAATCAACTCTGAAATGTGCTCTGGGTCTATAACATAGCTTCTGATGCAATAATAAAATTAATATAATGAAAATGTGAATGTTTTACAATTAAATGAAGAGATGACATCGGCTGGCATCCCCCACGATCTCAGCAACGACTCCATGATGACGATGAACTGTAGTGTAGCTTCACCACTGCACTGCATGTGATCGTACCCGGCCGCGTTTCGCGCCTATATACACACACTAGAACTATGAACATGGCAAACAAAGAAGCGGACAAAATATACAGCTCCTCATTGTACCTGGTTCTGGTAGACAAAGAACATCCCTTCATTGCTAATGCTATTATGTAAAAAAATGTAGAACAGGTGTCACATGCATATTCACGGTTCTACTTATTTTACATAATAGCAATGAAGGGATGTTCTTCTACCAGAACAATAATTGTGGAGGGTACAATGAGGAGCTGTATATTTTGCCCACTCTCTTTTGTCATCGTGTCCAAGTGTGTTGATGATTACCACAAATGGGGTAACATTTTGACATGTGGACGAAGTTTGACCAGAATCGGGTTTCTTTTTTACCGCGGTGCAGGTGTAAACGTTTAACTCGCATGCTGTGTACCCTTGTTTCATGCTTCTACACAGATATGTGTACATTTTGACACATATTCTTACCACAACTGTTTAACCACATGTTATTTTACCACCTGTTCTAAGAGTGCACCCTCTAGGACAACTACCCTAGGACAACTACCCCCTAGGGGAACCACCCCCTAGGACGACTACCCCCCGGGACAATTACCCTCTAGGATGATTACCCCCGACTAAATACCCCTAGGCAACCACCCCCTAGGACAACTACCCCCGGACAACTACCCCCCGGACAACTACCCCCTAGGACAACTACCTCCGGACAGCTACCTTCTAGGACAACTACCCCTCGGACAACTATCCCCTGGACAACTACCCCCTAGGACAACCACCCTCTAGGACAACTACCCCTCGGACAACTACCCCCCTGACAACTACCCCCCCCTCCCGACAACTACCACCTAGGACAACCACCCTCTAGGACAATTACCCCAGACGCGTATTTTTTTCTGTCAGGAGAGGGCAGTATTTGAGCGTCAAGAAGCCCCGTCAAGAAGACTTTGAGAGAGAAACTACAACTTTAAGACTTGTATTTCTCTCAGTTTCACCTTACTTTATTTCAGCAAAAGAAAATTTTGTCAATGATAATTTACTAAATTTTTCATGAATATTCATGCCGATTAAGTCTTGACGGAATAAACCGTATTGTCACCCCTCTTGACGCTCAAATACTGCCCTCTCTCGTCGGGTGGCTGAAGTCCTGACAGAAAAAAATATAGCCCCCCGGACAACTACCCCCTAGGGCAACCACCCTCTAGGACAACTAACTACCCCCCCCCCCCCCCGGAAATCTACCCCAGGACAACCACCCTCTAGGAAAAATACCCCAAATTGGACTTAACATCACATTGAACAAGATTGTGCTCGTTCGCTACGCTCGCTCGCCAAAATAGAATTAATATGGCCTTTATGCTATGGTCAAACGGACAGATACGCGCGATACGCATGTCTGCGGATGTGCATCCGTAAAAATCCGTAGAAATCCGCAGCAATCCGTATCATGCGTATCATCCGTAAGTGCATCCGTAAAAATCCGTGGGAGTGCGCAGGAATCGAGGTCTTCCGCGAAAAAGTTTTGAAAATCTCAAAATTATTTTAAATTTCCCGCGCAAGGTCTTTTGCGCAGAATTTAGGTAGAATTTGCGTATTGTTCCGTATCATGCGTATTGATCCGTATCTTTGCGTATTTTTGCGTAAAACGTCCGTATCCATCCGTAACCTAATTCGCAGGATCCGCAGACATACGCAGATCCGCAGCGTGAATTTTGAAAATCTCAAAATTCTGCTGCGGATGAAATATACGTAAGCATCCGCAAAATATACGTTATCCATACATAAACTACGTAACTCATACGTATCGTCCGTAAGTCATCCGTAAGTCGTCCGTGACATGTGTCAGCGGGTTGGCAGCGGATGGGCTCATCAACAGGTTTTACCCGTAACATCCGTAATTCATACGTAACATCCGTAATTCATACGTAACATCCGTAACTAATCCGTATCGTCCGCAGAATATAGGTAACTTTTGCTCAAATTTGCGTTATTTGGGGGTAAAAATTACGCATTTTCATTATCCAAATATACGCAGGCATCCGCAGGTCCGTAACATGGCCGTGTGACTGTAGCATTAGCAAAATTTCTGCCCCGACCTGCAACAATTAATATGGCCTTTAGCCAATAGCACACTTTTGAGACACTTAAGATTATTATGAAACAACACAATTTTGACACTCTCATTTCATTGGAATTTGGGGCCCCCTATTTTTGGAAGAAATTTTTTTTTTTCAAAATTCTGACAAATTTCGGCAAAATTCGACAAAATCCTGTATTAAAATACCTGACACTAAGAAAAAAAAATGGGAAAATTAATTGAAAAAGAAAGAAAATCATGTATACACACGACATAATTTCCCGGAATTAATGTTTTTTGTATGTTTCACTTTCTGTGTATTATTTCAGTAACTATTATTATTAAGAGGAATCAAAAGACATACATCAGTTTTAATTGATTATGCGCTATACAAATGACAGTTATAATTATCATTTGAGGCCATAGATTCTGTCTGAATTTTACTCGCAAACCGTTGTAGATTGTTATTTTAAGTTCGCCTTTTTAACTATCTTATCAGATAGTAAGCCACGTGCTCATGACACTCGTAGTGTTAGCACTTCTTGGGCCCTTTTTCAAGGTGTGCGATTAATGATATTTGGAGGGCTGCCTATTAATGGCGTTCGCCCAGTTCCTTCATCTCTTGCTACCTTAGGGATGTCCCTGCAGGAGAGGAATTATTTGCGTCAGCCACCTTGAAGGCGGCTGTGTCTTCTCTGTAATCCTGTTCCCTTCTTCACTTAAAACATGCCACCCGGTTTGAATGGGTGCTAGTCTAGCATAATAGGTAGGTATATATGATTTATTGCAGTGAATTTGTAAAATCAACACTGATTTTCTTATTTAGGCTACTAGATAAATCTATATACCTACCTATGACCCTCCCTCCTTCCCCTCGCCTTGCAAGCAACATGTTTTACTCTTGGGGTTGCTCGCAATAGAGGAAGATGGCCGTTGCGTATTACTGCGGGTGAGTGGCGAAGGGGATAACAATGGGATTACGGGGGGTGCGCACAATATTGTGACTCATTTGTGTTAAAGTTCTCGAACGGGTAGCGTAGTCAAGGGACTAGCATAATAGGTAGGTATATAGATTTATCTAGTAAATAAGAAAATCAGTGCTGATTTTACAATTTTGTCATAATCACTTGATAAAGGCACCAGGAAGTGTCCAAAATTTGTGACAGGTACAAAAATAAATGTTGGATTAAATCATGAAATGGCTTTTGCTTTATGTAATATATGAATGAATGATTTGAAGATTCTAAAATTCACATGAGGTAGAGGTATACAGACTCCCCCCCCCCCTTGTGTTATGATTGGTTAAAGCATTTATTAACAGTGAGAAAAAGATTGATTGAGTTTACCGGTAAGGCTGATTTGCTCCTTAACTCTTTAAAAAGCCTGTTGATACAATTGAGCCGTTAATAGATAAGACGTTAAATGGTGGTACCGTGTAGAGGAGAGTCACGGCCACCTTTGCAAGCTAAGAATCCTCTTTGTTGTAGAGTAGGGAGAAACATCCTTATCAGTTATCCCGGGAGGGGAGACCTGTGGGTTGCACTGATTCAATTTGCTTTTCCCTTCCCGGGCGCAGGTGATGCCAAATGATAATAACCAGTCCGACCATTCCTGCATATAAATAAGTACCGGTACATACATGTAGGTACTTTTTTCTTTTTGTTACAGTCCAGGCCGTTGTTTCATTGGATTCAATCACCACCAACTCAGTGCGTGTCCTAGGAACAGCAGACACACAAACGATCTTGTATACTCCCGGTGATGGCACATTTACTTCAGGATCTTTAGCAACAAATGGAGCAACAACTCTAAGAGGTTTGACCCCCGGTCAAGAGTACACTGTAACCATTCGAGTAGGATCTAATGCTGTTGATCAAGTATCATTCTTCACATGTAAGTCTTTAAAGGAGTACTCCGGCCTGAAATTAATATGAATTGAATAAATAGAGTAAAATTAAACAAACAAATCACTGAAAATTTCATCGAAATCGGATGAAAAATAATGAAGTTATGGAATTTTTAAGTTTTGCATTATTTTGGTAAAACAGTGATATGCACGTCATCATGAATATGCAGTGAGTGAGCTGATGATGTCATATCCCCACTTTTTCTTTTGTATTTTATTATATGAAATTGCAATTATTCAAATTTTCTGCTCCAAGCTTATAACTAAAAGGACTGACTCCTTATTTAATGTGTAAGTTTATCATTGCTGTAACCTATTTTGTTACAAGGGAGATATTTTTTATAGACATGTATGAAAAAATGAAATAATGAAGATTTCATGTAATATAGTTAAAAAAGGTAAGTGGGGACGTGACATCATCAGCTCACTCATTACATATTCATGATGACATGCATAGAACTGTTTCCCAAAATAATGCAAAACTTAAAAATTCAATAACTTTGTTATTTTTTATCGGATTTCGATGAAATTTTCAGTGTTTTGCTTGTTTACTCTATTCATTCAATTAATATTATTTTTAGGCCGGAGTACCCCTTTAACATACTGTCATTTCTACCTCTAACTTTTATCCAGTCCCTTTAATTGTACTATTTATAAATAGTTGTGGGCCAGGGGCACATTGCCAAGTATTCTCTCTGATGAGCAGGGGGAAAAAAGAAGAAAGAAACTAAAAAGCAAGATCATGAAATTTTGAGGGGAGGGGGGGGGGGGGGGGGGGGGGGGGTTATATAAGGAAGCAAATTTTGTGCGCATTTAAGAAGATTTTGTATAATAGTTAGGTTAGGTTTTGCTGGGTAAAAAGCAGGAGGGAACACATGCTTCCTGTCCCCCCATCACCACTGATCCATTATGAGTTCATAAAATATGTGAGAAAGGAAGTAGACCAAAATTTTTTAAATAGATCAAGAATTCTCCTTCCGACATTATTTGACGCTTTAAACTCCCTTAAAATTTATGCTGTGGCAGACAAGTATTGCATAACCCTAGTGTGCTTGACATTTGTTTTAATGCACCGATACGTGAGTAGTCACCAGCATTACTTGCACATATTTTTTCCCAGCCCAACTTATTGCCATTGATTTACTCGCAAAATAGTTTTTATTTTGTTGCGTCAGTTTAAGGCATGTTCAAATAAGCCGAGGTGAACTGCCTTAAAAAAATCCATGGGATTTTAGACGTACTCATGTGCTTCACCTTTCTGTGTTTCATAACACACATGTACGTGAGAATGCGTAGGCCCTTTGTTGTGCAATGCATCCCCACTTGCCATTCAATTAATAAAAAAAAAATGCCATTTTTTTGCGTCGGTTTACTGAGGCATATGTGAACGAGCCTTTACTGTGTGAAGAAGCCGTAAGTCTGTTCTTCATATGATTTCTTATTTCTTATCAAACTTTTACAGTACCTGGGGTAGCTCAAGACATCACCCTCGGTCCAGGTGACCCTGATACAAGTTCTGTCTTGGTGGAATATAGCTCTCCTTCCACGGGATTGCACGATGGTTACCGCATCACCTACTCAGGAGCATCGGT
Organism: Heliocidaris erythrogramma; assembly: GCA_025617745.1. Taxonomy (NCBI): domain Eukaryota; kingdom Metazoa; phylum Echinodermata; class Echinoidea; order Camarodonta; family Echinometridae; genus Heliocidaris; species Heliocidaris erythrogramma. The sequence continues at coordinate 12,971,848 of CM046873.1, read as the reverse complement.
AGGAGCAGATGGGAACGAACCGTCTCCTATCGTGGTAGATCCAACCTCAACTACGACGACTATCACTGGTCTTACTCCAGGCGTAGTGTACACTGTGTCTGTACTGACCTTCGTGAATGATGAAAGCACTTTCAGCAGTCTTACATCACAAACCATTACCACAGGTGAATGTCTCAATATTTATGCGAAATTGTTTTGTAATGCATGTACATTTCATAAAGATAGCAGCTTTTAATAGATACAAAACGTAATTATGATAGTCGGTTTGTATAAACACCACACGCGTCTGACGCTCACCAATAGACCTGTTTACTAAGTGATTCAAATTTATGGATGTTTCTTTCCTTGGGACCTAGTAACGAGGTATTCCATTAACTTGTTATTAATGAATGAACTATGCTATGTCTGACAAGCCTCTGGCAAGCTTTCCGGTTGTCAAGAACAACCTTTGTTTCAAAAGTATGCATAAAATTTGAATCACTTAGTAAACAGGTCTATTATTACCCTGGCTGACTGCTCTTACGGTGCTCTAGCATTTCGAGGAATGAATTCCTGCCAGGTATCCATTTACCTTACCTAGGTAAAGTATGGCAAATGTAGATTAATGTCTTGCCAAATGACGCTAGTGCTGTGCCAGGGATTTGAACCACGACTTATGCACTAGACCACATCACCCGTACATAGAGTAGAAACAAAGAACAATATAACTTAAGTCTTTCAGTGCCGATGTCATGTATATGTGACAGATAAATTTACTGCAATAAATCATATATACCTACCTATTATGCTAGTCACTTGTCTACGCTAACCCGTTTGAGAACTTAACACAAATGTGTCACAATATTGTGCGCACCCCCGTAATCCTATTGTTCTCCCCTTCGCCACTCACCCGCAGCAATACGCAACGGCCATCTTCCTCTTTTTTGCTTGCCCCCGTCGAGTTAGGATGTCGAGTCATGGCGCTCCTGAAATCTGGTCTTTTCGTATCTTTTCAGCGCGCTTTCTCGCTCTTAAAAGCACTTTTCTGTACTTATTTTCGTCTAAGATTATAGTACTCTTGTGTTTTTATGTCACTCTTGCCGTTTGCAAGGGATAATTTTGATTCCTTTCCAGGCAAGTTATTTTCCTTTTCACGGCCAGCCCCACGTAGTTATTTCTGTGTGTCTTGCTGGTGTTTCCGTTTGACCCGATCCGTTTTCGGTTCGGTGTTTGTTTTATACGGTTTTTGTCTGTGGAAATTTGTGCGTATCCCCAAATTTTAGGATTTATTATTACCTGCACTCTTTTAAAGTATTTCATATTTTTGTATACTTTATTGTCTGTTTTATTGCAGCATTATGAGTTCGGAAGAAGAAGCTGCTAGGTCGCGGAGACCTGCTTCTTCCGAAGAGTCGTCTAGCAAGACGACTCGGCCTTCTAGAACTCTCCTGAGTTCGGGGTGGGTGGCGTCAAGCTCTAGTGGTTTGGATATCACAAATCCAATCCCCCGGTCGCTCAGACCAGAAGGGGGGACGTCTGTTTCCCGCACGGTAGCGATGACTCGCATAAATCCGCTAGGGGAGACGCGTGCCACTACTGCAGGGCAGCTCACGGGCACCGCCCATGTTGGTCTGGGTTCTCAAACCCTAGCCCCCGGCCGATGCCAAGTGGGGGAGCGAGTACTACCCGGGCTGTTGATCCAGCTGATAGGGAGACTCGAGCCAACAATTATGGGCGCTCTACGGAGCAACAGGTGCGGTCACCTGAGTGCGCGACTACTAGTGCTCTCCTATTGCCGCCCGCGGGCGGAACAATAGCGAGTTCACATACTATTAGTAGTCGATGGGCGAATACTGGGACCTCGTCCCAGTCTGCCCTCGCACTAGGCGCCTCAAGCGCCCGGCCCATGGCTGTAGCATCTTCTTGTTCAGCCAGTATGGGTAATTTGTGTGCGACTTTGGGTACATACCCTCAGCGCACTTCTCCCCTAGAGGGAGGCGGGCATCCCTCTGTGGAGGGTTTGGTTCGTGTTTCCGAAGCTGTTTCGGAGAACCGCCCGAAGTCTGTCAGACGCCCTAAGAAGCGGGTCACGGCTTCGGCTCCTGTTGAGCCAGCTAAAAAGAAGCCTAAGAAGGGGTCTAAAAGAAGCAAGGCTTTGCCTGCCTCTTGCCCGTCTGACCCCTCTCAATCTGAGATGCTCAGCATGATGCGGGTTTTTGCCCAACGACAGGGTTGGTCCCTCTTACCAGATACCACAACCCCTGCTTCTGTCCCTCTTCCGGGGTCTGACATTGAGACTAATCAGCCTTTTGTGCTTGATTCCTCATTGTCTGAGACGGGATCTCTCGTGCCTCCTATACTCGCAGCCTTGGGGCTCCGCCGGGTAAGGAGACCTATAGTAGTCCGCCTGTTTCGGCTTTTGTTCGTGGACCATTGTCCCAATCAATTCAAGCGGAACCAGATTTGGATGTGGCTTCTCAAGCTTCGGTTTCTGAATCGACATTGTTGGAGCAGGCAGAGCCTCAATCGCTCTCCCTTTGTGGGGTAGAGGCGATTGCTTTGTTGTCCAAATATCTCCCTGAATTTCAGTCAGCCCGCGCGCAGGGTTCGACTTCGCGTTGGTTCAGGCAGCAAGATTCCTCCGAGGGTATTTCTCTCGCGGAGGATTTCAAGGCGGAATATGACCGCATTGAATCAGCGCTCCTTGTTAGGCGCCCTGTTTCGATTAAGGGTAAGGCCTTTGCCTTTGGTTCCCAAGATCAAGACAGCTTTTTCAAGGCTAAGTCTCTCTCTCCGGAGATTTTAGCGGTTGGTCGACGTCTGTGTGCGACCAATCCGCTTACTTCTGCTTCCTTTAAGTCTGAGGATAAGCGTTGGAGCAATGTTGAAGGCCAAGTCAGAGCAGGTATGCGCTTGGCTGCTTTTCAAGGTTTTCTCTCCGACCTCAGGTCCAGGGCGGAGGAGTTGAATGTCACTGATGGTGATAAGCTGGTTATTGATGACCTGCTGCACACTCTTTTTAGTTTGCAGTGGTCACAACTTTCCAGTGCGGCTGCTTCGGTTACGTACCGTCGCAGGGTTTGGGCCCTCTCTGCCCTCGGGGTTAAGGAATCTGACATCGCGTCACTTCTCCGGGATGTCCCGTCTCGGGGTCCTTCGCTCTTGGCGGTCAATTTCAGAGGGAGATTGATGCGCGGAAGCAGATCACTGAGATGACTAAGCAGTTCCGCGCTCCCTTTAAGCCGACGCGGGCCCCTGCCCGTCGGAGGCCTGTTGCTCCCACTTCGGGACAACACAGTCGTGTTTCAGAGGGAGATTGATGCGCGGAAGCAGATCACTGAGATGACTAAGCAGTTCCGCGCTCCCTTTAAGCCGACGCGGGCCCCTGCCCGTCGGAGGCCTGTTGCTCCCACTTCGGGACAACACAGTCGTGTTTCTGGGGGCCTGCCTGCTGAGTTTCAGCCAGTTCCTTCTCGTGGGAGAGGGGGGCGTGGCAGAGGCTCTTCGAGAGGTACTCGTGGCTCCCTGCGTGGCAAGGCGACGGCTTCGCACAAGGCTAAGCCTAGTCTTTGATGGTCTTCCCCGAGCGCTTGTTCAATCCGATATGGTAGGTGGCCGACTTCGTTCTTTTCTCCCGGCTTGGGAGGCCATCTCCGGGGACGCATTCGTGCTCTCTGTAGTGCGAGACGGATTCTTCATAGATCTATCCGCCTCGCTCCCCGGAGGGGCTATAAGGTCTCGTTCACCTCCCATGTCTGCCCTGGCTCGTTGTCACGCCTCAATGGAGATCAAATCTCTGTTGAACAAAAGGGCTATAGAAAGGGTGAGAGACCGACCGTCTCTTTCCCTTTCTCCGATCTTCGTTATTCCCAAGCGCTCGGGAAAACTTTGTTTGATACTGAATTTGAAAAGAATAAACAAATTCATTCCTTCAGTGCATTTTCGGATGGAAACTCTCGCCTCCATTCTCCCGTTGATCAAGAGGAAGGACTACGCGATCTCGATAGATCTCAAAGATGCGTATTTCCATATCCCCATTCATCGCGCTTCGCGCGATCTTCTGGGGTTTTCCTTCCTCTCAGAGATTTTTCGCTTTCGCGCTCTTCCCTTCGGGCTGCGCCCAGCCCCTCGGGTATTTACGCAGGTTGTAGCCGTCTTGGCAGCCTCGCTGAGGCGCCGCGGCCTTCGGCTATTTTGCTATCTGGACGACTGGCTCCTCTTAGCGGAGTCGCACGATCGTTTGTTAGACTTTCGGAATCAATTAGCTCGGCCCAGTCGAGACAGGATTCTGACTATTGTCTCTGCGGCTCGCAAGCTCATTCTGGCCAGAAAGGTCAGGGCCAGACAGTGGCTTCAGTTCTTAGGTTATCTAGCCAGTCTAGTCGATGTTCTAGAGGATGGCGATCATGCCCGTTGCCTTTTTCATCCCCGGTCAGGAAACTTCATTGCGGATTTTCTATCCCGGGGCAGGTGTCTTCCATCAGAATGGAAGCTCCATCCAGAGGTCTTTTCCTGCATTTGCAGTTGCCTGGGCCCACTGGAGGTGGACCTGTTTGTGTCATCTCTGAACCACCAGCTTCCGAAGCACTGCTCACGTGTTCGCGACCGGGAGGCTTGGGCTCTGGATACTTTCTCTTTCAGTTGGGAGAATCTTCGAGGCCTTTCCTCCCTTCCAGCTGATCCCGCGAGTCTTGCAGAAGATCAGGGAAGATCAGGGAAGATCAGGGAAGATCGGACTCGGGTGCTTGTAATAGCTCCTTTTTGGCCCAGGGGGATTTGGTTCCCGGAGTTAGCGAGCCTTATTGTGGCTCAACCGTTCCTTCTTCCGCTAAGAGCGGATCTGGTGTCCTCTCGGACCACAGTCCGGCGTCCCTTCATTTGACTGCTTGGCCCCTGTCGGGGAATCTGCAAGACAGTCAGGTCTCTCTGAAAGGGCCGCTGACTTTTTAATGTCCAGTCGTAGAGTCTCTACTAGGGAAATTTATAATTCCCGTCTTTCAGTCTTTTTCCAATGGTGTAAAGCGCGGGATCAAACCCCGTCTAAGGCTCCTATTGGTTCAATCGCGGATTTTCTAATCTCGCTGTTTGACAAAGGGAGGTCCATCTCTACTATCCGAGGCTACCGGTCTGCGATCGGCGCCATTCATTCGGGGTTTTCGGATGGTTCGGGGATTTCTAATTCCCCGCTGTTGAGTGGATTGATTCGGTCTTTCTTTCTGAAACGTCCCCCTCGTTCTCAGTTGGTCCCGTCTTGGAGTTTGCCTCGGGTCCTAGAAGCCTCCTAGCCAAGCCTTACGCTTCACCATCTTACGGTAAAGACGCTCTTCCTGGTAGCCATTGCCTCTGGTCAGAGGCGCAGTACCCTTCATGCCCTCTGTCTTACTCCTGGCCATGTTCGTTGGGAGAGAAAAGGCGTTAGATTGATTCCTAAAGCTTCTTTCATTGCCAAGAATCAGACGGCTTCTTCTGGCCCTGTTGAGATTTTTCTTTGTCCGCTATCTGACTTTTCGTCAGTGCGTTAGGACAAGGTTTGGTGTCCTGTTAGAGCTCTCAAATGGTATATTGATAAGGCTAAGTCATGTCGCAAAGATGATCAGTTGTTCCTGATCACTCGAGAGCCTTTTTCTCCTGCTTCTCTTGATTCCATTTCTAGATGGATTGTCGAGGCTATTAGGGCCGCTGGCACAGAGGCTCTTTTGTCAGATAGTAAGCCCCATGCTCATGACACTCGTAGTGTCAGCACCTCTTGGGCTCTGTTTCAAGGTGTGACGCTTTTTGATATTTTGAAGGCTGCTTATTGGCGTTCGCCCAATTCCTTCATTTCTTGCTACCTTAGGGATGTCCCTGCAGGTGAGGCAATTTTTGCGTCAGCTACCTTGAAGGCCGCTGTGTCTTCTTTGTAATCCTGTTCCCTTCTTCTCTCAAAACATGCCACCCGGTTTTCGAATGGGCGCTAGTCTAGCATAATAGGTAGGTATATATGATTTATTGCAGTAGATTTGTAAAGTCAGCACTGATTTTCTTATTTACTATATAAATCTATATACCTATGCAAGCAACATGTTTTTCTACTTTGGGTTGCTCGCAAAAGAGGAAGATGGCTGTTGCGTATTGCTGCGGGTGAGTGGCGAAGGGGAGAACAATAGGATTACGGGGGGTGCGCACAATATTGTGACACATTTGTGTTAAGTTCTCGAACGGGTTAGCGTAGTCAAGAGACTAGCATAATAGGTAGGTATATAGATTTATATAGTAAATAAGAAAATCAGTGCTGATTTTACAAACTTGTCATTTTCATTCACCAATTGCTCAACCACAGGAAAGGTGGTCAATGTATATAACAATTTTGAGCATAAATAAAGCATTCTAAATATATGATTATCATTATATGCTACCATAGAAATTTTCAGAGAAAATTGCTAAATTTTTAAAAAGATATTCCCTTATTTCAACATTAAACAATAGTAAACAACTGAGAAACCAAAATATAATGGACAAAAAAGAAACTCAAATGCAATTTCTAATAATTCTACAAGTTTTGAACACAATATTTTGTAAAATAATAGATGGTATAATGAAGTGCAGATATTTGAAAAGTAAGCATTGATCACATTTTGGTAAATTTTGAAGAGAGCTAAACCCCTTGGCACATAAAGAGTTGAATAAGAAAAAATGATATTTTCCTCAACAGTAACAGAAATAGAAACAGAAACAGAAAACATGGAAAAGGTGTTTGGAGTATGTGAAACCTGAAACTTCTGCATTTGTACAGCTTTTGTAAATCCCTACCAAGGCTTTTGCCTCTAAGCCTCTTTTAGTCATGCTCGCCTGCCCTGCAAATATTATCTCATGCCTAAGAGGCTCATCGATAGAGAAAAAAAAATTCTTTAGGGAATTGGCTTTTTGCACCTGTAGGCCTAAATTAAACTTTTTTTCTTAATATTTGGTCATGAAATTCCCCCTTAAATGTTTTTTTAAAATGGGGCTTACTTCGCACTAGTAAGCATGTAGGGCCTCAGAGCTTCCCGGCCCTTACGTGGACCCGATCGACTTGCGATGTCGTGCTTGTGATGTCATGGATTAGCACCTCACGTACACTAGTAGTCATTGACCTGGTCTCTTGCCCAGCCAGTTGCTGTCCTTGGCATCTCTGGAATCTTGCAAGTAATCAAGATTTGCTAAACTTTCACTCTATAAAATCATTAAATGACTGACAATCTTGCCTTTTTCAATTAACAAAGTCTTTTGTTACAAAGACTTTGGTCCTGAACAATATGCAAAAGCTTCTGGGTCCTAAATATCCACACACATTTCTTGTTTTTATTATAGCTAGTGGAGCTGACGCCAGTTTCTATGTCTTCTCAAAGACAACCGATTCTATTGTCATCAAGTTTGCTCTTACTGGGACTAGCTATTCAGCAAATGCCAATATGCGAAATGGACCGTCATCAGCGACTGGTGTTCGATCAAATGGGCAGTTCACCTTCAACGTATTAACACCTGGCAAAGTCTATGATGTAACACTTTTAATTGACCGTGCTGGTCAAAGCTCTGCCTCCACTTCACAGACGGTGCAAACACGTAAGCCTGTAATTTTTTTTCTCATGTAGTGTAAGAATTACTATATGTCCTAGTCAAAGCTTTGTGTCCATTCCAAAGACAGTGCAAACACATTTTTAGTGCTACATGGTTCTAAAAAGGTGTAATGTCTTTGAAAACAATATACAGGGCTGCAAATTTTGTCGACAAGTTGAAAAAAATTGCCAATTTTGATAAAAAAAACAATGATTTTGAACCTTTCAATGTGTTGCCAAGTTAAGGATTTCAAAGCTTATTCTCTTTTTTAAAATTCCTGGCATCATACGCAATATGGCCTTGCAACAAAAATGGACATAGGTTATGCAGAAATTTTTGCTCTTTCCACGCATGCATCTGGTATATTTTTTAGAACTTTGAATCAAAAGTTATTGAGCCAAATCACAAAATGTGGTCAATTGTCTTGAAAGGGTTAAGCCTGTAATTTCTTATGTTATATAGTTCAAGGGAGATTTCTAGATCTTCTGTCAATGGAAAGTAACTGTATGGTTTGGAAGAGCATCATGTACAACTTGCCAGTAAAGGTTCTGAAATTTTTTGTAAATGCAGTCAGCGACACGGTTAATACAAGAGCAATTTACTGAGCTGGGGCAGATCCACAACAAACAAATGCAGGCACTGTGATTGTGTTGAGACACTTAGGCTTCTTACGGAAAGTTTTGTCACCGTTTTCACCGCGGCCAAAGTTAAAAAGGCCGATTAGCGGGATTATCTCCCGGATCTTGTCATATCCATCGGCGACTCTAAGAAGTCGCCGTTCAGCGGGATTAGCGCGAGCTTTTGTTTAGAGACCCACCCTGCGATTCCTTCGATTTCGCCGACTTCCTGTTCTTTATTTTTGTTCTGCCTTGAAGGAAGTTGTATATTTAGTGTTTTGAAAGAGCGCCACTTACGGTTTAAATGGTGACTCATTCTGCTTCATTTTGCTTCTTATTTTCTTTGGAAAAAGTACGAATGTATTGAAGTCTCCGTCAAAGTACCGTACGTATCATTTGTCATAGTTTTCTGAGAAAAAAAATACCTAGGTTTGTGCCATGACAAAGTCGGCCCCTAACATTTAATTTTCCCACATCGAGCCCACCACAAAAATATATAGTAATGATAAACGACATAAAAATTAATACACGAATAAATAAAGGACGGACAACTATTCAAAATATTGCTTTATGTTCCAAACCAAAAAAAACCCTCAACTAATAACAATAAAAATCCAATCCCAAAAATACATTGTGTAGTTTCCAAGCAATGCAATTATAAATTCACTTTCACATGTTAATAGCTGTTGTATGTAGCCGTCATGGCTGCGAATAAAAAAAAATGAAATTGAAATATCACAACGAAAAACTTAATGTTTTCGAGTTAAGACCGGATTTCTGAATATAAATACAACTTTACTTTTGCATGGGTCGCGGAACCAGAACTGGGGACGGGGCCTGGGGGCTGCAGCCCACCCCTCCCCCCTCCAACCTTTTTTGAGTAAACACATTTCATAAAATGTATGAATTAGCTTAATATATTATCATTAATGAGTGAAATCAAATCAGCCCGACACACACACACTTTCAAAAACGCCCCTGTGTTGAAAGAGTAGCCTTTCTTTCTTTCTTGGCTTTGCCCTATATTTTTAACGTTTTCGTTATATATGTCAACAACATCTATTGGGTAATTCGGAATAATATTAAGCACACTTTATTCGAGTGCATGAATTAAAAAAATATTACTTAGTGCTTTGGGTAATGTTGTTACAAACCAGCATGATTGGGCAGTTATATAATGAGCGCTTTATTGAAATTAAAACATTATCGATGTGTTTTATTTTTTGAAATATCGATCTCGATCAGCCGTCTGGTCTTAAAAGTGAACTCCAAAATATGGGGAAAATGGGGAGAAAAGTGATTCGATAAGTCCGTTTGTTGTATTAAGAGGGATCGAGTAAAAGAGCGAGAGAGCGAGGTAATAATTATTAAAGTTATTAAGAATTCCGGAACGATTACAAACTTTCGTGATTGCGCCTGTCCCCGGATAAGGTTGTTGACTTTGATATGTACGTCGTTAACCTTCATAAGGATCTTTTTCATCACCATGTTTGGTGAGATGCCCTGTCCCATAGGAAACTGTAAGTAACATTAAAAATACATGTAGATTGATGTAGAAGATGGATGGCATAAAGAGAGGGAGAGGGTGGAGTGAGGTGGCAGAGAGACAAGGGGGACTGGGTGGCAGGGAAAGAAAGAGAGAGACTGTCAGGATGAAGGAGAAATTGACCCTGTCTCGGAGAAGTGGAAGTCGTGAATTCGTGAATGCTTTATAGGTCGATTCACATTTCACCCCCCCCCCTTGTCCCCCGCAATTTTGAGATAAAGATAACGGCTCGTAGAAAACAATTTTTTAGGCGGAAAGTTATAGTTATTTGGACGTAATACTGCACCGTATGTAACAGGGGTGGGTACAGGGAGGGGAGTCCCCCCCCCCCTTCCCGCGCGAAGCGCGAAAGCTCCGAAGTTTTAGCATCTTTTTTTTTGGCGGAATATTAGTTCACCGCCCTGGCTGCTTTTCAGTTATTTGGGGCGCAATACTGCATTGTATGTAACAGGGCTGGGTACGGGTCGTAAAGCCGTAACGATTATAATGTTTCTTCACTCCCCTATTTTTCTTTCTCTCATTTGCGTTTGCGCCCCCTTCAAGTGTTTCCTAGTGCACGTGCTCGCCTCCCCCCCCCCCCCCCCCCAGACACACCACTGAGCGAAGAGACCGAGCAGGGGTGTGAGGGAGTATCCCTCTCCTACATCAGGGAATCTGTCTATAAAACTTGCATTTTAAAGCATACCAAAATGTTTTTAATGAAACAATGCGAGTGAACTAATTTTCTTCAATATTTTCGTATTGAACTTATGGCATTTTTTTATTTCCTTTCTTCTAATCATTAAAGAATGTGTTTTTTCAAGATTAAACATCATGAGTTTAAATAATTATTAGTTTCAAGTTAATGCATCATAATTCTTATTTATGTTATCCAAATATATTGGGAGTGATAATACAGGCCATCCTCCCACCTCAAATATTTTGGGGGATATATACGTCCACCCCCCCCCCCCCCCCCGGGATCGACACCCATGGTACAAGGGTGGGCGCGAAAACTTTGACTTTTTTAGCAAATTTTGAGAGCCAGGATAATGGCTTGTAGTGCCTTTTTAGGCATTTTTTCTCTCACTTCCCCCGCTTTTTCGCTCTCGCTTTTTTGTTGTTGTAGTGGCTGAATAGGGAGGGGGCATGGCCCCCGGTGCCCCCTGTCTACACCAGTGATGATAGGGTTTCCCCGAAGGTATCAGAGGGTAGTGTTTTTATATAAAGTGTGTACAATAATTGTGTGTGGTTGTGGTGGTGGGGACTGCATCCACCCCAGTTCCTGTTCTGTGGCCCATGCGAACCATTTGTATCTGCAAGACATTGGAGAACTAGAAAGGCCGTCAAAGGCGGCGCTACAGAGTAGTTGCATTCTTTCCCTAAACTATTCTTTCCTGTCACTATATTTTATATTTTATATTTTATATTTTTCTCCTTTTTTATCGCAATAAAGACTTCTAGATTTGGCATAATCTAGTATTTAATACATGCATGTAAAATATTATGGTTACTTATTGTTATTATTATGTAATTTGGCACGATACTGGGTGTGAATATATTTGTTTGTGTATTTTACCTTGATTATTGTGAAAAATGTTATTTTGAAAAAGGAAGTAATAAAATATTCTTAAAAACAAAAAAAGAACTCTCCGAACTGAAGTTTCTATAACCGATCATCACAAAAATAATCTAATCCATTCTTTTATTGATCGATTCTTTCCTGTCACTATCCGAAATGAAGTTGGGGTCAAAACTTCAAGGTCACACAGAATTTGCAGGGGTCAACCAATCATCACCAAAATCTAATCGATTCTTTCCTGTCACTATCCGAACATTCCATGAAAATTTGGTGCGTTCACCCGTTCTGTTGTACACAAACAAACAAACAAACATACGGAGCCTTTTACATAACCCTGCCGATTTCATCGGCGTGGGTAATCACTAATAAAAGATGGTCATTTCCATTCACATGCGCTGTTGTAAAGAAACTCCATATGCACATGCAGACCTCGATCCCTATACCGATATGCATCTTTTGAATCCAGACAAGGAGATAAACCTTTATCTTTTTACAGCAGAAACTGGGGAACTTCCCTCTCTTTATACCCCAGTGAAATCCCCTATCTTATTTACACAATATACTAACTGAATGTTTGTTTGCAAAGTTTCAAATTGCAGAACATAAAATTGTATCAATTTGTTGCAAAATAACATTCAGATTTATTTTTATCAAAGGCATTCAGTATGTTGAAAATTTGTTATATGATATAAATGAAAAGTCTATTTTTCGGGGTATATGGGGTATTGATATCTGAAAAGTGTTATTTTCGTTTCTGGTACTTAAAGGGATAATTCAAATTCTCACTGACTCAGCCCCCTCATTTTCTGTTTTTATTCATTGAATGTGGAGTGGAATAAGAAAATTGTTGTTGGACAGAAGATTTTCTTCCCCTGAAATTGAACGCCGCAGTTACATCTATAGAAAATGTGAATGCCTTATTTCACCTTTGACTTGTAAATCTCTATTGTATAAGAAGATCAAGGGAAGCGAGCATTCGTGTGTTATATTATTGTTTCAATAGAGCCGGACACGCGTCCGTGATTTGACTCTTCGTCACAAACAATGCGGCATATGCAAATTTGACCTGGCTTTTGGATCCTTCCGTGGTTTATATAAAGCAGGATATCTTTTGACAAGCTTTTCACCATGGATAGCACCGTTTCTTCAAATCAACGAGGATTTCAACATGGAGTCAAGCTGCAGCGACGACTGGCACTTGGAGCTGAGCGAATCCATGGACTCCGATGGGATGACGTCATGTCATTCGTTCTCATTGTAGTACATGCACAAGTCTATACCAATCCAAAATTATAACATGAAAAGAATTATAATATGAACTGAATTATTAATTATTTATGATAAAGAGTGTCGGTACATTTATTCAAATCTTAATTCAAGTCCATACAAAGAAAGTAACATGGGGGGGGGGGGTGGTTGTCACATGTCCGAAAAGTCTTCGACAAGCAACAGCAAAAAGAAAGAAAGAAAGAAAGAAATTGCTGGTGCCCTTTTGTAGCGAGCTCCAGCCATGGGGCGATTTTGTGTGTTGAGTATCCCCCTTGACCGGACCGTATTTTGGCTAGTTCGACAGTCCATCGTTATGTGTTCTTTATAAAGGCCGATTGATTGAAAAATAAAGTAAAAGAGAAAATGTAAATATGAACCCTTTACACTGCTTTCTATAAACTAGATGTATATTCTACGTACATTGAGGAGATATTACGAGATTCTTTGAGAAAACAAATCCGAGAGAGCTGCCAAGCTTCATTTATTTTTTCATCCGAGGCCTTAAAAACACTGTTTCTATAAAATATGCATTTTATTAATGATTTGGGTGCGTAGTAATCCAGGACCACACATTTTCGTCATTGTCTTTCATTTCCATCCCCCTCCCCCCCCCCCCTGAAAGTGCTGCCCTTGGCATGTGCCCCCTCTATCCGCTCCGTTTAATACACCACTGGACCGTGCGAGACAGAAGAAAGGTTGATGTAGCAAAATCGGATTATATGGATCTCGCTTTGAATTCTGAATTGTAACTTTCTATATCTCACTTATTCACACGATTCATCGTCAAGATCTCTTCATTGCGAAGCTGGTTTAAGCCATCGCTGTTTAATCTATTGAAAGTAGAGAGGAAATACAAGAGTTGGCTTTCAAAACAGAAGTAAGAAGAACTGGGAAGATGACTTACGAACAACGAAACTATTGATACACGATAATAATAAGGGGTAAATTCTGTAATCCTTTGAAAAGCCGAAAAGAAAATAAGCCTTTTAACCAGAAAGAACAGTACATGTATCTGTGTAGAGATTATGAAACAAGGACAAAGAGAGAGAGAGAATATCAATAATCGTCTCTTGCTGGAGGTGACTTAATCCTTGTTCTTTGAAAGGGGCGAATTCTCTACCTCTTTAAAACATGGCGAAGAAGAAAAGAAATTAGCTATTAGACACCAGTAGATTGTACACATTTTTTTGGAGTAAACTATAAAGCGGAGAGACTCGATGACGTTATCTTCATCATGTTCATACTACCTGTTAGCCAGGGGCGGATACAGGATTTCCAGAAAGGGGGGCACACACTGAGGAACCCTCCGTTTGACGAAGCCAAACGGCCATCTGGGGGGTCTGGGGCATACTTTGTCAACACAATACGCCCCTTGCGCCCCCCCCCTCCCCTCTGCTTATTCTCTTATTCGTTAAAGCCGAACAGACAAATAGTTAGCTTTCAAAACAGAATTAAGAAGAACAGTCGAAATTTGGATACAGGTGAAAGATTTAGAAGGAGAGAGAGAATTGTCTGGGTGTCAATTTTTACGAAAAGCAGTTGTCATTATTATTTATATTTTAAGCTCTAGTTAACTAGAGCGGCGCTAAGAAGCAGTTTATCTCTATCCCGCTTTTGAACATGACGATAAAAAGCGGCCAATTCTATAACTCTTTTTAACAGTCGAAAATAAAAGAAAATTATTTTTTAAAACTAGAATGAAAATGCCCTCGGTTGCGATAATGAAACAAGTATCTGATTTGTTTTAAGATTGAGTTAACTATTGGGCGGGGAGAATCGATAACTTTCAAGCTAAGATGCAGTTTGTCTTCGTCATGTTCATACCGCCAGTCAACATGATGATAATTAGCGGCCAAATCTCTTATTCGTTTAAAAAGCCGAACAGACAAGAAAGAGTTACCTTTCAAAATAGAATTAAGATGAACAGTCGAAATTATGATACAGGTGAAAGATTTAGAAGGAGAGAGATTGTCTGGTGTCAATTTTTACAAAAAGCAGTTGTCATTATTATTCATTTTTTTAAGCTCTAGTTAACTAGAGCGGCGCTTAGAAGCAGTTTATCTCTATCCCGCTTTTGAACATGACGATAAAAAGCGGCCAATTCTATAACTCTTTTTGACAGACGAAAATGAAAGAAAATTATTTTGTAAAACTAGAATGAAAAGGCCCTCGGTTGCGATAGTGAATCAAGTATCTGATTTGTTTTAAGATTGAGTTAACTATATGGGGAGAAACGAACTTTCAAGCTGAGATGCAGACACGAAAGAGTTAGCTTTCAAAATAGAATTAAGAGGAACAGTCGAAATTATGATACAGGTGAAAGATTTAGAAGGAGAGAGAGAATTGTCTGGGTGTCAATTTTTACAAAAAGCAGTTGTCATTATTATTTTTTTTAAAGCTCTAGTTAACTAGAGCGGCGCTAAGAAGCAGTTTATCTCTATCACGCTTTTGAACATGACGATAAAAAGCGGCCAATTCTATAACTCTTTTTAACAGACGAAAATAAAAGAAAATTATTTTGTAAAGCTAGAATGAAAAGGCCCTCGGTTGCGATAGTGAAACAAGTATCTGATTTTTTAAAGCTTGAGTTAAATATAGAGCGGGGAGAAACGAACTTTCAAGCTAAGATGCAGTTTGTCTTCGTCATGTTCATACCGCCAGTCAACATGATGATAATTAGCGGCCAAATCTCTTATTCGTTAAAAAGCCGAACAGACAAGAAAGAGTTAGCTTTCAAAATAGAATTAAGAAGAACAGTCGAAATTATGATACAGGTGAAAGATTTAGAAGGAGAGAGATTGTTCGGGCGTTAATTTAAAAAAAATTAAAGCTCTATTAACTATAGAGCGGCGCTAAGAAGCAGTTTATCTTTATCCTGCTGTTGAACATGGGGAATTGATGATAAAAGAAATGAAGCTTTTTAACCATACAGAAAAGGACCTGTGTGGAGATTATGACACAAGCTCGTGATTGAGAAGCAGGGACCGCGGAATTCAAAAGAAAGAAATAAAACTGTGGAGATTATGAAACAGGCGCGTGGTGTATAAGGAGAGAGAGAAAATCGTGTGTTAATTCTTCAGCTTAAGAAAGCGGCGATTTCTATTGCTCTTTCACAAGACGAAAAGTAAAAAAAGTAAGCTTCATACGCAGACATCAACGATCTCTGTCAATATTATTCTTGGTAAAGACTAGTCTAATCAGTAAATTTGCCAAAATTGAATGTCTTTGCGACAATCGAATCCAAGCTATAAAATGAAAGCAAATAACATTGAAAGAAATCAAGTTTACATGATTAATTTAGAAAAAGATATAATGATATAAAAACCTCTGAAAGTTTGAACCATAATCTAATAAATTTCCCCGCACAAAATGACAGAATTATAAACCTTTTGACTATAGCTAGGTTAATCAACCCTTTAAGAAAATCATACCGGCATATATAGGAAAGGCTCAGCGAAAAAAGCATGAAGTTGATGCGGGAAGCTTTTTCAGTGCCGTGAAACTACTTGATTTGTTACCCTTTAAAGCGTTAGAATTCATGGCTTAAATGAATTAAAATTCATGTTTTCATGAAAAGAGATCCTAAAGAAACATAAGGACTAGTTTTTATTAGAATTAATAAACGGTTGCTAAGGGCTTTATAAAAATCTAGTTGACATTACAAACGAAAATGCTGCATGACTGCAAAACGGAAGTCAAACTTTGGAAGCGTTTTTCCCGAAGAAATACTTTGCCACAGCCCTACTTTACTCAAGATTCAAAAGCTATTATCTCCACTAATACTCACTCTCTAGAGTTGAACTATATACCAAATTAAAGCTTATGAAACGGAGAATAATAATCAATAATAAAATGCAATTTCAAAAAATTCGACTTCTGTCTAATTTTGACGTGACGGGTCACATTTATTTTGGGAAATGTGTTTTATTATTTTAGCGAGACTAATTCCACTTTTCTGATTCCTTCTGTATTTTCCATTTTTTTTTCCTCGATTTTCAAGCTGTTCAACTTTGTTGATGTATTTATAAAATATTATAAGATATTAATATTTATAACTTTAGCCGCCTCGTAATAAGAAAAGAGCTACGGTAACCATTTTTACAGTATTCATGTGTTTGTTTGTTTTTCTTTATTATAATCATCTTTACAGAATCGTTTCGTGGGTATTCTGTCGTTATCTATTCTCAGTTTTGCCACAGATTATAAGCTCTCAGCGGTCGGAAGACTTATGAAATCAGAGAGTTCAAAACGGACTAAATCAGTTCAATTTTCGCTAACGTCTAAAAAATATAAAATAGGGGAAAATGTTCAATAATAACTCCTCTGTTATGATTGGTACAAGAGTATATATATATATATATATATATATATATATATATATATATATATAATGCGAAAGGAAATGAGAGAACAATGATTGCGTAGCTTAAATCAAAGTTCCCCAGAGCTGTCCTCCCTTTTTGAAATTTTTGCAAAGCCTGAAAAAACGTCTCCGCCGAGAATCGAACCCGGGTCGTTGGCTTAGAACGTCAATGCCTTAACCACTAGACCACGGAGACGGGTTAGTAGTTTCGGCGACACCAGATTCAATTGACCGACAGATTTGACAAATCTTCAACCTTATTAATTAATTCCTTTGTCGGGGCAGGTGAGTTTTGAACAATGACAAGCCGCATGCCTCAGCTGGATCCAAGCGAATGCTTTGAGATACATGTATACATTAGAATAATTATTAACAATTGTAAGGAAATAACATATACAACAGCTTTGGCAACTCTCGTGGAAATAAATACAATGCGAAAGGAAATGAGAGAATAATGATTGCGTAGCTCAAATCAAAGTTCCCCAGAGCTATCCTCCCTTTATGAAATTTTTGCAAAGGCTGAAAAATGTCTCCGCCGGGAATCGAACCCGGGTCGTTGGCTTAGAACGCCAATGCCTTAACCACTATACCACGGAGACGGGTTAGTAGTTTCGACGACACCAGATTCAATTGACCGACAGATTTGACAAATCTTCAACCTTATTAATTAATTCCTTTGTCAGGAGCAGGTGAGTTTTGAACAATGACAAGCCGCATGCCTCAGCTGGATCCAAGCGAATGCTATGAGATACATGTATACATTAGAATAATTATTAACAATTGTAAGGAAATAACATATACAATATATATATATATATATATATATATATACATATATATATATATACATATATATATATATAAATTTATTTATATAAATAAATTTATTTATATATTCGGGATTATTCTTTTTTATAACCACCAAATCCGATCCGCCTTTGGAAAAGCAAGTAATCGAAGATGGATATATTTTGTTAGATGCCTTTTGCTGAGTTATATGACTTTCCCAAAACGGGGGGGGGGGGGGGGCAATGTTATTACAACATGGACACCATGCCCATACAGGAATTTACAAAATGGGCCCTGAAAAGTAATCAACTTTCGAACTCAGAATACCCGAAACAAGTATTGTGTAATGTGTTCACCACCCTAAACATGAAGGGGGATAATGTCAGGCTGTGAAAAGTATAACCCCCCCCCCCCCCCTGATTTTAGCATTTTTTATACCCATTTCACTGTATTATTATATCATCATGATGGGCACGTTCATCGCCGGGTATTGAAAAGAAGAAAAAAAACCCTTTTAATGTGTTTTTGTGTACAGGCATGGTGCGCACCTTGTCATGGCATTGCCCCCCCCGGAAATGGATGTGTAGCGACAATTTGTAGAACACTATTCAACGTGTAAAATGCCCGAATTGGAGCTCCATTGGCAAAATCGGGGATTAGCTGAACTGCTTCGTTCGTATTTTCTTTGTTCTCATCTGCAATGAAAAGACAGGAAATCTATTCATGCTTTTGAAACCGTTAGAACCTAAGCTGCGCTCAGTTTATCGTTCGTAATTTATGTCGCTTGACTGAATATATTGAGTTCAATAAAATGTGAATAATGTTACTTTTTTATACAGAAAAACAATTCAGCAGACGAAGCAATAATGAAAGTTTGTGTGATGCTGATGATGAGAAATTGTGAACTCCATAATAAACCTATGAATGTAAGAGAAAAAAAGTAGAAGAAATGCCCTCAAAAGATTTTCATCTATACTTCATTATGCATTTGATTTTTTTTTGGCCTCATGACTCCTTCCCGCGATAAAAAACAGCTGCATGATTCCATTGCACGCGCGATCACTTCAGGAGTTCAAAGTTGAAAGTGTAATTACGAATACAGTAGGCCTCGACCTACTACTACTTTCATTTGCTCAAAACTTTATTCTGTCAGCTCCAACCCGTCGTGGAAAATATATTAAAAAATGAAAAAAAGTTTCTATATGAAAATCAATCCGGTGGCAAAGCTGGAGAAAAAGAACCCGGCCCGCGAGGCGAAGTGGTCGATCGATCTAATTTGCATAAACTATGCAAATAAGGCAGAGATCGAGGGTACACGTAATTCATATGGAAATGATAGAGCGTGCGTGCACAACTAGCCTATTTTGATTGGGCGGTTCTCGGCAGTGAGCCTGAGCGTTGCTATGTGCGCTTTTCGATTCGAGTTCAAGAGGTTTTGAAACTGTTTTTCTACCCCAAATCGTTATCATTTCAAAGTAAAACAAAGCAAACCACTATGTCAAATGTACAATCATTCGAATCAGTAAGGATTTATGTTCATTCATGTAGTAATGAGTAAAATAAATGGTGTAAAAGTGGGCTGGTCTCTTCGATTTTCTCAGGCCGCATATCTCAAACTTGCTAAAACGTCTTAGCTTTCGCGCTTTTAATACTGGGAAAGGAACTTTTTTTAAGCTTCCTCTTCTCCCTTTTCGTACATTTCTTTGTTTTCCCTGTTTTCTGTACTCTTCTCTTTCCTAAAACATTGTATAGTTCTTTTGTTTCCCCTTAATCTATCCTCTTCTCTCTCTTTATGTATTTCTGTCTTCAATATTTCAGCATGGGCAATGGAACAAATTTTTCCGCGATATGGCTAAACAGTTGTGTACAAAAAAAAGGCGCGGCTGGGGCACGTGCCACTCCCCCCCCCTCCTCCCGTAGATATGCCACTGAAACGAATAACATTTGTTATCAAACACAAACAAATGTTCATATAAGCTACTGTAAACGTTAAACTTGATTGGATTAGATCAAATTTTTCATAATTAGAATAGATAAATATCTAAATAGTAAAATTCAACTTCATCTGGGGGTATTTCATAAAGCAGTTCGTAAGTTACGCACGACTTTACGCACGATTGGTGGTCAGTTTGTGTACTAAATGATTGAGAATCTGATTAGTATAGCACCCAAGAACATGTTCCAGTTGTTCGTAAAGTCATTCGTAACTTTACGAACAGCTTTTATTATGAAACACCCCAGGCATAGATTAAGCCGTCAATAACAATAATATCTCCGCCATAATGCGAAAGCGTCATGAGCAGTATAAAACTTTAATACACAATGAAACGAACGCGCTGTACATGGCCAACGATTACATTAATATTTTACAAAAATATATCAGCATCAAGGCAGAATAGTAAATATTTGGTCATAAATTTAGATAAGTAATTACTCTAATTAGATTTTCTAGTACCTATTTCTTCATAGCTTATTTAGTTTTGTGTAATCCGAGGGAATACCACCAAACGAAAAATACATTCACCCTCTTTTTGTTCGTAATATTTTATGGTAAAAAGAAAGAAGAAACATAAAATACTTAAGAAGAAGAAAGAACTCATGGCTGTTGTATTAGTGATTTCATTTAATTTGAAATAACTCTTTTAAAGCAGGGAATTACTCGACATACTATATAATTATATTATTTTCTATTCATGAGTGTTGCACTGCCTCCTTTTGAACAATTAAGATGTCGGCATCTTTTAATAGCATAACTATAACCATAAACACTAGTACTAGATATTTAACAGAAGTAAAATAATAAATATACCAGTTGACATGTATCCAATAAAGTCGTCGCTGCTCGCCGTATTTTTCATGTATTAATTTGGCTTCTAGCATATGCATAAACCAAACACTAGAGGGGGGTATTCAACAACCGCGATCTCAAAAACTATCCAACAATGTCAGTGCGGGCTATTTATGGCGATTCACCTGCTAAACGAGATAAATAGAACTTCCGCCGCATCGCTCAGTCGGCGTGTTGAGAACAAAGCCGGGCCGCAGGCGCGCCGAATCAATCGGCGCCGCCGAGGGCCCGCCGATGTAAAAACTTTCCGTAAGAAGCCTTAATCATGTAGTTAATTGTTGTTCAGTATTTCTATCTCAAGGATGCTATACTTGGTGCCATAACAATGTACTAAAATGCTTTGTAGAAGCGATCACAGAAAATATTTCGCCCGATACAAAAATCCTTCATGATATTCCTTATTAACCGGCTGCTCTCCCGTCTCAACAATCCCACTGCCTTGTACGCAAACAAACCTAAAACCTGATCTTTGTATCTATGAGGAAAACAGCAAAAAGATAATGATCAAGTCCCATTCGAATAGAAAAGCCCATCAATACAAAGTTGGTAAATACTTGTTCCTAGTTACAGACATTCGAAATAATAGCTATGAGGTAAAGTTTTTGGCAATTGTTGGTTCACGAGGATTCATTTCATCAAACAACACCCAAAGACTGAAACAGATGTTGGGCTACTTGCACGAACGGAGCACAAAGCCGCGCAAATTTCGGGACAAACTCAGTAAAATGGCGCTTATTTCTTCTTTTGCAATTTATTTCGCGAAGGAAGAACCCACCTGGCAAGACTGTAATAACTTGTAATAACTCAATTATAACTCAGTAATTGAATAATAATAATGATAATAATTGATAATAATGATAATGATGATAATAATAATAGTAATGATGATAATAATAATAATAATAAGTATAACTAATAATAATAATAAAAATACTACTACTACTACTACTACTACTACTACTAATAATAATACTAATGATAATAATAATAATAATAATGATAGTAATATTAATAATAACAATTATAATAGAAATAATGGGGCAGCCAAGCTGCAAACATGGGTGCCTGGATGTGAATGATTCCATTCGCCTGTCGTAGATGGCTTCGGTGGTCGGAGTGAGAATTGTGTGAACTGTGTGCTGCTGGGAAGGACAAGAAAGTCTATATGCCCTCCTAACAATCAAGCATTTATACTAATGAGTAACTGAAATTATACTTAAATTATATTTCCCTTAATATAAAACTTAAACTGATATACCTGAATACATGATAATAACTATAATAAGATCTATCTCACCAATCATGTTTTATCATTATACGACTTTTATTCTTTTGTATGTTTTGTATTGTATGTCCTGCCTTGGCAGTAATGTGCTAGGACCTGGACTAATCTTACCGCTATATTTGTGAATGTGCAACTCTTATTATAATACTATGTTCCTTTATTGAAGACTGACAGTAAAGTGATATGAAATTAAAATACAATTACAGGTGCTGGTCAAACATATTTCTCCACCTCAAAGTCAGTACAAACACATAATCCTGTAACTGGCCGATGGAACACAACATCCAACCCTGACCTTTGTCAACCTGAACGTCCCGTCCCCACACCGTTCGATTTTGGACCCTTTCGTCAAGTCACAGAATAGACCATCATTGATCACCCCGGCTAACCCTGCTGAACCAATCTCTTCCAGACCTGTAAAAAGTTGGAAAAAGCTGGGACAGACTCCCTCCCTCTCCCTACTTCCGGGAATCTGGATAAAGCCTACTCGGTCTTCTGCAAACTCCTGTCCCTCGTGGACTTCGTCGCTGCTACATACCGGCCTGGGATGAAGAGTGTGATAAATGTTACGATGCATTTATACACTCTGACAGTAATGAAGAGAGGGCCACCTTGGCCACAGAGCTGACAACCTGCCTAGATCATAAGCGAAGGGAACGCTGGGAAGAAACGGTCCAAGGTATTGATTTCACCCATTCTAGCAGGTTGGCTTGGATGACCCTTAACCGTCTCACTGGCCGCAGCTCCCGCCCGAAGCACTGCCCTGTCACAGCAAACTCCATCGCACATCAGCTGCTGGTTATCTCCCAACTGGAATGTGGAAAAGCTCAGAACCAGGATAACATCTTTCCAGAATTTCTAAAGCACTGTGGTCCCAAGAGCCTGGACTGGCTCCGTGAATTTTACTCGACCTGCCTCACTGGACTGCACATCCCGAAGATCTGGAGGAAATCTACTGTTGTTGCCCTTCTGAAACCAAACAAGTCTGCAGATGATCCCAAGAGCTACAGACCAATCTCACTCTTGTGCGTGCCATTCAAGCTTCTCGAAAGACTCCTCCTGGCCCGACTCAACCCAGTGGTTGATCCCCAACTTCCGGATGAGCAAGCAGGCTTCCGTCATGGTCGGTGTACTGCCCATCAGATTGTCAAGCTTACCAATGATATCGAAGAGAGCTTTGAAAATGGCAACAAGGCAGGCGCTGTTCTAGTGGATCTCACTGCAGCTTATGACACAGTATGGCATCATGGCTTAAAACTAAAGCTCCTCCGTACCATCCCAGACCGTCACCTAGTGCAGTTCCTTGCAACAATCCTTGCGAACCGTAGTTTTGTAACCAAGACTAGTGATGGACAAACTAGCCGACCACGTCGCCTACGGAACGGGGTGCCTCAGGGTTCCGTTCTGTCTCCCATGCTCTTCAATATCTACATCAGTGACCTACCTTGCACAGCTTCACGACAGTATGGCTATGCCGATGATCTGGCATTGCTGTATTCAGATAGGAACTGGAGCAAAGTAGAGAATGTGCTTACGGCTGACATGGAGCTCCTTGCAGTCTACCTTCAAACGTGGAGACTCAAGCTGAGCGTTGCCAAGACTACTGCAACTGCTTTTCATCTTAACACCAAAGAAGCCAACCGACAGCTGACTGTTCTTCATAATGGGACACCCCTACCAAACAACCCCCACCCAACATACCTTGGAGTGAAACTGGACAGACAGCACCTCGAAGCCCTGCGAGCAAAAGTTTCAGCAAGGAACAACTTGTTGCGTCGCCTGGCTGGTACATCATGGGGCGCATCAACATCCACCCTTCGCACAGGAGCTCTAGCCCTGGTTTACAGCTCTGCTGAATATGCGGCACAAGCGTGGTGCAGGAGCACCCACACCAGAAAGCTGGACTGTGTACTTAATGACACCATGCGGCTTATCACTGGATGTCTCCGCCCTACACCCACAGATCTCCTCCCAGTCCTCGCTGGAATTGCGCCACCAAGGCTACGCCGCGAGAACCTGACAGCCAAGTTGACAACCAAATCCTTGGCTGATGATGATCACCCCCTACACAAAATAACAGAACCCCATGACCTTGGTCGCCAACGCCTCCGATCGCGTCGACCTTTCTCCCGACATGCAGCCGCCCTCAGTAGATCAGACTTCAGCCTAATTCAAGAGTGGGAAAAGAGCTGGGAAGGGACGGTTCGCCCACGGCAGTTCACTGTTCCCCCTGGCATCAAAGCTCCTGCTGGCTCTGAACTACCTCGGAGGGAGTTGGTAACACTCAACCGGCTGCGCACTGGGGTTGGAAGGTTCAGCGCTAACATGTACCGATCGATGGAAACTTAGGGAATCATCGGCATGTACCTGTGGTGCAGATGAGCAGACGGCATACCATATTATCTACAACTGCCCCGACCTCCAACCCCCTGACGGGATGACTGACTAATCAAGCCCAAAGGACGCACAAATCAACTGGCTTACCAAGATTCAACAAATAGCCTGATGTATAACAATACTACCTCATACGAAAGAAGAGATTGCCATGTTATTACATTAAAGATTTACAATGACTTGTACATGTGCTTTTCAAGTTAAAGCTGTGTCTACTCCTGCACACTGTGCAAACATGTATGAAAGCCTGTTATTCTTATATAATTTAGTGTATGATATACAAATACACTTGCTGGTCAGAGCTCTGTTTCCAACTCACCTTTTAGAATTTTTGGAATCTGTACTCTGTAAGCTTTACACATATAACAAAAATGTACTGATGTTCACATTACATCCATAACCCTAATAGGGTGGGGGTAAAACATGGTGCCCCCCCCCCCTCCTGGATTTTTTAATATCACTTTGCATCATGAGAAAAATTTGCTGCATACTCTCAGGAGTTTTTTTCTTTATACTGTTACGTACTTTGGATGCCAAGTTTTTTAAAGTTAGGCATACTGTTAGGAACTAAATGACCTTTTATGACCTAATGTCAAGCCGAATATGGAGAATTTGTTTTGTTATTTTCGTTATAAATCAGCCATCATTTCCTAACTAAATGCAGTTAATAAATTGATCAAGAATCCATTAATTTTAGTTACAGTTTTAGTTTGGTTTATGTTCTTATTTCACATTACCCATTTTGGGTTCCAAGAAATATAATAATGATAATAAAAGTTTATTTTAGATATACATAAGTACATGAAACATAATAGCTCAATTTTATGCCTGCAGTTGATTGAAAATAAGGACGAAGTTTAGTTAGAAATGAGGATAATGAAGGAGCCTAAATTAAAAGCAAAGCTTGTCGGTTGTTGACTCCAAAGGGTAATACAACTATATGAGTCTAACAAAGTTGTAAGAATGAACAAAGCACAATGTAGAATAATTTTATTTTTGATGCTTCTTTAGTACCAAACACTCCGACTTCTGTAGCTGCTGTACCCTCAGAAACATCTCCAAGTATCACTGTTACGTGGCAACCGGTTGATGGGGGAGTGTCTTATTACCGACTCAGTCTCATACCATCATCGGGTGGCGAGGAAACTTCCATAAACATATATACAGGCTTGGAGACGAGTTATACCTTTGTACATATTCAGCATTCGACAATGTATGATGTGACAGTGACTGCTTTAGCTAGAGATAGGGAGTTGGAAGAAGAGAGTGACGCAGAGACTATACAAGTTACCACTAGTAAGTGATTGCCATATCATTAACCTTTCATTTGCCATGAGTGCACATTGGCACAATTGCAGGCGTGCCACACTTGCAATTTGGCACAATAATAGTAAAAAGCTTTGCATAATAACCCACTTCCGGTTTATACTTGGAAACTTGATAATCCTAGCTTAATTACCTGTATGTAGTGATTTGATCTCATATGTTATTTGAGTAGCACGTAAAGAGTTGGTCAAATGTATCATACATGTACCTCTCCTGAATTAAAAAAAAAAACTACTTTATGATATTTTGGGCAATGTGTAGGCATTTTGTAAAAATGTTATGATGACTCCAATATTAATCGTACTGCTTGAAATTGTTTTTGCCTGTGAGGAAATATTGAGACCTCAAGATAACCAACAAAAACCTGCACCAGGTGGAAATGTTTGTCTTCATTTACAAAGTGTTCTAAGAAAACAGAGAAACAGAGAAAACAGAGACAAAATTAAATTTTAAAACACTCAAGGATAATCTTTTTGCCTGAAACTTTACCATGTCTTTTATTTTCAAATTTATAGATTTATGTCCAATTCCACCAATAAATGTTTTACCCAAGTAATTTATTTGGTATCTTTAATGACAACAAAGATTGATAGGATATCAGTTCATGTTCTGTCCGTATTATGGTTATAGTTCCATTCATTTAATTCAGTTATTTTATTATCCATGAATAGTAAAATACATTTGCGACCAGGCACCACAAAACCACCAAAAAGTCTCCAGATATGACTTTTTACTTGATTCTAAAAGAGGAAATTCTCAGCTTTAAAATGATATATAACTTATTAGCATTTAATGTTCTTAACCCACTTTACAAAGAGTAAAATTCCCAGTCCCATAGAATGTTACTTTTGAGAAATAAGGGTTTAAAGTTTGCAGTCTATTGAAGGCCTCTGACCTGCCAGGTATTGTGCAAAGGTGACAAAAGGAGGATTATAACTCAATATAAATTACTATGAAGGGATTATCAGATTATCCTAAAGCTTTGCACACTATTTAAGCTTATCGTGTTCACCATGTAGGGTAAATATTAATACAAGAACCTACACTGTTTTAAAGATATGGGACTTCAAAATGAGACAGGTATTCAGGGTCATAGACAAGAAAGCTAATACAACAGAATCCAGAGAAGAAAAACAAAGATCTAATAAAAACTGTCAAAATTGCCACTTAGATTGTTTGGCGCCTCCAAATTTTAAATTACTTAGAACAGTATAATGTATAAGTATAATATAACAGTGCAACCAAAACCACTTTCATTTGTTGAGCTCTTACTTAACATCACACAATGTGAGTTTTTGGCGGTTTTGTTGTGCCTGGTCACAAATGTTTGGTGTACATGCATGTATACATAAACATACACAGATACGCCTACACAATGGAAAACACAATAAAATGTTATTATTACATTTCTAAATGTTAACTAATATTTAACACAAAAATGCAATATGAGGTTCACAAATGAATATTGAATAATGAATCATTTCTGCCCTTTCCAGATCCAAGACAACTTACTATTACCAGTCTGACTACAGCTAGCTTCACAGTGTCCTTTGATGCAGTGACTGGTGCAATTGTATATGTGATATATGATGGTTTAAATAATGCCCTACAAACTGTAGCAACAACGACTACACTGGGCAACTATCAGCCAGGAAGCCTTGTTCAGTTGTCTGTCTATGCTGTGACTCCAGATACTAGCATTCTAGTAGGATCTCAAGATATCTTACTGAGTAAGTATTTTAATTAATATATATATATATATATATATATATATATATATATATCTAAAGACCACTCAAGGGACCATGCACTCAAGGGAAACAAGATAAATGGCCTTCACAGGCAGGTGATCTTAAAGGATAGCTTACTTAACAAAGGTTTCAATAAGAAACACATTTCAAGGGGAACCTAAAAGACTGTCTTTAGGCAGGTGCTCTTTATATACAGGTGGTCACTAAAACAGGTCTCAATCTCTTTACTACCCAAATTCTTTGACAAGCACCCCCCCCCTGAAAGCTTATCACATTTTCATTTACCTTTTTGCTCCTAAAACGTTGCCAGGGGCACACAAACACCCTGTGCCCCCTTGATCCCCCTTGATCCGCCATTAATTTCTTATAGGCACCTCCTGGCAATTTGGGGCATTTTCTGACATGCGTCTTTTATGATTATTCATGTACCAACATGAAACTTGATTCCCAACGTGTGAAAGTGCTTTTTCATAATGTAAACCTTTAGTCTGCTCTTCGTACAGGCCTACATCTTTTTGTACAATGAATAATCAATCATCAACTTCCAGCTTTATAGTGGTAAATAACTATAAACCTTTTCATTTCTTTCTTTATTTTCAGAGCCTGAACCAGTAACAAACTTTACGCTAACTCGCACCACTGACACATTGACAGTATCTAATATTGCCATTGGTAACAGTCGTGTTGATATAATTGCAATAGAATACACTAGTGGTGGCACCCTTGAGGGCACTGCTTATATCCTGCCTTCTGTGCCTGAGAAGACGATAGAGTTTGTACAACCTAATACCTTTTACACTGTCGGTGTATTCACTGAGGTCTATGATGGAGGTTTGTCACAGAGAAGTGATGTAAGGGAGCGTTCATCAACCACACTTTCTGGTAAAGATAAGCAATTTGTCATAACCCTTCAAATATCAGAATACATACAGAATCACTGACAATATTTTTTTTCTGTAGTGAGTGAAAGAGTTAAATTCGGTAATGATGAATTTTTCAATCTTTCTAATGGTATTCCTATGTTGAACCACAGTTGTGTACATGTATCAGTGTCACATGAAAACAGTTGCTCTTTAAATGCCTTCATATTCCAAATAACCCTAACAAATTATGGTGAAAACTGTGGACCAACTTTAGACCTTCCATGTATGCATACTCCCATATAAACCATATTCGTTTTCAGAGCAATTCACTGTTAATAATTTTCAGCAAGATAGAATCACTTTATGGCTGAGTCAGAAAAGTTTATCAACAGTTTAGACAGGATGTACAGTTTTGGTAAGCCCTCCAAAACATGTCCGATTTCTTTGATATTAGATGATAAACAGCAAGATACTGGCGTAACTAAGCTTTTTTGAAGTTTTTTCCTCCTCAAGTAAAAAATTAACAAGTTAGAGGTAAAAAATAATTTAGGACAGATATGAAAACTCCATGTACACATGTGTAAAACCTACGGGGGACTGTGTATGCTATACACACGCTATATCCATGCAAAGCACTGACGTGGGGTGGAAGGGTCCATCTTTTCCTTAACAGGCGAGCAACATGAGACTATATTTAACAAGTTTATTTCCAATTTCCTGTTTGCTAACAAAACTGCACATTAGCTTTAACAAGAGTAAAGAAGCAAAACCGTTCACAAATTCACAAATTTACTAAACATTATCTTTCGCAAAATGTGTATGAAGTACATGAATCGAGTACAGCAAGGCATTGTCATTTTCACAGCATTGCACACATTAAAGTAGAACACTCAAGAAAATCACAAATATGGCAATTAATGTATCACTAGAAATTGGGAAGCTTACAGATGGCAATCGTATAAGTTTTATGTCAACTGCGTATATGATGATTACAAAAACAACATAAATAAAAGCTCTTCTCAGCATGTGGAATATCCGAGGATTCGCCAGAAATATAGCGATGTTTTGATGTCGTCATACGAGGGATCGATCCTGCTTAAGCAGACGACGTCCTATAATGAATGAACGTAATTGCAATGCAATTATTTATCAAATTATAAAGAGTTTGGTACATTTAAACATGACCTTATTTCACACCATTCTAAAAGGGAAAGTGAACTGATTCTGATAACTAAAACCGTTTGATTGTAAATACACAGGAGAAGGGTCAATGATCAATGAAATAAACCCCATTTTCAAATTGAAAAGCCCTGCGAATAATAGCTGGATGGTATTCGTTCCCTCTTGAAACGCCGAACATGCCGCGGTGCAAGCAGCTGAAAATACAATGGCGTCTTATTTTGTTTACAAGTGACTGATTCCTTTATTTTTTTAACGCTGCATTTTTCATCAAAATAATACCATACACGAAGTTAAGAGTGAGGCAACAGACTAACATTAAGACTGACGCTAGTCAAGTAAGAGAAATAAGTGAAGAGGAGATGACAAAACAGGCACTGAAAAATGTGTATAATGTTATGGGACATCGTCTGCTTAGACAGGACTCGCCCCTCTTGTGTCGTCACACATCTCAGCAGCGTTCAAGGAGCTTTTCAGCTGCTATATCGGGGGCTGTATTTTACCGTTTTATAATTGATAATAATCATTAATTCAAATGTTTCCAAGCTTTAAATTTGGATAACCTTGTTTAATTTATGCCATCTATGCAATAATAAGTATTAAGCCAATATTTAAAATCATTAGTGTTCTACATTAAAGCCCGGCGCACACTATACGATCTGACTGCGACCCGATTTTCGAACAAATTGCAGTTTGCATTAAATGTGAAAGTTAAAAAAAAGTGAAATTATCTCATTTGAAGTACGAAATAATGATACGAATACTAATATCAAAATTTTGGTTAACTGCAATTCTTCTGGTTAGAGTAAAGGCAAAATCGGCTTAAAATCTTAGTCGATCGCAAGATTGGTATGACGTCACTACGATTTGCAATTGAATTCGCTTTTATTCCTACATGGGGGCTCGCAGTAGCCCGGAATTTCGATTTTAGTATTCATGCTACTATTCGGAACTTAGATCACAAAGATTTTACATGTTTGAAGGTTCATATCAAATGTTATAACAACTTTTCCCAAAATCGCATCGTAGTCGGATCGTGCAGTGTGCGCCGGGCTTAAGACTCAATCAGGAACTGTGATCCTCAAATTATACATGAAACAAGTACAATTTTGATATTCCTTATATAAAATGCTAATTAATATTGAACAAATTTTTATGTCTTTGCATATTCCATATAAAGTTTCCAGGGTATTTTGCAGAGATTGGGAATTCTGAAGGAAAGTTGGTTTCAGCTTGAGAATGGAGATAAAGAAAATGCAATTTCATATCTTCCGGCACCGCGTTATGGAAAATCCAAGTCACATGTATTACGTACAACACACTTCCTCACTGAACTAGATACACAATAGTGTATCCAGCATGCAGTCATATACATGAAGCATAGATGTATTGAATTCAACATTTTTAAAATGAAACTGACGACAGTTTTGCATTTACAGAATATTTTGTGATTGATTGTATGGTAGTTTAAACTAGACAAATTTTAAAATAACTTTTTCCCCTTCGTAAGTCTCGTTAAAAAAAACCTTTATTGTAAACAGCTTTAATTAAAAAAATCTTTTTTTTAAATTCATATATATTAAAAATAATTAATGACTCAGCTCTATATAACCTTGTTAGTCCAAAACCTCACAATACACAATTATTCTCTCATACATGTGTAACACAATCATCTTTTTCAAATAAATTATAAATGAATTGAAATCACATTGCAATTGCATTGACCAGTACTCATCTTACCTTTTATTCCAATAACAGTGGATCGAGGAGTTCCAGTCGTTGATGAGATTACTACAAGTACCATCACTATATCATGGACTGAGCAATCACCGTACACCCACCGTATCTTTATCCAAGAGAAAGATTCTAATGACATACTAGCTGAAATGAGTTACACACAGGCAGATGCAACTACCTCCCACACATTTGATGTTCAACCAGCAACATTGTATGAAGTCACAATAGAACTGATTGCTAGTGGTGGTAGTATATTCCGTACATCTTCCAAGGATGTGCGATCGTGTAAGTACATGTATGGTGTTCACATATGAAAAGTTAAGTTTCAAAATATGCTACATCCCTAAGAAATACAAAAATTGTTTTTACTTAATGCTAGGCAACTAGGTCGGTTTTACATTTCTACCAAACTGTTGCACAATAGCGGCAATCTTTTAGTCCGGGAGCCGGGGGGGGGGGGGGGGGGGGAGGTGGTAACGTAGCTGGAAAGGAAACCAATGTTCATGTGCATGAATACAAAGATCGCATAGTCGGATATAATGAACTGACCGTCTGGCATGGTCGCAAAGTGGTCAAAAAAATGAGCTAGATCAGCTGGAAAGGAAACCCTAAGAAACCTATATCAAAAGATTCACCATAGTCCCAAGGTACATGAATGGAAAATGCCAGACGTTTTAAGTGGTGGAAGGTGCCCGCCAGACGCCCCCAAAGAGGGTCCAAAAATTGAGCTAGATCAGCTGGAAAGGAAACCCTAAGAAACCTATATCAAATGATTCGCCATAGTCCCAGGGTACATGAATGGGCAATGCCAGACGTTTAAGTGGTGGGGAGGGCTTGCCAGACGCCCTAAAGTACCCCAACCCCCAATATTGAGCTAGATCAGCTGGAAAGGAAACCCTAAGAAATTATATCAAAATATTCCCCATAGTCCCAAGGTACATGAATGGACAATGCCAGACGATTTAAGTGGTGGAAGGTGCCCGCCAGACGCCCCCAAAGGGGGTCCAAAAATTGAGCTAGATCAGCTGGAAATGAAACCCGAAGAAACCTATATCAAAAGATTCGCCATAGTCCCAAGGTACACAAATGGCCACTGCCAGACGATATAAGTGGTGGGCAGTGCTTGCCAGACGCCCGTAAAGTAACCCAACCCCCAATATTGAGCTATATCAGCTGGAAAGGAAACCCTAAGAAACCTACATATATCAACAGATTCGCCGTAGTTAGTCCAAAGATACACAAATGACCACTACCAGACGATTTAAGTGGTGGAGATAAACTGTTAGACGTTACTAATATACACCCCATATATTTTAAGCGAGATCCGGTGCAAACGAAAGTTCGTGAGGGGGGGTTACCCTCTGGGGGGGGGTGGGTGGGGACCAAACAAAACTCATTGGCTTTGTCCAGACTTACATAAATACTGCCAGAAATCACCATGATTATATATTGTGGGATCTACCTGCCAGACGCCCCCCATGCCCCTAAATAATGACACACAGCTTTGGAAATTAACAGTCATTATTTTTGTTCCTATTTCTTTTCTTTAACTTATAAATGGGATACTCGACGTCGGAAAAACGCTGTGCCAGCAAAATATGATTGATTTAACGCACGTAAGGAGTTTACTGCTATAATCAGTACCTTTTAACAATGAAAATTATGGACTGTAGTGATTGTTAAAGTAGAACGTTAATGATTTTAAATATTGGCTTAATACTTATTATTGCATAGATGGCATAAATTAAACAAGGTTATCCAAATTCAACGCTTGGAAACATTTGAAGTAATGATTATTATCAATTATAAAACGGTAAAATACAGCCCCCGATATAGCAGCTGAAGAGCTCCTCGAACGCTGCTGAGATATGTGACGACACACCCTGGACCAGTCCTGTCTAAGCAGACGATGTCCCATAACATCTTACACATTTTTCAGAGCCTATTTTGTCATCTCCTCTTCACTTATTTCTCTTCCTTCACTAGCGTCAGTCTTAATGTTAGTCTGTTGCCTCACTCTTAACTTCGTGTATGGTATTATTTTGATGAAAAATGCAGCGTTAAAAAAATAAAGGAGTCAGTCACTTGTAAACAAAATAAGACGCCATTGTATTTTCAGCTGCTTGCATTGGGCATGTTCGGCGTTTCAAGAGGGAACGAATACCATCCTGCTATTATTCGGAGGGCTTTTCAATTTGAAAGTGGGGTTTATTTCATTGATCATTGACCCTTCTATGTATTTACAATCAAACGGTTTTAGCTATCAGAATCAGTTTCACTTTCCCTTTATAATGGTGTGAAATAAGGTCATGTTTAAATACACCAAACTCTTTATAATTTGATAAATAATTGCATTGCAATTACGTTCATTCATTATAGGACGTCGTCTGCTTAAGCAGGATCGATCCCGAGTGTGACGACATCAAAACATCGCTATATTTCTGGCGAATCCTCGGATATTCCAGATGCTGAGAAGAGCTTTTATTTGTGTTGTTTTTATAATCACCAGATACGCAATTGACATAAAACTTATACAATTGCCATCTGTAAGCTTCCCAGTTTCTAGTGATACATTAATTGCCATATTTGTGATTTTCTTTGAATATCTACTTTAATATAGTCTGTTATATAATTTACATTAATTCTTGACTGAAATGGTAAAACTTCATTAGACCAAGTATTGACGTTATAATTTCATATGTTTATTGCAAGCACCAGCAACTCTTTTATTACTGATATAAGTTGTAAATTCATTCAAATTTTTTTTTTAAAGTACTAGCGCAAACTGTAGTCAAATCTTGGCCGATTTAATGATTTCCCCATATCAAGAAGATAATAAACCATTTCATTGAAACTCGGTCATCGTATTTAGAATCATATTCTGCTCATTTTGATACCAACCAAATGTATGTACCTCGCTGAAAAAGCTCCAGGAAAAGGCTCCAGTCTCTACAATCATTTTAAATATAAATATTTAATTGTCCAGACCTATTAAAACGTATTAAAATCGTATCCTGATTATTGTTTGATATTTCAAACTGCTGTTAAGATCCAGAGATAACATTATCCTGATACACGTATTTTAACAATCGGATATCTAATGACTACTTTGCGAAATGTAATCGGCTAGCTGTACATTTCAAATTACATAGTCTACACAGACACTTTTTTATAAATATGTGGCCCGGCACCACAAAACCACCAAAAAGTCGCAACCCGTGATTTTGTGTAAACCGCTGAAATGGAAATTTGGGTTGGAAAATTTTCGGACTTTTGGTTTTTCTGAAAGATCTTTCTTTTCTGTACCTTATATCAAAATCTAGAAGCTTAAAACACCTCAATATCAAGTCCACCTCAATATCAAGTTGATTTGAATAAACAGAGTAAAATTAAACAAGCATAACAGTAAAAGTTTCACTGAAATCGGATGTAAAATAAGAAAGTTTTGCATTATTTCATGAAACAGTGATATGGATAACATGGGCGGTATGCAAATGAGTGAACCGATGATGTTATGCACTCACTTTTCCTTATGTATTTTATTATATGAAATATCATATATTTCATTTTTTTGCTTCAATAATGTAAAACATGGTTTGACTCCATATGGAACATGTAAAATCATCATTATTGTAACTTATTTTCATACAAGGTAGGGATTCTTTTTTATCACATCTATAAACATTGAAATATTTGAAATTTCATATAATAAAATAATAAGGAAAAGTGTGTGTGTGACATCATCGGTTCACTCATTTGCATACCGCCCATGCTATGCATATCACTGTTTCATGAAATAATGCAAAACTTCAAAATACCATAACTTTCTTATTTTACATCCGATTTCAGTGAAAGTTTTACTGTTATGCTTCTTTAATTTTACTCTGTTTATTCAAATCAACTTGATATTGAGGTGGACTTGGCCTTTAAGTTCCATTACGATGACGAAACAGAGTCTGAAAAAGGATTTCGTTGCTAACGAACGATCAAGTTTATTCATGTGAGCAAGGAAGGAGTATCTAAGTTCTATGTAAAACAAATTGCATATAGGTTAATCAATGTTAACAAGAAAAAGAGTAGGTTCTATTTAAGTTAATTATAGGCTAATTTACAAGTGCAGTGTATGATAACAGAAGGACTACGCAGGTAACAAACCAATATTATTAAACAGGGAACAAAGAAAGACCCCAATGGAGTGAATAGGCATTGTCTTGTGCACACATCAGGCCACCGAGGTGCGCTTAATCTCCCATTAGAACACTCTCATTTGCATCATAATAACTTTCGAATAACTCAAGTTCACAATTTGAAGTCTTGGCAATAGAATGAATAAACTATGTGTAACACTCCTACCAAATATCAACCTAATCTGACAATTCATTCATAGTGGGTGCTATGGCCTTTTGATTCACTCTCTATCGACTTTCTCTCTCGTTTTCTTTCTCTGCATGCTTGAATAGGCCGCAACTTTAGAGCTCATTTCTTCCCTATTTAATAACAGCAAACATCTCTTACAAACTCCTTTCATTCGCTGAATTAAAAGAGTTAGAAAGTTTCAATTATAATGAGTCATATATATCATTTTAAAGCTGAGACTTTGTTCTATCCAAATATGATAAAATATGATAAAATAAGAAAAATTATTTTTTGCGACTTTTTGGTGGTTTTGTGGTGCCGGGTCACATACAGTATGTAATTCCTGATAAATCAGATTTCACTTTTATCCACAAATATAAATGTGTGTACCATTGATGTCAGTAATGTCCAATCGTCAATGTTTACATCAAATATGTAGCCTTCTAACAATACCTAGGTTTTTATGATACTTTGCAGGGCACTCTGCTGAGAAGCAACGAAAATGTCCATTATCAAAATGGTGTTTACATATATCAAAGTAATATACAATATAAATTCACTGCCTGAATATTGTTTGAAACCCATATCAAACCTTAAAAATAAAATACGAATCAATTTTCAAGCCAAAAATATCAAAAATGTGACGGTTTGCATGGAACGATTGTTATGACAACAGTCAGTGTGGTGCATAATTGGGCGGTATTAAAATGTGCGGAATATGATTCTTAATAAACGATGACGAAGTTTCAATGAAATATATTCATACTTAAAGTTACATGTGAACATGTCAAAAAAGGTAAAATAGGAGTAGGCCCTCTTGATTTCGCTATGAGCCACCACTCTTTTTTTCTCGTTAACATTTTGAAGTACGTTAGTAAAGAAGATAAAAAAAGTTGATTGCGCTTAGTCATGGCGGGTGCACGGTCACCCCTCCTAGGTACCCTACTGAAACTGAGCCATTGACATTTTAAGATATTTAAAGAAAAAAAAAAAACTTAGTGTATCATGGTATAACTAATGTTTTACTAAAAATATCATTAATGAAATAGTTTCTCTTTTAACACATATTGTTAATCTATCACTAAAAAACGGCGTTGTTTCTAATAAAATGAAAATTGCTAAGGTTATACCTTTTCAAGAAAGGCGACCAAAAGGACAAAGGCAATTACCGCCCTTTATCACTCCTAACAAGCATCTCCAAAAATCTAGAAAAATTCTGGACTCATTATATACGTTTTTAGATAATAATCGTGTCCTCTCCGGGTTTCAACTATTCAAGCACGTGCTTCTAATACATGTATTAATAAAATTACCAGAGCTATAGACAGTGTCACACACTGCAGGTATTTTCTTGGACTTCTCCAAGGCCTTCGATACTATAAATCATGATATATTGTTGCATAAGTTATCTCACTCTGGAATCCTGGTGAAGGCCTTGGAGTGGTTCAGGAACTACCTCAGTGATAGAAAACAATATGCATACATGAATGGATTTGAATCGACCCTTCAGTCAATTACTTGTGTTATCCCTCAAGGTTCTCTGTAAGGCCCGCTCCTGTTTATTTTATGTACACTAACGATCTCCAAAACTCATCTGCAGGCTTATCCTCTTTGCCGATGACTCCAGTATTTTTTGCTCTCACCATAAACCTGATACACTTCTGAACATTTGAAACAATGAAGTAAAGTGCGCTTTTGACTGGATTAAAGCTAACAAATTGTCGCTCATCGTATATGAAACAAATTTCTTGATATTTAATGATTCTATATCATCATTATCAGGTCATATACAAAGAAACAATGAAATATTTCCCAGGTTGAGTCTATCATTTTTTTTGGGTGTTTATATAAACAGTAAACTAACGTGGAAAGTTCAAATTGATTGTTTATGTAAACTGTTGTCATGTAACTCAGGTCTTATGAACAAGTTGTATTCTGTCTTAATCTTGCCTTATATCTTAATGATTGTACTTGCATGGGGAAATAGCTCCATAACCCTCATGGACAAAAAGGGGATTGTAAGAATTGTAAAGAATGTTTGAATTTGTGCTCGTACAACTGAGCTTTTCCATAACTGTAATATTCTTGAGATATCTGACTTGTACTTTCTTGGAATCATTGAATATTTATATATTTTATACGAACTCTCGAAAAGTAATTTACCGGATGATTCCTCTCTATTTCTAAACCCAACATTATGCTGTACATTCCTATCCAACTAGACAGACAAACCATTTCCACCTACCCCGAGCTCCCAACGTTGTTGCAAACAAAACAATCACCTTTACTGCACCCAAATTCTGGAATAGCCTAAAAAACTAACTGGTTGATAGCTCCTCCAACAATTCGTTTGGAAGCTAAGATGTTACCTTTTAAGTAAGTATGTCTGAATATTCACGTCATGATGGATCGTACAGGTGGTCACATAGACTTTGTTCTTGTTATACTGTCCTGACAATTTTTCTTTCGCTTCTTTCTTCTTCTTCTTTCTCTTCTTTTCTTTAGGCTCTTTCGTCGTTTTCTTTTCTTTACTCCACATTACGAGCTTTGCTCTCCTTGTTCGTTTAGTGAATCTGATATTTCTATTCCGATTCGCTTTTTATTACATATTAATCACAATTACTTATAATGTTAAGTACTCTAAACGGGAGCCTAATTATTTACAAGCTTTATACTTTTTGTGATTAGGTAACTTTGTGGAGGCCTGATAAAATCTGAGCTGTCTGGCCTTACATGCTATCAGTTATGTAATATGGTGTAAAAATGAAGCCCATGGGGAAAAAAAAACACTTCAAAATCATCATGTGCTTCACAAAAGTAAACATATGCAAGTGACCGGAAATGCCAGACTCATTTTCCCCATTGACTCAGTGTTAGACTGAAGCGTATGGCCATACGCTTTCATAAATGGGAGTATTCAGTCACAGATATCTTAATAATAACATTATATATTTGAAAACCTTTCTATTCCTGGCTGTTTATTTATCCTTCTGAACATCATTATACAAGACAAATATCAAAATTCAACAATTTATTAAATCAAGCCTCCACAAAGTTACCGAATGCCTTTAAGGCTTAATTCTCACAGAGTCACAGTTCACATTATCTTCTTTTTCCCAGTCGTTCCTACATCTCTCTAAACTTTCCACCTATTTACCGCACATTGTACTTGATTTGAGTTCTTTACTCGTAAGTTTTGAAATTGATGTTTATATGCTAGTAATAACTGAATGGTTTTTGATGTGAAAGTGGAACAAATAAAACTTCAAACTATAGCAATATGTCATATATACAAATATTACACTGTGTTAATATAAAACTGCTCTCTCCATTCGCAGAAACAGGTCACAGGTACTGGCCTCTGAATGGTCTACTACCTACTGTAGAAAGGGTAATCAGTGAACCCGCCCAAATTTGACTAAAGCTTGCGCTAGCGCTTTTTGAAAAAAAAAAATTCAGAAATTTTTGGAATGAATCTTATAATTTACAGCTTATATCAGTAATAAAACATTTTCTGGTGCTTGCTACAATCATATAAAATAAATATAAGTCGATTATAAATTATATATTTGAAACGACCATACAATAGTTTTTCCATTGCAGTCAAGAACTAATGTCAGTTATATAACATAATTATTAACAATCACAACAAACCATCTGGCGAGTAATTTCCCACAGGTTTCATAGGGGCGTCTGGCAGGCACTCTCCACCACTTAAATCGTCTGGCAGTGGTCATTTGTGTATCTTTGGACTATGGCAAATTGTTTGATATACACTGTAGGTTTCTTAGGGTTTCCCTTCCAGCTGATGTAGCTCAATATTGGGGGTTGGGGGTACTTTAGGGGCGTCTGGCAAGCACTCCCCACCACTTAAATCGTCTGGCATTGTCCATTCATGTACCTTGGGACTATGGCAAATATTTTGATATAGGTTTCTTAAGGTTTCCCTTCCAGCTGCTTAGCTCAATATTGGGGGTTGGGGTACTTTAGGGGCGTCTGGCAAGCCCTCCCCACCACTTAAAACGTCTGGCATTGCCCATTCATGTACCCTGGGACTATGGCGAATCTTTTGATATAGGTTTCTTAGGGTTTCCTTTCCAGCTGATCTAGCTTATTTTTTGACCACTTTGCGACCTCCCCCTGGCCACACCCACCACATAGAACATGCCAGACGGTCAATTCGTTATATCCGACTATGCGATCTTTGTATTCATGCACATGAAAATTGGTTTCCTTTCCAGCTAGGTTGACCCCCCCCCCCCCCCCCCCCTGGCTCCCGGACTATTTGTTACAAACCAACATAGCTATTAACTGTGATAATAAGAAAAATTGTGTTTTATTCAGAACTTGAATTTCTGGATGTAGCATATTTGAACCAAACTCTTCATATTTGGCCATGTGATGATATTATTCACATAAGGATGTTGACAATGGATCTTGAGGATAATAAAATTACTACCATTCCTTATAGTACAGTGCATTCCAGAAAAAAAGTTTCCAGTTGGAAAAAATCTTCCCAAATAATTATTTCAAAATAGCTTTTGGGCCTCTTGTATCAAAAGACACCAAAATATCTGGCGATATCTTAAGCTCGACTTTATAGCAAAGCCGCTTTTGTGAAAGGGTGCAAAATCTAGACTTTACAATAATTTACATTGGTTCTGGCTGGTATCAGCAAAGGTAAAAGTTGTGAAAAGGCTTGGAAATGTCCATATCAGTAAAAGACAAATTATGAAAGAACAGGCTACATGTGTGTTGTGTATATTCTCGCTGTATCTTTACATATCCAAACAATATTTTATGCTTGCATGAACAATGAACGGATTTATCAAATGTCTAAGCCTTTTCATGATTCTCACTTTGCTGATACAAGAGAAAACAAATGCAAACATGTGCAAAATGTGGATTTTGCACCCTTTCACAAAAATGGCTTTTGCTCACTCATTGTTAGATATTTTGGTGTCATTTGATAGAAAAGACCTTTAAAGGGTACCAATCACAAACAAATATTTTACTTTGTATACTAGGGGTTCCATT
The DNA here is from genome assembly GCA_025617745.1 of Heliocidaris erythrogramma. Taxonomy (NCBI): domain Eukaryota; kingdom Metazoa; phylum Echinodermata; class Echinoidea; order Camarodonta; family Echinometridae; genus Heliocidaris; species Heliocidaris erythrogramma. Next base: position 12,931,373 of record CM046873.1, on the reverse strand, counting down.
CATGCCATGAGTGTGTGTAGTCCTATATACCCATTTCTGTGTACAGTGCTTGTGCTTTTCAACAAGATTGGGTCAGTTTCCTATCACTTTGATGCTTCCAAAACCTCACAGTATACCAGTTCTTATGATTACCTGTCCCAATTGCTGTCAGAAAATTTCTTTCACAATGTAATCAAATGACCTGGGGTGGTATTTTGAAAGCTATGTTAGCATGAAAAGTATGTTATATAATCGATATTCTGAAAAATATGTTAACATATTTTTTTTTAGCAGGAAGATGCAGCGCGTATACGCATATCTTTACGCAATCCCCATGCGCGGACTTAACATAGTATACACTGTATTGCTTTGGTATTCTGAAACCTCTTTTAACATAAGGATAACATAGAAGTTAACATAAAACATAACATCTATATAGGGTTCTTTTAACTCTGATACATCAGTCTATTTATATATACATGAAATGCAGACATTTTCTTTTCTGTGTTTTTCCAATTTGGTTTCTGTGATAACTATCATAATCATTCTGCGAATCCATAACTTTTGAACGTGAAACAGACATAGAAACGTAAAAAAGAAAGGAATAGAGTAGATCTTATAAGCACTTCCACATGAATGGTAGTGCGTATGAAATAAATGCGTGCCATATTTGACATACTTGTAGGCACGATCAAACGAGGAGCTTGACTGGCTGAGAGTACATTTTTATGCCTCCGCCCACCGAAGGTGGGTGCCGGAGGCATTATGTTTTTGGGTTGTCCGTCCGTCCGTCCGTCCGTGCGTCCGTGCGTCCGTCCCACTTCTCGCTACCGCGATATCTGAAGAATCATTTGAGGTAGGAACCTCAAACTTGGTACTAGTATGTATCCCTATACGAAGATGAACTGATTAGATTTTGGGGTAAGTAGGTCAAAGGTCAGAGGTCAAAGAGGTCAATTTACATGAAATTACATGAAATTCTTGGTTTTTAGCACCGTTACCGCGATATCTCAAGAACTGTTTGAGGTGAGAACTTCAAACTTGGTACCAGTATGTATCCCCATAGAAAGAGGAACTGATTAGATTTTGGGGTAGGTAGGTCAAAGTTCAGAGGTCACAGAGGTCAATTTACATGAAATTACATGGAATTACTGGTTTTTAGCACCGTTACCGCGATATCTCAAGAACTATCTGAGGTGAGAACTTCAAACTTGGTACCATTATGTATCCCCATAGAAAGATGAACTGATTAGATTTTGGGGTAAGTAGGTCAATTTACATGAAATTACATGAAATTCTTGGTTTTTAGCACCGTTACCGCGATTTTTGAAGAACTATTTGAGGTAAGAACTTCAAACTTGGTACCAGTATGTATCCCCATAGAAAGAGGAACTGATTAGATTTTGGGGTAGGTAGGTCAAAGTTCAGAGGTCACAGAGGTCAATTTACATGAAATTACATGGAATTACTGGTTTTTAGCACCGTTACCGCGATATCTCAAGAACTATCTGAGGTGAGAACTTCAAACTTGGTACCAGTATGCATCCCCATAGAAAGATGAACTGATTAGATTTTGGGGTAAGTAGGTCAAAGGTCAGAGGTCACAGAGGTCAATTTACATGAAATTACATGAAATTACTGGTTTTTAGCCTCGTTATCAAATATTTCTAGAACAGTTTGAGCCATCAACTGAATTTAGGCGGAGGCATATAGGAGACGCAGTCGCATTCATCTTGTTAATAGTGATTATATAAGAGTATAAAATGAATGATAAATCGGTGTGTCGGGGGCGTAACCATAAAAAAAGATAACATACCCATAACATAGTTTTCAGAATACCGATTTAGAGGTATGTTAGCTTTGGGACTTAACATAGAAGATAACTCTACATTACATTGCATATTTTGGGTGGCAAGTTAATCAAGAACATAAACAGAAGTGATTCACATGACTTGCACACAAAGTAATTTGTTGACAAATGTCGCTTTTCTGCAAATTCTAAGCTTTCCATTGGTATTGTATATGATATATACAGTCATGTATATGGTATGCTTAGGTTCATAATATGTTGTTCGTCGTCCTTCCTACTGGAAGAGGATCATCTTCATACATCATCCGTCTGTGGGGTGGGTACGGAGGCCGGCCAGTCGAAATAAAATAGTTTAAAATTAGATGGAAAATAGAAAGAAAATAGACCCAGAAAATATATTTTCTTACTATTTCTTTGCTGTAAAAAATAGTGAGAAAATATTTCAGGAATATAATGGAAATAGTGATAAAAATAGTTTTAAAATATATTTTACCCTATATGTTTTGGAACAAAAAATAGACAAAAAATAGAGATGAAAAATAGTTGAAAAATAGACCAAGAAAAATTATTCTCTCGTCCACAATAGGGACAAAATAGTCCAGAAATATACTAAAAATTGGTGAAAAATAGCAAAAACATATATTTTTAACAAATTAACATAAGGATAAAAATACATAAAAATAGACAAAAATTGAGATGAAAAATAGTTGAAAAATAGACCAAGAAAAATGACATATTTCTTAAAATATATTTTTTGACTATTTTTATCATACATGTATGTTCTGTCACTAATTTACATATTTTTTTTTTGAAATACATTTAATAAACACCTGAGAAGAAACAAAAATACTTTTCCCAAAAGATAAATTGGCTTTGAATAAGATTTGAATGCTATTTTCAAAGAATGATGGGAGCTAGGGTGTAGGATATGCACATGTGGTCCAGAATACGTACCACACACAAGAACTAGTACATGGGACTGCAACCATAATTATACTCTCATTTTGCATATTAAGAAATGCCTCATTTTCACACATTCTTTTCACTTTCACACGCTTCACACTAAACGAAGATGAATATAGAGAACATGAAAGAAAGTGATGTCTGCACACTTACACTAACTTGTAAGAAATTTAGAGTAAAATATCCATAGCTGTCAACAGCATGTACACTATCTCTACACAGCCTCTAAATGAATTTGAAATATTCAGCCCTGCAACCTGATTGGCTCATGTATGAATTAGTCCAGCTTCAGACTTTGCTATCCCGTTAATGTTTTTCACATATGGATATTATTCTAGTGTGAGGTTAGACAGGTTGATTCAGTAAGATTAAAATTACTTATTCTATCATTTTCACAGGAGGATGATTAAATTCAAAATTTCCCAAGCTTGAATTTGGTATAGTTTCCGAGACTACACAAATTGCGTGAAAATTCATTTTTTCACTAATTTTCTTCTATTTTTTCTCTATTTTTATATCTTCTTCAGCTTCGAATATGGCGAAAAGAACAAGTTGAAAAAAAATAGAAGGAAAATAGTCTTCTGATTTACGAGTGTGTAAAAAATAGCCGCAAAATAGTCCCAAGGGTTTTACTTGTTTGTAGGAAATAGGGGAAAAATAGCTTTCAAGAAAAAATAGAGTAAAAATATTGAATTCTATTTTCCCCCTATTTTATCAGGACAAGTTGAAAAAAATAGAAGGAAAATAGTCTTCTGATTTACGAGTGTGTAAAAAATAGCCGCAAAATAGTCCCAAGGGTTTTACTTGTTTGTAGGAAATAGGGGAAAAATAGCTTTCAAGAAAAAATAGAGTAAAAATATTCTATTTTCCCCCTATTTTATCAGGACAAATAGTAAAAAAATAGCCATGTTTTCAAGAAAATAGAAAGAAAATAGGGGGAAAATAGAGATAAAATATATTTTCACTCATTGAAAAATAACCGGGGGGGGGGGGGGGGGTGGCTGATGAGGCCAATCCGTACCTTGAAGATTCTGAGACAGTAGGGGCAAGACAGTCCAGCGGCAGCTTGTGGTGGAGGATTGCCGATGACACAAAACTTGCGTGCTGTGCGCTTTAACTTGGCAGTTTTGATGCGCTGTGCCTCGTACACTGCTGCTCCTTTCCTGGTTGCCCCTCGCCATGCTGGACGTTCCTGGGCAGGGGTCTCCCATGAATTGTGATCAATGTCAAAGTCTTTCAAAGAGGCTTTCAGGGTGTCCTTGAAACGCTTTCTGGCCACCCTGGGAGCGTGCTCCGGCCAGCAGTTCACCATACAGGACACGCTTGGGAAGGCGGTCGTCCGACATCCTTGTGACATGCCCCGCCCAGCGGAGTTGAGACTGACGAAGCATAGTGAAGATACTGGGCATGCCCGAATGTTCAATGATCTCTGTATCAGGGACTTTATCCTGCCATTTCACTCTGAGCAACTTGCGGAGGCAGTTGTAATGAAAGGCGATTGAGCTTCTTTACATGCCTCTGGTATACAGTCCAGGTCTCACATGAATAGAGTAAAGTTGTGAGGACAATGGCTCTGTAGACGCTCAGCTTTGTTGAACGGCTGATCCCTTTGTGTTCCCATACTGAAGATCGCAGCCGGCCAAAGGCAGAGCTGGCCTTGGCTATTCTGGTATCCACCTCGATCATCATCAATGTGCACACTGCAGGAGAGGGTACTACCTAGGTATGTGAACTTGTCCACAGCTACCAATTTCTGCCCGTTTACTGTCACTGTAGGTCCCTGGTAGGGTTTTTGAGGTGCAGGTTGGTACATCACCTCATTCTTTTTGGTGTTGATTGTAAGACCAAAGTTGTTGCAGGCAGTGGTAAACAAGTCCATGGATCTTTGCATGTCTTCGATGCTGCCAGCATTCAGAGCGCAGTCGTCAGCAAACTGGAAGTCACACAGCCTGTCAACATGAACCTTGGTCTTTGCCTGTAGACGTCGCAAATGGAATAACTTGCCATCTGTTCTGTATCTGATGCTGATTCCTGGGTCTGTGTCCTGGAAGGCATCAGTCAGCATCGCTAAGAACATGATGCTGAAGAGTGTCGGCGCCAGCACACAGCCTTGTTTCACTCCGTTTGTGACTGGGAAAGGGTTGGATGACTCTCCGTCATGAACGACCAGGGCCTGCATGCCATTGTGGAACTGGCGGACCACTTGGATGAAGTGATCCGGACATCCAAATTTATTCATGATTTTCCAGAGTCCATTTCGACTGACAGTGTCAAAGGCTTTCGTCAGGTCAACAAAAGTGGTGTAGAGGTCGACGTTTTGTTTCTCCTGCAGTTGGCGTGCAGCAAACACCATGTCAGTGGTGCCGCGCTCCTTTCGGAAGCCACATTGGCTTTCTGGTAATAGACCATTCTCTAAGTGTTCAGTGTTTGTGTACCCTAGTATACCCTTAAACTAACCCATTCAATAAGTCACAAATTTGTTATCACCTATTTATTGTATATGTTGAGTTGTGACTGATATCGAAATTTAGTTGATTTGGAATGAAATATAAATAATTGAAGTCTTTATGCAACAGAGCTCAGAACTTGTGCTCCTCTAGTTTACATTTTCACAACAGATTTTGTTCTCTTTCTTGTGGTTTCCCATGTAGTGCCTGAAGCCCCAACATTTTCCCAGATTACATCAGTTGATCTGACATCCATTACCGTATTATGGGACATTCCTGCCGATGCTACATCAGATGGGTTTGAAGTTAGGGTGCTCCCTCCCCCCGTTCCCGGGAATTACCCCATCCTCGTGAATGAGAGATCCTATGTCATTCGAAGCCTCCGACCTGGAACTGCCTATGACATCAGTGTAGTGAGTCTGTCAGGACAAGCAGATAACTGCCAGACATTCAGCAGTCCTGTTCAGATCGTCACCACCACAGGTCAGTAGATTGCTTTCCTGGGGGGTGTTTCATAAAGCTGTTCTTAAAGTTATGCATGACTTTATGAATGACTTAAATATGACATGCTCAATCATTTTTAACTGTATGTAGATTAACATTCTTATTATAACAAACATCTTTAATGCAAAAAATATTTTTTGCCATAATTTAATTGAGGTTATTGGAAATACAGTAACACTTTGGGCATCCTATTCACTTCATGTTCTAGTCATGTTCTAGTCGTTCGTAAAATCATGCATAATTTTACGAACATTTTTATGAAACACCCCCTAGCTGAATTTAATCTTAGGAATGATATTGTACAGGTTAATTCTGTGTACAGTCAGTAAAGGGCTGGGCCTCGGCCGGCCTCGGCCCGGCCCTATAATTGCGGTACTCGGCCCCTCAATTTCGTGCGTTTACAGTAGCGGTCTCGGGCCAGCCTAAATTATAACCTTTCAATATTTTGTCGTAGTGGCGCTCTGCATGTAAACAAACGTTTATTTTGGTGGGGCGCACGCGCGAAAACGTAACAGTGTGGCGCGGGTTATTAGCACCGATTTTTCTTTTTAGCTAGCATCATGGGCGTTAATCGTGACGTAACTCTATTCATCATGGGGGGGGGGGGGGGACGACACAATAGCCGTCCCCCATGATGAATAGAGTTACGTAACGATTAACGCCCATGGCTAGCATGCATACAATGAACGATCGAACACCACAGATGCCCGCTTAACTTACCGGATAATTTCATATTTTCTACGCAATTTTAATATCTTTGTACGATCGAGAAGACAAGAGGATGGATGAGGAAGGTCGTATTCGTAGAATTCAAAAGGATAATCGTGACAGGAGGATGAGGAGAGAGCAATATGAGGAGAATCGTCGCAGGAGGAATGGCCTGCTGCTCGTGTTTGCAATCACTCTCGCTTGCACCGTCGACCGTGGCATCTGGTGCAAGTACCGCTCTGGTCATATCCAATGATGTCATGACCGCTGCACTTCCGGGATCGCATTTGGTACATTTGGGTCAGTGTGCGTTTATAGTGAAAGAAGGCCGGGCCGAGACTACCTCCAGAGATGGTCCAAATGCGCAGCCGCTTTTGGTACCGCATTTGGTACCGCATTTGGCCTTTTGAGCGTTTACAGTGAAGTTTAGGCCGGCCTCGGCCCGGGCTAACTTTCACTGTAAATGGGGTCTTTGATACATGTACAGATTCTTAGTACCGTATTTTCCGCATTATAAACCGCGGCCGATTATAAACCGCACCCCCAACTTTTGACACTTGATTGAGACTTGATTGAGAAAAAAAAAATCCAGAGGAAAAAAAAAATCCAGAGGAAAAAAAAAAAATCCAGAGGAAAAAAAAGAAGAAAAAAATACAAGCAGATTTAAGACAATGATTTCAACTGCACGCTGATTTCTAGAGTTTGGCAGCTTTGTTTGATAATGCTCCATGAAAAAGGAGCGAGAGAAGTAAATTGTAATTTTTAATTAGGGAAAGAAACCAATCCTCACATTCTTCCTAATCACGTCGCACACACACACAAACATAGTGTCATACCATTGATACCAAGGAGGTATTCCTGGCTTGGTCATACAGCCAGCTACATGTAATAGCAGAACTCATGACACGATCATACTCGTATCTCAGTCAACTACAAAATGTCTGAAAAATTACAAAACAGACCAAGTACCTGTTTGTGTCAATTTACAGTTTTCTGTAGAAAATACGCCGAAAATATTCCTTATTTATATCCAATAAATGCCACAGAATTTACATTACGGTACTTTTAAGAGAATCAACGGCCCGATCAATGATCACTAGAAAAGTTGGAATTTTGTTTCCCTCCCTGGCCTCCTTTTATCGAGCGTACCCAATTACAACCGCGCGCGCGTATGCTTAGAAGGGAGAGGGAAGAGAGAGAGAGAGAGAGAGAGGGAGAACAATAGACCAAGGGAGCGTTTCATCAAGTGTTTTGTCAGTGATTTTTATCCACAAATTTGTTCTCAGCAAATCAGATGCAAGGATTGCAGTAGCTTATAACAGTTGTCTGTAAAAATCACTGACAAGACACATGATGAAATGCTCCCTGCAGCTGGCCCTGGAGGCGTCATGTTGTGACCCAGTTCATGCAGGAGATAAACACACGTGGCCTGCATGCCCTACAGTGACTTCGTGTTTGTTTACTCTGGTGTGCCAATGAGTCTGGCACTCTCTCCCTCTCTTTCTCGAGGTCAACTATAGTGGCCATTGGCCATTGTGTAATTTACGAGTGTCGTAAATCTTCAAACACTGGTCTTCTAAGGAGGAATTTAAAGGGGCGAGTTAGCTTGATATTAAATATAAATTATATAAATTATTGTGTTAAATTATTGGATACAGAGGAAATTCATGGTCTTATAGCCTGATATTTAAAGGGGAGGACTACCATTTATTAACTTGGTTCTAAATGTGAAAACGAGAGAAAGATGTGAGTGAAGAAGAAAAAAAGGAATAAAAGGAATTATGAATTTCTGTTACATGTGTGATTTCTTGAAATTCATCGATATATGTTCATAGGGAGGGGGCAAATAAGAGAAGAAAGACAGAGAAAAAGAGTAACACAACAAAATAAAGAGAATTATGAATTCTGTTTCATGTGTGATTTCTTGAAATTCATCGATATGTTCATAGGGGGGGGGGGGGGGGGGGGGGTCAAATAACTTTTTATATCCTAGCTTGGCCATAACGGCATCATCAAAGACATCTTGTCATCCAACAAAAGTACAAAAATCAGACAATGCTCATACACGGATACGAAGTGACTCAATAAATACACAGCCTAAAAAATATCCTCCAAGGCTTTAAATATTGATTTTTCTATTCAATTGGCTGTAAGCTAGTGCACAATAGAGGGCTCCTATTCAATGTCAAAGGCATGGGTATAAGCCACTTCGGGATGCAATCTGAGCATGAGCAGATAAAGGTCATCTGTACCAAATTCTAAAACCCACTGACACTAATATTCGATATGTGTTCATGAATGTCATGTAATCATTATTTAATTATGCACTAATGGTGCATTCCATGATATCCAGGTGGAAGTATTCTTTTTAAAGGGGGAAACAAAAGCTATTCATGAGGCACCTCTGTCACTCCCAGAGTTATTTTTCTGAAGTGCACATAAAGGGACCCTCCATGTCTAAAATATCTGTGGATATTTGGGGTCATTTGTACAATCTCAGTACCATGCGCTAACCCCGAACTGGCTTATTGTCTCGCTGTTTTAATAATGAAAGGGACAAAATCACAGCGGCTTTGTAAGGTCAGGGAGCGTAAATTTTGCAAGCAAAATGTTGTGATTACCGGCCGGTACCCCAGCCTTCTTCTACGCGGCTGCTGCGGTGGAGACACTGACTGTGTGCCCGCTACTCGCGCTGATTCTGTTGAAGCATAACGCGAAAAATAACGACGACAAAGAGAGATACATGATGCAAAAAAGTGAGTTTTATTTCATCATCTTGACAAAGACAAGTAGAGACGACATTAAGAAATGATTGACAATTGTTAGACTGAGAAATCTGGTCAAAATGTTGGGTTTTGTAATGATTAATTTCCTTATATCCGTGTACTAACCGCCCCTCCTTTTGGGGAGATTTTCCAGAAGGAAAAACCCGCGGTTTATATTCCGGAAAATACGGGGGTATTCTTTATTTGGATTAAATTCTCTCTGCTGGGCAGATTGAAGCATTTTCATGTTTATTTTTTTTTTTGGGGGGGGGGAGTAATCACAATAAATGTAAAGACTGTAAATAAGCCAGTTCGTAATTACAATTAGCGCATATGCAGATAAAGGTTATTTGTACCCAAAACGGATGCGCATACAAATTGGGATCATTTCAGGGTCTCTTGTAACATGAATTAATTACGAACTGGCTTATTACAAAAGCATACCAGAGGATTTCTATTTTGCCTTTAGGGCGAACAGCGGGTGTTGTGATTTGGCCCGGTGAAATTGCTATCATGTGACTTAAGTTGCGACTAATTTTCCTTACTCAGATATTTCAACTTTTTCTTAACCACAGCACCTCTGGGTGTCTTTGAGATTGTAGCTGTAGACATCTTTGATACCAGAGCATCGGTGAAGTTCACTCCTTACGACGTGATGTTTTTTGATGTGGGTAGATATGAGGTAACAGTAATGCCATCCGATGGAGGAACCCCGCAGGTCATCTCAGTCCGAGCAGATGCATGCACTGCTGATATCATGGACCTGATGGGTGGTACCAGCTATGATGTAGAATTATCAGCTATAATGAGTAGTAACGATCAGAGTTTCAACACTACGGCAACAACAACATTTGTAACCTGTAAGGATGCATTCTAAATTCAAGATTTTTGTAAATATTTGGCATTATGATAGAGAGGTGATTGGTTCATGTAATCCACATGGAGATGAGTTGTACAGTGTACTTGATGAAATTTAGATATTCAGAGGGTTTGCAAGAGATATTTACCCATCATGTGCTCATGTATTAAGGTAGCTTTGTGGCATGTAGTGACACATAAAGACAAATCTACAATGCAAATGGGATGAAGATAGTGGAAAATCATTATTTCATTCCATAGAGGCAGAACCATAATACTAGGATGAAATGTTAATATTTACTTCTACTGACTCTGGCTGTACCCAAAATCGTTATTCAAATAAGTCACATTATTATTTTAGAGGCACTGGTATTGCTAACTGTTATGTTTTTTATGTTCCAGGTGCATCTTTCTGTGCATCTTCATTTGGTTAAGCCACCTTTTAAGTAACATGCCAATGTCAATAATTGATCCCCACTGTGCCTGGTTTATCATATGTCAAACTAAAAAGAAAGAAAACCTTACAATGTACAATTACTCTTACATGTACATGTATGTCCAGACAGGTTGGTTAGCTGGACAGATGATTTGTAGTGGCTATTTGAACAAGTTTGCATGCAATATTTCATGAATTATAGTCACAGCGCTCCTGAAATCAGGTCGTATAGTATCTTTTTGGTGCGCTTTTTCACATAGTTAAAGCACTTTTAGGTACCTATATTCGTTTAGATTATAGTACTTTGTGTTTTAGTAGTCACTCTTGCCGATTGCAAGGGATTTTTTGATTCCCTTTCTTGGCATTTATTTTTCTCTTTCACGGTCAGCCCCACGTAGATATTTCCGTGTTTGCGGGTGTTTCCGTTTGTCACCGAGCCTTCGGGTTCGGCGTTTATTCTTACGGTTTTTAGGCTGTGAAAATTTCTTTAGTGCGTATCTCCCAAATAATTTTACCCTTATTTTACTGCATTCAGTTGAAGTATTTCTTAATTTGAAAAGTATACTTTATTGTCTGTTTTATTGCAGTGGTATGGATTCGGAAGAAGAAGCAGCTAGGTCAAGGAGACCTGCTTCTTCCGAAGAGTCGTCTAGCAAGACGACTCGGCCTTCCAGAACTCTCCCGAGTACTTCGGTACATGGGGGAGGGAGGAGGGCTAAGGGTAAGTTGCCTAGTGGTGTTTCCTTGCAGAGTTTGCCAGTCTCGTAGCTTGCGGCTTCGGGACGGGTGGCGTTAACTGAGTCGGGATTGTCAACTCCGAAGACCTGAGACCAGAGGGGGGAGGCGGTTGTTTCCCGTACGGTAGCGTTCACTCGCTCTGATCCGTTAGGGGAGACGCGCCCCACTACTGCAGGGCAACCCACGGGCTTAGTCCATGTTGGTCTGGGTTCTCAAACCCTAGCCCCCGGCAAACGCCATATGGGGGAACGAGTACTTCCTGGGCTGTCTACATTGCCAGCTAATGGGAATGCTCGAGCTAACAATTATGGACGCTCTTCGGAGCAACAGGTGTTTTCACCTGAGTGCGTGACTACTAGTGCTCCCCTATTGCTGCTTTCGAGCGGTCCAATAGCGGGTTCACACGCCTTTAGTAGTCATCGGGCACATACCGAGTCATCTCGGTCTGCCCACGCACTGGGAGCTTTTAACTCCCAACCCATGGCTACTGCATCTTCTTGCTTAGCCAATATGGGTGATTTGGGCGATTCTCTAGGCTTACGCCATGAGCGCTCCAATCCCTTTTTGGGGAAGTGAACGTCCCTCCGCGGAGGGATCGGTTCGTGTTTCCGAAGTGGCTTCGGAGATCCGAACGAATCCGATTAAGCGTTCTAACAAAAGGGTTTCGGCTACGACTCTTGTCGAGCCAGCCAAGAAAAAGGCCAAGAAGAGGGCAAAAAGTGGCAAGGCTTTGCCGGCCTCTTGCCCGTCTGGCCTGGCTAACCCAGCTAGCTCCTCTCAAGCTGACATGTTCAGCATGATGCGGGCTTTTGCTCAGAATCAGGGTTGGTCCTTGTACCGGCTACTTCAACCCTGACTTCTGTCCCTATTCAGGGGTCTGACTTTGAGACTAATCAGCCTTTTGTGTTGGATTCGTCTTTGTCTGAGTCGGTTTCGCATGTGCCTCCTATTCCCGCGGCCCTTGGGGCGCCGCTGGGCGAGGAGACTTTCGTTGAACCATGCGGGGCTCTGCCTGCTGAGACCTTTGTTAGCGTTCCTTTGTCTCTTTCCACGGGTGGAACCAGATTTGGAGGTGGCCTCTCAAGCTTCTTTTTTGAATCGCTTGGGCAGGCGGAGTCTCAATCGCTCGCCCTCTGTGGGGTGGAAGCGATTGCTTTGTTATCCAGATATCTCTCTGAATTTTAGTCAACCCGCGCGCAGGGTTCGACTTCGCGTTGGTTTAAGCAGCGGGATTCCTGCTGAGTCCTTTGTTGGCGTTCCTTTGCCGGGTCATCCCGGTCCGCCCTTGCTCTGGGCGCCTTGGCGTCCGGCCCATGGCTGTTGCATCTCCTTGCCCGGCCGATATGGGTAATTGGTGCGCGTCTTTGGGTTCAATACCCTCAGCGCACTTCTCCCATAAAGGGAGGTGAGCGTCCCTCAGCGGAGGGTTCGGTTCGTGTTCCCGAAGGGCTTCGGGATCCGAACGAAACCGAATAAACGCTCTGAAAAGCGGGTTTCGACTTAGGCTCTTTTTGGGCCAATCAGAAGCCTAGGGAAGGGGCTAAAAGAGGCAAGGCTTTGCCTGCCTCTTGCCCATCGGGTTTAGCTAACCCTCGGTCTCTCAAGCTGAGTTGTTCAGTGTGAGATGGGCTTTGCCCAGACTCAGGGTTGGTCCCTTGTACCAGGATTCACATCCCTGCTCTTGTGCCGTTTTTGGGTCGGACATCGAGACTAATTAGCCTTTTATGGTTTATTCTTCTTTGTCTGTGATGGGATCACATGCGCCTCCTAGTCTCGCAGCTTCGGGGCTCCGTCGGGTGAGGAGGCTTATGGCGGTTCATGCGTGAATCCGACCGTTTCGGCCTTTGTTCGTGATTCTTTGTCACGATTATTTCAGGCGGATCCAGTTTTGGAAGCGGCCTCTCAAGCTTCGGTTTCCGAATCGCTGGGGCAGGCAGAGCCTTAGTTGCTGTGGGGTAGAAGCGATTGCTTTGTTCTAAACTTTCCCTGACTTTTAGTCAACCCGCGCGCAGGGTTCGGCTTTGCTTGGGTTCAGGCAGCGGGATTCCTCCGAGCGTTTTTCTCTTGCGGAGGATTTCTAGCTGGATTTTGGACGCATTGAAGCGGTGCTTCTTTTGAGCGTCATGTTTGGTTTGCAGTGGTCATAGTTTTCCACTGCAGCTGCCTCGGTCATGTACCGTCGCAGAGTATTGGTTGGTGGCTGTCTTCGTTCCTTTCTCCCGCTTGGGAGGCCATCTCCGGGGACGCTTTTGTTCTCTTTGGCGGACGAGACTGATTCTTCATAGATCTGTCCGCCCCGCTCCCCGGAGGTGCTATAGGAACTCGGTCACCTCACAGGCTGTCTTTTTCCCTTTCTTTGACTTTTGTTATTCCCAAGCGCTCGGGAAAACTTCAGTACATTTTCGGATGGAGACTCTCGCCTCCATTCTTTCGTTGATCAAGAGGAAGGACTACGCGGTCTTGATAGTTTTCGAAGATGCGTATTTCCACTTTCCCGTTCATCGCGCTTTGCGCGATCTTCTGGGGTTTTTCTTCCTCTCAGAGACTTATCGTTTTCGCACTCTTCACGTCGGGCCGTGCCCAGTCCCTCGGGTTCTTACTCAGGTTGTAGCCGTGCTGGCAGCCTCTCTGAGGCGATGCGGCCTTCGGCTATTTTTGCTACCTGGACGATTGGCTTCTCCTAGCGGAGTTGCGCGATTGTTTGTTGGACGAGACTAGTTTGCTCGTCATTCTTACTCAAGACTTAGGTTATCTAGCCAGTCTAGTCGATGTTTTAGAGGACTGCCGGCTCCTCATGAGACCCTTTCAGAGACATCTCCTCGGGTTCTTCAAGCCGGGAAAAGACTCTCTTTTGGTCTGGATTCCAGTACCAGTAAGGATCAAGTCTCTTCTCTCTTGTTGGACGAGCGAGGTGTTTCTCGCGCGAGGCAGGTCCTTCTCTGCCCCTCTTCCGTCGATATCGGTTTCGACGGACGCCTCTCGGTTGGGGTGGGGAGGACACTGCAACGGCAGCACGGTTGCGGGGGATTGGTCTCATTTTGGGACTCTTCCTCATATCAATGTCCTGGAGTTTATGGCAGTTCTGTTGACCTTGCTCCATTTCAGAAGTCGACTTCTCAGTCGTTCGGTTCTGATTCTCACGGACAATGTTACTGTGGCGGCATATATCAATCGGCAGGGAGGCACTCGTTCGGTTGCCCTGAATGCCCTAGCAGCTCAGCTGTGGAGGTGGTGTCGTCGCATGACAATCACACCCGTGGCCTCTTTCATCCCCGGTTGGGAAAACCTCATTGCGGATTTTCTGTCTCGGGGCAGGTATCTTCCATCGGAATGGACGCTCCATCCGGAGGTATTTTGCCGCATTCGCAGTTGCCTAGGTCCACTGGAAGTGGATCTATTTGCGTCGGTGCTAAATCACCAGCTGCCGAAGTTTTGCTCCCGTGTTCGCGATCAGGGAGCATGGGCTCTCGATGCTTTCTCCCTCAGCTGGGAGAACCTTCAGGGATTCGCCTTTCCTCCCTTCCAACTGATTCCGCGTGTCTTGCGGAAAATCAGGGAAGATCGGGCGCGGGTGCTCGTAATAGCTCCCTTTTGGCCCAGGAGGAATTGGTTTCCAGAACTTATGAGCCTCCTAAGGGCTCAACCGTTCGTTCTCCCGTTAAGAGCGGATCTGGTGTTACAGCCCCTATCGGGGATTCTTCACCACAGTCCGGAGTCTCTTCATTTGACTGCTTGGCCCCTGTCAGGGGATCTGCAAGACAGTCGGGTCTCTCTGATAGAGCCGCGGACTTTTTAATGTCCAGTCGTAGGGTTTCTACTAGGGAAATTTACAATTCCCGTCTCTCGGTCTTTTTCCTTTGGTGCAAAGAGAAGAAATCGAACCCCTTCTAAGGCTCCTATTGGTTCAATTGCGGATTTCTTAATCTTGTTATTTGACAAAGGGAGATCTATCTCTACTATCCGAGGCTACCGTTCGGCGATCGGGGCCATTCATTCGGGTTTCTCAGATGGTTCGGGGATTTCCAATTCCCCGCTACTAAGTGGTTTGATTCGTTCGTTCTTTCTGAAACGACCTTCTTTTTCTAAGTTAGTGCCGTCTTGGAGTCTGCCTAAGGTCCTGGAGGCCTTGGCGAAAGCTCCTTTCGAACCGTTAGGTGAAGCTTTGCTTCATTATCTTACGGTTAAGACGCTCTTTTTGGTAGCTATTGCCTCTGGGCAGAGGCGCAGTACTCTTCATGCTCTCTGTCTTACTCCTGGTCATGTTCGCTGGGAGAGAAAAGGTGTTAGATTGATTCCTAGGGCTTCTTTCGTTGCCAAGAATCAGACAGCTGCCTCCGGTCCTGTTGAGATTTTTCTTTGTCCGCTTTCTAACTTTTCTTCGGTGCGTGAGGACAAAGTTTGGTGTCCTGTTAGGGCTCTCAATTGGTATATTGATAAGACTAAGTCTTATCGTAAGGATGATCAGTTGTTCCTGATCACTAGAGAGCCTTTTTCTCCTGCCTCTCTTGATTCCATCTCTAGATGGATAGTTGAAGCTATTAGGGCCGCTGGCACAGAGGCTCTTTTATCCGACAGTAAGCCTCGTGCTCATGATACTCGTAGTGTCAGCACTTCTTGGGCTCTGTTTCAAGGTGTGGCGCTTGTTGATATTTTGAAGGCTGCTTATTGGCGTTCGCCCAATTCCTTCATTTCTTGCTACCTTAGGGATATTCCCGCAGGTGAAGCTTTGTTTGCGTCAGCCACCTTGAAGGCCGCTGTGTCTTCTTTGTAGTCTTTGGTGTAATCCTATTTCCTTCTGCTCGAAACATGCCTCCCGGTCTTTGAGTTGGCGCTGGTCTGGCATAATAGGTAGGTATATATGATTTATTGCAGTAAATTTGTAAAATCAGCACTGATTTTCTTATTTACTATATAAATCTATATACCTACCTATGACCCTCCCTCCTTCCCCGCTCCTTGCAAGCAACATGTTTCTACTTGGGATTGCTCGCAAAAGAGGAAGATGGCCGTAGCGTGTTGACGCGCGTGAGTGGCGAAGGGGACAATAGGATTACGGGGGGTGCGCACAATATTGTGACTCATGTGTGTTAAATTCTCGAAGGGGTCCCGTAGTCAAGACTACAGGCATAATAGGCATAATAGGTAGGTATATAGATTTATATAGTAAATAAGAAAATCAGTGCTGATTTTACAAATCGGCTCGTCCCAGCCCTACTACATGTATATTTACTTTCACAATGCAGTTGCAAGGAAATGCAAGTCCGAAATATGTGATACTGATTGGTTGAAAATCAAGTTGTGTTTTATATTTTGAGTTTGCGATTAAACAAAACTTTGTATACAAGAGGGCGCAGAGCCCTGCTGATATATATAATATTGTCTTCACTCATTTTGCTACATTCACTTCTATATCATGATGAACTGCATGTACGGTATACGGCATAAATTAAAGAAATTAAAATATAATTTTCAATAATTCTAATGCATAAAGTTGGGTAAAGTAATAATGTTTGGTATCATAAAGAAACTAAAATACAATTTTCAATAATTCTAATGCACAAAGTTGGGTAAAGTAATAATGTTTGGTATCATAAAGAAGCTAAAATATAATTTTCAATAATTCTAATGCATAAAGTTGGGTAAAGTAATAATGTTTGGTATCATAAGAAAAAGTAATAAATTTCCTACAAGTTTTGTACACTATATTCTGTGAAATAATAGATGGTTAATGAAGTGCAGACATTTGAAAAGTAAGCATTGGGCACAGTTTGGTAAAATTTTGAAGAGAGCTTATTCCCTTGGCACAGTAAGACTTAATTTAGTCCACTGTGGAGGTACATGTATGAACTATGATTTAAACCATGGCTTAAAATAAACCTCTTTGGTGAATTCGGGCCTATGCAGTTTGTATGTTCCATGACCCGGTACTCAACTTAACCTTTAACCACTAATAAAATTTCTTTGCCAACATTTCCTTCCACAGTGCCCAAGGCTCCTGTCAGTGTCACACCGATATCTAGAGGCTTCTTCTCCTTCACTGTAGAGTTAGAACCTCCAGTAAGCAGCAGCTACGATGGGTTTGTCATTACAGCGAATGGTGAATCACAACAGATCCTTCGGGGTGAACCTTACCAAGCAACATTTGAGAATCTGATTCCTGGTGTGACATACAGCGTTGACGCGTACTCCTTTCTATTTACACCAGATTTGACAAGTCAAACTCTAATGGACTTCACCCCAGTATCCATTACAACAGGTGCAGTAAAAATAGTGTTTGGGTCACAGAAACTCTATAGGGATTCGCTGTTGAGTATGAGATTTTTTGGCATGTATTTCTTTTTTCACTAGATTTGTTTTTGAGTTTCCTGCAGCTAAATCGCTCAATTCTAGCGGTTTCTTCTGAATTGTATGCTTTGTTTGCAGAAAATATTGTCTCACAGGACCGTATAGATAGTGTTTGTTACACTGATTATTAGTTTGTTCATATGGTCACAATGTTAAACAAACAGTAAGATCGTGTAATAATAGGATATTTCCGTGGGGTAAACAGTGAGCTCTTCTTTATAGCATTTTCCTCTGATAAATGTGTGTTGTACTTAGGGCAATTCTCCTCTAAAATGAGGAAATACCGACCAAAAAAAATATGAAAGTTATTGGATTTGCAAACTTGAATACTTACAGAATACGAAACAATTAATGGCTGACAAAATCCAATTTTGGGGAAAAAGTAGTCAAAGCTGACCATGCTTTTGCCATTTTGGATGGCCTACCAGAATACGTTATGACAAGTTCTTCATGCAGAAACATCTTGATTTCAACAAGAATCTTTGGTGTCTGTTGTCAACGTGTGTATAAAAACGTTTGTTGATGTATAACAAGTGTATGATAATCCCTGTGATAACTGCCTAATTAGATTTAGAAATAAATTTTCCGTGTGACATATGTTTTGTAGTGCTAAATTATATTTTCTGCATTGAAAATTATTTTTTTATGTGAATTGTTATATTTCGACCATAAACCTGACAATGTATGATAATTTTATTTGAAAATTTGCATATGTCCTTCATAATCAAGAATGACATATAATCAGAATGAATTATGCCACTTGGTTAGAAATATATCATGAAAATTGAGATTTTGTTTGTGGAAAGAATTTCACTTCAAATTTTAAAATTTATATAAAATGAAATTGGATAACTTTAAATAAAACCTGTAGTGGCTTTGTAAGGTGCAGTTTCAGTCGCAGGAGGAAAAGTTCAGACATTCAGATTCTCAATTCATTGTTCAACACTTAAGGCCTTGGACAGGATTTGCCACCCATTGCACGGAAGGGGTTATATCAAGAAGATTCATCATTTTGTTGTTCTCTAGATACTCCTGATCCTGGTGGGGTAACTGTCCAGTCCTTCACCCCCAACTCCATTACAATCAGCTGGGGAGATGTGCCAAATGTAGCTCAGTATTCTGTCACCATCAGTCCAATGGAAGGACAGCGTGCAGAGAATATCATGAACAGAAGAGTGGACTTCACCCAGCTTACTCCAGGGAGGTTGTATATGATCACCCTCAACTCAGAAAGGAATGTTGGGTCTGATATTACCACTAGTGTGATGCAACGCACCAGTGAGTGGAAAATTTGTTGTTGTTATTTTCTTTAGTGATTTAGTGATTTAAGTAGCTTAATAGTGTAACAGAGTGGCACCAAAAGACATGTCTGGAATGCAAACATCAAAATCGTTGGTGAAAGTGGTGAAAGTGGTGAAATAAAAGATGGAATTTTATGTACATATATGTAATGACAGTTTGGGCAGTATTAAAGTGTACCAATTAGCCAAAAATAGTTACTCTGTTTGTTAGGGTTTCTATGTCAATATACTCTACTTAAAGGAGAATGAAAGTCAAAACATTGTAATCAAGCGTTTACAAACTAAAATTGTACTTGTTTGAATGATCCAAACATGTCACAAATCTGATGTACCATATTTGAGTAAATTCAATCTTAAAACATGGACTCGCGACGATCTGGCACGGACATGGGCGCCGCCATGTTATGCGGAAAGTGACGAAATTGCGCTATAGTGTGTGATTGGCTGTTACCATTCATAGCTATCATTCAAAATGATGTCTCTACAAAACGTGTAAAAAATATAATTTAAAGCAAATCTGTATCTAAATATATTGAAAAACTGTAATTTACGTATTTAAAATGAAATAAAAATAGTGATAACAACAATACAATTAATTTTACACTGATCTTTAGATTATCAAATAGACTTGTTTACAGATAATTGTATACATACCTTTTTGACAAAGGTTGCTAATGACATAGCTTGCATACCAGAGCATGCCCAACGTAGCAACAACTAATGTATGCAAGCTGGATTTCAAGTGTATTTATAGTAGTAGGTGAATGGAATAACTCATCACTAGGTCCTCGGAGAAAAAAACATCCATACACACTATGAACACGATGACGAAGAAAGCGGACAAAATATACAGCTCCTCATTGTACCCTCCACAATTGTTCTGGTAACAAAAGAACATCCCTTCATTGCTATTGTATAAAATAAGTAGAACAGGTGAATATGCATGTGACACCTGTTCTACATACTTTTACATAATAGCAGTGGAGGGATGTTCTATTGTCTACCAGAGCAAGTGTGGGAGGTACAATGAGGAGCTGTATATTTTGTCCGCTTCTTTGTTCGCCATGTTCATAGTGACATTTGAAACATTAAGAAACAGGTCTATTTGATAATCTGAAGATCGGTGTAAAATTAATTGTATTGTTGTTATCACTATTTTTCAATATTTTTAGATACAGATCTGCTTTAAATTATATTTTTTACACGTTTTGTAGAGACATCATTTTGAATGATAGCTATGAATGGTAACAGCCAATCACACACTATAGCGCAATTTCGTCACTTTCCGCATAACATGGCGGCGCCCATGTCCGTGCCAGATCGTGGCAAGTCCATGTTTTAAGACTGAATTTACTCAAATATGGTACAACAGATTTCACATTCAAACAAGTACAGTTTTAGTTTGTAAACGCTTGATTACAATGTTTTGACTTTCATTCTCCTTTAAATTATGAGCTTCAAATTTTGATTGTATAAAGAGAATTGCAAGTTCAAGAAATTTCAAAAGATCAACACAGCGTCTTGTAAGGAGACTAATCCACGCATCCGTATGTGCTCGCATAGAACAATTGATTGCGCGGAACCGAACTCGGAGTTGGGTTCTGTGCGAGGGTGTTATGTTTTCCTTCATTTTCTTCATACTCCTTAACCATTAACCCATAGAAGGCCAGGTAAAGTGTTTTGAAGTTGATTTAATACATTTTAGCAGTACACAAATGATTTTTGTAGGTGATTGCCACTTTAAGCTTAACGTAGTAAAAATATTTTTACCAGATCAAAGGCTTCATGATACATGTATGTTTCTACCTTAATGCGGTAAATTATGATTTTCAACGATCATGCATTTTGAATTCTCGAGGCATCTTTTTGTGCCACTATGTATAAGCTACCATCATTAGTCTTACATGGATGACTTCATCAGTGATTTTTAATACTGGTTTACAAGAAATCCCAGCAAATGATCCAATTCAACTTAGTTAATTGGAATACAAGGTAAACATATTACAAACAGAGCATGATCAAACCAACTATCTGTTAGTCCAATCAAACAAAACATCCAAATGTGACTCAGCTGGTATATATGGGCAATTCCATGAAAAATGTTCACTTTAGTAAAAAAATGAAGTTTGCAATTGCACTTAAACTCTCAAATATTCTTGAAAAGTAATGTATAAATGTTCATTTTCCAATAGACAAATCATTAAACTGACAAATTTTCGTATTTTTTTCCACCAGTGAAAATCTAATATGATGTATCGCAATAACACAAAAATGTGGCTATTTTTGAAGAGTTTATTCTTCCTGTCTCTAATGAAGGCCTAAAATCTACTGGAGGTCTCCTTCAACTTTTAAACAGTAGTTCAGTGTACATATCAACAGAAAATCACAATGAATGTTTATATCATTCATCAATTTTCGAGGCATTGATCCTCAAAATTGTGTGATTTCTTTATCATTAGAAGTGTCATGTCCGTTACGTTTTTCACTTAAAGTTTTCATAGCCAACAGGAAATTTGTATTTGGTTACTGTAAATTCAGTTTCTATGTTAGAACTAAATCCCTTACATGTGTAGCAACCATTTTTCCTTACCACTGTCAGTTTTCAAGCAAATGGCGTAACGGACATGACACTTTGCGTAACGGACATGACACTTTATATACGACAAGTGGCAGAAACCACATTGTGGGCTCCATTTAATAGATTGATTATTATTTTCAATTGCTTGAGGATAGTGGGATGTTTCTAGATACTAGTGACTCATAAATATAAATCTGCTTGTTATATTTAAGACACAACAACAAGCAGATTTTCCAGTTTACCCATGGAAGTCTGTAGATTTCAGATGATCTTGCTAGCCCTGTTATGTAATCCCATTCCAACATCTTGATCATGATTGATGACCAACATGCAGCAGCAGGTATGTCCCTGTTTATTTACATAGTTGATTACTGAAGCCAAGACAATGCAGTTCCAATATTGGCCATCTCCCTAGCACTTTTCCATGATAACTTAGACCTCATTTCATAATGACACTGGTTTTGTGGAACTGCTTTAGTGCATGTTGCAGATACATGTAGTTAACTTTCTTTCTTTAAAACTGATGTGAATCATTCAGGACATTTTCATGATATGTTCAAACTTTTGATCAGGTCTGGTTCATTAAGTTTTCTTTGCCTCAAAGCTTGAGACGTGCTCTACTTTGTTGTATGTTGTTGTGGTACTCTAAGCATTATATTCCATGCATTGTAGTATAGTTGTTAGATCACTAAAACCTGCAAAAAAGAACTTAGATGTGTTACTATTTAACATTTGATAGTAGTACTGAGCTGTTAGTTTTGTCTTTTTTATGCCAAATGTTTTTTTGAAAGAAAGAAGTGAAGATATGGTTCACTTCACAAGGGTGTCATGTCCGTTACGCTAGCATATTAATACCATCTGAGAAATATTAGCCTATAAAGGAGAAAACACCATAGCATCAACTAATAATTTGTTCTGTTTTGGTATGGAGGGTAGTATTAACTAAAATGTATCATAAATTGTAGCTAGCTGGTGCAGAAGCAAGTTTGCTTTATTTTTTATATCTTGTGTAAACATTGAAAAACCAACCCTTCTAAAATTACAGAAATATATGAGATAGTACAGAATACCAGTTATGATGTGTGTCCCTATCTTTCAACCTTACTGTATGAACAATAAAATATCTGCCATATCTCGTAATAAAACAAATATGTCCGCTCACAAAAAGTGGACAAAACTGTCATGTCCGTTACGCTCAATGCGTCATGTCCGTTACGCTACATTCTGAGCTATAAAAAAGAATGCAATGTAAAACTAATCTCAAACATGAATTTATGATTACAGCATGACTTTAAGTTTTAATTAATACCCAAACCAGGTTCATTCTATCCCAAAACTCACAGGAATTTTCATAATAAAAAGTAGGTTAAAAAGCCTTGTCCATTTTGTGTCATGTCCGTTACGCTCACAACGAGTGCATTTTCTCCACAACCATTCAATAAAATGATGTGAAATTTCATGAGTATATCCCTGATAGTCAAATGTGTCTGATAAACTCAATAAAAATTGTTTGGAGACTGCCAATTCTATTGTGTGATGTTTTGAATTACAAAAAACTGTCTGAATGTCATGTCCGTTACGCTGGAATTGACCATATGTAAAATGAAGAGTGAATAATTATAAGTTTAATAATTTTTGAAATTTGACTCAAACTGCATACAGGTACATTGAATGATAGATGCCCTGATTGATATGCCTGAATTTGTATGCATTACATCTAAAAAATAGTCCCCACAGGTTCCCTCATATCATGCTTTGTTCATTTTCAAATAAGACTTAAAATATCTTCAAAGGAAATAGACTACACTATACATGCGCCTGTATCACTACGAGGAAGAAAATAACACTTTTACTTCATAGATAAAGACACTGAGATAGCATTTTCTTTACAATCTGCCCCTAGTTATCTCATTGCAAGCAGACAAATGTGTGAAGGTGCATGGTGCTGTTGAGGAATTGAACAAGTAAATATTCCCTGACTTTCAATTGAAGATCATTATGTCAATTTTATATTGTTTACTCTCAGATCCATCTCCACCATCTACGTTGATTATTAGTACTCCTGCTGCTAGTGATACAATAGGCCTTCAGCTTAGTTGGTTATTACCGACAGAAGGAGAATGGGATCGCATTAGGTATGTACATACAGGCTTCTCGCCAGAAACTTATGTACACACGGTCCAAAATCGAAAAAAAATATAACACTTCCCAGGCAAGCAATGTAAGAGGACCAAACCAATTTTGCAGATTGGAAGTATGTACTGACATATTTACTGGTCAGTAGTGAGTGAAATATGGCCTTGTGGCATTCCAGGGAGGTGCTTTGGGAGTACAAAAGCAAGTTTGGAGGTTAGCTGTAAAAAGGTTGGGTTATTATGGCGCTCTCTCAGGGGGGGGGGGGGGGGGGGGGGGGGGGGGGGGGGGGGGGGGGGGGGGGGGGGGGGGGGGGGGGGGGGGGGGAGGGATGGATGGATTCCACCTCCCCCCACCTAATCTTGGCCATGTAGTGACAAACATTTCTGCAACTTGGTACACAGAGTATCTTATAAAGAATAAGTCTGTAATGTTTCATACCTATATCCCAAATGGTTTTTTTAATTATCGCTAATTGATTATTTACATATTCGCGAATTGACAATTCTACATTGTGTACAATACATATGGAGAAATGTTCATTTTGGCCAATTTTTGATGCTGCGCAGTACCTGTCGGTCAAAATTTTATAAATATGTTATCAAAATATGGGTAAGACTCTGGGTGAAAAATAAAGCTCGCAGCGCAAAAACAAATTCCCTGAATATATTTTATAGTCTTATGCTATCCATTAAGGGGGTACTCAATATTAGGCATGGTTGTTCTAAAAGTTTACTGCCGATCGGAACTCAATGCCCCTTTCCCCATTATTCCAATATTCACCCAATAACATATAAATGAAGGATACTTGAATATCTAAAACATCATGCCATAAAATTATCATTGAAAATATCACGAAGTCTTATATAACAGACAGTAACCAGACAAAATACCGTAATGTACCTTCTATATGATACGTTAATTGCAGGATTACCTATACTCCAACAAATGGAATAAGTCAGAGCGAGTTGGTTGGTAGAGCAGTCACGACTTTCACATTGGAGGGACTCTTTCAGAACACAGACTACACTTTGGATGTGACGTCTGTGTCTGGTCTAGATAACACTACAGAAGAGAGTACCCCAGCCTCTCAAACAGTTCCAACTCGTGAGTACACCGAACTCATACCAGTTGTCTTCTTTAAACCATTGCATACATGAAGCGGATGGTCCCTGTGTTGGTAATTAGAGAATTCAGTACTCAATGTGTTAATACACGTTTTGGATTATCTTTATTTGTTTCATTTATTTATTTATATATTCATTCAATTTCCAGACAAACAGATAAAATGTATAGAAACAAAAAGGTAAAAATACCACCAACTAGTGCCGAAGGATAGCCAAACTGAAACTAGTTCCTGTTGCTAAGGTTCTCTTTACTAGTTTACAAGCATTATATACAAACATACATATTACAACTAATCTTATTTTTAGATTTATGTTTATAAAGTTTCATGAAAATAATTACTTGATGAAGATCCAGAATTGAAAGAATTACATATACATGTACATGTACTTTAGCAGAAAGAGCAAGGGTAACATAACATTTGGAGTCCATGAATAAGAACAATTCAATTTAAATCATCATTTTAGTCTTTAAAATGGCAACACAATGTGTAATTTAAAATCATTATATACAGGTGATTCAATAGTCGGGATGTAGCCAATTTAGACCTGAAAATCTGATCAAAAAACTGTAGTGATGCTTGATGCAATCATTATAAATGCCTACTTTTGTGCTGCACTTATGATTACTTGTGGCATTCCGGCAATTTTTTTAAATGCACCTGCTGCAAATAAAAAGCGAAGCTATGTTTTGTGTTGTTTACTTCCAGGGAGACTACCACCAGATAGCATGATAATCACTATCATAGATGAGACATCAGTGTCTGCTATCTGGACCATCTGGGATAACAGCCAGATATTATATCAATTGATCAGTCAGGATGGTCGCACACATGAAACTGACACTTTGCCAAATGCAAGACTCGTGTTAACTGACCTGACGCCAGCATCCGTGTACAGATTCACTGTGGAAGACCTGTTTGGACTGAACGACCCTATAGCAAGAGAATTCAGAACAGGTACATGTACATGTACATGTATATTTGATTTGATGACTAGAACAATTGAACTCTTTATTTTCTTTGGATTGAAACCCTGGATTCCCACATTGTTTGGAGTTTATGGTACATGCAGTATGAAGAGTTTCATAGAGCTCCCGAAATGTGCCCTTAAGTCCACAAATGAGCCAGTTACCTAGCTCCAGAGAATCAGAGAGACTTCATGTATTATAATTTCCCCTACTGATATCAGCACAATGTGAGGCAATTGATCAGAGCAAGGAGCAGGATGGGCACTATGCCCTAAATTATACAAGAACGACCAGTGCCCCCAAATTAAAGGAACTGAGAAAAAATTTTACTAAAATTTTTCAGAAGCTTGCTCACTGCGTGCTCACATTTACAATATACATGTACATGTATCTTAATTCTTACCCATATGTGACCCGACGCCTCAAAACCTACAATAAGTCGCCAAAATTATTTTTTTTGTTTTATACATTTTCTGAAAGTAGAGATTCGCAGCTTTCCAATGGTATATCACTTGCCTAATTTACTCAATGATAGCACCTTTAAATATCACATTTAGAATCAGTATGTAACCAGCAATCAATAACTCCTATTCAGAGAAAATGGCCATTTAAGTTCGGAACAAAAGAGTGCTAAACCTTCGCTCTCTGTATGTGCCCAAGTAAAACTGGGTATTCAAATGGCCATAGCAACTGGTATGAAGGGATTATCAGATTAGGCTGAATTTTGGCATGCTGCTTCAGGAGGACCTATTGTTTACTCACTCCAAAAATCAATTTAATACCGTTAGAGGTAAAGTAGTAATTTGGCAATTACAAAAGCTCTCCAACATTCATTAGCTGGACAGGTGAAAAAAAGGAGTCATTTTAAAATGCCCCCAAAACATATTTCTAAGTCGAATTACGACTCACAAACTTGAGACATGATAGAATGATAATGGAACTACCCATTTCTATCAAAAACAGAAAATCGACTGATCCAAGCAAATTTACTATTTTGGGCTGTTTGCTACGTTGTGGTCCGTGCGACTTATTGTAGGTTTTGAGGCGGCGGGTCACATATTAGGAAAATCACATCAAAGTATGTTCATGTTATGGGTGTAACCTTCAAGTACTATGCAGTCTTCTATTATGATGAGATTGTGCTTAAAAACCCATGAAGCTTGATTATTTTCTCAATAAAATTTGCAATAAATGGTCGCAAAGCGACCTCACAAATAAATTAGGCCTAATTGCTGAGACAAAAATTGACAGAGTTAACATATGGGAATTATAATAAATGATTATTGCCCAAAATGAATTTGTAGTTGTTATTTTTATCATGTCCCTGTATATAATGCAACGCCTGTAGCCTTCAGTGTTAGAAAAAAAACTCTTTCATTCTTTGCTCGCTCACTTCACTCGCTCACAAATTAATAATCAGGCCATTACACACATCTGCAAAGTAGTTTTTATCTCGATCCATACTAAGATAGTTCTAAACAATAAATTTTGGGAAAATGATCCTCGATATAGTATTGATCAGAATGTAAGAGTATACTAATGTCTCAAAGTTGTATGTTTCTGACTTGTTTTCAACCTTTAGGTGCCCCTTTTTCTAAAAAAAAAATATGCATACAAAAACACATGAGATGAGCCTAACAACGTAATAATACATGAAAAGTAGTAGAAGTGATGATCAGTTAAGCATGGAGCACATGCCCTTTTTTATTCAAAATGATACTGAATGATGAAGGAGATAAATATGTTTCTGTTACATTGTAAAGCCCTCTGCAGCATCTGGAATAGAGGAGATAGAAGACAAATCACAGCCTGTGAGATTACTTTCATTTATACCGTATCCCTTCATGCTGAGTTCTGCATATGTATCTAGATAACTATTACTTTGTTTTGATTGCATTTTAGGGCCCTCTCCAGTGTTTGGAATAGAGGTTATTGAAGACAAATCAAATGCTTTTGAGATTGCCTTCACGTGGGCCCCATCTCCTGATGCGGAGTTCTATCGTCCTGTTCTTGTGCACCCTGATGGAAGAGAAGAGTCACATCCTGGTGGTGATGTTCCTGCTACCAGTGCACTGGTAGCCACTTTCAGTGGTCTTGAACCTGACTCAAGATATGAACTGATTGTTCGATCAGGATTGAGACCGTTTTTGTCTTTCAATCAAGAAACTTTAGGAAGAGCCGTGACTGCAGAATATACCACAGGTACAAACTGAATAATACTAGGGAAATTCAAAAGCTTGTGTCAGTGTTTAAATGGATTTCTTTACTTTCTTATCTTTCTTTCTTTGTCTTTCCTCTTTTAGAAATTTATTTCCATTGATTCCTGAAACTGCCCCATAAAGCCTTGTTTATATATGGCACAGTAAACGACCTCAAAAAACCTTTGCAGCAAAATTAAGGAAGTAAAGTATAAAGCATATTGCACCTCACACTTCCTATCTCATAACTCACAGAGTTTTTGTCACCCTCGTTTGCCATTCATTTACATAGAATGTGTCATACTTTACCACAGTGTGTTCTAAGGTGATTTACCATGGCATGTGTGATCAGTTCTCAGGTTGATTCTTTTGAGGACAGGATTATATCAACAGCCTTTTCCCTACGGCTAGCACATGGTGATCCCGAAAGCTTTTAATTGTGAATACACCCTATGCATACTCAAGATCACCATGGAAATCTATCTTTACGTAGAACATTTTCATCAGAGGAATTCTGATGCTCCCTGAACGTTTATTGTACAATCCAAACTTTTTAAAATAATTTTCATGTAATTACTCACCTAAACCCTTTACATCTACAAGTACATGTGCATGCCATTAGTGACAAGTCCCATCCAAGAATATTAATGTTCTACATTCAGTTTTGTAAATAAATAGATTTTTATCTAGATTTCCAGTATAAATTTACCGCAAATTTACCCCATGTTTATCTAAATTTGTTTTTTGGTGAGATTTTAACATCTTTTCTGTCTGTTTTATTTAACCTCTTTACATGTTTGATTATCCTGACTTCTGTCTGTTGTATAGATGCCATTGCAAATGGTACGATAACAGACACTGGGAAGACCTCGACCACCATCACCCTTGCTATCACTCCACCCAATCAGAGTGTAACGCTGCTCTACATTGTGTACTACCTTGCTGATAATACACGAGTTGGTACTGCACATGAGAATTATCTTACTGGCCCTCCACCTGTTACAGAGATAACTCTTGAAAATCTCACGCCAGCCACCACCTATAGGTTAAGGGTCTCTTGGCTCGATGGAACAAACACTCTTGTTGCACCAGATTACTTCACCTCAACCCGTGAGTAGACAAGGGCAACATCAGGGGAGCGTTTCATCAAGCGTTTTGTCAGTGTATAGCCAATGAGATGCAAGGATTTCAGTAGCTTATAACAGTTTTCGGTAAAAATCACTGACAAAACGCTTGATGAAACGCTCCCCAGAGCTGCCAGCCACATTTTATTTTCACATGTCATACCTTCCTCACTAAAAATATAGCAGTATAGTTTTCATTGGTGAATTAGGTAGAGCTTAGCGAAACAGAGTGGCTCGAAAAGATGCATCCGGATCGGGAGATTGTTGATGATAGCAATGAAATGTTGTAATTTGACATACAATGTATGTAATGACAATTTTAGTATTTAAATATCAAACCCAATTTGAGGTAGTTAGAGGTATAATTACCTACTGTAAAGCTCAATGGTTTTTTTCTAGCTTAATGCGATAAAATTATGAATTTACTGCAATAAATCATATATACCTACCTTTTATGCTAGTAGCTTGACTACGCGAACCCCTTCGAGAACTTAACACAAATGAGTCACAATATTGTGCGCACCCCCGTAATCCTATTGTTCCCCTTCGCCACTCACGCGCGGCAACACGCAACGGCCATCTTCCTCTTTCTTGCTCGCCCCCGACGAGTTAGGATGTCGAGTCACGGCGCTCCTGAAATCAGGTCTTTTTGTATCTTTTCAGTGCGCTTTTTCGCATCTTAAAAGCACTTTTTGGTACTTATATTCGTCTAGATTATAGTACTCTTGTGTTTTATTAGTCACTCTTGCCGATTGCAAGGGATTTTTGATTCCTTTCTTGGCAATTATTTTTCACTTTCACGGTCAGCCCCACGTAGTTATATCTGTGTGTTTGCGGGTGTTTCCGTTTGTCACCGAGCCTTTGGGTTCGGTGTTTGTTGTTACGCACAAAAAATTTTCACAGCAATAAACCGTATCTCCAAATTTTTTTTTATTTTTTATTTTTTAGGCCCTTGCCACGAGAACCTCTCGAAGAGCCTCTGCCACATCCTCCTCTCCCACGAGAAGGAGCTGGCTGAGGCTCAGCAGGCGGTACCCCAGAAACACGACTGTGTTGACCCGAAGCGGGACCGGCAGGCCTCCGACGGACAGGGGCCCGCGTCGGCTTAGAGTGAGCGCGAAACTGCGTAATCATGTCAGAGACCTGCTTTCGCGCATCGATTTCTCTTTGAATAACCGTAGCGAATTGACCACCAAAAAGCGAAGGACCCCAAGACGGAACATCCCGCAGAAGCGGCGCGATGTCATACTCCAGCTTGAAATCCTCCGCAAGAGAAATACCCTCGGAGGAACCCTGCTGCCTGAACCAACGCGAAGTCGAACCCTGCGTGCGGGCTGACTGAAATTCAGGGAGATATTTAGACAACAAAGCAATCGCTTCTACCCCACAAAGGGAGAGCGACTGAGGCTCTGCTTGCCCAAACGATTCGGATACCGAAGCTTGAGAGGCCGCCTCTAAGTCTGGTTCCGCGTGAATTGATTGGGACAAAGGACCGCAAACAAAGGACGAAACAGGCGGACCCTCCCATGGACCACCATAAGTCTCCTCGCCCGGCGGAGCCCCGAGGGCTGCGGGAATTGGAGGCGCATGCGATCCCGTCTCAGACAATGAAGAATCAACCATAAAAGGCTGTTTGATACTGAACTTGAAAACAAACAAATTCATTCCTTCAGTACATTTTCGGATGGAGACTCTCGCCTCCATTCTCCTGTTGATCAAGAGGAAGGACTACGCGGTCTCATAGATCTCAAGGATGCGTATTTCCATATTCCCATTCTTCGCGCGATCTTCTGGGGTTTTCCTTCCTCTCAGAGACTTTTCGCTTTCGCGCTCTTCCCTTCGGGCTGCGCCCAGCCCCTCTGGTTTTTACTCAGGTTGTAGCCGTGCTGGCAGCCTCGCTGAGGCGCCGCGGCCTTCGGCTATTTTGCTACCTGGACGACTGGCTTCTCCTAGCGGAGTCGCACGATCGTTTGCTGGACGAGACTCGTTTGCTCGTCAGTCTTACTCAGGACTTGGGTTTCCTAATAAATTGGGAAAAGTCAGAGTTAGTTCCTACTCGCAGCCCAGTTTTTCTGGGGGCTGTGTTAGACATTCGGAATCAGTTGGCTCGGCCCAGTCGAGACAGGATTCTCACTATTGTCTCGGCGGCTCGCAAGCTCATTCTGGCCAGAAAGGTCAAGGCCAGACAGTGGCTTCAGTTTTTGGGATATCTAGCCAGTCTAGTCGATGTTCTGGAGGATTGCCGGCTCCTTATGAGACCGTTTCAGAGGCATCTCCTCAGGTTTTACAAACCAGGCAAGGATTCTGTTGATCTGGATTCCAGTACCAATAGGAATCAAGTCTCTTTTCTCCCGTTGGACGAACGAGGAGTTTCTCGCGCGAGGCAAGTCCTTCCGTACCCCCCTTCCGTCGATCTCGGTTTCGACGGACGCCTCTCGGTTGGGGTGGGGAGGACATTGCAATGGCAGCACGGTCGCGGGGGATTGGTCTCATCTTGGGACTCTTCCCCATATCAATGTCCTGGAGTTTATGGCAGTTCTTTTAACCCTGCTCCATTTCAGAAGTCGACTTCTCAGTCGTTCAGTTCTGATCCTCACGGACCATGGGCGTCAATCCGAGTAGAGAATCTATTGTTCATGGCGATCACACCCGTGGCCTCTTTCATCCCCGGTCAGGAAAACCTCATTGCGATTTTTCCGGGGCAGGTGTCTTCCATCAGAATGGATGCTCCATCCAGAGGTCTTTTGCCGCATTCGCAGTTGCCTGGGCCCACTGGAAGTGGATCTTTTTGCGTCGGTCCTGAACCACCAACTTCCGAAATATTGTTCCCGTGTTCGCGATCAGGGAGCTTGGGCTCTGGATGCTTTCTCTCTCAGTTGGGAGAATCTTCGAGGGTTCGCCTTCCCTCCCTTCCAGCTGATTCCGCGAGTCTTGCGGAAGATCAGGGAAGATCGGGCTCGGGTGCTTGTGATAGCTCCTTTTTGGCCCAGGAGGAGTTGGTTTCCGGAGCTAATGAGCCTTCTGGTGGCTCAACCGTTCCTTCTTCCGTTAAGAGCGGATCTAGTGTTGCAACCCCTATCGGGGATTCTTCACCACAGTCCGGAGTCCCTTCATTTGACTGCTTGGCCCCTGTCGGGGAATCTGCAAGACAGTCGGGTCTCTCTGATAGAGCCGCGGACTTTTTAATGTCCAATCGTAGAGTTTCTACTAGGGAAATTTATAATTCCCGTCTTTTGGTCTTTTTCCTTTGGTGTAAAGAGCGAAATCAAACCCCGTCTAAGGCTCCTATTGGTTCAATTGCGGATTTTCTAATCTCGCTATTTGACAAAGGGAGATCCATCTCTACTATCCGAGGCTACCGATCGGCGATCGGGGCCATTCATTCGGGGTTCTCAGATGGTTCGGGGATTTCTAATTCCCCGCTGTTGAGTGGTTTGATTCGGTCGTTCTTTCTGAAACGTCCTCCTCGTTAGTCCCGTCTTGGAGTTTGCCTCAGGTCTTAGAAGCCCTGGCAAAGCCTCCTTTTGAGCCGTTAGGTGAAGCTTCGCTTCGCTTCACCATCTTACGGTTAAGACGCTCTTTTTGGTAGCCATTGCCTCTGGGCAGAGGCGCAGTACCCTTCATGCCCTCTGTCTTACTCCTGGTCATGTTCGCTGGGAGAGAAAAGGTGTTAGATTGATTCCTAAGGCTTCTTTCATTGCCAAGAATCAAACGGCTTCCTCTGGCCCTGTTGAGATTTTTCTTTGTCCGCTTTCTGAATTTTCGTCAGTGCGCGAGGACAAGGTTTGGTGTCCTGTTAGAGCTCTCAAATGGTATATTGATAAGACTAAGTCTTATCGTAAGGATGATCAGTTGTTCCTGATCACTCGAGAGCTGTGTCTTCTTTGTAATCCTGTACCCTTCTGCTCTTGAAACATGCCTCCCGGTCTTTGAGTTGGCGCTGGTCTAGCATGATAGGTAGGTATATATGATTTATTGCAGTAAATTTGTAAAATCAGCACTGATTTTCTTATTTACTATATAAATCTATATACCTACCTATGACCCTCCCTACTTCCCCTCCCTACTTCCCCTCACCTTGCAAGCAACATGTTTCTACTTGGGGTTGCTCGCAAAAGAGGAAGATGGCCGTTCCGTGTTGCCGCGCGTGAGTGGCGAAGGGGAACAATAGGATTACGGGTGGTGCGCACAATATTGTGACTCATTTGTGTTAAGTTCTCGAAGGGGTTCGCGTAGTCAATCTACTAGCATAATAGGTAGGTATATAGATTTATATAGTAAATAAGAAAATCAGTGCTGATTTTACAATTTTATTATCAACAATAAAGCATTTTACATTCCGGACATGTCCTTTCATGCCATTACACTTCACTATTAAAGCTACCTTATGTTTTATGGGTACCTGGTAGGAATTTATTCTTTGAATGCTTTCAGCGCCTTATAGGGCAGCTGGGCTAAAGCCAGGGTAATATTGGAGCGCCTCGAGCACCATTGGTGGATATGAGCGCTATATAAATATCCAATATTATTATTATTATTATTAATTGTTTTGTTTTCAACATGAGTCAAATAGAGTCTTTAGTTTATAATTCTCATGATTTCATCATGCTGTAAAACCAGAAAACCAGAAACATTTGAGCACATGAAATGTTAGCAAACTTTGTGTGGTTAAGTGGTTAAGATTGTTCAAAGTTTCTTGCTGCAAAATGATTGAATCACAACTGACACAAAGCTAAAGTCTTAAGAAAATTGATGTCTACAATTGTGAAAGTCTCTTGTGAAAGTTCTGTTTTACAGATCTCTTAAAGAAAAGTTTGAGAAGAAAATGTTGAGGAGAGCTTATTGATTGAGATGTGGTAATTTATTTTTTCCTGATTGAGGTTTGGAAATGTCTCATGAATAGTAATTTTAGATTACAGGAGGTTGTAAGCATTCCAGTCTCAGAAAAGGTTTACTTGGCTGCGAATGGTAGTGATGTCAGACCAATGTGTAAAATGACAAGTATTTTCATTATTACATGTATCTATGCTGTCAATGACGTCAATATGACGTCAGTGGAGACTCACAGTCTTTTCTAGATCTTCTCGAGTCTCTGTGTTGTACACAATTAGTTGATTTCTGTACCCATACACATGGTCACACCCTTGATTTGTTGATCAGACGACAGTCTGATGTTTCCACTGTACTTGGAAAACCTTGGGCTCATCCAACTCTCATCTCTGATCACTTTCCTGTAATGTGCTACCTAAACTCAAGTGAAGCGCATTTTCCAATCAAGAAAATTTCATTTCGAAGGTTATCTGCAATTGATATTGATTCATTAAAAGAAGATATTGTTGAAAGTCATCTTAGTAAAGAAAAGCCCAATGATGTTTCTGAACTAGCGATGCTGTATGACACAACACTCAGAGAAGTGTTGGATAAGCATGCACCAAAGGTAGTAAAGACTGTGGTCTTGCGACCTAAGGTGCCCTGGTTAAATGATAATATATTAGAACAGAAACGGAAAAAGAGGAAAGCCGAGAAACGTTGGTTGAAGTCGAGAAGTGATCAAGACTGGAAAGACTACAAGTCTTCTCGAAACTCTTATTCTTTCTTGCTGTATGAGGCACGCAAATCCCATCATAAAGTTCTGGTGTCTGAAAATAAAGAAAATCCAAAAGCACTGTTCAGTATTGTGAAAGGTTTGTTGAACATGTCGAACAAACAACCCGTTATGCCATGTAATGTTGATAGAAAAACCTTTGTGAATAACTTAGGCAATTACTTTTTGGATAAAGTTCAGAAAATTCATGATGACATTGAATTAAATCTCAGTAATGTAAACACATTAATTATTGATGAAACTTTACATGAAAAACAAATAGCAGTTCTCAGAGAGTTCAAAGAATTGTCTGAACAAGATGTTGAAAACTTGATCATGAAACTCAGCAAAAAATCTTGCCCATTGGACCCAATGCCCACAAAATTACTGATCTGATGCAATGTTTGGATGCCTTATTACCTGTCATAACCTCTATTATCAATGTATCTATGTCGACAGGGCAGTTCCCTGCCCTGTGGAAGGTTGCACTTGTTAAACCACTGTTGAAAAAGTCTGGTATTGGAGCAGAATTTAGCAATTTGAGGCCTATTAGTAATCTTCAGTATGTTTCAAAGTTGGTAGAAGGCGCTGCAACCCAACAAATCCTTAAGCACCTTGATTCTCATTTACTTTTACCATTCAACCAATCAGCTTATCGAAAATTTCATAGCACTGAGACAGCACTCCTTAGAATCAAAAGTGATCTTTTAATGTCAATGGATGACCGGAAGATAAGTCTGTTGCTCTTACTTGATCTAAGTGGCGCTTTTGATACTATTGATCATTTGTGTTTGTTACAAACCTTGAAAACACATTTTTTGATTAATGGTAAAGTTCTTGCGTGGATTGAATCTTACCTGGCTGATAGAAAACAGACCGTTGAAATGGATGATACGGAGTCAGAGGTGTTCAAGGTACCTTTTGGTGTCCCTCAAGGGTCACGTTTAGGCCCCCTACTGTTCACATTGTATACAAGCAGACTCCTTACAAATATTAAAAAGGAGTTCCTAGGCCTATTATTACTTGTCACTGCTATGCAGATGACACACAAATATATCTGTCATTCTGTCCTAACACACCAAACGAAGACTATTGTGTCAATGTATTAGAAACATGTATTGAGTACATTAGAGTATGGATGTTACAAAACAAACTGATGTTGAATGATAAGAAAACAGAACTGCTGGTCCTTGGTACTCCACGTCAGGTATCTAAGTTCAAGTCAAATGGTGTATCAGTAGGTGACAGTGTTATACAACCATGCAATAATGTCAGAAACTTGGGAGTCTTATTTGATACCCAGTTAAATATGGAATCACAAATCATTAGTGTATGTAAATCAGCATATTTTATGATCTATAATCTGAGGCGCATTCATAAATATTTTGATCAAGATTCCATGAAAATTGTTGTCCACGCATGCATTACAAGCAAATTAGATTATTGCAATAGTCTATTGTATGGATTACCAGATTCACAGATAGTCAAGTTGCAGCGGATTCAAAATTCATGTGCAAGATTGATTTGTAATCTTCCTAAATTGTCCCATGTTACATTATTGTTAAGAGAATTACATTGGCTGCCCATACGCAAAAGAATTGAATTTAAGATGTTAATGGTAGTTTATAAAGCACTAAATGGTCAGGCCCCTAGTTACATTACTGAATTATTGAATCTAAAATCTCAAACCCATGGTCATAATCTTCGTATTACACAAGACACGCTGACATTGCAGATCCCCCAAATTAGAACAAAAGTAACACTTGGTGACCGATCATTTTTCTGTGCAGCTCCTAAACTATGGAATAAATTACCCATAGATATTAGGAAATCGCAAACATTACAAAGCTTTAAAACAAAAGTGAAAACCTATTTGTTTAAACATTGACTTAATATCAATTATGGTCATGCATTAAATACATATAGGCCTACCATTTTCCTTTAGAATAGCATCTAGGAGCTCTTGCAGCGCAGTAGAATATATAGATATAGTTTCTGCGCTCTATAAATGATTTATTTATTATTATTATAACATGACCTCAGGTAGTAGTTATTTTCACATTTTTAAATTCAAGTAATCCTGTATTGCAATTTCTTTGCAATTTGTGTTTGGTTATTTCATTCTATCTGTTTTTCAGTGTCATCAAGTCCTACTGCCTTCACTGTTTCTGCTGGACTTATCAGTAATTCAGTCACTCTCAACTGGAGTCCCCCCGTTCCATCAGACAATTTGTTTGGATACAAGGTCATCTATTCTCCCTCGGGAGATGGTGGAGAGAGAGAGCTCTATGCTGGCCCTACAGACAGGTCAATGGTCATCGAGAATCTTGTACCTGGAATACCATATTCTTTCTCACTATCTTCACTCGTTCGGAGTCAAGGTGGGGATGCGATCTTAGAGAGTGAACCTGTTGCTTTTCAATATACACTAGGTAAGAAGACACAGGGACTTTCATTTTGGTATAATTATACAGTTAACGTTGCATAACTCTTAAGTCGAATCAATTTTTTTGACCAAACTATGCAAAATATGTGTAATTTATATTTCCTAAGTCAAATTTTGAATAATCCAACTATCTTGTCTGGTCCCAACAGATTCGACTTATGCAAAGTTAACTGTGTTTGCAGTGAAATCTGTTTATAAAGACTGCTCAGGAGAAA
Organism: Heliocidaris erythrogramma; assembly: GCA_025617745.1. Taxonomy (NCBI): domain Eukaryota; kingdom Metazoa; phylum Echinodermata; class Echinoidea; order Camarodonta; family Echinometridae; genus Heliocidaris; species Heliocidaris erythrogramma. The sequence goes on along the minus strand of CM046873.1, from coordinate 12,894,147 downwards.
CAGAAAATGTGGTTGTTGTAGGCAGGTTGTCTCCGAGTACTGGTTTGAGTGAGATTCATTATTCTAGGGAATATGAAAACCCTATTGCCTTCTAGCTGCCTTGATGAAGGCGCTGAAGCATCCAAGGTACTACTTCCTACCAATATCCTTTTACCTCACCTAGGCCGAGTGTCAAATGTAAATTAATGTCTTCCCAAAGAACATTAGAAATGTGGGAGGGACTTGAATCCTGAACCTTGTGATCCACAGTACAGTGACTTATCCACTAGACCCCAACATGACTCTTCATTTCACCTTTGCAGGTAGCACAGCAGGACAACCTTATGTGCTCTACAAGACCAACAGCTCCATCGAGTACATCTGGTCACAATTTGCTCTATCTGGTCACTTTGCCTTGACTTTGAGCCTAAATGGTGTCCAGGTTGGGAATAGGATCGAGGTTCCCGGCTCAAATCAGCCTAGCTACTTGATAGAGGGTTTAGAATCTGGGACAGAGTATGAACTGACAGTAGATCATTACACCTTGTTCCAGACTTCAAGTTCTACTGGTACACCAATAGGAACATTCAGTGTGCTCTCGACAACCAGTAAGTCATTATAATATTAATGTTATTCTCAGCATATCATGTTTTATTCTCACTTGATATTTGATAAAATTATTACTTTTGGTCACAAGGATACCGGTAAGTACAGGGATTACCTCATTTTATTGTTCAAATGTTGTTATAGATCTAGTGTGCAGGAAAAAACTCTTATCTTGACACTTGCACACAATTCCATAAAGCCATGAACCTGGCCAACTTAGTCAGGCTCTGGCATGTCAGAAGCAACTACAGGCCTTTGTTTCTGTTGTTTGATTTTATTTGGCAGTTAGGTAGATTTGCGAAATAAAGTTGCATGAAAAAATGCTTGTGGAGTGCAAAATACGTAATGGTTGAAAATCATGATTTCTCGGTATAGAGGGGGAATCATATTGTTAGGATATGGAGCTGGTAATATGTTAAATTACAAATTTTAATTTACTGACAGCACCTACTATTTTGCATTTTGCATTCAGGAAGCATCATTTCATTCCATTACATGTCTCTAAGCTACATGTATCTTAGACTTTAGGTACGTTCACACGTAGAGCGATAGCATCGATGCTATCGAGGTGTCGATGCTATTTTGGTGAAGACCAGATAGTGTCGAGACCAAACGCTGTCTGAACGCAGATAGTCACGAGATAGAAGCGAGTTTCCAAACTATTCTTGCAGCGAGTTTAGCAGGAGTAAATCTCAGGATCCAGCGACAAAGCATCGACGCTTTGCGGTAGACCACCCACCGCGCTTGTGACTATTTGTAATGTGACCGCAATCGCTGCTATCTTCACTCGCTGCTATTGTAATTCTGTCTGTTTCATGTGGTGCTATAATATAATGCAATGTATGTATTCATGTGATGTACCCTCTTCCCTACTTTTTTCTATTATCATTCTGTCTGTTTCATCTGGTACTGTAATGTAATGTGATGTATATAGGGGTAAGTAGGCTAATGTGTATACTGTGTGGTAAGGAAGGGGGTTGTTTTGTTGTTTGTTTGTTTTTTGGGGGGTTCCTTCTTTTTCTTTTTTATATATGACCAGGCACCACAAAACCACCCAAAAGTCGCACTGTGTGATTTTCAGTTAGAGCTCAATCAATGTGTTTTGGTTGGCATGCATGGTAAAATTTTAGTTTTGGGTATTTCCTGAAAGAGTATACTTTTTTCTAAGTAATCTAAAATGTGGAGGCACCAAACAATCTAGAAGTGGTATTTTTGACAGCTTTTTATCAGACTTATGTGTGTCTTCTCTGGATTTTGTTGTATTACTTTTCTTTTTCACGACCCTGAATACTTGTCTCATTTTAATCTCCCATAAATCTCCCGGAGTAAGTTCTTGCATTGATACTTGTGCACTATGATAAACAGGATATGTCTATGTAGTATGCCAAGTTTTAGGACAATCTGATAATCCCTTCATAGAAATTTTCATTGAGTTCTAATCCTCCATTTGTCACCTTAGCACAACACTTTGCAAGTCAGAATGCTTCAATAGACTGCAAACTTTAAACCCTTATTAAGAGGCTAGTAACATTATGAGGAACTGTGCATTCTTCTCTTTGTACATTGAGTTATGAACGTCCAATGAGTTATATATCATTTTAAAGCTGAGAATCTGCTCTTTCAGAATCAGACCTTAACTAAAATATGATGTGGTCTTTAGATATTGATTTACATGTGCTTACCAGAGAATATAGTGTGCATGCATGTGTTTTATTTTGGCATAAGATTGGAGTTCAGTCAATTTTGACATGTACAAGGTTTATTATAACACATGGATTTGCTAGTTGATTGTATTATCGATATTACAAATGAATTGTTATTGTGTTATTATGTTGATTTATGAAGACAAATAAAATATTATTCAAAACAAAAGCTTCGCATGATATGACCCCTGTGCACAAACTTCCGCGCGCTTGACCATGCATACCAATTATACTCGGGTCACTCTGTGTGGCGCAGTAATTATTGTTTTGGCAGCGAGTGAGCGATGAATAGTCACGAGTGGGTGATAGAAGCAAGTCGATCATGACCTGTCTGAACGTACTGGAAATATTTTTGAAACTTACATAGCATCGATGCTATCATAGCATCAATGCTATGTACTACGTGTGAACATAACTAAACTTGGCTATTTTTGCCACAATCTGTCTTTTCTTTGTACCTGTATATCATAATACCTACAGTGTATATAATCTTTTTTTACCTCTTCTTCATTTTATTTTTAAAATTTACAAGTGTGTATGATATAATTTAGGTATAGAGTGCAATGTCTATCGTACCCACTGGTAAGCCTTACGATTGACAAAGGTTTGTGCCTGCAGACTATCGTATGGGGTGTTGCAAGAAAGTTGCAATCAATTGCAAATTGTAAAGCAAATTAGAACAACCATTCTGAATGGTTCAGGGTCTGCCCATTCAAGAAGATGCGCTTGCAACCATGATTTTGATTGGTCAGCAACTTGCAATCAATCGCAACTTTCTTGCAACACCCCAATAGATTGGCACTGTTTTATTGTTTTATGGACCTTTGTTTTGAGTTGAACAGCGATCACTCATCTTTGCGATATTCACCAAGTCATGTGGCATTGGAGAGTAGTGATCATCAACCATAACCTAACTACTACTGAATTCTCTCATCCCTATAGACTTTAATACAGGGACAAAGGGTTAACAACATTCCTTTATTCTTTTATAGACCCTAACCGTCCTGGAGCCATCATTGTCCTCTCAGTGGAGCAAACTTCAGCTGTTTTAGGCCTGGCAGAACCTCCTCTTGCCACCAACTTCACTGGCTATGAGATCTCATTTAGGAGAAATGTGAGCAATTTTGAGATGCTTGCTGGAGCAGCCAGTGCTGATGACGAGACGTTTACTGTGGAAGGTCTTAATCCAGATACATTGTATACTTTCTACGTGCGAACTGTGAGTGGGACTGGGCCTTCCCGAGGAGTCAGTAAGCCCTCTGTGGTAGAAGACAGCACATGTGAGTAGTGTTTCTTTTCCTTGACATTTATTGATAAGTCGGTAAAGAATCAAATCATTACATGCAAGACCAGTTTGGACTTTTATATTCAGTGTTTACATAAAAACATGAGATGAAATGCAAAGTATGAAAAAGGAAAGGATGAGTTCTAGAGAAAGAAAAATTATTCACAAAGGCTACCACACAGTGTTAGTGTTACAACATTCACATGTGTGAGTGTCTCAGTTATCTCAGTATGCTATGATAACACTGACCCTGAAGGGCATCTGATAATATGTACTGGTCATTGATTTGTCTCCTTATCTATCTCTATAGCCACCTTGCAGCCTGGTCAGATCATCGTCCAAACCGTCGACACCATGTTGATCACGTTTGCGTATGGTCGTGACAACAACACAGTAGGGGATATCACCTATGTCCCCACACACTCACCCGCTGATGGCACCATACTGCATGATCCTGAAGAGAGACGTGTGTTTCTGACAGGTCTTGTACCTGGAAAAAGCTACACTCTTACTCTAAATGTCATGGGAAATACTGATTCTGTATACACAAAATCTACAAGGACAGGTATGTTGCCTTCTTAACCCATTCGCGACAGAGTGACCACATTATGTGGTTTGCCTTGTTTACAAGAAAACTAGAACGTTTGGTGACCCCAAACTTCGCCTGCCGATGCAGAAATATTTTGGCCAATCAGAACACTCCTTACTTCGTCTCACCAAAAATCTATTTCAGGTTTATGAATTTTAGAAGACCCATTATTGGACATTTCACTTCAAATCTGTACGAGCCTGCAATGAATATTCATATCTATTGTTCCTGGCCAATGTATCCTAGCAACAACTCGCTTGAACTGCGAAATCGATAGCGGCTATCGCGATCCTTTTTTTTTATCTACAACTTCAGACTTTTCAGTTAGATTCAGGCTACCCTAGCACGTCTAATTTCTCATCTATTTCTTATCTTCTGTTTATTTCCCCCGGTTTTGTCCACTTTGTTGTGGAAGTTTTTGTGATTTATTTTATCCTGGTGGACGTGTAGTACGTAATTTTAATTGTTTTCGGTGAAAATCTGGTGAGTTTGTTCGACGTGAGTGAGTCTATCGCGCTCGCGAGTGTTCGCGTGTGTTGTGTGAATGGGCTGCGTGATGTGGTTTGTGAATACGGACTACGGTAGTAATGCCTGCGTGATTTCGTTGAACTTTTTTCTTTGGGTTACTTACGGTCCTGTCATTTGAGCTTTGAGTTAGTTTATAACTCATTCATGTTTGTTTGAGTGGGTTTCGGAGTTGTAAAATATATACTTCAACTGTATGTATTTTTGTAAATATTCGTGTGGATTTGCAAAATTTGTCTGGTGGCTGAGGCTCGCCGAATGTACGCCAGTAATACACTTTGACTTTGTTGTGTGACTGTGATGCATGCGTGAGCTGAGTGAGTTAGCTCTGTGCCTCGCATGCATGTCATTTTGAAGTCGAGATCCAACTTATTTTGTCGTCATTTTTATTTTATCCAAGCCCGATGAAAAATATAAAAAAAACACTTGCAATGTAAAGAAAGAACATGAATACATTTACTAACACTGTCATGACTGAACACTGAATACAAATTGCTAACATTTTTTTTCCTCACCACGCCACGCTCTCTGACATGTCTAATCAAGTTTTCGGGGAGGGATGTTTCAATAATAAAATATCTTTTTCATCAGAATTTTTTCAAGGGGGGACACACAAAGTTTTGACCTGGATATGGCAAAATTTATTGGGAGAGATGTGCCTCTTGTGATCCCCTTTGAATGGCTACTGCTACTGCTTAGGGGAACCAACCAACCAGTAAAAATATATTTTTTCCTGCAGTTTCAAGAATAATCAAGTACGAGCTACAATTTAATTTATTCACCAACGTAAATATTGTGCTTTGGGGTCATTATTCAGCCAAGGAGGTCTGTGATAACTCCTTGATTCAGCATATCAATTTCCACCAATATTATTGTTTACATTACCGAGAAAGGGTTGTTGAATAATGAGTCATTCTTGGTCACTAGGCAACGTTTACCAGTGGGCTGCAGTAGTTTAGAATTACAAGTCCTGGGTAATAATATTTATTTTTTGCTTGTATTTTCTGTTGTAATATAAGGTTTCTGGTAGTTCAAACATTCAATTGTTATTATTGCTACATAATATAACACCATTATATTCAACTCCAACACATTCAATCTGATAATCAAAGAACTATTTTCAAGAATTTCCAAATGAATGACTAGATGACAGACTATTGCACAATCGGTATAGCCACAATCAGGGTGCAACTTTTTTATTTTCAGTGTTATGCATCTCTCCTGGAAACACAAAGTCATTGAATCAAATGTCTTGTGGCCTGAAATGTTGGACCATATGAGTTCTTCATCAGGCAGCAACTTTTGTTTGAATATCATGTGTGTTGGCTGTGTGATGATGGTAAAAGAGGGCCAAAAATACCACTTTTTGGCTGTTACGCATTTGCACTTTGAAAATTTGTCTTTTTTGATATGCTATTACCATGAAATTACACAAGATATGCCGCATCTTTTCATGCCATCTTATAGTCCTTGTAATCTCCACTCAGTATTTTTTTACGGCTTGAGAATTGACCCAAGAATTGCGATACAGTGGTTATTTCTGTGAAAAGACACAAGTGTAACACTTTTTTGAAAAACAGCCATGTGCATAATTTTGCCTCTGTAATTCATATATTTTGACATTATATTAATTGGCAATTGGTTATATTTTCTTAGTAACATAGTGTCCCATCATCAGAAACAAAAAATCAAACATAGATACAAACTTTACAAAAATATATGCCCCCATTGCGATCATAAATTTTGTCCGGAAATTCCTGTAGTGTCCGTAACGGTGTGATTCCTGCTACATGAAAATGTTTTCAAAGTTCTTATACACTTTACTTTGTGTAACTACCCCCGGGAACTAGCTGTGGTATAATAATATTCAGCTAAGCATAACAGTTTTTTTTTAGGAATTTAATAAATGGCATTTGTAGTGTCCGTAACACAAGTATGTAATGTGTAAAAATACAGCTTGATAACTAAATACTACTAATTTGTAATTTCATTTTGATTTGTTATAGTCGCTCTTCTTAATATGTCTCCACATAAATACAAAATTTTCTCTTTCCCTGGAAGGTCTTCTCCCGGATATGAAATTTCACAAACAAATCAGCTATTTTCCATGAATTTAATTAAAAAAACAGAACAAAAATTGACTTATGGGTAATTTAATATTTTTATTTCAACTATATCAGTTAGATGTAATAAAGTATAAAATAGAATGCATCATTGTGTTTTAGTTTCAGTATCAAGGGTAGAAAAGAGTAGATGCCAGTGTTACGGACACTACAGACCTGTGTTACGGACACTACAGAAGGAATAATATTAAGGCTGCAAGCCAAAGTGTACCTCCTTTTTCTGGATAACAGTGTTCTGAAATAAATTTTAACAAAGTAAAAGCTGTCTATGACAAAATACATTACTTCAATGTCACTGGCAAAAGCTAAAATGGCATTATTGATTCACTGTTTAAAAACAGAAGGTTGCTAATGATGCACAACGTCTATTGCATTTATAGCACCCTTCTGGTTCTCGCTGGACAATATATTGTACAAAACAAACATCTCTTGAAGTTTCTTATTTCATGAATTGCCGAAACACTGCCCCAAATGGAAGTTAGCAAGACAAATTGTACATGTAAATGACCATTGTGCCTGCGCCTCAGAATAGTGTACTAGATCGATGGCGCATTACAAATGCTGTATTTATTATTCATATACTAGTATTAGTATGAGCTGTAGTATCCGTAACAAGCTATGGACAGTTGTAAATAAGTTAATTTTGACATCATATACTACATTTTTATGCACTTAAACAGAATGAATATTGTTGTATGAAGTTGGTATCATTGTATGTCGAATTTTCACTGATAACCTGACACTTTGAAGTGTTATCATTTTGAAATTGTTTTATTGGAATTTTTGCCTTTTGTACCCAAATCATAGGAATTTCTACATGTACATGTACTATACTGATCATAGGAATTGTCTCTCAAATGTTTTTGTTTCAGGAATAGACCAAAATTGGCAGAAGAAAAATACATGGCTATCATTTCATACCGTAAAACGGGGTGAATAGTTAAAGTTTTGACACATTTTGCCTTACAACATTTTTATTACATCGCCAGTGGCAAATGTCCATTCATGCTACCTTTCTAGTGACATATATATATATAAAAGAAATTCCATCAACATCCGATTTAATTTTTACATGGAATTTTGTGACTGTTCCTTTTCACCCCAGTGTTTGGGTGTATAGGAACAGAATGGACAATTATGAAATATATGTGCTTTAACCCTAACTAGGCCGGGGGGGGGGGGGCCTGGGAGGCCCCCCCCCCTCCCGAATTTTGTACGTGGCCTCGCGACGGCTGAATCTTTCGCGCTCAAATTTCATGACTTTTTCCCCTGATGTTTCACGCACATTTTGATACCTCATTTATGTGGATCGGTCATACGGTTCTGGTGTCAGATTACAATTATTGATCACAGTCAAGCAAAATGATCAAATTCTCCATTCATGTGTGTATTAGCTTATGGCAAAAAAGTAACCATTCCTAGTAATCATTACAATTTCTTGTTAATTATCACAATATTCATTTAACAAATATGCTTTATGGTTGGCAAACGATAGAATACATTAAAATTCAAAAACAAAAAAATACCTAAGAATAAAAACAAAGAAAATACATAAGAATAAAAACAAAGGAATACATTATTGGCTTGTAATACACATGACACAGCTAATTTGCATATTAATGAATATTAATGAATAAAACACCGTTTTACCCAATTTTCTTTCTTTTTATGTATTTGTGAGTCTTAGAGGTCCAGTTACAGCCAATATTCAATCCATTTTCATCTTCATATAGCAAAATTTACCATTTTGAGAAAAAAATTGAAAAAATTTGCATATTATGTAATAAAATAATTAATAAAAAAAAAACGAACAAGAATATTGAAAAAATTACACCGGGATTGTGTTCTACACAAGTTAATCTACATCTGTGCCAAATTTCATGCGCGCAGAGTCAACCGTTGCCGAGATCTTAGGGGGGGGCCTGGGAGGCCCCCCCCCCCCCGGCCATAAGAACTCCCAAAATACCCCGGCCTAGTTAGGGTTAAACTGTTACTTGTATACAAATTATATACTTTTGAATTTATTTGGGGAAGGGCCAAGGGATTTGTATTAAATGGGTTTTTGAAAGGAGAGTGCTTCAAGAAACATCAGAACACATTATCATAAACTTTATGAAAAACATCTTAGGCATCATCATAGGCATCAATATAGTACTGTGTGTTAGTGAAAATGGAATTTGTTTTAATATGGTTTGCATTGTGGCTTTAGAGCTGCTTGATTACAGAAATGATAGGGGAAAATAGGGGGAAACAGGCATTGTAATTTATCGGCAGTAAACAATAGCTGTTGGGTAATTGAAGGGTGATGAAGGATAATCAGTAAACTAGTATTTGAATTTTCATACTTTTGATTAAAATAATAACCCCAATAATCTATTTAATGGATAATCCTATTGGGAATGTGTGTAGATTGTCTTTAGATTTATGTAATTTTACTTATTGTGTGAAATGATGTTTTCCAAACTACGCCAGACAGGGTGTCTGGGTTCTTGAGGAGCCTGAAAATGACTGTTCTAGGAATGCCGTTGAGTTTTCAGGCTTTTCTGTTATTCATACCTCAATCTATATCTAAAATATTGTTATGTCTGTGGTACATTTGTACACTTTATGAAATAAGGTATGTTTTGGCATCAGGAAGTCTGAATCATAATTGCTTCGTAGTCTGTTCCTAGTCATCCCGGTTATTTTCCCGGGGAAAAGTTTACAATAAACATGAAGAAAAAATATAATAGGGTAAACCCTTTTGCCATTAATTTCTTTCACATAAAGATTCAGATTCAGATTTATTGACTGTTTTCAATCATAGTAACATAAGACTGTAGTGCATAACATAAAATGAATACAATAACAATATAAAAAATGTTTTTCCTTAGATATGGGCACAATATCAAATATCAATAAGTAAAAAAATATGCATAAATATTGACCTATTAAGTGATGTTGAAAACAGTTGGACATGTTTAAAAGCAAAGCTTGTATATTACATGCCCAGAAACTTAAATCAAAACTTAACTCAATCACGATTGGGTCGTTCAATAATATTAAATTCATAAAGCATTATTACGAGAATCGATCAGAGAGAATTGATAACTAAAGTGAGTTGAGGTAGAAGAACTATTGCCTCAACCCACAAGAAAACTAAGTGTGAAAGTAAAGTGGAAGTGGAAGACAGTGTGGAATTATATGCAAGACCATATTTGTGAGGTCTTGATGCAAAACCTGATGATTCACTTCAGTAGGTCTGAAGATAAAAAGATAATTTTGACCACATCTCAATTGTAATCATATTTCAGGACATCATATTATATTCCACCTAGGGGTAAATATTAATAAATTCCTATCATGTAAGTCATTATTGGACAGCTAGAGTTATGCGTTACGTAACTAAAATAAATTAGATGAGTTTGCACTATTAATTTGAAAATGAAATTACCAAGAAAAACATTTCCACTTTTTGTTCCTATTGTTCCTATTCAATTCACCTCGTTTTACAGTACTTGATAAATGAATACATGTATATGTCAATAACAAAGTGACCTGTAGTGTCCGTAACAGGCTAAAGTCAATAGTAAAGTATTTAATCTTGACATCATATAGCACATGGTATGCATTAAAATAGAATTATTGTCTTGTTTTTTTATATGGACATAGTTTATTTTACATTTTGGGTACAAAGGTTTATTAGTATTAGCCAATACTACCAATATTTCACAATTTGAAGATGAATTTTACTGGGGTTTTTCAGCTTTTTACACCTCAAACTGGAAAATTGCAAAGAACAGATTTGAAAAGATACTCTCTGTTGGATTTAAAATTATATTTAGGCCTGAAGATATGCAGCAACAACAATAATGACAGAAAAAAAGCAAATGGATAACTTATATATTGCACCAATGAATAACATGTATACGATGTAGTGTCCGTAACACCCTACAGGAAAATGTACCCAAGTTATTTTGGACAACTTATGATATGGAACAAGCCTTCCGAGCAAGTTGATTTGTTTTCATATGTATATGGATGGGACTAAAGTTTGGAATTAGTCCCATTTACCTGTGTTTGGTTGACTTTTGAAAAAGTTTCAGGTTTTGAAATAAATGCCATTTATCACATTAGACCTTGTGTTGCCGCTGATGTGTATACTGCATCTATTTTATGGACTGAAATGAGTTCAAATTGTTTTATTTTTCACAAATGGCCACTAAATTCCTAAAAGAAGTGCAAAATATTAGTGTATTAAGGTAAATAATGTTGGAAAATTCCATTTCTGTAGCTTTGTGTAGTGTCCGTAACACCTACCCCACCCCGTTGTGTTGGTGTTCATAAAATGATAACCAAGATAGTTTCCTTCAGGATATTGCAGGGTATGGATGAACAATTTGGGGTTGATGAAACGGTTACAGCCCTATAGCTAGAAGGTCCGATAGTTAGCGGGTCCGATAGACCGACACCCAATAGATAGAAGGTTCGATAGACCGAACGTACGAGAGGGTCCAATAGACAGACGGTTCTATAGACCGAATCGGCGGAGGGTCCGATAGTCCGAAGGTTCTATAGATCGAATGTCCAACGGGGTCCGATAGTCAGAAGGTCCGATAGACAGAAGGTTCTATAGACCGAATCGGCAAAAGGGTCCGATAGTCAGAAGGTTCAGTAGGGGTCCGATAGTTAGAAGGTCCGATAGACCGACAATAACGTAAAAAAGGTAAAATAAGTGAATACAATACTTTTTTTGATAGATTTATCTCATAAAAGGAAAAGGGTAATGCCTATATCTTTTTCTATGTGTATTGTAATAAACCGATGTACTAGGTCTGTAGGCCCACCCCCCCCCCCCAAAAAAAAATAATAAAAATGGGGAACTTATTTTAAAGTTTTGTTTTATACATTTTCAACATGTTAAAAGTCTTTTATCACAGCATCATCATCACCACCGTGGGGCGGGGGTGGTCCACCCATGCAGCTCAGCCCCGGTTAATTTTGCAACTAAACCTATGTATTGACAATGGGGAACGCTGACCATTGTTTGAAACATGGAAATCTAATTGTATGGTGCACACTAAAGCCCCGAGGCCCATCATGCTCGAAGCATATTTTTCTAGTGGAGCAAGCTGAGGAAAGGGGGTCCCCTTCTAACACAAGTGTTATTTTTAAACAAAGAAATCTTATGGGGTGCACACTTTATAGTCGAATTTTCATTAAATGTAACAGCGGGGCGTTTCCATTTTTTTTTTTTTTAAATTTTTTTTAGGGTTGTCATGTGATATTTTCCTACCAGCTATGATGTCAGCTTTTATACTTTTTTGAATGTTCACCGACTACACCCATACTACTACCTTGTGGCAAATTTTAGTCTGTGGACTCTGTCGGGTAAATTATACCATTTTTGGGGGGTGGGGGAATTCGAGAATAGTCGGATACCTCAATGCCCGAATATTATGATATTCGGGCTTCTTGTTGCTGCAGGACATAAGAGGTGCTTGCTGCAAGAAACAATCTAGGCCTAATTTCTTGATTGTATGAGCGAGCAAAGCAAGCGAACGAGAGAGAGAGAAAAAAAGAAGAATTTTGTATCCTGAGAATAGGTTCTAGCGTATTGTTATTCCGTTCTCATAATCTGTGTAACATGTTATCGGCATCTTCCGTCTCATATTGGGAAGAGACTATATTGGTCACAGGCCATTATTTCTGAAAATTCATCTCTTTAGCCCCTTTAGGTCAACTTGCCGCTCGATTCTTTTCAGTTATGTTGCTAACATTCTTTGAGTAGAAAAATAGCATAACATTAGCTAGAGATTCAAGATGCAAACCAAATAACTTCCAGAAGAATATTACTTATTAATATAATTGGCATTGGTTTATATACATAAATATGGCGATTATATTAATAACTAATTAATATCAATAATGAAAATATAATGGGCATTGGAAAATAACCCTAATGATGCTAGTGAGCGAAGTTTTTGAATTTTTGTTTTCTTCTCTTTCCTTTCTGATTTCTTCTTTTCTTTTTCTCTTCTTTTCATTTCTTTTCTTTTCTTCTTTCCTTTTCAACCTCTTCCTTTTTGCTTTTTCTTTCGTTGGAACGCTCAGCTTTTTTTAAAAACTTATTTTTTACCCACTTATCATTTTATCCACTATTTTACCCTTTTTACGTATTTATTGTCGGTCTATCGGACCTTCTAACTATCGGACCCCTACTGAACCTTCGGACTACCGGACCCTTTTGCCGATTCGGTCTATAGAACCTTCTGTCTATTGGACCCTCTCGTACATTCGGTCTATCGAACCTTCTATCTATCGGACCTTCTGACTATCGGACCCGTTGGTCATTCGATCTATAGAACCTTCGGACTATCGGACCCTCCTGCCGATTCGGTCTATAGAACCTTCTGTCTACTGGACCCTCTCGTACATTCGGTCTATCGAACCTTCTATCTATTGGGTGTCGGTCTATCGGACCCGCTAACTATCGGACCTTCTCGCTATAGGGATGACCCCGATGAAACTACTCTATTGCATACTTCATTTTTGGACCCAAGTGCAAATGGTTTTGCACCCTGATTGTGGCTATACCGAATACTCTTTCAACCATATACACACAGGCAAAAATACACGTACACACTGGCTCTATACCCTTACTGCGCGATGAATCACATTCCTCGCATACCTTCCTTTCCAATTCCCACGCTATTTTTTCCTTGGGCTAAAAATAACACAAGCTATCGATAGTTGAGGTCCTTCGCGTAGCTATACCATTTTGGGACAGGATGAATGATAAATTGGGGACAAAATCACAGACTCATAAAAACTTTTAGCAAGGTCAGTTTGCTAATAATACGAAACTTTTCAGATTCTGCATGTAAGTAAAGATATTATTTCTCTCATTTTGTGACTTTATCCGACTCGATCCCTTACTGCTCGGGGTGTCATTTTTCAACCCCCCTGTACAGAGTCGACGAATCCAAAATCACGCCGTGCCAGCATGAATGACTAGAATAGATGATTCCACTTTGAAATGGGCATGCACTTTCAAGAATGACAGACAAACGAACATAAATAAGATAGTTCTGAATATAAAAAGTACATTGTATCACTATTTCAGAATATAACATTTTACTTTTCTAAATGATAGCTTTCATAAAGATTTCATTTCAACTGAATGGTGTAAATCACAAGCATAGTTAGCTTGGGAACAGTCCCTCTCAAACTGCATGTCCCTTTTGGTGAGTGTCGTGTTCCTGGACTTGCAAGAGCATGCACTGCGCTTGTTGCCGTCTTTGAAGAGTGGACATCATGATCCATTTTTAGAAAATCAATGTCGCAAATGGGTTAATAGTGCAATATTTCTGTATTGCTGAATTATTTAATATTCATTAATGAATTCATAAATTCATTGATTTATTAATTTATTATTTATTTATTCAATTATTTAGTTATTCATTCATTCATTTACTTTGTTTCTCTATCTGTTTATTAATTCATACAGCCCCTTCATTTTTGGAATTCAAGTATGATATTATTATTAAGATACATGCATTTCTAAAATGACAGCACATCATATTTGTGCCAATTTATGTAATAATAGTATTGCCACTATCAAATTTCTGAAGATTAGAACAGGTGGGACTTCCAGGCTGCAGTAATCACAAGAGATATATTTGGTAATTTTAGCACATATACATGTAGGTCTATGACATGTATTTTGCATAGTTTTGCATTTATTTCCAGGGATTAGCTTAAAACTATCCTGATGATGTTGAGAATAGTTGGTTTTAATCATCAAGACATGATGTTGATTCCTTATTTATTCATTTGTCTGCAATTATCGAAAGGTACTCGTACCAATCACCCGGAAAATAATTTGTGTATGGCTGTGTTATAATAATCAACCTCGGAAAAACTTCATCTGGAACTTTGTGGGTCAGCTATGGAGGGGTATGAAGAACATGAAGGAAAACCTAAAACTTGGTGCATGGAAACGAAGCCGACTTGGGTTCAGCGTGTTGCTTGTTCTAATTTGCATATTGACTAGTCTACTCACAAGCCGCTTTTATGTTTAATGAAAGTGTTTAAATTTCTAATATTTCTTTATTGAATCAAGTAATCTTTGCAGCTCATACATGTATTTTTAATGGAACCTCCAATATACAGAGCATAATTTTTGTTGTGGTTGCATTGGTACTCTTTAAGGAGTCGATTCCGGCCCCACTTCATATATTTTGCTGTGAACAGGCCCCCATGTATACAGCATAATGCACCAATGACATTTGGTACGAGCCAGTTTTTTTTTTGTAATATAATCCAATACCAGAATTGAAAATTTGCTGTAACTTGTGTGAGTACAGGTTTCCTTGATTACAATGACTGTATATCCGCCATATCTTTTTTCTTTTCATTCATAGTGCCGCTACAACCTACATCTGTATATCCGCCATATCTTTTTTCTTTTCATTCATAGTGCCGCTACAACCTACATCTGTTAATACGGTGCCAAACTTTGTGGATGTAGCGGTGAGTTGGACTTCTCCACTGGGCAGCATTTTAAATGGCTACGAAGTCAGTGTAAATGATGCTGTGTATAAGGATGTACCCGCAGACACAACAAGGTTGATGATTGGAGGACTGGTGCCCAATACAAACTACCAGGTGGCTGTACGCTCCATCAGTGAGGATTTGAATGCGAGACGCACAAGTAGTCCACGAACCCGATCATTTACTACATGTAAGCTTTTTCAATACAATAAAACGTTGATTTCTTTACCAGGTCAAAGTTACATTTTTTAAGATATGTTGACAGATTATAATAAACTGTATAAGTGATTATTTTTGTGAGGGTTTTTGTATTTGAATTTCACAGATTGTCAGTTGCCTGTAGTAACTCTCACATTAGTGATTACTTGCAAAATTGTCTGTGTTCCTGTCATTCACAAAACTAACTATACATGAAAATAAACGCTTGTACAGTATGCCACGAGGTACTGTTGACAAAGTTATCAAATGTATCCTGACCTTCCTTATGTTTATAACAATAGAGACTCTAGGACTAGTTGCACCATTTTCTGTTTACAATGCATGTAAATGTATACACACTCTAAAAAGTTTTTAATGTGGCATGTGCCAAGAGTCGAATGAAATGGCCGCTCCATTGTTCCGTGGGTCGAGTAGAGCCGGATATGGATAAAAGACGAGGGGGTGCCGGAGTTTGGGCTCGCTCCTTTCAAGATCTTCTTGGAGTGGCTGCCCACCCTTAAAACATTTTTGGAACAATTTCATATACTCTATCTTTACAGTTCATAATTGCATTTTGAATGTTGGGAATGTATTTTGTTAGCAGCAGTCAATAACTTCTACTTAGAGTAACTGGCTTTGAATTTTGGAACATATTACTTGCTAACCTCTTATTGATGATGATGAGGAAAACGTTTGATTGAAAATAGTTTGCAATCTGAAGGATTATAACATTTGTAGATGTGTCGTGGGCTAGTGGATATATCACCGGACTGTGGATCACATGGTTCGCGGTTCGACTCCCGCCGCGGCAATAATGTCCTTTGGCAAGACATTAATCTACATTTGCCACTCTCCACCCAGGTGTTAAATGGGTACCCGGTAGGATGCGAATGTCACTGTGACTGGAAGAGTATATGTGGGTCTGTAAAATGGCAGCCAGACTGGAATGCTCCCTTGTGGAGTGGCGAATGTGCGCTAGAAGTGCAGAATCGTAATAGGATCCAATATCCGGAGTAATAATACACTGTAAAGCGCTTTGAGCAGTTACTAACTGGAAAAGCGCCATATAAATGCAGATTATTATTATTATTATTATTATTATTAACATGGCACCCTAATAACTTCCTGCTTTTATACTGTTGATTTCTTCTCGAAGAAAAGTTAGATTAGCCAGCAAGTTACTGTTCATTTATGCAATTTGAATTGAATGTTATGTCATGACACTCCAAATGAGGTTTACTTTAAAAACATGTAAAAATGCTTTTTGATCAGGAAAAATGTGCCTCCAAAATATGTGAAAAAAACCCAGATTTTTTCACTATTTGCTTTGTTGCAGGGTTCGTAACTTTGCTTATTGGAGGAGGGGTGGGTTGAATGAAGGAATCGTTCTCAAAGATTTGTTCTTTAATTGTATTGTTTATAAGATGATGATCAGGTTGACTCTCATAATACTCACCTTACTTTGTACAGTGAATCCAGTTTGCACCACTGCTGCCAACTGCATAATCTATGTCTCTGTAACGTCAACCACAGCAGATGCATACTTTGGAGCTTTGAGTGGTGAATCCGTCTACATTTCTACTCTTAACTTTGAGGATACTGCTCTACGTCCAGATGAAGTCTTAAATTCTAATAGTGTATCTTTTGATGGCCTAAATCCATCGACAGAGTATACCGTTGTAATCTCCACTTTAACTTCAGATCCTTTTGATCAGACATTCCGAACAAGTAAGTACTGAATAAGAATTGTGGCATGCAGTGCCTGTGGCAACTTACTGTATTCACCTGGTACCGTACTGGTACCACAATGATATTGTGATAATTTTCTTTCCTATCTGTATCCCCTGACAACACAATCACAAAATATGATTTAAGTTTGTGTATTACTGTCAGTATTTTATCTGTAGGACTGCCCAGGATAGAGCTGACCTACCCTAGGCTTCTTGGCAGAAACAAGTTCGCACATCTTTCAAATTGACAGAAATATGGCTTTGCCGAACCCAATGGGGTTGATTCAGGGGACCAAAGCAATTTCACAGGTTGGAAGTATGCATTGATGCATTTATTGGTCTATATTGAGTGAAATATGACCTTATGGCATCCCAAGGAGATGGTTTGGGAGGACAAAAAAAAATTGGGGATTTTAAGTAGGCATTGACTGATTTATTACCCTTGTAGGGATACCCTTGTTGGGATACCCTTGTTGGGATACCCTTGTTTGAGGAATCTACACATGGCTTTTATTTTCTAAAATTCCTCACCCTTGGTATCAACACCAAGGGTGTTATGTACTGGCTAGAACCACCCCCAAAGGCCCAGAAAAATCAATTCATCACCCTTCTTCAACTCATGTTATGACAGTGCTCCATTGAAATCCCCTTCCCCCTGTTTATGATATAGTTTCAAATTTGTAGAAAAAATTACTACTTTAGCACTTAAGGTAGACCTCTAAATTCTGTACCGTTACCTTTATATTGAAAATATGATTTTCCTTAGGCATTTGCTGTTGACCAGGCACTCGATCATCTTTCTTTATGAGTCTGGTGAAAGCTACTTTGGAATAAAATTGGAATAAAATTGAGCTGTATTTTGATCATGTGCAGTAGAAGCGGACTTCATTTCCATGGCAATTTAACCCTTTCTATGTACAGTCAAACCTGTCTTAGTGGCCACCTGTCTATAGTGGTCACTTATATTGCCTCCCTGTAGCAAGAAATATGTACCTTAGAACCTGTCTATAAAGGCCACCTGTCTTCAGTGGCCACTTTTTCTGTTTCCTTTGGGTGGCCTTAATAGACAGGTTTGACTGTATTTAGATTAGACTTAGACCTAGGTTTGACTAAACTTAGCCAGCAGAATACCAATGTACCAATCATATTACCAATCATATTACAGTTTTGTGATGCTCAAGGTGTGGTATGATAGTACTATGTGATCACTCTGTTAATGATACACCTTCAGGTAGTCCTAAATCTTCTTCCTTTCAGACCTTCAGACATTCCTTTCAGACATTCCTTTCATACCTTCCATTCACACCTTCCTTTCAGACCTTCTTTTCAGACCTTCTTTCAGACCTTCCTTTCAGACCTTCCTTTCAGACCTCCTTTTCATACTTTCCTTTCAGACCTTCAGACCTTCCTTTCATACCTTATTTTCATACCTTACTTTCATACCTACTTTCATACCTTCCTTTCATACCTTACTTTCATACCTTCCTTTCATACCTACTTTCAGACCTCCCTTTCATACCTTCTTTCAGATCTTCCTTTTAGACCTCCCTTTCAGTATCTTCCTTTTACACCTCCCTTTCTTACCTTATTTTCCCTGGTCCAAAACCTTATTGCATTGTACCCCAATGAATTAATTGGTTGATAAAAAAGTTTAAGATCTGTCTTCCCGTGGTCTAATAATTCATGCAAAATTATACCCTAATAAAATTACCGTTTTTAGGTAGCTTAAGAAAAAATGCTGTGGAAGATGCAAGTGACAAAAATATTAAAAATCAAAATTTTATTCTATACGAGCAGAACCAAAATATTAGGATGTAGAACTTGCATTTAAATCTTTCAATGCTTTTTAGCAAAATAATATGAAAACTCTTATTCAGATATTCTAATTTTAGAAGTACATACACAACTGGCAATTTTCCTCTTTGCATCTTTCCCGCGTCTTTATGCGCCATTTCACTAAGCTACCTTACGGGTAATCGCTCTGAGTCAGACCCTCCTTCTCCAGGTTCCAAAGCCTTAATTCTTACTGCATTGTACACCAGTTAAAGTCAGTGTATAATATACACCTTACGGGTAATCGCTCTGGGTCAGACCCTCCTTCTCCAGGTTCCAAAGCCTTAATTCTTACTGCATTGTACACCAGTTAAAGTCAGTGTATAATATAATGTAAATGCATCTAAGATCCTTTCTCTTGTCAAAAAAAAACCTTACTGCATTGTACTCCCAATTAATTCATTGAATGAATATGTTTTAAATCTGCAATCATAGGAAAAGTAGAACAATTCAAACAGGTTTTGAGGACATATGTATTGTAAGGTAACTTAAGTAGCAAAACGTAGTGGCACAAAAGACTCGTCTGGAATGCAAATGCCTATTGCTGAAGATGCGCTTGCCTGGCTCACAAATTTGGATTTGTCACTTTAGCTGCAAAACGCCATATGAAAGAACAAGAAGATTGCTGAAGATCATAATTTCATTATATTAAAGGTAGAAACATTTAGGCCTAATTAATCCACATCGTGTGTAAAACTACCTCTAATACCGTGATTAGGCTGGATATTACCAAAACTGTCATTACAAATGTCAAACTCAAAGTGCACCTTCTAGTTTTTTGGCTGTTTGCCTCCTGGGGAGCGTTTCATTGAGTGTTTTGTCAGCGATCTTTACTGACAAATTTGCTCTCAGCCAATCAGATGCAAGGATTTCAGTAGCTTAATAACAGTTGTCGGTATAAAGCACTGATAAAAGGCTTGATGAAACGCTCCCCTGGACACTTATTTTCATGCCGTTACGTTTCTCTATTAAGCTACCTAATGCGTTGTCTAATCACTCTGATCTGTTTCAGATACACCTTTCCATGATCCAATAATCATATATATATATATATATATCATATATTTTACTCCAATAAATTCACTGTTATTTACTGTATTCACTGTGTATTTGCAAGGCCATTGATATTAGGGTGCTTTAGCTCCGCCATTTTCCCCCTTCTCCCTTCCCTTTTCTCTCTTTTCCTTCTCTTCACCCTTTCATCTTAATTCGAGGGGGGGGGGGGCTGTAGCTACACCACTGTCCTTATGTATATGCACATACGTTGTATGTCCTTTTATATATGAACAGACTTTGCAGAAGAACAGCCATTGGCTGAAGCAAGTGCTTGCTTGTTTCAATATAAAGTTAAATGATGAAACAATGATAATCTCTCTGTTTCAGATCCACCCTCCCCTGGACCTATCACAATCCAGGATATTACCCCAACATCTATCACCGTGTCTTGGGAGAGAGCTGCTGACGATATCAATACTGTTGATGGCTATGTGCTGAGTTATGTTGATTCTGCAGGCATTGAGACAGAAACAGTCTTCTCGAATCCTTGCGACCCGAATGAATACACTCTGACAGGCCTTAGTCCAGACTCCTACTACAAGATTATTGTCAGAACTCAACTGAGAGAAATAGCAGGGAGGTTTTCTGAGCAAGAGGGAGATAGCAGTAGCTCTGTACCGTTTGATACAGGTAAATATGACATCATCATTTTGAGTGCTCACACTACTGTTTCTCAATGTCTGTCACATGTCAGATACATGTAGATAAGATATGTAAGATTGTTGGCCACTGTCGGGTTTTACTCGGTGCAAGTGCGATGCATCATGTTACAGCTCAGAAGGTGGTACGTAGAAATGCAGGAAAATCAAAATCCCAAATTTCATTGTTTAGAGGCAGAATGTAAATATTAGGATGTCGAACTAGTATTTAATTCTGTGAACACTTTTAAGCAAACTAATATGAAAACTTTTATACTGATAGGCCTAAGTCTGATTGTAATTTTAGATGCACCGACAAAACTAACAATTTTTCTCTTTGCCTCTTTCCCGCTTCTTTACGCGCCATTGCACTTCGCTTAGCTACGTTATTCAGGATTACTCTAGATTTAAAAATAGATATGTAGGACACTTTCAATCGGTACATGTATTTACTCAAAATTTAAATTTGTATCAGGAGGTTTGCATTGCAATGTTGAAGCATGTCAAATTGATTTGCAGGTTGTATAGGTTTTCCAGATCAAATATCCGTCGACTGCAGGAAAGTGTCATATAGGTAATTGAAATATCCATGGATACTTTTTAAAGTCCACATTTGATTGTGGAGATCCATGAAAGGATTTTCAAATGTCCATGTACGAACGAAGTGTCCATATTTGTATTTTAAAATGTCCATATAGTACGAAGTGTCCATATTTGCATTTTTAAAATCCGATATGGGAAACCAAATATCATATAGTGAACCAAATGTCCTTGTAGAGGGACTTCTATCCAAACTGGGAAAACAAATGTCACATAGTGATATCAACTGTCCACAGTTTAGAACAATATGTTTAATTATACATTATTTAAGCTAAGGGACCGTTCATAATTCATGCCGGGGGGGGGGGGGTAAAAATAGGGGGGATGTAACGTTTGCTTGTTCGTGTAGGGTTGGCGGGGGGGGGGGGGGGGGGTTGGGGTCAGGTAACTTTTGCTCCCCTGATAGGGGGGGGGTCAAAACCCCCCCCCCCCCCACATAGTCCTCCCCTTGCCTAAAGGCATCAAACAAACGTTGTTTATTTTCCACTGAAATCTTTGCGTAAGGCATCTTTGTCAAGCACTTTCAACTGAATGAAACGTTCAACTGACAAGTGTGTGACTACTTGGACATATGAATTACCTATACGACATTCGATTTACCTATGTAAGACTTAATCCTCTAATTCATGCATGGATAAGCAGGAATTTCTATTATGCGGACATTTAAATTCCCTATGGAAGTCTTATTTTTCTATCGGGACATTCGTTTTGCAATGTGGACATTTGTTTCCCCTATTTCTATTGTGTGGATATTTGAATTCTCTATGGACACCTTACGTACTTATTCGGATGTTTATTTTGCTAACAGGACATTTGATTTCCCCCTCGGACATTTCAATTACCTATATGACATTTGATCTGACTCGGCGGACATTTGACCTGGAAAACCTATATTAGATTTTAGCCTTTTTATAAGTCAAAGCCATAGAATGGGTGTTTTAGTAATTAAGGCTAAGGCGTGTGATCCATGGCATGTTTTATTTATTCAGGATACCACTAGATTATAAGGAGATACATAGAACACTTTGAATTGATACATGAATTTTGTAATACTCGAAATTGAAAATTGTATCAGGAAACTGCGGTTTGCATTTTTAGCTCACCTGAGCCTAAGGCTCGAGTGAGCTATTGCGATGGAAATTTGTCCGTCGTCCGTCGTGCGTCGTGCGTCGTCCGTCGTCCGTTAACTTTTTACATTTTCATCTTCTTCTCCAAAACCCATGATCGGAATTCAACCAAACTTGGTAGGAATCATCCTTAGGGGTAGGGGACCCAAAGTTGCTAAAATGGTACATGTGGCCCCCAGGGGGGCCCAGGGGGAGGGCCCCCAATTGTAAAAGCTATGCAAATTTCAAACATCTTCTTCTCCAGAACCAGGCAGAGCTCAGATTTGGTATTGTGTATGGAGATACCTCTATAGATGAAGAATGAATGTTGTTCATGAAATTTCTCTGAGTGGCCCTATAGGGGCCCTGTGGGGGTAACATACTGGAGGGGGGGGGGGCGCTGCCAGGCAAAATGAACATTCTGATCTTCTCCTAAACACATGATCGGAATTCAACCAAACTTGGTAGGAATCATCTTTAGGGGTAGGGGACCCAAAGTTGCTAAAATGGTACATGTGGCCCCAGGGGGGGGGGGCCTGGGGAAGGGCCCCCAATTGTAAAATCTATGTAAATTTCAAACATCTTCTCTTCCAGAACCAGGCATAGCTCAGACTTGGTATTGTGTATGGAGATACCTCTATAGATGAAGAATGAATGTTGTTCATGAAATTTCTCTGAGTGGCCCTATAGGGGCCCTGTGGGGGTAACATACTGGAGGGGGGGGGGGGGGCGCTGCCAGGCAAAATGAACATTCTGATCTTCTCCTAAACACATGATTGGAATTCAACCAAACTTGGTAGGAATCATCTATAGGGGTAGGGGACCCAAAGTTGCTAAAATGGTACATGTGGCCCCAGGGGGGGGGGGGGGCCTGGGAAGGGCCCCCAATTGTAAAATCTATGTAAATTTCAAACATCTTCTCTTCCAGAACCAGGCATAGCTCAGACTTGGTATTGTGTATGGAGATACCTCTATAGATGAAGAATGAATGTTGTTCATGACATTCTCAGGGTGGCCCCATAGGGGTCCTGCGAGGGCGAGGTTATTATGCAGGAGGGGAAATGTACATTCTTTGCATGATTTGTTGTATGATTCAACCACACTTGGTGGGAATCATCCTTAGATGTAGGAGATTCAAATAATACATGACATTGTAGACCATGGGGTTGGGGGGGGGGGGGGGGGAATTATGTTAATTTCTAACATCATCTCATGTACATCCTCCTAGTTGTTTCAATTTCTAACATATCTCCTGGTGGTGCTAGAGAGAACATGCACCAGATATGAATTGATCCACCTCAGGTGAGCGTCGTGCCCCCTGGGGCTCTTGTTATGTTGAAGCATGTCAAATTGATATGGAGTAAATTTTAAGAGATTTATCAAGATATAGCTTTCATAAAATAATGGTTTGCAGGTATGATTATATTTTAGCCTTTTTATACAAATCAAGGCCATATGTGACCCGCCGCCTCAAAACCTACAATAAGTCGCACGGACCACAACGTAGCAAACAGCCCAAAATAGTAAATTTGCTTGGATCAGTCGATTTTCTGTTTTTGATAAAAATGGGTAGTTTCATTATCATTCTATCATGTCTCAAGTTTGTGAGTCGTAATTCGACTTAGAAATATGTTTTTCGGGCATTTTAAAATGACTCTTTTTTTTCACCTGTCGAGCTAATGAATGTTTGGAGAGCTGTTGTAATACTTTCATTCAACCCCAAATTACTGCTTTACCTCTAAAGGTATTTAATTGATTTTTGGAGTGAGTAATGAATAGGTCCTCCTGGAGCAGCGTGCCAAAATTCAGCCTAATCTGATAATCCCTTCATACCAGTTGCTATGGCCATTTGAATACCCAGTTTTACTTGGGCGCACACTGAGAGCGAAGGTTTAGCACTCTTTTGTTCCGAACTTAAATGGCCATTTTTTTCTGAATAGGGTTATTGATTTGCTGGTTACATACTGATTCTAAATGTGATATTTAAAGGTGTTATCATTGAGTAAACTAGGCAAGTGATATACCGTTGGAAAGCTGAGAATCTCTACTTTCAGAAAATGTATAAAACAAAAATAATAATTTTGGCGACTTATTGTAGGTTTTGAGGCGTCGGGTCACATATAATGGGTGTTTTAGTAATCAATTCAGAGCACTATGCCATTGTGCACAGCAGCTCAAATTGTTTTGAATAATCATCTTGTGCCCTCCTTATAGAACCTGTCCCTGATGATGTTATTGTGGTTCAAAGGAGGTCCACTACAACGCTGAATATTGTTTGGAATGCTGTCAGTCTGAGCAATCAACAGATTAGCTACAAACGTTATGACACAGAAGACCCTGATAGTCTATTAGCTGTAACTGGGGGTACCGCAACTCTTCAAAGCTTGCAGCCGGGAACGCTATACTCTTTTGAATTGGTCATCAGGGACAACACTGTCGCAAGTGGATTGGGAAGAACAGGTAGGATAATCAAAGAGTGATTGTTTATTTGCAAATAATTTTTTGGATATTTTCAATTACAGTCAAACCTGTCTTAGCGGCCACCTGTCTATAGCGGCCACCTGCTTATAGTGGCCACCAAAAAATCCCCCGCAGGAAATTACTGTGTTGTAGACCCTGCATATAGCGGTCACCTGCCTAACGCGGCCAGCGGCCACCCATTATGTATCCCTCGGACAATATCTGACCGCGTATAGACTATAGCGGCCACTAATATCGAGTCGAGCCGTAGCTTCATGCACAAAAAACTTAAAAAGTAGTTTTTGCCATAGGCGCGATGTGTTTACCGAGTCCTAGCTCAGTCACACTCTCACACAAACGTCGTGAATAGATTCTACAATGGCCATGAAGATCTAATAGTTTCACCACATTGCCGACTAATTAGAGATTAAAAGTCTTTTTAGTAAGAATTAAGCACTAGTATTGTTCGTTTACGTAATCTTCGCACCATCCAGCTGCAATCCCCTGCACGTCTTTAGTTGTATTGTTCTCCTAAGCTATCGCGGTCGGCATTGCCTTGATATTGATCGCCATTGCGCAATAGCACAGGCTCGTACACTTCAATATAATTTTTTATTTTTAAAAGATTTATAAAAAAAAGAATTTAAAGTGTTAAAACTTTTGAAAAAAATAATAAAGGAGTGATTCTTTTTAGAAAGTGAAAATAATAAAATACTACCCAAGTATTATTTTTTTTAAAGATCAATAATAACGATTTCATGTACGAGAGATTGTCCTGCTGAAAAACGGCGTGAAAACTCGACTCGGATCGTCCACCGGCGATCCAGGCCATTGTCGACGTTCGCACTTTCGACGAATGCAAGGGAGCACCTTCTATCGCCTGTTCTCAAAAACAGTTAAAACTTCTTTTAAACCATTCAAAAGGCAAATATTTATTGAATGAAAATTGATTGCACGATTTTATTCAAAAGATAAACTTATTATTGTAATTTTTTGACAGGAAGCAAAAGCATGATTAGACATCGTTTTTAGACTATAGTATAAAAATCAAGAACAGCAGTCTACCGCGGGTGGTACGTACGTGGTAATTTGAGGGAAAATTCATTTTACACAGATTGCTCGTATATCTATTGTTTTTCTCATTTATTGACAACAAAGCATATTATTTTAGCATTTATATATCATATGACATGTTATACGTCAAATCTGTTGATCTATAGCTTGTTTTCCTAAGTGATATATATGGATGCATCTACACTAACTTTGTTGCGTGTAACAGTGTATGTGCAAAAAAATAAAAATAGCCGCCGACCTGTCTATAGCGGCCACCTGTCTATAGCGGCCACTTTTTCCGTTTCCCTTCGGTGGCCGCTATAGACAGGTTTGACTGTAGTTTATTTTTTAATTGACTGATCAGATACGTGTAATTTAGAGATTAGGAGGTGTGGTGGCTCATTAGCACATATATAGAACAGTGATCTCATATAAGGAAGGTCTTGGGTTCTAAGCCAGGTCAGTGTAATACTGCCCGTTGGTACGGCATTAATCCTCAATGTTCAAGTGCCTCAGATAGGACAAAGAGCTGTATGTCCCCCACCAATTGATTACCTGTTTATGTAGTAAAGCATATACATGCTTTCTTGGCAGATAGGTAAAATAAGTCACCAGTCAGTCATATAAGATTGTACTTGTGAAGTAACATGTATACGATGTGAATATATCTGTGCATTCAACCTCTTTATTATTTAATTATGATTTTCACTTTGACTCTTCTGTCCAAAAACATATTTTAAAATTATTTTTATTAGTGCACCTTTTTGGTGTATGATCGAACCAATATCCTTTTGCTTTAATTAGCTTTGATCAATGTAATTTCTTATCAGTTCCCAGGCAACCAGGAACATTATCGGCGACAGTCACATCAACAGAGCTGAACCCTTCATGGCAGCCCCAGGCAGGCAACGCGGATTTCTATCGTATCACCATTGCACCTCCTGATATGGTGGAATGTCCACAGACAGTGGAGAGGATTATTAATGGAGATGAGCAATCAGTGGTTTTCAATCGACTTTTCCCTGCTACTCGGTATTTGGTGGAAGTTAAAGGTGTGGCTGGTATTAATCAGGATCAGACTGACAGTACTGCACAATCCAATACTTTTACAACAGGTATTTTGTTTTCTCCTCTGTTCTTCTTCTTCTCTTGTTAATTTTCAAAGGGCTATGCAGCCTGTCACGAAGATCTGTACGGAGACAGAATACCTACATGTATGTGTACCGGTATGCATGCACGCTAAACACTGGGTTTTCACCCTGCTCTTCGCGAGAAGTGTAGCGTATTATCATGCATAGGGTGTGTCTCTCTCTCTCATACATACAGGGCCTCCAGTTAACGTTCTGTTCAAGGAACGGAGTGTTCTCCCCTGAACCCGAGCCTGCATCGGGAACAGAGGGGAGGGGCACGCTTACACATAACGCAGCGACAATCATGTTTGTCAGGTCAGGCGCGTACACGAACCCACGCATGCTTATAACGAAAGTCATATTCAACTAACCAATTGCGCCACACCGCGTCCTCCAAACTATGGAATAGGCCCCCTCTTCATCTGTAATCATCAAAGAACCATTCAAACAGGGTTTGAGGACATATCTAGTCTGAATGCATTCATCAAAGTCACAACCGCTTGGTAACCTTTATATATTTTAGCTCCAATGCTGAAATAAGGATGACATCTCAAAGTGCTTCATATCCATTGGAAAAAGCACTGTAAATTGCCACTATAATTGTTATCATTACACAAAGCCAATACCATACAATTGTTTACTCTTGATCGCATGCCTGTGTAATGCTTAAAAACCTTTTTATATCCTGGATGTTCACTGTATGTGTAAGTCCTGAAAAGGACTGTTGGGTTGGAGAAAGAGTAGAGCAAGGAGAGAAAAGGAGATATAGAAGAGTAAGAGAGAGAATATGAGTACAGAGATTCTTTCTTGACAAGGTTAAGTCCTGAATATCATGGCCCCCCTCAAGATCTATGCAATGAAGTGACTGATTGCCTCAAGATTTTGCAGAGGCCTGAAGTGATCATGAAAATAATTTTGGGAGGGGACCATGATGTTCCCAGTGTTTTGGGGGTTAAACCTTCATCACCTACAGATTATGCATTATTCACTTAATGTACTGACAGATGGAGTAATTTGCGAAAATGGCATTCATATATATATATATATCTTTCTATCCTATGGAAAGCGGAATCGTAACAAAGCAGTTTATTTCGTCATAATAGAAATTCGACGTTAAAGCGAATTTGAAGGCCGTGATAAAGGAATTAGCCTTTACAGTGGTATGATATATGTATATATATATATATATATATATATATAAATGTGAAAGAAATGAGAGAATAATGGTTGCGTAGCTTAAATCAAAGTTCCCCAGAGCTGTCCTCCCTTTTTGAAATTTTTGCAAAGGCTGAAAAAATGTCTCCGCCGGGAATCAAACCCGGGTCGTTGGCTTAGAACGCCAATGCCTTAAGGCCTTAATTATTTCCACCAGATTTGCCAAAGCTGTTGTATATGTTATTTCCTTACACAATTGTTAATAATACTTATTCTAATGTATACATGTATTCAAAGCATTCGCTTGGATCCAGCTGAGGCACTAGCGGCTTGTCTTGTTCAAAACTCACCTTCCCCCGACAAAGGAATTAATTAATAAGGTTGAAGATTTGTCAATCTGTCGGTCAATTGAATCTGGTGTCGCCGAAACCACTAACCGTCTCCGTGGTCTAGTGGTTAAGGCATTGGCGTTCTAAGCCAACGACCCGGGTTCGATTCCCGGCGGAGACATTTTTTCAGCCTTTGCAAAAATTTCAAAAAGGGAGGACAGCTCTGGGGAACTTTGATTTAAGCTACGCAACCATTATTCTCTCATTTCTTTCACATTTGTATTTATTTCCACGAGATTTGCCAAAGCTGTTGTATATGTTATTTCCTTACACAATTGTTAATAATACTTATTCTAATGTATACATGTATTCAAAGCATTCGCTTGGATCCAGCTGAGGCACTAGCGGCTTGTCTTGTTCAAAACTCACCTGCCCCCGACAAAGGAATTAATTAATAAGGTTGAAGATTTGTCAATCTGTCGGTCAATTGAATCTGGTGTCGCCGAAACCACTAACCCGTCTCCGTGGTCTAGTGGTTAAGGCATTGGCGTTCTAAGCCAACGACCCGGGTTCGATTCCCGGCGGAGACATTTTTTCAGCCTTTGCAAAAATTTCAAAAAGGGAGGACAGCTCTGGGGAACTTTGATTTAAGCTACGCAACCATTATTCTCTCATTTCTTTCACATTTGTATTTATTTCCACGAGATTTGCCAAAGCTGTTGTATATGTTATTTCCTTACACAATTGTTAATAATACTTATTCTAATGTATACATGTATTCAAAGCATTCGCTTGGATCCAGCTGAGGCACTAGCGGCTTGTCTTGTTCAAAACTCACCTGCCCCCGACAAAGGAATTAATTAATAAGGTTGAAGATTTGTCAATCTGTCGGTCAATTGAATCTGGTGTCGCCGAAACCACTAACCCGTCTCCGTGGTCTAGTGGTTAAGGCATTGGCGTTCTAAGCCAACGACCCGGGTTCGATTCCCGGCGGAGACATTTTTTCAGCCTTTGCAAAAATTTCAAAAAGGGAGGACAGCTCTGGGGAACTTTGATTTAAGCTACGCAACCATTATTCTCTCATTTCTTTCACAATTTACTGCAATAAATCATATATACCTACCTATTATGCCTGTAGTCTTGACTACGGGACCCCTTCGAGAATTATCACACATGTGTCACAAAATTGTGCGCACCCCCCGTAATCCTATTGTCCCCTTTGCCACTCACGCGCGTCAGTACGCTACGGCCATCTTCCTCTTTCTTGCTCGCCCCCGACGAGTTAGGACGTA
Source organism: Heliocidaris erythrogramma (assembly GCA_025617745.1). Classification (NCBI taxonomy): domain Eukaryota; kingdom Metazoa; phylum Echinodermata; class Echinoidea; order Camarodonta; family Echinometridae; genus Heliocidaris; species Heliocidaris erythrogramma. The sequence continues at coordinate 12,864,222 of CM046873.1, read as the reverse complement.
TAGTCACAGCGCTCCTGAAATCAGGTCGTATAGTATCTTTTTGGTGCGCTTTTTCGCATAGTTAAAGCACTTTTAGGTACCTATATTCGTCTAGATTATAGTACTTTGTGTTTTATTAGTCACTCTTGCCGATTGCAAGGGATTTTTTGATTCCCTTTCTTGGCATTTATTTTTCTCTTTCACGGTCAGCCCCACGTAGATATTTCCGTGTTTGCGGGTGTTTCCGTTTGTCACCGAGCCTTCGGGTTCGGTGTTTGTTCTTACGGTTTAGGCTGTGAAAATTTATTTAGTGCGTATCTCCCAAATAAACTTTAGTTTTATTTACTGCATTCAGTTGAAGTATTTCTTAATTTGAAAAGTATACTTTATTGTCTGTTTTATTGCAGTGGTATGAATTAGGAAGAAGAAGCAGCTGGGTCAAGGAGACCTGCTTCTTCCGAAGAGTTGTCTAGCAAGACGACTCGGTCTTCCAGAACTCCCCCGAGTACAGCGGTACGCGGGGGAGGGAGGAGGGCTAAAGGTAAGTTGCCTAGTGGTGTTCCCTTGCAGAGTTTGCCAGTTTCGGAGCTTGCGGCTTCGGGACGGGTGGCGTTAACTGAATCGGGATTGTCAACTCCGAAGCCTGTGGTTTCGGGGTGGGTGGCGTCAGATTCTAGTGGTTTGGATATCTCGAATCCAATCCCCCGGTCGCTGAGACCAGAGGGGGGGGCTGTTGTTTCCCGTACGGTAGCGTTCACTCGCTCTGATCCGTTAGGGGAGACGCGCCCCACTACTGCAGGGCAACCCACGGGCTTAGTCCATGTTGGTCTGGGTTCTCAAACCCTAGCCCCCGGCAAACGCCATATGGGGGAACGAGTACTTCCTGGGCTGTCTCAGTTGCCAGCTAATGGGAATGCTCGAGCTAACAATGTTGGTCTGGGTTCACAAACCCTAGCCCCCGGCAAACGCCATATGGGGGAACGAGTACTTTCTGGGCTGTCTCAGTTGCCAGCTGATGGGAATGCTCGAGCTAACAATTATGGACGCTCTTCGGAGCAACAGGTGATTTCACCTGAGTGCGTGACTACTAGTGCTCCCCTATTGCCGCTTTCGAGCGGTCCAATAGTGGGTTCACATGCCTTTAGTAGTCATCGGGCACATACCGAGTCATCTCGGTCTGCCCACGCACTGGGAGCTTTTAGCTCCCAACCCATGGCTACGGCATCTTCTTGCCTAGCCAATATGGGTGATTTGGGCGATTCTCTAGGCTTACGCCATGAGCGCTCCAATCCCTTTTTGGGAAGTGAACGTCCCTCCGCGGAGGAATCGGTTCGTGTTTCCGAAGACCCTTCGGGGATCCGAATGAATCCGATTAAGCGTTCTAAGAAAAGGCTTTCGGCTACGACTATTGTCGAGCCAGCCAAGAAAAAGGCCAAGAAGAAGGCGAAAAGAGGCAAGGCTTTGCCGACCTCTTGCCCGTCTGGCCTGGCTGACCCAGCTAGCTCCTCTCAAGCTGACATGTTCAGTATGATGCGGGCTTTTGCTCAGAGTCATGGTTGGTCCTTTGTACCGGCCTCTTCAACCCTGACTTCTGTCCCTATTCAGGGATCTCGCTTTGAGTCTAATCAACCTTTTGTGATTGATTCCTCTTTGTCTGAGACTGATTCGCATGTACCTCCTACTCCCGCGGCCCTTGGGGCTCCGCCGGGCGAGGAGACTGTTGGTGAACCATGCGGGGACCCGCCTGCGGAGGCCTTTGTTAACGTTCCTTTGTCTCATTCCACTTGGGTGGAACCAGATTTGGATGCGTCCTCTCAAGCTTCGGTTCCCGAATCGCTTGGGCAGGCGGAGTCTCAATCGCTCAATCTCTGTGGAGTGGAAGCGATTGCTTTGTTGTCCAAATATCGCCCTGAAGTTCAGTCAACCCGCGCGCAGGGTTCGACTTCGCGTTGGAATTTCAGGCAGCAGGTCTCCTCTGAGGGTATTGCTCTCGAGGAGGCTTTCAAGCTGGAGTATGACCGCATTGAGGCCGCTGTGTTGGTTAAGCGATCTAATGCGGTCAGGGGTAAGGCTTTTGCCTTTTGTTCTCAGGACCAAGACAGCTTTTTCAAGGCTAAGATTCTTTCTCCTGAGATTTTGGAGGTTGGTCGTCGCCTGCGGGCAACTAATCCGCTTACCTCCGCTGCTTTCAGGGCGGAGGATAAGATTTGGTCTAATATTGAAAACCACATTAGATCAGGGATGCGTTTGACGGCTTTTCAAGGGCTTCTCTCCGACCTTAGATCCAGGGCGGAAGAGTTGAATGTTACCGATGGTGACAAGCTGATTATTGACGACTTGCTGCATACTCTTTTTTGTCTGCAGTGGTCGCAGCTTTCCACAGCAGCTGCTTCGGCTACGTTCCGTCGCAGGACTTCGGCTCTCTCAGCACTGGGTGTTAGAGAGTCGGGCATTGCTCAACTTCTCCGAGATGTCCCGTCTCGGGGTCCTTCGCTTTTTGGTGGTAAATTCGCTACGGTGTTTCAAAGAGAGATCGATGCGCGAAAGCAGATCTCGGATATGACTAAGCAGTTTCACACTAGCTCTAAGCCAACGCGGGCCCCTGTTCGGCGTAAACCTGCTGGTCCTGTTTTGGGCCAACGCAGTCGTGTGTCTAGGGTCCCGCCTCCTGAGCCTCAGCCAGCTCCGTCTCGTGGGAGAGGGAGTCGTGGCAGGGGTTTTTCGAGAGGCTCTCGTGGTAAGGCGACGGCTTCGCAGAAGGCCAAGCCTGGTTTTTGACGTTTTTCCCCGAGCGCTGGTTCGACCGAATGTGGTAGGTGGCCGACTTCATGCGTTTCTCCCCGCTTGGGAGGCCATCTCCGGGGACGGGTTTGTTCTCTCCGTCGTGCGAGACGGATTCTTCATAGATCTTTGCGCCTCACTCCCCGGAGGGGCTTTAAGAATTCGGTCACCTCCCATGTCTGCCCTGTCTCGGTCTCATGCTTTGAAGGAGATCGAGTCTCTTTTGGAAAAGAGGGCTATAGAAAGGGTAAGAGACAGGCCGTCTCTTTCCCTTTCTCCAATATTTGTTATTCCCAAGCGCTCGGGAAAACTTCGTTTGATACTGAACCTAAAGAGGATAAACAAATTTATTCCTCCGGTTCATTTTCGTATGGAGACTCTTGCCTCCATTCTTCTGTTGATCAAAAGGGAAGACTACGCGGTCTCGATAGATCTCAAGGACGCGTACTTTCACATTCCCATTCATCGCGCATCTCGCGATCTTCTGGGGTTCTCCTTCCTCTCGGAGACTTACCGGTTTCGGGTTCTTCCCTTCGGGCTGCGCCCGGCCCCTCGGGTTTTTACCAAGTTGTAGCGGTGCTAGCGGCCTTTCTGAGGCGTCGCGGCCTGCGGTTGTTTTGTTACCTGGACGATTGGCTTCTCCTTGCGGAGTCGCGCGATCGTTTGTTGGACGAGACTCGTTTGCTAGTCTCTCTTACTCAAGACTTAGGTTTCCTAATAAATTGGGAAAAGTCAGAGTTAGTCCCCACTCGCAACCCAGTTTTTCTGGGGGCGGTGTTAGACATAAGGAATCAGTTAGCTCGACCCATTGTCTCTGCGGCTCGCAAGCTCTTGCTGGCCAGAAGAGTCTCGGCCAGACAGTGGCTTCAGTTTCTAGGTTATCTTGCCAGTCTTGTCGATGTTTTAGAGGACTGCCGGCTCCTCATGAGACCCTTTCAGAGACATCTCCTCAGGTTCTTCAAGCCGGGAAAAGACTCTCTTTTGGTCTGGATTCCAGTACCAGTAGAGATCAAGTCTCTTCTCGCTTGTTGGACGAGCGAGGTGTTTCTCGCGCGAGGCAGGTCCTTCTCTGTCCCTCTTCCGTCGATATCGGTTTCGACGGACGCCTCTCGGTTGGGGTGGGGAGGACACTGCAACGGCAGCACGGTTGCGGGGGATTGGTCTCATCTTGGGACTCTTCCTCATATCAATGTCCTGGAGTTTATGGCAGTTCTGCTGACCTTGCTCCATTTCAGAAGTCGACTTCTCAGTCGTTCAGTTCTGATTCTCACGGACAATGTTACCGTGGCGGCATATATCAATCGGCAGGGAGGCACTCGTTCGGTTGCCCTGAATGCCCTAGCAGCTCAGCTGTGGAGGTGGTGTCGTCGCATGACAATCACACCAGTGGCCTCTTTCATCCCAGGTCGGGAAAACCTCATTGCGGATTTTCTGTCCCGGGGCAGATATCTTCCATCGGAATGGATGCTCCATCCGGAGGTATTTTGCCGCATTCGCACTTGCCTAGGTCCACTGGAAGTGGATCTATTTGCGTCGGTGCTAAATCACCAGCTGCCGAAGTATTGCTCCCGTGTTCGCGATCAGGGAGCATGGGCTCTCGATGCTTTCTCCCTCAGCTGGGAGAACCTTCAGGGATTCGCCTTTCCTCCCTTCCAACTGATTCCGCGTGTCTTGCGGAAAATCAGGGAAGATCGGGCGAGGGTGCTTGTTATAGCTCCCTTTTGGCCCAGGAGGAATTGGTTTCCGGAGCTTATGAGCCTTCTAAGGGCTCAACCGTTAGTTCTCCCGTTAAGAGCGGATCTGGTGTTACAGCCCCTATCGGGGATTCTTCACCACAATCCGGAGTCTCTTCATTTGACTGCTTGGCCCCTGTCAGGGAATCTGCAAGACAGTCGGGTCTCTCTGATAGAGCCGCGGACTTTTTAATGTCCAGTCGTAGAGTTTCTACTAGGGAAATTTACAATTCCCGTCTCTCGGTCTTTTTCCTTTGGTGCAAAGAGAGAAATCAAACCCCTTCTAAGGCTCCTATTGGTTCAATTGCGGATTTCCTAATCTCGTTATTTGACAAAGGGAGATCTATTTCTACTATCCGAGGTTACCGTTCGGCGATCGGGGCCATTCATTCAGGTTTTTCGGATGGTTCGGGGATTTCCAATTCCCCGCTGCTAAGCGGTTTGATTCGTTCGTTCTTTCTGAAACGACCTTCGTTTTCTAAGTTAGTGCCGTCTTGGAGTCTGCCTAAGGTCCTGGAGGCCTTGGCGAAACCTCCTTTTGAACCGTTAGGTGAAGCTTCGCTTCATCATCTTACGGTTAAGACGCTCTTTTTGGTAGCTATTGCCTCTGGGCAGAGGCGCAGTACTCTTCATGCTCTCTGTCTTACTCCTGGTCATGTTCGCTGGGAGAGAAAAGGTGTTAGATTGATTCCTAGGGCTTCTTTTGTTGCCAAGAATCAGACAGCTACCTCCGGTCCTGTTGAGATTTTTCTTTGTCCGCTTTCTGACCTTTCTTCGGTGCGTGAGGACAAAGTTTGGTGTCCTGTTAGGGCTCTCAAATGGTATATTGATAAGACTAAGTCTTTTCGTAAGGATGATCAGTTGTTCTTGATCACTAGAGAGCCTTTTTCTCCTGCCTCTCTTGATTCCATTTCTAGATGGATCGTTGAAGCTATTAGGGCCGCTGGCACAGAGGCTCTTTTATCCGACAGTAAGCCTCGTGCTCATGATACTCGTAGTGTCAGCACTTCTTGGGCTCTGTTTCAAGGTGTGGCGCTTGTTGATATTTTGAAGGCTGCTTATTGGCGTTCGCCCAATTCCTTCATTTCTTGCTACCTTAGGGATATTCCCGCAGGTGAAGCTTTGTTTGCGTCAGCCACCTTGAAGGCCGCTGTGTCTTCTTTGTAGTCTTTGGTGTAATCCTATTTCCTTTGCTTGAAACATGCCTCCCGGTTTTTTGAGTTGGCGCTGGTCTGGCATAATAGGTAGGTATATATGATTTATTGCAGTAAATTTGTAAAATCAGCACTGATTTTCTTATTTACTGCAATAAATCATATATACCTACCTATTATGCCTGTAGTCTTGACTACGGGACCCCTTCGAGAATTTAACACACATGCGTCACAATATTGTGCGCACCCCCCGTAATCCTATTGTCCCCTTCGCCACTCACGCGCGTCAACACGCTACGGCCATCTTCCTCTTTCTTGCTCGCCCCCGACGAGTTAGGACGTATTGTCACAGCGCTCCTGAAATCAGGTCGTATAGTATCTTTTTGGTGCGCTTTTTCACATAGTTAAAGCACTTTTAGGTACCTATATTCGTTTAGATTATAGTACTTTGTGTTTTATTAGTCACTCTTGCCGATTGCAAGGGATTTTTTGATTCCCTTTCTTGGCATTTATTTTTCTCTTTCACGGTCAGCCCCACGTAGATATTTCTGTGTTTGCGGGTGTCTCCGTTTGTCACCGAGCCTTCGGGTTCGGTGTTTGTTCTTACGGTTTTTAGGCTGTGAAAATTTCTTTAGTGCGTATCTCCCAAATAAACTTTAGTTTTATTTACTGCATTCAGTTGAAGTATTTTTTAATTTGAAAAGTATACTTTATTGTCTGTTTTATTGCAGTGGTATGAATTCGGAAGAAGAAGCAGCTGGGTCAAGGAGACCTGCTTCTTCCGAAGAGTTGTCTAGCAAGACGACTCGGCCTTCCAGAACTTCCCCGAGTACAGCGGTACGCGGGGGAGGGAGGAGGGCTAAAGGTAAGTTGCCTAGTGGTGTTCCCTTGCAGAGTTTGCCAGTTTCGGAGCTTGCGGCTTCGGGACGGGTGGCGTTAACTGAATCGGGATTGTCAACTCCGAAGCCTGTGGTTTCGGGGTGGGTGACGTCAGATTCTAGTGGTTTGGATATCTCGAATCCAATCCCCCGGTCGCTGAGACCAGAGGGGGGGGGCTGTTGTTTCCCGTACGGTAGCGTTCACTCGCTCTGATCCGTTAGGGGAGACGCGCCCCACTACTGCAGGGCAACCCACGGGCTTAGTCCATGTTGGTCTGGGTTCTCAAACCCTAGCCCCCGGCAAACGCCATATGGGGGAACGAGTACTTTCTGGGCTGTCTTAGTTGCCAGCTAATGGGAATGCTCGAGCTAACAATGTTGGTCTGGGTTCACAAACCCTAGCCCCCGGCAAACGCCATATGGGGGAACGAGTACTTTCTGGGCTGTCTCAGTTGCCAGCTGATGGGAATGCTCGAGCTAACAATTATGGACGCTCTTCGGAGCAACAGGTGTTTTCACCTGAGTGCGTGACTACTACTAGCTTTTAGCTCCCAACCCATGGCTACTGCATCTTCTTGCTTAGCCATTATGGGTGATTTGGGCGATTCTCTAGGCTTACGCCATGAGCGCTCCAATCCCTTTTTGGGAAGTGAACGTCCCTCCGCGGAGGGATCGGTTCGTGTTTCCGAAGTGGCTTCGGAGATCCGAATGAATCCGATTAAGCGTTCTAACAAAAGGGTTTCGGCTACGACTCTTGTCGAGCCAGCCAAGAAAAAGGCCAAGAAGAAGGCAAAAAGTGGCAAGGCTTTGCCGGCCTCTTGCCTGTCTGGCCTGGCTAACCCAGCTAGCTCCTCTCAAGCTGACATGTTCAGCATGATGCGGGCTTTTGCTCAGAATCAGGGTTGGTCCTTTGTACCGGCTACTTCAACCCTGACTTCTGTCCCTATTCAGGGGTCTGACTTTGAGACTAATCAACCTTTTGTGATTGATTCCTCTTTGTCTGAGACTGATTCGCATGTGCCTCCTACTCCCGCGGCCCTTGGGGCTCCGCCGGGCGAGGAGACTGTTGGTGAGCCATGCGGGGACCCGCCTGCGGAGGCCTTTGTTAACGTTCCTTTGTCTCATTCCACTCGGGTGGAACCAGATTTGGATGCGTCCTCTCAAGCTTCGGTTCCCGAATCGCTTGGGCAGGCGGAGTCTCAATCGCTCAATCTCTGTGGAGTGGAAGCGATTGTTTTGTTGTCCAAATATCGCCCTGAAGTTCAGTCAACCCGCGCGCAGGGTTCGACTTCGCGTTGGTTTAAGCAGCGGGATTTCTGCTGAGTCTGGGCGCCTTGGCGTCCGGCCCATGGCTGTTGCATCTCCTTGCTCGGCCGATATGGGTAATTGGTGCGCGTCTTTGGGTTCAATACCCTCAGCGCACTTCTCCCATAAAGGGAGGTGAGCGTCCCTCAGTGGAGGGTTCGGTTCGTGTTCCTGAAGGGCTTCGGGGATCCGAACGAAACCGGATAAACGCTCTGAAAAGCGGGTTTCGACTTAGGCTCTTTTTGGGCCAATCAGAAGCCTAGGGAAGGGGCTAAAAGAGGCAAGGCTTTGTCTGCCTCTTGCCCATCGGGTTTAGCTAACCCTTCGGTCTCTCAAGCTGAGATGTTCAGTGTGAGATGGGCTTTGCCCAGACTCAGGGTTGGTTCCTTGTACCAGGATTCACATCCCCTGCTCTTGTCCCTTTTTTGGGTCGGACATCGAGACTAATTAGCCTTTTATGGTTTATTCTTCTTTGTCTGTGATGAGATCACATGAGCCTCCTAGTCTCGCAGCCTCGGGGCTCCGTCGGGTGAGGAGGCTTATGGCGGTTCATGCGTGAATCCGACCGTTTCGGCCTTTGTTCGTGATTCTTTGTCACGATCTTTTCAGGCGGATCCAGTTTTGGAAGCGGCCTCTCTAGCTTCGGTCTCCGAATCGCTGGGGCAGGCAGAGCCTTAGTTGCTCTCCCTTTGTGGGGTAGAAGCGATGGCTTTGTTCTAAACTTTCCCTGACTTTTAGTCAACCCGCGCGCAGGGTTCGACTTTGCTTGGGTTCAGGCAGCGGGCGGACGAGACGGTTTCTTCATAGATCTGTCCGCCCCGCTCCCCGGAGGTGCTATAGGAACTTGGACACCTCACAGGCTGTCCTTTTTCCCTTTCTCCGACTTTTGTTATTCCCAGGCGCTCGGGAAAACTTCGTTTGATACTGAACCTAAAGAGGATAAACAAATTTATTCCTCCGGTTCATTTTTGTATGGAGACTCTTGCCTCCATTCTTCCGTTGATCAAAAGGGAAGACTACGCGGTCTCGATAGATCTCAAGGACGCGTACTTTCACATTCCCATTCATCGCGCATCTCGCGATCTTCTGGGGTTCTCCTTCCTCTCGGAGACTTACCGGTTTCGGGCTCTTCCCTTCGGGCTGCGCCCGGCCCCTCGGGTTTTTACTCAAGTTGTAGCGGTGCTAGCGGCCTTTCTGAGGCGTCGCGGCCTGCGGTTGTTCTGTTACCTGGACGATTGGCTTCTCCTTGCGGAGTCGCGCGATCGTTTGTTGGACGAGACTCGTTGCTAGTCTCTCTTACTCAAGACTTAGGTTTCCTAATAAATTGGGAAAAGTCAGAGTTAGTCCCCACTCGCAGCCCAGTTTTTCTGGGGGCGGTGTTAGACATAAGGAATCAGTTAGCTCGGCCCAGTCGAGACAGGATTCTCACCATTGTCTCTGCGGCTCGCAAGCTCTTGCTGGCCAGAAGAGTCTCGGCCAGACAGTGGCTTCAGTTTCTAGGTTATCTAGCCAGTCTAGTCGATGTTTTAGAGGACTGCCGGCTCCTCATGAGACCCTTTCAGAGACATCTCCTCAGGTTCTTCAAGCCGGGAAAAGACTCTCTTTTGGTCTGGATTCCAGTACCAGTAAAGATCAGGTCTCTTCTCGCTTGTTGGACGAGCGAGGTGTTTCTCGCGCGAGGCAGGTCCTTCTCTGCCCCTCTTCCGTCGATATCGTTTTCGACGGACGCCTCTCGGTTGGGGTGGGGAGGACACTGCAACGGCAGCACGGTTGCGGGGGATTGGTCTCATCTTGGGACTCTTCCTCATATCAATGTCCTGGAGTTTATGGCAGTTCTGTTGACCTTGCTCCATTTCAGAAGTCGACTTCTCAGTCGTTCGGTTCTGATTCTCACGGACAATGTTACTGTGGCGGCATATATCAATCGGCAGGGAGGCACTCGTTCGGTTGCCCTGAATGCCCTAGCAGCTCAGCTGTGGAGGTGGTGTCGTCGCATGGCAATCACACCCGTGGCCTCTTTCATCCCCGGTCGGGAAAACCTCTTTGCGGATTTTCTGTCCCGGGGCAGGTATCTTCCATCGGAATGGATGCTCCATCCGGAAGTATTTTGCCGCATTCGCAGTTGCCTAGGTCCACTGGAAGTGGATCTATTTGCGTCGGTGCTAAATCACCAGCTGCCGAAGTATTGCTCCCGTGTTCGCGATCAGGGAGCATGGGCTCTCGATGCTTTCTCCCTCAGCTGGGAGAACCTTCAGGGATTCGCCTTTCCTCCCTTCCAACTGATTCCGCGTGTCTTGCGGAAAATCAGGGAAGATCGGGCGAGGGTGCTTGTAATAGCTCCCTTTTGGCCCAGGAGGAATTGGTTTCCGAAACTTATGAGCCTTCTAAGGGCTCAACCGTTAGTTCTCCCGTTAAGAGCGGATCTGGTGTTACAGCCCCTATCGGGGATTCTTCACCACAATCCGGAGTCTCTTCATTTGACTGCTTGGCCCCTGTCAGGGAATCTGCAAGACAGTCGGGTCTCTCTGATAGAGCCGCGGACTTTTTAATGTCCAGTCGTAGGGTTTCTACTAGGGAAATTTACAATTCCCGTCTCTCGGTCTTTTTCCTTTGGTGCAAAGAGAGAAATCAAACCCCTTCTAAGGCTCCTATTGGTTCATTTGCGGATTTCTTAATCTCGTTATTTGACAAAGGGAGGTCTATTTCTACTATCCGAGGCTACCGTTCGGCGATCGGGGCCATTCATTCGGGTTTTTCGGATGGTTCGGGGATTTCCAATTCCCCGCTACTAAGTGGTTTGATTCGTTCGTTCTTTCTGAAACGACCTTCGTTTTCTAAGTTAGTGCCGTCTTGGAGTCTGCCTAAGGTCCTGGAGGCCTTGGCGAAACCTCCTTTTGAACCGTTAGGTGAAGCTTCGCTTCATCATCTTACGGTTAAGACGCTCTTTTTGGTAGCTATTGCCTCTGGGCAGAGGCGCAGTACTCTTCATGCTCTCTGTCTTACTCCTGGTCATGTTCGCTGGGAGAGAAAAGGTGTTAGGTTGATTCCTAGGGCTTCTTTCGTTGCCAAGAATCAGACAGCTACCTCCGGTCCTGTTGAGATTTTTCTTTGTCCGCTTTCTGACTTTTCTTCGGTGCGTGAGGACAAAGTTTGGTGTCCTGTTAGGGCTCTCAAATGGTATATTGATAAGACTAAGTCTTATCGTAAGGATGATCAGTTGTTCCTGATCACTAGAGAGCCTTTTTCTCCTGCCTCTCTTGATTCCATTTCTAGATGGATCGTTGAAGCTATTAGGGCCGCTGGCACAGAGGCTCTTTTATCCGACAGTAAGCTTCGTGCTCATGATACTCGTAGTGTCAGCACTTCTTGGGCTCTGTTTCAAGGTGTGGCGCTTGTTGATATTTTGAAGGCTGCTTATTGGCATTCGCCCAATTCCTTCATTTCTTGCTACCTTAGGGATATTCCCGCAGGTGAAGCTTTGTTTGCGTCAGCCACCTTGAAGGCCGCTGTGTCTTCTTTGTAGTCTTTGGTGTAATCCTATTTCCTTCCGCTCGAAACATGCCTCCCGGTCTTTGAGTTGGCGCTGGTCTGGCATAATAGGTAGGTATATATGATTTATTGCAGTAAATTTGTAAAATCAGCACTGATTTTCTTATTTACTATATAAATCTATATACCTACCTATGACCCTCCCTCCTTCCCCGCTCCTTGCAAGCAACATGTTTCTACTTGGGATTGCTCGCAAAAGAGGAAGATGGCCGTAGCGTGTTGACGCGCGTGAGTGGCGAAGGGGACAATAGGATTACGGGGGGTGCGCACAATATTGTGACGCATGTGTGTTAAATTCTCGAAGGGGTCCCGTAGTCAAGACTACAGGCATAATAGGTAGGTATATAGATTTATATAGTAAATAAGAAAATCAGTGCTGATTTTACAAATTTACTATATAAATCTATATACCTACCTATGACCCTCCCTCCTTCCCCGCTCCTTGCAAGCAACATGTTTCTTCTTGGGGTTGCTCGCAAAAGAGGAAGATGGCCGTAGCGTATTGACGCGCGTGAGTGGCAAAGGGGACAATAGGATTACGGGGGGTGCGCACAATTTTGTGACACATGTGTGATAATTCTCGAAGGGGTCCCGTAGTCAAGACTACAGGCATAATAGGTAGGTATATAGATTTATATAGTAAATAAGAAAATCAGTGCTGATTTTACAATTTGCATTTATTTCCACGAGATTTGCCAAAGCTGTTGTATATGTTATTTCCTTACACAATTATATATATATATATATATAGAGGCAACAAAATGAGTACATCTGTAGACGTAGCTGTTGGTACCACGCTTTTAATTAGCTTTCGGGCAATTAGCCCTTCTTCAGATCTACATGAGTACGACAGAAACGGCAAAAAGAATAACTAAGATATTTGAACGCATATTATATACACAACAAACAATAATATATAATATATAAAGGGAACATATAATGCGATACAACTGGTATAACTAGAATATATGAACATATCCATGGGTGTAATTAAGACCCTATAGCGTCGTCGGAAAAGTCAATAAACAAAGATATATATATAGAGAGAGAGAGAAATTTAGTAAACTTACTATGAGAGCATCTGCGTGTGGTCTGTACATAAAATAAAATATATGGTTCCTTGCTTGTGGAGGTTGAGTGCATTCAGCCGTATATACATATACTACATACGGGATTTAGCCTTAATTACACCCGAGTACACTACCCCACCATGTTAAAGAGTGTGAGCCAATTGTTGCTCTTATATATATATATATATATATATAATATGACTAAAGGGTACATTAGCTGGACACACAACAATGGGGTTTATTCCGTCATAATAGCTCCACCCACATTAGCGGGACAGTTGAACATAGAAATAAGACAAAAACTGTCCAGCTAATGTAGCCTTTAGAGTTCTGCTCGGAGATGAAATGTAAATCGCAAACAATAAATAAAGACACTCTGTTAAAAAATTAAAATTACAAATTTTCGTATGGCGTTATCAAGTACAATATATAAAGATATATACTCATATAAATGAATAAACAATTTTGTTCTTTTCCAGAAATAGAACTTTGCAAATACCTGGTGTATTTTAGAATCATGTCTATGTATGTAAGACAAATTAAAATACAAAATTAAATTTATTTTGCAAGTGCTTTGTATCTACATGTACTTTGAGAAATGATACTGTATTTGTTCAGTATCATAATTATTATTCTCCTTTTTGTATGCAGCTCCTGCTCAGCAGGGAGAAGTTTTTGTGAAGAATGTAACCAGTTACTTCATGGAGATCCTGTTCGAAACTATCAATACTATACCATCTACCACTCCCCATTCTCTGATCATCACTCCTCCAACGAATGCTGGTGTAGATATCATACCCATCGTGGGGGACACCAGGATTGTTGAAATAAGCGATCTCACCCCAGGTGAGACGTATCGACTCTATGTTGAAAGGAACAGTGTCGCAGGCCCTGATAGGCAGATAACAACAAGTAAGTTGTCAATATTGTTATAAATATATGCAAAGCTGTTTAATTTGAATATTCATATTGAGTTTGGTGTAAGTTGTGATGTAGCTATGTAAATAACACTGGATTGAGATGATTGACTATCTGATTGTGGTATTAATTTGCATAATTTTTATTAACTTCTTTGTTCTAGGGTGCAAATGATCTACATGTAGTTTAACCCTTGATCTCTCAACCTGACAATATTTTTGTATAGTCTCTGAAATAAAGAAACAAAAACCAAAATTAGGACTATAGAATACAAACTGTATTAGTTGTTTAAAGAATTACTAATGGTTGATATATTTACCTTTTTCATTATTGGAAAATCCTATCACAATCTTATATGATGCATATTGCTTATAGACTTTACAAAATAACTCTTTATTCACTAGACCACCTGAGACGGCCTACACAGTGCCATGCAGTAACAGTAAACGTAGGGGATCTTGAAATTTTGTGTGTTCTGTAATAGACAGAATTCCTGCAACTTCACAGATAGAGTATCCAATAAAGAATAAACCTGTAAAGTTTCATATCTATATTTCAAACGGTTATTGAATCATCGCTAATTGATTATTCACACATTCGCTATACGACAATTCTGCATTATGTACAGTACATTGTGGAGAAATGTTCATTTTGGCTGCGATATTTACTGCTCTTTGCTACCTGTTGGTCAAAATTGTTAAATTTGGTATCAGAAGATGAGTAAGACTCTAGGCGAAAATGTCTTAAAAGTTTGCAGCACATTAAAAATTAATCAGTGAACATATTGCGGTGCCTGTCCAAGGGGGGGGGGGTGGGTGGACTCCACCCCACACCCTGGCCCTTTTATTGCTGTGGCCTTTTTGAGCAGTTTACTGCATCATGTTTGAGTGAGCATTTGATGCACCACGCGTTACCCCGGGGTACCACGTTGCGTAGCGCCATCTCACATCCACTCGAGTACAACCCTAGAGTTATGCATGCAGTGCGTGTACGTAGTCATTCCCACTGCATGCAGTGGTACTATGCATGGTGTGCATGCACTGCTGCTCGTGCTAGCTAGCGCTCACAAGCGCAGTGGCTAGCACTAGCTCAGGTCAGATTTTTATTAGATTGATGTATAACAGGCCCCCATGAGTGGAGATTTAAAGACATTACTCTTCTTCATTCCAGTTCCTCTTCCTCCTGAGAATGTACGCGTTCTGAGTGATAGGACTACGCAGACCTCACTGACTGTTGCCTGGGATCTACCTAGCATGACAACAACCTCCCCTACTCCCATGGTGGACCTGTACATTGTTGAAATCTTTCAAGATGGTAATCCTACAGCTATCAAGGAAGTAGGTGGGGATGCCACTGAAGCCACAGTAAGCGGACTTGAGGTCAGCACTGAGTATGATATCCATGTCACGTCTTTAGCTGGTGTAGATGCGGATAATGTAAGGAGTGAGACTGTCATCAGGACCGCTAGTACAGGTAGGCACAATCATACCTTATGCTAGAAGTAGAGAGAAATAAAAACACATGATGAAAGTATAATAAACAGAAAGAAGGAAATTAAAAGATAACATTTCCTTAAATAAACATTCAGCCATGCATATAATTCAAGGATAAAGTTGAGCAACATGATTTCCTTTTGAAAGTAACAATCTAGAAGTTATGGTGAAATTTCTATGTGTAGTAGAAAAGAATAATTGTATATTGCAAGATTGTGGACTCCTGGGAACTAAATGACACAGTCTTCTTTAAATATCACATACGGTGAAAAGTATTGCACACAGATGTCGGTATATTGCCCTCATGCTACTCTTCAAAAGTTATTTTCCAGAGTTCATTGATATACTGTCCAGTAAAAATTGTTGAACAGAAGGTGTGTTTGTGTGTGTGTGTGTGTAATTGGGTTTCTATAGACGTGCATCATTCAGATATGATTATTTACTTCTGTGAACAAACCTTTAACGTCTACATCCATTCGGACCGGGGTGTGTCATCAGTTTGTATTAAAGTGAAGACAGAGAGATGCTGATCGTACTGCTGACTGTTCTGCTAGACTAAATAGCAGTTGAGTTCCCTAAAGGGATTAAAAATGAATCTGTATAATTTTTCCCCACTAAAAAACCAGTGACTCCTCTTCCTGGTGAGATCCTTGTCATTGGTTATACAACTACCACCATTGACTTTGTATATGGAGACAGCAGTGAGCAACCAGGATTCACCGGTTATGATGTGACCTACTCACCGATAACATTAACCTCTATTCTTACATCGCCTGGACCCAGGCGTGGCAGACTAAGTGGTCTTACGCCTGGTGCTTTGTACAGCATCAATCTTGCAGTGGATCAATCATTTCCTCAGGAAGACACTGCTACACAGAGAACTAGTACGTATTCCTTTTGGATTTTGTTCGTTGGATAGTCCTAACTATATTGTCCCATACATAATAGAGACTACATGTAAAATTTTAGTATGTCTGATTACTGTTTCAATCTGATATCCTTACTGGAGCTTGAATCAGACAAAATGGCAAGTAATTGATATTTTGATGTCAATCCAAGTTGTTGATTCCATAAAACAATTCCATTATACTTGGTAACATAATTATGTGACATATTTTGACTTGCCCATATTCATTATTTTTTGTATATAGCTTAATGGATTTTACAAACCTAGTGGAACCATCCTGAAGATGAAAAGTAGTCTGCAGTGAAAGCTCAAGAAGATTTCAAGGAATAAAGAAAGAAAGAAAAACTTACATGCAATTCATTTC
Source organism: Heliocidaris erythrogramma (assembly GCA_025617745.1). Taxonomy (NCBI): domain Eukaryota; kingdom Metazoa; phylum Echinodermata; class Echinoidea; order Camarodonta; family Echinometridae; genus Heliocidaris; species Heliocidaris erythrogramma. The sequence goes on along the minus strand of CM046873.1, from coordinate 12,848,091 downwards.
AATTTATTAAAATTTCTTCAAACTAGATGCTGATTAAATATTCTACCTAAAATATGCACTACAAGATAGATATGATACATATATGTACATATAGCACTGCTCTGCTACTTTTGGGTAAACATATTGGAAATTAATAAAATTACAGTTATGGCTGATATTTTATGAATAAAAAAGGTTATGAAAACTTGTGGCTGTAAAAATTATTTTCCAAGAACATATCTCAATAAATATAGAGTATTAGCACTTCACGAATTTCAACTTTTAAAAATCAATTACTTTCAAAATATCACTAGTATGTTGTTATAATTTTCAGATTTGCCCCTAGAGCAAGCTTGCTATCAGGGGAGCGTTTCATCAATTGTCTTGTCAATGATTTTTACTGACAAATTGGGTCTCAGTCAATCAGATGCAAGAATTTCAGTAGCTTATAACAGTTGTCATAAAAATCACTGACAAAACGCTCTCCACACTATGAACACGATAACAAAGAGAGCGGACAAAATATACAGCTTCTCATTGTACCCTCCACAATAGCTCTGGGAGACAAAAGAACATTCCCTTCATTGCTATTTTGTAAAATAACTAGAACAGGTGAATATGCATGTGACACCTGTTCTACATACTTTTACATAATGGCAATCAATTGTCATCCAGAGCAATTGTGAAAGGTACAATGAGGAGCTGTATATTTTGTCCGCTTCTTTGTTCGCCATGTTCATAGTGCCAGGATGCAAATGCAATTTAAAGGCATTGAGTAGCTTTGCAAAATTTGACAAATTCAGCGTGAAAGTGGTCCAATGATATATAATCCTACTGTTAGAACTATACTTAGCAACATGGGAAAGTAAGATAGAAATTGGAGCTCATTTACTATTTTTAAAAAAGAAAATAAATGTGGTTTTGAAAACAAAATTCTGGCTGAAATAACGGCAGATCTACGTTTCAAACAGTATTTGGTCTAGCGTCCTCATGCGTTCGTTGTGAGACATTGGCAATACGCTATGTGTGTTTCGTACATGTATAGAGATAGTATCTATGGTAAGCCCGTTTATACCCAACATCCACTTACAGGCGCTAGGCGCCAGTGATATACCAGCCAGCTGAGCTGTCGGGATAGTTACTTGTACAGTGCAACGGTATACGTTCGTACTCCGTATAGTCGGCGAGCCATGTAGCTAACTCAGCTAGCTCAGTGCACCGCACACATAGTGAAAGCTAGTTCTCGACGTTTGTTTTATCATCTTGAGAGTGAGACTTGAAATTTTTTTCTCCTTACTGCCAGCGCCGGGACAGGGGCACAGTGTGATATCCACACAACTCACTGTACCGGTAAGTGTAAGATTTGTAAGATTTGTAAGATTTGTAAGATTTTATTGACTCTATCGACTGGAGTGGTAGGTATAATCCCGGGTATAGGGTGACCTACATCATACATGTACTGCGTACTTTACTGTACGCCGAGCTCCTTGGGCTTGGCTGATCAATCTGGTATTGGACCATGGTGGGAGTGGTACTGGCCTCCGCAGCTGTATGGGGAGCCCTAGGCTGCTAGTAGTACTAGGTCTGCGCACCTAACTAAGGTTTGACGGAAAAAATGAACAAGAATTTCTTTAATATTCCTCTAAAGATTTATTTTATTTTATTCCTGATATTCTAAAGAGTAAGTTTGAGAAAAAATTGCATCAAAATTAGAGCAAGAACAATGCCATTTTCACAAGAAACTGTGGCCTTGTCATTTCAAGTAATTCAACATCCCTGATACTGATGATAGCAGAAAGTGTTAAAAATGATGTGATATTTACGTCGTGGTTTTCGTCTTTTTTACGTCCTGTAATTACGTCAATAAGACTACAACTTGCATCAACGCAAGACGTCAAGAGGACGTCTTATTTTGACGTCATCTGTACACTGTAAAAACTGAAGTGCTGTAGTAGTACTAGTAGTAGGCCTAAGGCTATATAGCCTAGGCTATAGCACTTTTTGAGGGCATGCATAGGGACTGCACTCAGAGTCAGAGTGCTATTGAATGCACACAGCGTGCTATTTCAGCACTTTCACGCGAGCTGGACCGACTAAACATTCATTAAAAAAAAATATTTTGGCGAGCCTCGAACCAGTGTCCGCTGATCGAGAATTGCTGGCATTACCGCTGGACTAACTCACATCGTACGATGTAGAGCAGATCATATTGTTACATAGTGAATTTACGACACCACATAGTTCATGTTATCTATTTGACTCCCATGACTAAACTGGATTGCAAGAAGCATCCGTCAGTCCATCGGTAACGTCAGTGCCTCTCAATCAGCGGAACCTGGTTTTTTGCTGGTAAATTAGCACACTACAACTAGTGCTACAAACAGCATTTCAGGTGCAGTCACTATTATACATGCCCCTAAAAGTAACGCTTTAGTTTTTACAGTGTACAAGACGTAAAGATGACGTCAAAATAAGACGTCCTCATGACGTCTTGCGTTGGTGCAAGTTGTCGTCTTATTGACGTAATTACAGGAAGTAAAAAAGATGTAAACGACGACATAAACATCACATCATTTTTTCCTCTTTCTACTATCAGGGACAGGGATTGAATATACAATCTTGCATGGTTCCCAATCCCATGTCTGCGCACTTATTCATTTACACGCAGTTCGGGAGTTTTGATGTGAAAAACAACATTTTGTGGCTTGTGAATAAAATGTCTGGTTTGCATGGCTCGCAAGTATGTGAGAAATGATTATAATTCATTTAGACATGTTACTTGTTAAAATGTTGATCTTGTTTTTGTTGATATGTGCCTCTGACTCCACTCACAGTTGGATTCCATGAACGGCTCTGTAGGCCAGTACTAGTACCAGTACCAGATTGATAAGCCAAGGAGCTCATATAGGTAGGACTCATAGATAATGAGATATCAGCCCGCCCCCCCCCCCCAAAAAAAAATAGATCTAAAATAAATATCGCCATTTCTCACATACTGTGAGTCATGCAAACCATCCTCGCCCAGGCCTCAGAGTCAAAGTTTGCGAAAGGGGTTACCTTCCACTCCAGGATCAACTAAGATTGTAAAAATTGATTGACAAAAAAAAAACCACACAAAACTGGCAGGTGTGATCAGGGTTTTTTTTTTACTTGCACATGATGTAAGACTTGTAAGTTATATGGGACTACCCATGCAAGGTAAGGTTTGTGTAGTCCCATATATATATATAGGTTGCAAATGCAAGGTAAAAATATCTGTCGATTTTTGTCTTTTCTCTTTTTTAGTCATTCAATTTTTACAATCTTAGTTGATCCTGGAAGGTAACCCCTATAGCAAATTCCGAGGGTGGGTTGCATGGGTCAACTTAGGTGAGAAATGGTGATATTTCACACACACACACACACACACACACAAGGTAATTATGGATCCCATGTACAGCTCCATAGGCAAGTACATGTACCAGATTGATAAGCTAAGGAGCTCGTACAGCTACCTGGTACCCACGCACAAGCTCCCATGCAATCGCTTAATATGCTGTGGGTCATGGCACGTCTATTCTATGTTGTCTTTGAAGCAAAACGGGCCTGGCCGAGGCGTGCCAGAACGATTAGAACGACAAAATGAAAAAAAACAAACGTTGCTTTGGAATGTTTTTTCTCTTTTTCTCAAGAAAAAAATTGTATGTTTTGGAACAAAAATTTTAGTGTAGAAATGGGGGTCTTCTGGGCGCCACATACCCACCACACACTACATGTACATTTATATACTGAGTGCTCCCCAAAAAAATAAACACTTTGATTCACTCTGCTCTTTCCAGGAATTTTGAATCTTCTTCTTCCCGCTTTCCCAAGCTGGTGGAATATTACATACCAATCATGCCATAGAGTAATTGCATTGTTTTCTTAGCAGTTCAAAATCTTATATAGGATTTATATGTGACAGTTCTTATCAATGAGAATGAGTTATCCTTGTCATACATGTACCTATGTTGGGGGTCCTGACAGGTTGGGTGTCCGGACAGATAGTTTCCAACTACTGTATACCTATGTTGGGTGTCCTGACAGGTTGGGTGTCCGGACAGATAGTTTCCAACTACTGGTAGATCTGATCTGTAAATTTTAAAACTTTTGCATTCAATATTTGGGAAATCGCAATGTATGTTGGGCATAAGCATGAATAAATATTTTATCTTGGTTAGTGCTATTCCATGCATATTATTTTTGGAGAAATCCAATGGCAAACTTCAGTTATATGGACCTACCCCTTCATACTAGTGAATTTTATTTTTAAAATGTTTTTTAATACTTTCCTGGATAAGTGGATATATAGGGCAGGGAGGTGTGGGCTGTTCACAGGTACATGTATATGATTCAGTAGATATCTACAAACTCTTATTTTCAGTCTTTCATTCAGATCCATATACTCGCCTAAGAAAACGGTTTGATAGTCTGTTATGGATACATTTGACTAGTCATTCTATTTTGCTTTCAGATGCATGACATCTCTTATTTGATCAAATTGATGATGGAGCAGACACAGTCATGCTAGAAACATGCAAACAGATCTACACTCACCTACAGGTAAATATCCTCTTTCGTCACCTTCCATGTTTACTTGAGAGATGTGCAATTATAGAACAGGAATGAAACAAAGAAATTTTGTATTTGGAGTAGTAGGGTCTACATGTAAAAAATAAAGAAATGAAGTATAATAAAAATAAAATTAAGCTGGTTTATTGCCACTCGGGTCTATTCCATTAGAGTTTTTGTCATGCAAGAGCTTGACTAACAGGGGCGTTGCTAGAACATTTTGAATGGGGGAGGGTTGTGACACCCAAATTTGCCAACAAATTTTTAGGATGCAATACCCATTTTTGCAGACAAAACTGCTGCACCCTAATCCCTATCCTCCGACAAAAATTAATAAAAGAAAATTGCAGACATAGAGATCTTGATCAGACAGGCCCATTTCGTAAGGAGGGGACTGACGCCTTTTGCCCAAATATCAGCTTTTCAATTTCTAAATATTTTGCCAGAGAGTGAAGCGAGTCAAACAAAATTTGTTTGAACTTTGTTTTAGGTGAAAATTACTGAAGTTTACTTACATAAGTTATATAATTATCCTGGAACCTTTCTTCTTCAATATGTGGATATGGGTCTGTTCACAAAGTTGGGCACCTTTTGAGGCATTATTTCTTTAATCCCCTGTAATTTGATGAAAAAGTCAGTTAGAATTTTCTTACTTGGCCATTCTATCTCTGGTGAAAATAAAAAGCATCTGAGAATCATAAACATGTTGTTCCACAATGTATTTTGGAAATAATTATGAAAAACCAGCATGTGGATGTAACCGGACATTGTGTCCGTGTTACATCCGTCTTATTTTGAGACATAACGGCACATCCATAATGCTCTTGATGATAAATATTTGCCTGGTTACTTTAGGCTCTCTATTTAATTCAATGCAACAACAACTGCAATGAGAGTATACTGACTTCAAGAGTTATTGATGAAAGTTGCAGATATTCTTTGGTGTCCCATTCATCCACAACTTGTGACAGTTGATTGGAAACTGTTACACCCACAACATTCATGATAAACTCAGGGAAGATATTTATTCTTTTGTTAAAAGTTTTGCTTCATTAAGTCAGCACCATAACGCAATGTACCCATTAATAGGATTTAGCTTTATAAGGTATCATGCATGTAGAAATGTTGGCAATCTAAAAAAAAGGTGGTTGTGGATGTGTAACATGGGACACCAGTATGTTTTTGTCAATACTTTGAAAATGCCTCTCAAAACAATTTGTCTTGTGTTCTTCAAAAGCTTCCTGGAGGCACCAAGTACATTCATATAAAACAACTTAATGGTGTAAGTCATAGTGTTAAAACTACAATGTTTTTACGATAAAATGTCAAGTTTTGGTGCCCAACTTTGTGAACAGACCCATATATACTAGCACCTTGCTGCCCGAATGTGACTATCTGAACTTTGACAATCCCAGGGGGGCAGCTGTAGCCTATTGCAGAAGGGAAGGGAAGGGACGCCATTTGCCCAAAGATTAACATCTCAATGTTTTGGCGAGCGACTTGAGCGAGCGAGCAAAAAATTTGACCAGTTTTTCCTTCTTTCTCTTCCCTTCCTTTCTTTTTTTACCCTATATTTCCTCTTCCCTCACTCTTCCCCCCCCCCCTTTCTTTTGTTGCCAACAGAGGTGGCACATTTGCCGCTAGCGACGCCCCGGTTGACAAATTTATGATATTTATATCTGCATTCCTATAGATTTTGTAAATTTGTCTTGATGAATGATGAAAGAAATATTTGTGGATGAAGGATGGATTTACTTTACATGTTATATTCTTATGATGAATAATTTATGGGATTCTGTAGTGCAGCTATAGAGATTTTTGTAGGCAGTTGTTAGTTCCTGTCTGATTTGTTTGCACATTAGTTTTACACAAGGTGTTGCTGTGTAAATTACTAGAATATTTTTAATAGGTACCTCTACCATCATGTAGACCAGTGCATGTTGTGTTCGCACCACTGGCATATTTCACTTTAGGACAGTTTCCATTTCAGTTCATGACCAAAAAAGTGTAATGAAAAGCTTGACACCTTGTTAAGAAGCACATTGGCCACAATTCACAAAGAATGGTAAACCCATGGTCTAAACTATGGTTTAAAATAACCGTCGCCTGTATTGCCATTTATGATTAGACATGAGGCCATGTGCGTTGCTTGTACTACCCTTACAGAAGTATTCATGAATTCAGGCCATGGCCTTTTCACCAAAAAAAAGAATTTCTATTTCATTGAAATTCTAATTCATTTTTTTAAAACTATCTTTTCTATTATTACAGCACCACCAAACTGTTGTATGTGCGGATTGGATTCCCTGCCGCTCCTGGTCTTGCTCAGTTCCAAGATACGATTGAGATCACTCGTCCTATCCATCTACCTGTTTGCCTGGGACTCCTGGACCCTCACAGCAGACCTCCAGAGGCGAATTCAAATACTAGGCATCTTGCATAAAGACAACATAACCAACGAGACGGTCCGCACCATCATCTGCGCCATACAAAGAACTCCTCACGACCGTGAAAAAGCGCAAAACTGATTTGGCATGCTTCATGTTCTTCGGGTCTTGCAAAAACCATCCTGCAAGGCATAGTAGAGGTGTCGTGGTCTAGTGGATACGTCACCGGACTGTGGATCTCATGGTTTGCGGTTCGAGTCCTGCCGCGGCACTAATGTCCTTTGGCAAGACATTAATCTACATTTGCCACTCTCTACCCAGGTGTAGAAAATGGGTACCCGGTAGGAATTTATTCCTTGAAATGCTGTGAGCACCGAATTCGGTAGCCTAGCTACAGCCGGGGTAATAATACTTCGGCGCTTAGAAACATTTGTATTAAGTGCATTATAAATGCAATGTATTATTATTATTATTATTATTATTATAGTGAAAGGTGGAAGAAAAAGAGGAAGACAGAAGAAAAGATGGGAAGACGTTATCAAAGAGTGGACCAGCCTGGACTTTTATTGTTCTCCATCGAAATGTGCTTTTTACTTAATTCAGTTTTGCTGTGACTCTTTTGAAATTTGGTTACATATATAGTAGAAATGGAATTTTATTATTGTGAATGGCAATTCAGTAGCAATGAATTCCTGTACATGTAGAGAAAATGAAATTTGCCCTTTTTTTTTTTTACATTTATCAATTGATGGCTTTTTTCCTTGTCCATCTTCCTAATACCTCAATCACACTAATAAGACCGACACAAGACCCAGAACAAAATTACCCTGAATGGCAAAGAACTGGTCGATTTGGTGGTGTGATGGCGGTAATAGGATGAGTGGGTGTAACTTGTGCCCCCTCCCCCCCCCCCCCCTTTCCTGAATCTTTAGGAAAACTGTTAAAGACAACTTGCGTGTTTTCTTCAGCATGTGTTGATGTCAAGAAATATTATGTCCAGATATATTATTTAAAATGTTGACACATCCTTTGCCTCTGATAATATCCTTCTTGAAAAATCCCTGCCCTTACCAACCATATAGAGCCACATAATGGTCCGAACCAGTTAGCCTGTAATTTATGTTGTATTGTAATTTGAATATACCCTTATTGAAGCAAAAAATGAACTTTTTCCTTTAATTTGAACTTCCTTTTCTTGTGAAGGGTCAGAAAGGAGAGGGAATAAGAGAGAAGGAGAAAATGGAGAGGTGCAAAAAAAAAAACCGGTAAAAACAAGCCATTGAGAGAAAGGAAGGAAAGGATGAAGAAACAAATCATGAGAAGAGGATGAGGGAGAATGCAGTGATGGAGAAATTGAGAGAGGGGGGAGAATAGTGAAGAGTGAACACAATCCCAAAGTGAATTTTGAAATATTAGTAGGCCAAGTGGCGTACCCAGGATTTGTTAAAAGGGGGAGGGGTGGGTGTATATATCAGTATTTTGGGGGTCTTTTTACTCCAAAAAATCTCTGATAAGCCAAACAAAAAGAACAAAAAGTAACATTATTTGGGGGTTACTTTCACTCAAATTATCCAATAAGTGTTAAAAAAAAGTTAAACAGGAATTCTAAGGCGCCGTTTTTAACATCAAAAAGGTGTGTGCCGACTTACAATAACACAAAAAGGGGGTGTTCGACCACCTAAAAATGCCCCTTTTGTCAAAGGGGGTGTTTGGACACCCCCTCCCCTCAATAAGTGCATGGGTAGGCCTACCTTCTTCGTAATGAAATTTTTCTCACTTTTCAGATATGACTTGGATATTATCAATAATCAAGCTTCCAGAATGTTAGGCTATAGCCCAATATTACAAATATTAGAAGAAAAAAGAAAGAAACCCCCAAACAAAAATCACTGACGTGAGGGGGAGGGGGGGGGGGGGGCAGGGGGATGCCACACTCCTATGACAAGTATTACATCTTCCTAATCAATTCCCCGTCCAAGGAGACAAAATAAAATCTTATGTGTTCATTGTTTCATCAGTCTTCAGTCGATCGCATGATCCTGCTGTTCTGAAGATACAAAAAGGGCTTTTCCCCACTTTTCTCTCTATCCTCCGATTGTAATATTGGAAATTTGTCTAAACATCCAACCGCATATCAGTACAATGTATATCTTGACGACTAGTAACCGAAATTAGTTTGGAAAATGTGACATGGGCGTAAGGGGGTATTTTCGCTCCTGGGGGACGCCTCCTTTATTTTGCTAAACATTGTCGACATGAATGATTCCATTTCCTCGAGAGCGAGAAATAAATTTATTGGACCTGCGGGCATTCGTACTCCGCGCGCGGTGGCGGGCTCTGAAACCAGCCCCTGCCTCGTACGGCAATAATTGTGAATGACGACAGGGCTGTATTTCCTCCACTCCGATCTCTCTCATTTTCTCTCCCTCCGAGCTCCGGCCAGCCCCTCCTTCCCGATCCCTTACACAACGTCTAGTACGTCTCTAGTATAGAGCTGATCGTATGGATTGTTGTTTCGTCCATGTTTCAAAATGTGCGACCTCCCCTTCCCCCTTTTAAATGCCTTTTCATTTGTTTCCTCTTTCTCTTTCTTTCTTGTCGGGCAAAAACATTTGTTATTTATGTATGTAGGATTACCACGCAATAATCAAAATTTGGTAATTCTCCTCACACACGATGTCGCGACTACCCCAGCGAACGCCCGCCGGCCAGGCCAGGCGATCGACAGGCTAGGCTAGGCCCTTGCCGGCCCACTGGATGAGCTCCAGCGCTCAAGCTTTCTCTCGCGCGCGATAGTATTGCCGAGTTATCAATCCTTGGTATTGCAAGCCCTGTCAGCATTACACCCCACAGCGGCAGGCCAATGTAAATAGACGTTACGCTGTGCATTTGCCGAAAGAGGGAGGTAGGCCGACCGTCACAAGTTATAAGCGTCATGCCATACGCTTATAAAATTTCGATTTTAAATCATAAATATCTTGATAATGAAATCAGCAATTGACCTGTGAAAGTCATACGATTCCCGACTGACCTAAAGGTTTCTAATTATCATTGCAGCATGAGCTAATTCAGATTTTTTTTTTTCTGATCTCCGACAAAGTTACTCAATGCCTTTAAACCCTTGACTACTGACACTATGAACATGGCAAACAAAGAAGTGGACAAAATATACAGCTCCTCATTGTACCGTCCACATTTGCTCTGGTAGACAAAAGAACATCCCTTCATTGCTGTTATGTAAAAATATGTAGAACAGGTGTCACATGCATATTCACCTGTTCTACTTATTTTACATAATAGCATGAAGGGATGTTATTTTGTCTACCAGGGCAATTGTGGAGGGTACAATGAGGAGCTGTATATTTTGTCCGCTCTCTTTGTCATCGTGTTCATAGTGTGAATTCCCTAATTCCCAAAGCCCTAATTCATGTATATGGACCAGCTGGTTCCAATATGCATTGGTTGAGCTATTTTCCTACTATGGTGTCCAATGGAACAAACAGTATACAGTCGAACATGTCTTAGTGGCCACCTGTTTATAGCGGTCACCTGTCTATAGTGGTCACTTATATTGCCTCCCTGTTGCAAAAAATATGTGCCTTAGAACCTGTCTATAAAGGCCACCTGTCTACAGTGGCCACTTTTTCTGTTTCCCTTGGGTGGCCTTAATAGACAGGTTTGACTGTACTGTCAACTTTTAGCCCATTACCCACAGGACCAGGGTGGTTCCTGTATTAAACCTATGGGAATACGAGAATGTAGCAGTCAACGGGTTAACATGGATACCCTTGATATATTCAATGTACTCCCAATCAATATGGCAGTCTAGGATGTCATTCCATATTGAAAATATTATTAATGCGTTATGCCGTAATGCCATCATGGTATAAGTTCATCATAATCCATTGCAATTATACTTACCTTACCTTACCTTGATGTAACAATACACAGTCATATGGTGCAATATCGTTCTGACACGACCAATAAGTCTGTATCCAATCGAACTGTTTATTTTATTTGATGTTGTGTAATAATTTCAACTTTGTTACCACATTATCTACCTATTTATCACACAAACACAATAGTTTTAGCATGTATAGCCTATAACTATAATTGTCAACCATTGATATGTATTTCTTTTTCTTTTTATTTGTATTTGAATTCCTACTTACGGTTGCAATGAATAAACATGCTGATTTTGCTTTGTTTTTGTAGTACCCCTCCCCCCGACCGGCCTGGCTGTGATTACCCAGACTCCTCTGTCTGTTACATTCAGCTGGTCTCTAGGAGACTCTGAACTAGACAACTACACAATCTCCTATTCTATCCGTGGTGACGATTTTGAGGTGACGGTAAGTCCTGGTCTTACTACATACGAGCTGACTAATTTGGAGCCTGATACAGCGTTCAACTTCAGGATGGTAACAGTCAGTGGGGATGAACAAAGCACTGAGGTCACTACAAGTGGATCTACAAGTACGTAACACTTTCAATATAATTTATCTTTAACTTGTAAATTTGCACAAAACGATGTGCTGACACAAACAAAGCTCCTGTTCTGCAAAATGGCTGGCATGTTAAAGGTACTCAATTTTGTTTAGTAAACTACAAAGTTTGTTGGATTATTTAAGCACACTTACAATATCACCAAGTGTATCGTAATCATTTGTGACTCAGCACTCCAATAATTGATCAAATTTCTTTAGGCATCCATGTGTAAAATATAAAAGGCTGGTCAGACCACACTGATAACAACAACATTATACAATATGTTGTGTGTACGTGTGAGCCTTCTTGTATATGTTAAGAGTAGGGCAGTTGTAGGACGTTCCTGAAATTAAAAATCTTGTTATTAATATATATTACAATATCGTGCTAAAAGTTATGTACCGTATTTTCCGCATTATTAACCGCGGCCGATTATAAACCGCATCCCCAACTTTTGACACTTGATTGAGAAAAAAAAAATCCAGAGGAAAAAAAAATTGAGAGGAAAAAAAAAATTGAGAGGAAAAAAAAATCGAGAGGAAAAAAAAGAAGAAAAAAATACAAGCAGATTTTAGACAATGATTTCAACTGCACGCTGATTTCTAGAGTTTGCCAGCTTTGTTTGATAATGCTCCATGAAAAAGGAGCGAGAGAAATAAATTGTAATTTTTAATTTAGGGAAAGAAACCAATCCTCACATTCTTCCTAATCACGTCGCGCACACACACAAACATAGTGTCATACCACTGATACCAAGGAGGTATTCCCTGGCTTGGTCATACAGCTACATGTAATAGCAGAACTCATGACCGCGATTATACTCGTATCTCAGTCAACTACAAAATGTCTGAAAAATTACAAAACAGACAAAGTACCTGTTTGTGTCAATTTAAAGTTTTCTGTAGAAAATACGCCAAAAATATTCTTTATTTATATCCAATAAATGCCACAGAATTTACAGTACTTTTATTAGAGAATCAACGGCCCGATCAATGGTCACTAGAAAAGTTGGAATTTTGTTTCCCTCCCTGGCCTCCTTTTATCAAGCGTACCCAATTAAACAGCGCGCGCACAGCGTTTAGAAGGGAAAGAGGGAAGAGAGAGAGAGAGAGAGAGAGAGAGAGGGGGGGAGAAAAATAGACCGAGGGAGCTTTTCATCAAGTGTTTTGTCAGTGATTTTTATCCACAAATTTGTTCTCAGCCAATCAGATGCAAGGATTGCAGTAACTTATAAAAGTTGTCCGTAAAAATAACTGACAAAGACACTTGATGAAATGCTGCCCGGCCTTGGAGGCGTCATGTTGTGACCCAGTTCATGCATGAGATAAACACACATGGCCTGCATGCCCTACAGTGACCTCGTGTTTGTTTACTCTGGTCATGAGTCTGGCACTCTCTCCCACGCTCTCTCCCTCTCTTTCTCGAGGTCAACTATAGTGGCAATTGTGTAATTTACGAGTCTTCTAAGGAGGAATTTAAAGGGGCGAGTTAGCTTGATATTAAATATAAATTATTGTGTTAAATTATTGGATACAGAAGAAATTCATGGTCTTATAGCCTGATATTTAAAATGGAGGACTACCATTTATTAACTTGGTTCTAAATGTGAAAACGAGAGAAAGATGTGAGTGAAGAAGAAAAAAGGGAATAAAAAGAATTATGAATTTCTGTTACATGTGTGATTTCTTGAAATTCATCGATATATGTTCATAGGGAGGGGGCAAATAAGAGAAGAAAGACAGAGAAAAAGAGTAACACAACAAAATAAAGAGAATTATGAATTATGTTTCAAGTGTGATTTCTTGAAATTCATCGATATGTTCATAGGGAGGGGGGGGGGGGGGGGGGGGTTGGTTAAATAACTTTTTATATCCTAGCTTGGCCATAACGGCATCATCAAAGACATGTTGTCATCCAACAAAAGTACAAATATCAGACAATGCTCATACATGGATACGAAGTGACTCAATAAATACACAGCCTAAAAAATATCCTCCAGGGCTTTAAATATTGATTTTCTATTCAATTGGCTGTAAGCTAGTGCACAATAGAGGGCTCCTATTCAATGTGCGTCATCAGCTCAATTACTAAGCTTCCTATTGAGTATTGTTCAAGCTGCGAAGTTATGTAAGTTACAAATCTGGGTCAGCAAACAATACTTGTTTTCTTAAAAACTATAGGCATGGGTATTGTCTCGCTGTTTTAATAATGAAAGGGACAAAATCACAGCGGCTTTGTAAGGTCAGGGGGCGTAAATTTTGCACGCAAAATGTTGTGATTACCAGCCGGTACCCCAGCCTTCTTCTATGCGGCTGCTGCGGCGTAACAGTTAGACACTGACTGTGTGCCCGCTACTCGCGCTGATTCTGTTGAAGCATAACGCGACAAATAATGACGACAAAGAGAGATACATGATGCAAAAAAAGTTTGTTTTATTTCATCATCTTGACAAAGACAAGTAGAGACGACATTAAAAAATGATTGACAATCGTTAGACTGAGAAATCTGGTCAAAATGTTGGGTTTTGTAATGATTAATTTCCTTATGTCCGTGTACTAACCGCCCCTCCTTTTTGGGAGATTTTCCAGAAGGAAAAACCCGCGGTTTATATTCCGGAAAATACGGTATAACAGCTAAAACATTCAAACTGAAACACTGTATCTGGCACAATTGTCTTTTTTCAAAGATCATTTTGAAGAATAAAGCATTTCAATTTAGATATCACTGTTTTGCAAAGTCCTCTTTTGACCAACAAAAAATGTGGAATATTAGTGATACCTGTATTTCTGCAGATGCATACCAACAAATCTGCCTGGGAGTTTGCCCCCTTTCATATTTTAGTTTGGATCACAAGGAAAATTTTGACAAGCAATTGATTTAGCTAAATTTGAGTAGTGCTATTAAAAAAAAGATCATTGTGTAATTGCCTTGATCTCTACAACAGAAAAATATTACAACCTTGTTTCAGTATATACAGTTCAAGAGATCAAAGTGACCATATTTCATTAACTTTTATGTCAAAATTACCATCCTTCCATCACAATATGTTGGTTTTTCTACCACTGCGACAGATCCATTGGATAGTAACGTCATTCTCGCAGCTGAAGTGACGGCCACATCAATCAAAGCATGGTTTGCACCCATCAATGGTGCTACAGGTCCTTACGGTGTTGCTCGAGCTGGGGAAGATGATCTTAGCATTCAGGAAAATGCCCCCCTGACCTTCACACTGACGGGGTTGTCTCCAAGCACGGAATATCCAATTGAAATTTACAGGATGAACCAGCAATACAGCGACTCTGTCAGGACAAGTAAGCTCTCGATCGCTATAGATCTCTTCTACCTCTTCCTTGCCTGGGTGTCAAATCCTACCTAAGGATTGAGTGTTAAATAAAAGATAGTTGAGCTCTGGTCATGAGATTGATTTGTGAAAGAAACTGTCTCAAAACAATTGGGAAAGGTTGATTATAGAGCACATAAGAATTGGTGTACGCTGTAAGGTTTTGGTAGCACCAAAATAATAATAGATAGAGTCAATCCTGCTGAGAGTCACATGCACTGCACACAGAAATGTGTATATGAGGCTACACGCAAATGTTCGGCCCAAACATTTCAGCTGTTTCTTGTCATATTTTGAATGTGAGAGCATATGAAGAGCAATCCTTTTCAGGGGACATATGTACTATGAGAATCTTCCAAACTAACATATAAAGAATGAGAAAGCTCACAAATTATTTTTGACCTTTACCAGAACTCAACCTTCCCTTTCAGTAAGAAGGTTGGTCTAAGACCACATACCTTTTTTTCTTCCAGAAACAGAGAGACCTATCTCCATCATGAAGTTTACATCCATTTAAGATACCTGTGATACCTAAATTATCAATGGAACAAAGCATCTCACTCTGTGAAGTACATTTTATGACATTTGTCCGAAAAACATGGTTGTCACGAAGGTGTTCATTTCATATATGTCATTGGATGTACTGATGAAATGAGTTAAAGCTCATATATACATGTAGTAGTGGTAGCAAGAAGGAAATTTTAAAGAAACATGTTATTAAACCCGTTGAGTACGGAATTCTCCCATTACACCCAGATCCAATAGACAATGGGTTGAATAATTATAGTCTCATGTTCTTCTCCTTGTATCAAAAGATGTTTGTAAGAGTTTATTTGGTACTCCAGCTATTAATTCCGGTGAATTTCAGTGTAAATATCTGAATGCGAGATCACTGCCATACGCTGGAGTTGCTCCCTGCATAGCCTGTGTGTCACTGTGTGTAGTATACTCATTGGTTTTACATGTGTATGTATGCGTAGAGTGTATAGTGTATGCTGCCGTTGTATGGAGTAAACCTGCCTGGCCCAGCATATGAATTATTTTTTGCCTCTCATTTGTTTAATACTAAACTTTAGGAGGCGAAATCTTCACAGTATCTTAGTATTGCTAGTATCTTGCTATTAATGAACAAAATTCCAAGAAATCTGATGAAAACTCTACTTTACATTTAAAGGAAAAGTTCATATTGTCAAATTTCTTTGAATGATATAACCTCAAATGAAATCCTAAATCTTTACTTTCAGAAGATGAATAATATGAACAAAAATTATGGATTATGTTAAGCCTGAAGTTTCGTGGAAAGAGTAGAAAAGTCTTGAATTTTCGCTTACGGTTATATTCAAGTCAAAAATGTAAATATTTCTACATATGTCTTAATAATATCAATTCTGAGTTTATTATTTATCATGTGGGAAAAATAATCCCAACAGCACACTTACCTACTTTTACGCTAGATGAATTAAAGGATTAAGTTGTCTGTAATCATCTCTAAATAAAATGTTCAATTATTCAATATTTTCTACAATGCAGATCCACCTAATCCTGGTGATGTGAACTCGCTTGTCGCTGGAAGATTCACTGTGAGACTTGACTTTGATGCTGGGGTTCCACCCGAAGCTGTCAACTCTTATGAGATTTATCGTCAGGTATTGTAGTATTTCCCAAATGTATCTTGCCTATGGTGTCATCTCACTTTGTCGTCTGACTAATTACTAAAATTGGGTTGTTACATGTACCATCCATTGCAACTTTTTATTAGTTGATAAAGAGAGAAATTCCTGTCATGTTTGAAGAATGGTATAACATGATTGTATAGCCTTTTTAAAATCATAGAAGCTCGTTACCAAAAAGTTTTTTTATGGCATGCGCACATGCTTGCGCCAGCCACACAACGATATAATTATACATATGATCAGGGTATGAGAGGGAAATTGCACAACAATCAGATAATACCCTTTCTCCCCCAGAATGCTGAAAATATCATTTATTTTTACAACACATAAGTCTCGGTTCTCATGGGGAATATGACTCCTTTATGGTATTCATCAGTAATTACCCTATACTGTAAACTCTGTTATTTTCGCGCTGAGCGACCCCAAAACATATTCGCGGGTTCTCGAATTCGCGCTGCACAATTACTCATTCGCACTCTAAAATGAATTGGATTCAAACATGTATTAATCAGATGAAGCGCGCAATGCAGCGTCCATTCAAAACAAGCATAATAGTTTTGTGTGTTCTAGAATTCGCACTCACCGAAAATAGCGCGAAATCCACGGAAATTAATGTACCACAAGTATTTCTGAATGTACAGTAACAGATCTATGTTATCAGGAGCTGAGAGTGTACTTCACTTTCACAACCTAAAGGTCATACACCCTTCAAAGAAAATGCATAATCATGAATTCCTAACCCAAACCATGACTGCATGCTTTTTCAAGACTTGGAAGCAAGCTTGAGTAACTTTCAGGTGGTCCACAAGTGTTGTTATGTGCGAAATTTGTACACTTATAGATTTGGATATAGCAAGTTGGTTGTAAGAAAATTGTCACAGATTCCTCATGGAAATTAGCAAGTGTCTGTCTTTAAGGTGACGGTTTGATTAGATTGTAGCTACCCATACATGTGTCCTTTTTTATTATTCCCAGCTTTTGGTTGACTAATGGAATAAACACTGGACTGACACATGTGACTTTTATCACATGTATAGTGTACATGTACCAATATACTCCTCACAGTGTAGTAGTCTTGGGTTTTGATCTATAGCAAATAAATATTAATCTTTAATTTCTTCTTCCAATTTGTTATCAGGATGATGGCTTATCAAGGGTGCTGGGCAATCCATCGTCTGGTGTCCGAGTGCTGATTGCATCATTACCTGCCACAGGTCCACTGTCTTATGAAGGCACCGGTCTGAATCCCAATACAACATATGTGTATGAAATAGGTTCTCTTCTCAATGCGGCCAATGGCTTTCCTGCCCAAAGGAGCAACCAAGTACAGATTGTTGATGTCCTCACAGGTGATGATATAATACACTCAAAGCCACCTTGTATAGAAAGACCACCTGTCTGTATAGACCACAATTTTTGTTTCCCTTGAACAGTATTTCTAATTAAAACGTGTTTTTAGTGAAACGTCATGGCGCATAATAATGCGGGAAAGACACGTATAACATAATTATTCAAAGTCAAAGTTTTATTCTATAGAGGCAGAATCAAAACATTACAATTTAGAATTAGTATTCAAATCTTCGACCACTTTAAAGCAAAATAATATGAAAACTTTTATTCAGATATGCCTGATTCTAATTTTAGAAGCACAGACAAAACATGTAATTTTCTTTTACGCGTCTTTCCCCTGTCTTTGTTTGCCATTGCATTTCGCTATTAAGCTACATGTACCTAAAGGAACCTGTACATAAAGACCACCTTTATATACAGCTTTCACTGTAATAATGATGGCTTCCTTTGTGCTCATGTCCTTGACACAGTGATACTCCTGGAGAGCATTTCATCAAGCGCTTTTTCAGTGATTTTTACTGACAATATGCTCTCAGCCAATCAGATGCAGGGATTTCAGTAGCTTATAACTGCAGTTGTCGGTAAAAATCACTGACAAAACGCTTGATGAAACGCTCCCCTGGTGCTCCAAGATTACTAGCCGCATAGCCGAGCGGCCAAATATGTAGTGCTCTGGCAAATCAGATACCCATTTACATTTCGTTGGAGCGTGGCACACATAGATTAATATCTTACCAAAGGATGATAGCATTGGGATTTGAACCCACAACTTTTTTATTAACTCTTACTGTGCCAAGGGGATTAGCTCTCTTCAAAATTTTATCAAAATGTGATCAATGCTTACTTTTCAAATGTCTGCACTTCATTAACCATCTATTATTTCACAAAATATTGTCTACAAAACTTGTAGGAAATTTATTTCCATTTCTTATGATACCAAACATTATCCAACTTTATGCATAAGAATTATTGAAAATTACATTTTGGTTTCTTTTTTGTCCATTATATTTTGGTTTCTCATTTGTTTACTATTGTTCAGTGTTGAAATGAGGTATTGTCTTTTTTTAAAATCTGCAATTTTTCTTAAATTTTCTATGGTAACATATAATTATGATATATTTAGAATGCTTGATATATGCTCAAAATTTTCATATAAATTGGCTATCATATACCTTTCCTGTGGTCGAGCAATTGGTGAATGAAAATGACAAATCTATCTTTCACATATCCGTGCCATCGGCATTGAAAGAGCTAAGAGTCAAGGAAATGAACCGCTATACCCCGATATGTCTACAAAGAAAAAAACAGGGCATCCTTACATGTACATGCACATACATTCCTGAGAAATAACAGGGTCGTTGCATCATAGGGTTGGCAGGTCTGAAATCCTGGACATCTTGATGCTACAGTATGTATACCACACTACTAGTCCACTAAGTGTTCACAAAATCGTCTTATTCGAATTCAGCGACAATTTTATAAATTTTCCCAAATTTTTTGTGAGCACACTATTATTATAACTGTCATTGTTATTTTCAAAAGCAATTGTTAATTCATTTTCCCCTTTTGTTCATACCAGATGAACTCCCTGTACTAACTGTTGATGTTCGTGACACAAACACTACCGATATCAACTTGGTATGGCTGACAACCGATGTAGAATCAGTGGCTTTCTTCATTAGCTACAGAGCTCCACAAGATGAACAGTTTACGTTAAGAACCCTAACTGTTGGCCCAGAAATCCTTTATGCTGAATACATTTTAAATTCACTGACTCCTGGAGAACTCTACACAATTAGAGTACAGAGTGGAGATGGTGTTCTCAATGATGAATTCACACAGAGAACTCGTAAGTCCGGAGTAGTGTTGTAAAAATCTTTAGCCACAGGCCCAAAATGGTGAAAGAGGTTTACATGTAATACAAACCATGTTCAAAACCATGGTTCAAAAATCCTATGTGGCCTATATTAGGGTAATACTGTTGCCCGTTCAATGACATGAGGTCACACGACTAGCCTGTAATACATATAGTATGCTTTCTAAAGTTTAAACCATGGTTAAGAAAATTCTCCATCCTGAATGTGACTGTTTTTGGCATTGCCCTACATGCATGCATGTGAACAGTGCCAACTGGTAGGAACACTTATGAAGGAGTGGAGATGGTGCACACTTGTTTGTGGATGTGAAGTCCAATAACCAGGGGTAATTATAAATAACATTGTAAATCGTATTGCAGTATTCGCATAATACACTATATAAGGATATTATTAATATTATTAATTCATCCATTGCCTCATACTCTAAGCTTAAACACTTAATTCATTATAAGCTTCTGAAAATACAGATTTACATGTGCTGAACACGTGAAGAGAAAGATACAGGGGAAACTTGATATAATGAAGCCGTTGCGACCGAAAGGATTTCCTCGTTATAGCCGCTATCTTGTTATATCGGAACATACATGAAAATGCACATATGGGACTAGATTCTACATGTACACTGATAACGAATGTACCTAGTTCTTCTGCTGCCGCTTATGTACTCGTTTGAAAGCTATGAAGGCATTAATAATATGTTAATTCTCGAATTAGCTAATAAAATATCGGATCATGTCAGAAAATGCGTTAAAAGCATTATTTTCAGACGCTAAGTTACCGACCGAGAGTCAAGTCCATCACAATTCCGCATTGAATAGTGGGAGTGCACCTGTACTGTCAGCATAGCGCATATTCATGGTATAAAAAAACTCATTCACACTTCGGGGCCGGTCTCCCCGCCCTGTGATACAGATAAAAAGATCCTGCTTGTGCTGTGATAAAAATAAACAGACGCTGCCTGCGCTGTGAAACGAATATTAAAAAAGGCGCTGCCTGCGCTGTGTGTGTGATACAAATAAAAATACGCACCCCGCTTCGCATCGCGATCTCTATTATAATTATGCTTGTGTGCATGTTTCTTGAGCTGAATGAAGTTTGTCCATATGAGGTGCAGTGAAATTTGCTTGCTCAGGAATGATTTCCAATCTTTTTCTTTGTTTTAATAGAGGCATGAGATTTACATGTAGCTCCTTATAGCAGATATTTCATTATAGCTGACCTCGCTATAAAGGTTTGTGTGGCCATAGAATTACACACCAGTTAATTTGGGGCCGTGACAATGTTCTCGTTATGGCTGTTACCTCGTTATAGCCGACCTCGTTATGTCGAGTTTCCTCTGTAGTTGTAATTTTAATTTCATTTTCTATAAAAAGATATCGAGTATTCATTAGATGTTGAAGCTTTTAATTCCTTGAACAAATGCTTTTACTTGGAAGCGACTTTAATAGAAAGAAAACTATTATTGTGGTACACATTCCAACTACCATCCTTGCAAAACACTTGTACGCTCGTTTTATGTTTTGGCTGTTCCAGGGCCAAATCCAATCGCCGGATTTGCAGCATCCCCTGTTACATCAACTACTATCACAGTCAACTGGATGGACGCTCCTGGTGTTGTGTCCTACTATGAAGTGGTGTATGATCCTCCTAATGGCCAATCTCCAAGACGCACAGATGTAAGAACGGAAGAAGCAAACACCCTTACCTTGTCTGGATTATTCCCTGATTTTGACTATACTGTTACTGTGGTAACATGGTCTGGGACAGGCGAAGATGCTACTTCAAGTTTTCCAGTATCTCAGATGTTTCGCACAGGTACATATTCTTTATATTCATATGGTTTACCTGTTTTATAATATCTAATATGTACTTGTTTGTAGCTGTTGCATTAGTCACAGTTAGACAGAAGATGAAGATGAAAAATCTAATTTGTTTATTGTATTGTAACTTACATGTACTACCTTGCTTGCAGTGCACATTCACCAATTAACTTGTAAAAATGAATATTTGTTAATTTTGTGTATTCCAATTACAGTTCATACAAAAGCTATTTATGAATGTTAGAAATCCCTTTGTGAAGTCCATTAGTATTGTTGATTTTATTATATCATAGTTGCATGCTGTTTACAGCTTTAAGTAGTGTTGTAGTCCAGACTAGGGGTTCGAAGACCAACACTGGGATGAAACTTATGAGTACGTTCATTTCATATAGGCCCGAATTCACAAAGGTGGTTTAAACCTAAACCATGGTTTAAACCCCCGGTGGAGCCACTCCCCCGCAGAGGGGGACGCGTATGACCGTTACCAAAAATGCAAATAACCCCCTTTTGCAGTCAATTTCAAGGACATTTTGTGAAATTTAATCCCCTTTTTTACGTCAAAACAAGGACAAAATGGTACTTTGAAATACCCCTATTTTTAAGATTGTAAGGACACTTTCGGAAACTTTCCCCTATTTTACCATTTTTCAAAGACAAGACATTTATACCCTTTTTACATTAACATATAGGTGTCCAAGACCCGATTCCTCAAATTACAAGTTCACACACAATTAATATAAGGGAAAATGCATTTTTTAATGTGTTATTCATTAAAAAATATTTCGGCAATAGTTCATATAAACTCCTGGGGAAAAACCATTGAACTCTATGGACCATATGGTTATTTGAAATAACCACTATGTCTGACCACTCACAAATAGGCGAGGTTAAATAAATTCATACCGACTTATACATGTACAAGCTTATCTGAAGATAACCTTGTACTCCAGACTAGCATTTATGGGTGAATAGGCTTCAACAGCTTTTGTGTGTATCAGCGTGCCTATTTCCAGTCTAGATCATTCATACACGAGATGGCCTATGGGTGGGCCCTTGCCTATGTGGGACTGTATCCAACATTCACTGTTGCAGCGGTCACAAACAGACAACAAAATTGCTCTAAGCAAGATTTGATTATCTTTAATTTGCAAGATTTTACCTGTTTCATGGACTCTTCAACAAGTCTTACTGTGCCACAAATTTGGGGATTCAGAATTGAAAATAAAATTTTTAATAATTATTTTCCTCTCATGACTCATGATGTATGATACTATGAATTGTCTAGACTGGAAAAAGGCCCGCTGATAGTACACACAAAAGCTATTGAAGCCTATTCACCTATAAAAGCTAGTCTGGAGTACAAGGTTATCTTCAGATAAGCTTGTTATACTATAAACACTTATACATGTACAAACTTATCTGAAGATAACCTTGTACTCCAGACTAGCTTTTACGGGTGAATAGGCTTCAATAGCTTTTGTGTGTATCAGCAGGCCCTTTTCCAGGCTAGATCAATCATATAGGAGATGAAAATAATTATTTAAAATTTCACTTTCAAGTCTGAATCTCTACATTTGTGGCAAAGTAAGAGTTTAAGAATTTAAGAAAATTAAATCTTGTTTAGAGCAATTTTGTTGTCTGCTTTTGACTGCTGCAACACTAAACAGTGAATGTTGGACAGTCCCACATAGGCAAGGGCCTTGTCTATAGTATTAATAAGCAGCTATGGCCACTCATAGGCCCTTGCCTATGTGGGACTGTGTCCACTCACGGGTACATTACTGTAAAATAGTTGGTATTTTCTGTCGCATGTACTAAAGGTATGGGGGGGGGAAATAAGATAAATATTTTAAATACTTGCTTTCAAATTCAGCCCTTAAAATTCTCACTCCTACCTCAAATGGCCGTTAGGAAGAACTTTTGATATTTACAGCAAAATCCAAAGTCAAAATCTTGTCCAAAACCGGAGAAATCCCCGCCGATTTGTTTCGCGATCGCGTGTTGTTTACAAACTGCCGATGTCTTAGACTAAAATCGGCCAATATAATTTTTGTCCACGAAGAAACTCGGAATCGCAAGGGCACATCGATCTTTACGATCGCGCACACAGAAAATCGGAACTTTTCCGTGTACGCCATAGGGAACGAATTTTTGAGGACAAAACTCTTTTGGGGAGATGTCAGCGCCCGCGGCGACCAGGAAATGTACACAATGACTCCGATAGCTCGTTTCGCGAGAATCAACAGTGAATTACGGATTTCATTTTTGGAAATATCTTTTCCAACATCGGTGAGTTGAATTTATTGTATTTCTTGGATATTTTGTGGTCGGTTTTTGTAAATTAAATTTTGAGTGAATGTTTGTGACTTTTGTGCAGTGGTGTTTCAAAAAGTTGAGGTGTATGACTGCCTACATTATACACACGCAGTATAGGAATGTAGCTACGAGTGACTGTGTCCAACATTCACTGTTGCAGCAGTCAAAAGCAGACAACAAAATTGCTTTAAACAAGATTTAATTTTCTTAAATTTGCTAGATTACCTGATTTCAGGGACTCTTCAACTCTACTTTGCCACAAATGTAGGGATTCAGACTTGAATTTTGAAAGTGAAATTTTAAATAAGTATTTTCCTCTCCTGTATGAATGATCTAGCCCCCCTGGAAAAGGGCCTGCTGATACACACAAAAGCTATTGAAGCCTATTCACTCGTAAAAGCTAGTCTGGATTACAAGGTTATCTTCAGATAAGCTTGTACATGTATAAGTGAGCAATGGCCCCAGTATGAGTGCCTCATACCCATACACCCATAAACTAACATGAAAGCGTATGAATCGGACTGTAGTGTTACTGTTAGTGTTACTGTTAGTGTTAGTGTTACTGTTAAGTTGAACTATTCATACCTGTGAAGTGTGATCACTGTGAAACATAACATAAGTCCTTTCACACGACTTTCACGAAAATCACGATTCGTGCATCTTCCCACTTCATCTTTGAAGGGCATATGATGATTATATCAGTGAAAATAGTCCTTCAAACTTGGTCAGCGCCGACGTTCCGGAATTTTTTTGAGGGAAACAAGATGGCGCTGGCGAGCTGCAGTGGCGTCATGTTGCCTATGCTATGGCTAATCAGCATGCATCGAGCGATCGAGCCCAACAGTGAGAACTAGATGAATATTCGACCGCGCGCGGTCGGAATTTATGCCTCCGCCATCACCAGATTGGAAATGTATGGCATACATGTACACTCTAAAAAGGATTGGTCCAACAAAATGACAAATCTTTTCACTTAAAATGCACAGGAGACAGAAAAATTTATTTCATTTCATTTTCATATAAAACTAGAAATATTTGATAACAAGGCTAAAAACCAGTAATTTCATGTAATTTTATGTAAATTGACCTCTGTGACCTCTGACCTTTGACCTACTTACCCCAAAATCTAATCAGTTCATCTTTCTATGGGGATACATACTGGTACCAAGTTTGAAGTTCTTACCTCAAACAGTTCGAGATATCGTGGTAACGGTGCTAAAAACCAAGAATTTTTATGTAATTTCAGGTAAATTGACCTCTGTGACCTCTGACCTTTGACCTACTTACCCCAAAATCTAATCAGTTCATCTTTCTATGGGGATACATACTGGTACCAAGTTTGAAGTTCTCACCTCAGATAGTTCTTGAGATATCGCGGTAACGGTGCTAAAAACCAGTAATTCCATGTAATTTCATGTAAATTGACCTCTGTGACCTCTGACCTTTGACCTACTTACCCCAAAATCTATTCAGTTCATCTTTCTATGGGGATACATACTGGTACCAAGTTTGAAGTTCTCACCTCAGATAGTTCTTGAGATATCATGGTAACGGTGCTAAAAACCAAGAATTCTTATGTAATTTCATGTAAATTGACCTCTGTGACCTCTGACCTTTGACCTACTTACCCCAAAATCTAATCAGTTCATCTTTCTATGGGGATACATACTGGTACCAAGTTTGAAGTTCTCACCTCAGATAGTTCTTGAGATATCGTAACGGTGCTAAAAACCAAGAATTCTTATGTAATTTCATGTAAATTGACCTCTGTGACCTCTGACCTTTGACCTACTTACCCCAAAATCTAATCAGTTCATCTTCGTATGGGGATACATACTAGTACCAAGTTTGAGGTTCCTACCTCAAATGATTCTTCAGATATCGCGGTAACGAGAAGTGGGACGGACGGACGGACGCACGGACGGACGGACGGACGGACAACCCGAAAACATAATGCCTCCGCCCACCGAAGGTGGGCGGAGGCATAAAAACTTACCTTCACGTCCGCCATCTTGGTGAGTGACGGCAGTACGGGGATTTTTTTCTCAACGATGAACGCGCCCTCCCCGGCAGGCCCGCAGCTAGCGACTCGGCTCCGAGATTTTTCTTCTATTGGGTTTTCTTCCCTTTTCCTGACCCCTATTTTATCAATTCGAGGACACCTGCGCACCCCTATTTTCTATATTTCGAGGAATATTCTGTCCGCGGACGTTCCTTGAAATTTACCCCTATATCCGCGATTTTGGTAACGGTCATGCGGTCCCCAAGTCACATTGAGTGGCTCCACCGGGTTTAAACCTCCTTAAGCGTACTGAAATAGACGTACATGTAAATAAGCGCACATTACCCATGCGCGCACTCAAAGAAAATATATGATTGGATCGGATTCCGTGCGCACATACGCTTAAAACCACCAGGAGGGGGTTTAAACCATGGTACAAATCTATTACCACCTTTGTGAATTCGGGCCATAAGGTCTCGGGGGGGGGGGGGGGGGGCTAAGACCAAGACCAAGACAGCAAGAATTTGAGATCGAGATTAGTATCCGCCCCATGTTTTTTTTTTCTCATTTCATATAGCAACTATCCAACAACTGGAAGTCATTGTACGTTTTGTTAACGAGACGCAGGTCCAGCTAACATGGGGTTTAATTCCTGGAGAAAATAATTATTTGGTTGCTGTGGAAGACAGTGGACTGAACTCATTTCCTTCTGATGCAACCGTACCAGAGGACGAAACCCCTCTGTCGGTGATAGATGGGCTAACACCTGGCACTCTGTACACTGCCAGAGTTAGCACTCAAACAGTACAAGGAATGGAACAACAGTTCAGGACACGTAAGCTATTCAAACTCATTTCTTTGTTGTTGTTTGCACAAAATCACATTAAAAATATAAAAAGAATCGAAGCTCTAAAACAGAAACATGCAACCATTTGTAGACAGAGTGACAGTTTAACTATATTTTTTTACTCACTTGGTTGTTAAAAATCTGTTATGGATAAATATGGAATTACAAAAATGTGAAATGTGTATTTTTGTAAATGTCATCCTTGCGTATTTAGTGAATAGCCTTTGAAAGCATGAAATCACACTGGAGGTAAATTTCTTCAAATGCGATTGCCATAGAAATGACAATTCTTTCAGTATGCCACTATCGCATGCCATTTCATGCTTCCTTCAAAATCTCTTCAGCCCCCTTCCATCTGATCTCTCTTGATCTCTGTTTGAGATGGAAAACTTGGTCTTTGTAATCTACTAGTATCTGATTACGATGTAGATGTGTATTATGTATCTTTAGCTGAGATTCTCATGCCTTTCATGTTTCTTTCAATTCCTTCAGCACCCTTCCGTCCGTCTTCTCTTACCGTCACTGGCCAGACCCCTACATCTATCAGCGTTGCATGGACAGCGCCCCCGGAAGGAGGGATCTTTGACGAGTACATCTTGTCCTATAGTATTGGAGATAGAATCCGAACTGAGGTTGGGCGATTTGCACGCGATGTAACCACAGCAACTATCACTAACTTGAATACAGCTACTACCTACAACATCTACCTGGTTGCTGAGGCTAATGATGGAGGTTTCCCTGAGAGCAGTGACGTGAACACTGTGGATGGTACAACAGGTAAGACCTTTTCATCTAAGGTAGTGATAGTGGTAGTGCTGCTTCTTCTTCTCGAGTCGCTACGCATCTGGGGAGAGTTTAGATAGTTCCAATCCAGTGTTGGATGCACTGCTTGGCACAGGGGGTCAGGTTTGCCAGGTCATCAGCATAGAGGAAGCGCCTTGTGTCTGGTTTGACATTCGTGTAGATATTAAACAACAGTGGAGCGAGCACACTCCCTTGGGGAAGGCCGTTCTTCTGTGTCCTCCATCTGCTCCGTCTGCCACTGAGGTCTACAAAGAATCTGCGGTTTGACAACATGTTGCAGATCAGATGAGTAAGCCTGCCATCGGAAGTCATCTCATACAGTTTCCTGATAGTGGTAGTGCTACGTAAAGACACTTTTGTAACACAAAATGCATAATTGTTGAAAAACATGGTGGAAAGTAGTGCATAACATGCCTTGATTAAGGACTTTTGTGCCATCCCCTGTCAAGTGATGAAACCACTCAGTTACAACGCCCCTACCTCACAGTTTCAATATATATTATCCAAGTTAATGTGTGTTTGATGCTTTGTTCTTGCGACCGTAGAAATCCCTGCACCTGGAGAGATCGTAATCATCAATCAAACACCAACCAGCTTCAGATTTCAGTGGGGTCCAGCTCCAGAACAGCGTGTTACCTACATTACCACATACAGCCCTACAGATGGAACAAAGGTCGATAACCTGAACATAAGACAGTCCGACGTCACCGGTGCTTATCCTGGACGTCTCTACGAACTCACTGTTTTTATTCTTCCTAGGAATCAGCAGGAAAGGGGCTTCGTTCGCACTTGTAAGTTTTATGTTAAAACATTGTCTATGAGAACTGGGTAGTTGGAATTAAGTATTCAACAGGTTTAATAATGAACTATTAAAACTGCTTCTCTCATTTTGACAATTTATTTTTGTTGTAAAGGTAAATTGTGCATTTATTTGGGGAAGATGAGGATACATTTTGTGAGTATAGAATTTTATTTAGAATTGACATAAAGCAATACTACCTATTCAAGGCATTTTAGCTGCAAAATAAAAGCTGTATTTTGCACGCTACTCCGAATCCATTATCGGACGGGGTAATATTTTCCGTATTGCTCTTTTCTAGGTTTTCCCCATAGACCACGTGGACTGTATTAAAAAGAGGGCAATATTTTGCCACATTATTTATATCAAAGTGCATGCGCCCAGTATTATGTACGTGTTTAAGTGTACAAAGGCTTAAAGAATGGATACGCGTGTTACAATTTACATGACAATTGCTTGGCCCAGATTACATACCTGTATGAATAACGTGAAATCAGAGGGACTGACAGTCAGACAGACGTGTTTGTAATTGCCACAAACTAGGCATATACATATACATGATATAAATAATAATAATAATATTGCCTGGCTCTACTTTTGGTGATTATCAAAAATATTGCCCTTAAAAGAAGTCAGCCTTATTGACCTCGTCTTCTGTTGATTCTGTTGCGGGCAATTTATTCTGATATCCTCCTCAAGGCCATCCAATATTATATAAATATAACATGTATGTTTTGTTTAATAGCAAATAGTGAGCTTCAAAATTATTTATTTACTTACATGTGATTTGTTTGATTTCTTTTTGTTTTGTAGTGCCTTCATCTCCTGGTTTGCTAGCTACAACTGATATAGATTATGTCTCTGTGACCCTAGCCTGGATCCCTGGAAGTGGGGATCAGTCTGGCTTCATTGTCAGTTATAAACCCTCAGCGGAAAGTGATTACATCGACCTGCAGCAGGTTGGTGCTCATGTGACGTCTGCTCAAGTGACTGATCTCTCTCCAGGAGTTGCATATGACTTCAGTGTTGTTGCAGTGAGCGGGGAAAACTACACCACGTATAGTTCCCCTACTAGGCGGACTAACATCACTACACGTGTGTTTTAGATCATTTATTTCCATTTTAGAAAACTTATTACAAAAAAAAAATGAGATAAATAATAGTGGCAAGATGATGAAAAGCACAATAAGGCTTAAGAAGAAATACATAAAACAAATCATAATTATGAAATTATGCTTGCAACATAAAAAAGAATTTACATATTATGGAGGATATAAAAAGGGAATAGAAGAAAAGGAAACATAATAATATAATGCATCAAGCAAATGTAGATTCAATACTTAAGGATATGTCAAGTCTTTTGAATTGACTTACTGTCCTGATATTCTTGAATATTTTTTGTAGGCTATTCCACAGAAGCGAACCGTGATAAAAGATTGAATTTTGTGTTACTGACGTGCAATTTAGAGGAAGATGGATATTTCGGGCATTCCTAGTACTGTAATTTTGAATTTGAACCATTCAAAGTAAAATAATATGAGCTTCAGGAAGAAGACTGTTACATGTAGATGCATGTAGCTTGAGCACAAAAATAGGTACATGTAGCATTTGCATTTTTCTTAAACAGAGTTAAGACAAGGCATTTATGGGTTTTGTCTTTATGGGGAAGAAAAGCAAGGAATCTATGATAATGATACAAGATTTGTGAAAATTGTTCAATACTGGGTGGTGAAAATGTAGGTTAAGGGTTAGGGGTAGGGTTTAACAAGTATATGTTTTGTCAAGTGTTAAAGTTTGAAATTTGGCTATTGTACATTATTGACTGATGATTGAGCATGGAACGTAGAACTATTCATATAAAAGTTATTAGCTGAGGAATATAAGTATTATGGGCCTTTCACTTGCAATATGCAATAGATATTGTTTTTTAATAAAACATTCTTTTCTTTATTCATTAATTTTATTTTTTTTTAAATTTCCATTCTAGAAAACACCATGTGATGTATAACACAAAAGTAAACTCATCATGTTCATATACAAAGATTTGTAATTACAATTACGGGTAAACAAATATGAAGATATCCTGGATACTGAATTGGAAATGCAAAAAGAGAACTAAAATACCTATAAGTGTCATGTCTAGTAAAATGGTGTAACAGAAAAGGCAGTTTTAGTAGCTTGTATATCATTTTATTTTTTTTTTAAATCTTGCTTGTTGGTTTCTTTCTGTTCAGGATTGATTCAGACTGACAACTTTGTCGTGTTAGACTTCAACTCTACTGCAATCAGTGTAGCATGGAGAGATGCAGACACACCTATTATTGTCGACATCAATCCAGAAGATGATGAAAGAAGGAACGTGAATATTGGTGACCGGCCTGTTCATACATTCACAGGATTGAACCCATCTACTGTCTACACTATTTCCAGATTAAATCAATTCCAGACTTTAGTTAGAACCAGTAAGTGGAGGGGTTTTTTTATCTACCGGTACATGTATTTTTGTGGGTCTGAACCCATCCACTGTCTATGCTATTTCCAGATTGAATCAATTCTGAATTTCAGTTAGAACCGTTAAGTTAAGAAAATGATTTTTTAGAGATTTATCTGGCCCAAACACAACAAAAATATGTTCATACTCTCACTGGTCTGAACTCCTCAACTATCTACATTTTAGGATTAAATGAACTCCAAACTTCAGTTAAGACCAGTAACTGAAGATTTTTTTGTTTACCTGCATAAAATATATCTGTGGGTCTGAAGCCATCTACTGTCTACACTATTTTCAGATAAAAGATAGAGTTGAGTTCTGGTCATGCGATTACATTCTGAAAGAAACTGTCTGGAAGCAATTGGAAAAGGTCTAAATAAGAATTTGGTGTATACTGTCAGGTTTTGGAATCATCAAAATGATAATAAATCAACCCAAACTCACTCAAAAGCACATGCACTACACATAAAAATGGGTATATGGGACTACACACACAAGTGGAATGAATGTTCGCCCAAACATTTCAGTAATTCTAGTCATGATATTTCGAACATAAGAGCATTTGAAGAGCAATTCTTTTCAGGGGATGTTTCTACTATGATGTTCTTCCAAACTGATATTAAAGGAATGAGAAAGCTCACAAATTATATTTCACCTTTCCCAGAACTCAGATTCCCTTTAAGTCATTTCCAAACTTCAGTTTGAAGTACATGTATTAAAAGTGAAGAAAATCCTTGAATACTAAGCCCCAAGATAACTTAGGCTGGAGCCTTTGGCAATTGCTCATTATGTAAAAACTTTTAAAAGGATACGCAACCGGGCGGCCGTGGGGAAAGTCAGGATTGCGTAAGCCCCGTTCACTCGTACACAAAGTTTGTGCGTCGAACGCGTCCGTTGGACTAAGTGGGATTACATTTCGACTGCACAAAGCCGACCGAAAATCGTACGAGAGCCCGAGCTCAGGGCGGAGCGTGCATGTTGTGCGGCCGCCAGTCTGGCCGAAGTGTGCGCTCCGCGAAGCAATTACGGCATGATCAGGTAACGATCACGCTGCCCTTTCGCGGCATAAAAACGTCCACAATCTGCGGCTGCGTATCCCTTTAACTGTATCCAGTGGGGTAAAGGAGATGGAATAAATTCCTACTGCAAATATTAACATTTCTCTTGGGCTATACCTTCCATAGACCCAGCATCTCCAAGAAATCTGGTGACTTCTGTGACACCTACCTCCTTCCTGCTTGAATGGACAGCAGCTGATTCAGAGGTCAGCCGGTACAAGGTTGAAGTGAGATGCGCAGATACTGATAATCCCTGTTCATTCAGCAGTGTAGTCTACCCGAATGAAAGACTTGTCTATGAATTGAGGCAACTGTTCCCTCTCAGGGAGTATCTGGTGACTGTGTCATCTTGTCTTGATGCCGATGGTCAATTTGATGAACAGACCGGTGATGAGCCCATCGAGATCACCATCATTACAAGTAAGAGGTTTAAATGTATAATTTTGATACTTGGAGTAGATGGCTGGAGCACTGTCGTATATTGGTGATAGCTCTTGACTCTCTTGCAAGAGGTCCTGGGTTCGATCCTTGCTTGGTGCTTTCCATCCTTGGACAAGGCATTTTACCCACATTGTCCCTCTCGACAGAAGTGTAAGTGGATACCTGTCAATGCTGGGGTAATACTATAAGTGCTGAGCCTGGAGGAAGAGCAGTATTATGTAGCTACTGTGGGTAAATAAGACCTAGAGTAATTGATAACGCTGCCGTCCGTCCTTCCTTCCATCCTTCCTTCCATAAGAAATCTTGTGAACACTGGTTTCCGATAACTTTAGTAATTTTGATGGATTTTAATGAAATTTTATATGAAGGTACATGGCATGAAAATAAAGCTTAAGTTTGATTTCGGAGTATGTACATGTAGGTCAAATCTCATAGCTCATTAAATATGTGAAAATAGCTACATGTATGTACATGTACATGTATTTGTATCTGAATATGTGATTTCCCTTCGATAACATTTTGTCAGAGTTTAGTGAAATTTGGTATGAAGATATAGCCTACGTTTGATTTTGGAGTATGTAGGTCAAAGGTAAAATGTCAAGGTTCATAGTTCATTAAATATCCCAAAATAGCTAATTATATATGCAAAAATATATTTTTGGGACCCCTTCGAGAATTTAACACAAATGAGTCACAATATTGTGCGCACCCCCCGTAATCCTATTGTCCCCTTCGCCACTCACGCGCGTCAACACGCTACGGCCATCTTCCTCTTTCTTGTTCGCCCCCGACGAGTTAGGACGTCTAGTCACAGCGACCTGAAATCAGGTCTTTTTAGTATCTTTTAGGCGCGCTTTTTCGCATCTTTAAAGCACTTTTAGGTACCTATATTCTCTTAGATTATAGTACTTTGTGTTTTAGTAGTCACTTTTGCCGATTGAAAGGGATTTTGATTCCTTTTGGCAATTATTTTTCACTTTTACGGTTAGCCCCACGTAGTTATATCTGTGTGTTTATGGGTGTTTCCGTTTGGCACCGAGCCTTTGGGTTCGGTGTTTGTTGTTATTTGCTGTGAAATTTGTTGTGCGTATCTCCAAATTTATTATTATTATTACCTGCACTCAGTCAAAGTATTTTGGTATATTTGTCTGTTTTATTGCAGTGTTATGAGTTCGGAAGAAGAAGCAGCTAGGTCGCGGAGACCTGCTTCTTCCGAAGAGTCGTCTAGCAAGACGGCTCGGCCCTCCAGAACTCTCCCGAGTACTTCGGTACATGGGGGAGGAAGGAGGGCTGCAGGTAAGTTGCCTAGTGGTGTTTCCCTGCAGAGTTTGCCAGTCTCGGAGCTTGCGGCTTCGGGGCGGGTGGCGTTAACTGAGCTTGGAACGTCAACTCCGATGCATGTGGCTTCGGGGTGGGTGGCGTCAGGTTCTCGTGGTGTGTTTCCCGCACGGTAGCGTTCACTCGCTTAAATCCGTTAGCGGAGACGCGTCCCACTAGTGGTTTGGATATCTCGAATCCAATCCCCCGATCGTTAAGATCAGAGGGGGAGATGTGTTTCCTGCACGGTAGCGTTCACTCGCTTAAATCCGTTAGGGGAGACGCGTCCCACAAGTGGTTTGGATATCTCGAATCCAATCCCCCGGTCGTTAAGACCAGAGGGGGAGATGTGTTTCCCGTACGGTAGCGTCCGTTCGTTTAAACCCGTTAGGGGAGATGCGTCCCACTACTGCAGGGCAGCTCACGGGCTCAGCCCATGTTGGTCTGGGTTCTCAAACCCTAGCCCCCGGCCGATTCCAATGGGGGAACGAGTACTTCCCGGGCTGTCTATATTGCCAGCTGATGGGAATGCTCGAGCTAACAATTATGGGCGCTCTTCGGAGCAACAGTGCGTGACTACTTAGTAGTCGATGGGCAAATACCGAGTCATCTCGGTTCGCCCTTGCACTGAGTGCGAGACTACTAGTGCTCTCCTATTGCCGCTCTCTAGTGGTTCAATAGCGAGTTCACATGCCTTAGTAGTCTATGGGCACATACCGAGTCATCTCGGTCTGCCCTCGCACTGGGTGCTTTCAGCACCCGGCTCAGACTTTGGGTTCAATACCCATAAGTGCGGTCACCGGAGCGAGTGATTACTTCCGGTTTGACCTGAGGTCACGATTACTAGTGCTCTCCTATTGTTGCCCCTGGGGCGGAACAATAAAGAGTTCACATACTATTAGTAGTCAGTGGGCGTATACTGGGATCTTGTCCCAGTCTGCCCTCGCACCTGGTTATTGAATAGCCCCTGGCCGACGCCGTATGGGGGAACGAGTGCTACCCGGGCTGTTGCTTGGCCAGCTGATGGGTAGACTTGAGCTCATTTTATGGGCGCTCTACGGAGCAACAGGTGTGCTGACCTGTGTGTGTGACTCCTAGTGCTGTCCTATTGCCGCTCTCTAGTGGTTCAATAGCGAGTTCACATGCCTTTAGTAGTCGGTGGGCAAATGCCGGGTCATCCCGGTCCGCCCTTGCACTGGGCGCCTTGGCGCCCGGCCCATGGCTGTTGCATCTTCTTGCTCAGCCGATATGGGTAATTGGTGCGCGTCTTTGGGTTCAATACCCTCAGCGCACTTCTCCCATAAAGGGAGGTGAGCGTCCCTCAGCGGAGGGTTCGGTTCGTGTTCCCGAAGGGCTTCGGGGATCCGAACGAAACCGAATAAACGCTCTAAAAAGCGGGTTTCGACTTAGGCTCCTTTTGAGCCAATCAGAAGGAAGCCTAGGGAAGGGGCTAAAAGAGGCAAGGCTTTGCCTGCCTCTTGCCCGTCGGGTTTAGCTAACCCACCGGCCTCTCAAGCTGAGATGTTCGGTGTGAGATGGGCTTTGCCCAGACTCAGGGTTGGTCCCTTGTACCAGGCATCACATCCCCTGCTTTTGTCCCTTTTTTGGGTCGGACATCGAGACTATTTAGCCTTTTATGGTTTATTCTTCTTTGTCTGTGACGGGATCACATGCGCCTCCTATTCTCGCAGCCTCGGGGCTCCGTCGGGTGAGGAGGCTTATGGCGGTTCATGGGTGAATCCGACTGTTTCGGCCTTTGTTCGTGATCCTTTGTCACGATCATTTCAGGCGGAACCAGTTTTAGAAGCGGCCTCTCAAGCTTCGGTTTCCGAATCGCTGGGGCAGGCAGAGCCTCAGTCGCTCTCCCTTTGTGGGGTAGAAGCGATTGCTTTGTTCTAAACTTTCCCTGACTTTCAGTCAGCCCGCGCGCAGGGTTCGACTTTGCTTGGGTTCAGGCAGCGGGATTCCTCCAAGGGTATTTCTCTTGCGGAGGATTTCAAGCTGGATTATGGACGCATTGAAGCCGCGCTTCTTTTAAGCGTCATGTTTGGTTTGCAGTGGTCACAGTTTTCCACTGCAGCTGCCTCGGTCATGTACCGTCGCAGAGTCTTGGTTCTTACGGCCCTTTGGGTTAAGGAGTCGGACATCGCACTGCTTCTCTCGGATGTTCCGTCTCGGGTCCTTTGCTTTTGGCGATGCGCGATAACAGGTCTCTGTCTTGTTTACATGCTCATCCTAAGTCGTTGCGAGCCTCTGTCCGCGTCTTGGTTGGTGGCTGTCTTCATTCCTTTCTCCCCGCTTGGGAGGCCATCTCCGGGACGCTTTTGTTCTCTTTGACGGACGAGACGGATTCTTCATAGATCTGTCCGCCCCGCTCCCCGGAGGGGCTATAGGAACTCGGTCACCTCACAGGCCCTAGCTCGTTCTCGTGCCTCATCGGAGATTGAATCTCTGTTGAAAAAGTGGGCTATGGAAAGGGTAAGAGACTGGCTGTCTTTTTCCCTTTCTCAGACTTTTGTTATTCCCAAGCGCTCGGGAAAACTTCAGTACATTTTCGGATGGAGACTCTCGCCTCCATTCTCCCGTTGATCAAGAGGAAGGACTACGCGGTCTTGATAGTTTTCGAAGATGCGTATTTCCACTTTCCCATTCATCGCGCTTTGCGCGATCTTCTGGGGTTTTCCTTCCTCTCAGAGACTTATCGCTTTCGCACTCTTCCCTTCGGGCTGCGCCCAGTCCCTCGGGTTTTTACTCGGGTTGTAGCCGTGCTGGCAGCCTCTCTGAGGCGACGCGGCCTTCGGCTATTTTTGCTACCTGGACGATTGGCTTCTCCTAGCGGAGTCGCGCGATTGTTTGTTGGACGAGACTCGTTTGCTCGTCAATCTTACTCAAGACTTGGGTTTCCTAATATTTTGGGAAAAGTCAGAGTTAGTTCCTACTTGCAGCCCAGTTTTTCTGGGGGCTGTGTTGGACATTTGGAATCAGTTGGCTCGGCCCAGTCGAGACAGGTTTCTCACCATTGTCTCGGCAGCTCGCAAGCTCATGCTGGCCAGTAAGGTTCTTGCGCGAGGCAAGTCCTTCCGTACCCCCCCCCTTCCGTTGATCTCGGTTTCGACGGACGCCTCTCGGTTGGGGTGGGGAGGATATTGCAATGGCAGCGCGGTCGCGGGGGATTGGTCTCATCTTGGGACTCTTCCCCATATTAATGTCCTGGAGTTTATGGCAGTTCTTTTAACCCTGCTTCATTTCAGAAGTCGACTTTTCAGTCGTTCAGTTCTGATCCTCACGGACAATGTCACTGTGGCGGCTTATGTCAATCTGCAGGGAGGCACTCGTTCTGCTATCCTGAATGCCCTAGCAGCACAGCTGTGGAGGTGGTGTTGTCGCATGGCGATCACACCCGTGGCCTCTTTCATCCCCGGTCAGGAAAACCTCATTGCGGATTTTCTGTCTCGGGGCAGGTGTCTTCCATCGGAATGGATGCTCCATCCAGAGGTCTTTCGCCGCATTTGCAGTTACCTGGATCCACTGCAAGTGGATCTTTTTGCGTCGGTTCTAAACCACCTACTTCCGATATATTGCTCCTGTGCGCGCGATTGGGGAGCTTGGGCTCTCAATGCTTTCTCTCTCAGTTGGGAGAATCTTCGAGGATTTGCCTTTCCTCCCTTCCAGCTGATTCCGCAAGTCTTGCGGAAGATCAGGGAAGATCGGGCTCGGGTGCTTGTGATAGCTCCCTTTTGGCCCAGGAGGAGTTGGTTCCGGAGCTAATGAGCCTTCTGGCGGCTCAACCGTTCCTTCTTCCGTTAAGAGTGGATCTGGTGTTGCAGCCCCTCTCGGGGATTCTTCACCACAATCCAGAGTCCCTTCATTTGACTGCTTGGCCCCTGTTGGGGAATCTGCAAGACAGTCGGGTCTCTGTGATAGAGCCGCGGAATTTTTATTGTCCAGTCGTAGAGTTTCTACTAGGGAAATTTATAATTCCCGTCTTTCGGTCTTTTTCCTTTGGCGTAAAGAGCGAAATCAAACCCCTTATAGGCTCCTATTGGTTCAATTGCGGATTTTCTAATCTCGCTATTTGACATCTCTACTATCCGAGGCTACCGTTCGGCGATCGGGGCCATTCATTCGGGTTTCTCAGATGGTTCGGGGATTTCCAATTCCCCGCTGTTAAGTGGTTTGATTCGGTCGTTCTTTCTGAAGCGACCTCCTTGTTCTAGGTTAGTGCCGTCTTGGAGTCTGCCTAAGGTCCTGGAGGCCTTGGCGAAACCTCCTTTCGAACCGTTAGGTGAAGCTCGCTTCATCATCTTACGGTTAAGACGCTCTTTTTGGTAGCTATTGCCTCTGGGCAGAGGCGCAGTACTCTTCATGCTCTCTGCCTTACTCCTGGTCATGTTCGCTGGGAGAGAAAAGGCGTTAGATTGATTCCTAAGGCTTCTTTTATTGCCAAGAATCAGACAGCTGCCTCTGGCCCTGTTGAGATTTTTCTTTGTCCGCTTTCTGGGTTTTCGTCAGTGCGCGAGGACAAAGTTTGGTGTCCTGTTAGGGCTCTCAAATGGTATATTGATAAGACTAAGTCTTATCGTAAGGATGATCAGTTGTTCCTGATCACTAGAGAGCCTTTTTCTCCTGCTTCTCTTGATTCCATTTCTAGATGGATTGTCGAGGCTATTAGGGCTGCTGGCACAGGGGCTCTTTTTTCCGACAGTAAGCCTTGTGCTCATGACACTCGTAGTGTCAGCACTTCTTGGGCTCTGTTTCAAGGTGTGGCGCTTGATGATATTTTGAAGGCTGCTTATTGGCGTTCGCCCAATTCCTTGCTACCTTAGGGATGTTCCCGCAGGTGAGGCTATGTTTGCGTCAGCCACCTTGAAGGCCGCTGTGTCTTCTTTGTATTCTTCGGTGTAATCCTATTCCCTTCTGCTTGAAACATGCCTCCCGGTCTTTGAGTTGGCGCTGGTCTGGCATAATAGGTAGGTATATATGATTTATTGCAGTAAATTTGTAAAATCAGCACTGATTTTCTTATTTACTATATAAATCTATATACCTACCTATGACCCTCCCTCCTTCCCCTCACCTTGCAAGCAACATGTTTCTACTTGGGGTTGCTCGCAAAAGAGGAAGATGGCCGTAGCGTGTTGACGCGCGTGAGTGGCGAAGGGGACAATAGGATTACGGGGGGTGCGCACAATATTGTGACTCATTTGTGTTAAATTCTCGAAGGGGTCCCGTAGTCAAGACTACTGGCATAATAGGTAGGTATATAGATTTATATAGTAAATAAGAAAATCAGTGCTGATTTTACACTATTAAAGTAATGTAGTTGAGTATGTAAGTCAAAGGTCACAGCTCATCAAATATGCAGAAATTTTTGCTAATTATGTACATGAGAAGGTTTATGTTCAGATCATCTGATGGTAAACTTTCTGTACATCCAATCCCCAGGTATTAGTAACTTCCTTGCCTAGTAATATAATAGTATAGTCTAATGGAGGTAACTTATTCTGACGTACATGTATATAGGCCATTTGTTCCCGGCGAGGGGATGCAACACTCTGTGTTGCCCTTGTTATTATTACATGATTAGGTGGGCTATACTTCAAATACAGACTACCTCATGTTTTTGCATGAAATTTTCTTTATTTTTTGTTATTTATTCATTGATTTAGTTTTATTTCTAACCACCCACTTTTTTGTGTCCACAATATTTCCAAAATGGCTTGGTCAAATGTACTCAAATTTGGTATGATGGTAGATATGGTTATTGTTTCGGCAATTGCTTGCGGGTCAGTGGCCAAATATGCCTTATACTGTACAGAAATGACAAAGTTTTGACTGCTTTAGCATTCTGAATATCCTGTACGATTTCAAGATTATGACCGTTCCACAGCCCACTTGAATAGTTGTACTTTTTCAACTCTAGTATTTATTACGGTATCTCAGTAGGTTCTAGTACCCAATTGTGATTTTCCTCTTTCCTCTTTTCCACGTTTGATATTCAACTCTATTGTCTGGAATCTTTGTCTTTCAATAAAGATCGCGTGCCTGATGACGAGATCATTGTGCAGGAGACCGGGACAAACAATATCACCATCCTATACTCCACTGGTAGCC
Source organism: Heliocidaris erythrogramma (assembly GCA_025617745.1). Taxonomy (NCBI): domain Eukaryota; kingdom Metazoa; phylum Echinodermata; class Echinoidea; order Camarodonta; family Echinometridae; genus Heliocidaris; species Heliocidaris erythrogramma. Next base: position 12,808,398 of record CM046873.1, on the reverse strand, counting down.
TACGCGGTTTTGTCGAGACTATCTACATAGCAGGAACACAGCCACCCGAAGGAACCCTTGTTTTCGACAGTGGACCTACAGTACGGAGAACATTTGATGGTTTGACGGCAGGGAGGCTGTATACGATACAGATCAGGGACTTATCTAACACCTATATGCAGACTGTTAATGTCCGTACAAGTGAGTTGTCTCTCTGCTCTAATTTTGAAAGTCAATTTATTGATTTATTTATTCATTTAAAGCAGTTATTTACAAATCATTCATGGCTAGTTCAGATTTTTTTAAAATAAGGATAGCATAATATTAACCCATACGATGCCACAACCTTGTATACTGTTCTGCATAGCAGTGCTGCGTACATGTGCACTAGCCCGTACTCGTGTGCGACAACCTTGTATAGAAGCCTCCATAGCTGTGCCATGTAAACGTTTATTCGCATTGTTTGTTCGTGCTTAAAGCACCCTAAAACAGGGCACAGGGGGATTAGTGGCTGGCACAATAGGGATTATCACTGTGGCACTTGGGTTGTTACATGGGGGCATTTGGATGAACCTCCTATCTCTGAATCCGTGTTTGTTGAACTAATGAAACATGCTACAAGTGCTGTCGAGTTTAGCTTTAATGATATCATGTATTCGCAGATCGATGGTGTTGCTATGGGTTCCCCGTTGGGCCCCGTGCTTGCTAATATCTTTGTTGGCTTTCATGAAAACATCACTGATCCTAGCCTTACCCCGCTCACCTACTTTCGTTACGTTGATGATACCTTTGCTATGTTTGATTCAAGCGCTGCGTGCAAGGACTTTCTTACACAACTCAACTCGCTTCATCCGGCGCTTCGGTTTACATGTGAGATGGAGCAGTCTAACGCGCTTCCATTTTTGGATGTACTGGTTGAGAAGAGTGACGGCAAACTTCTCACGTCCGTATATCGTAAACCTACGTTTACGGGCCAGTACACGCGATGGGATTCGTACAGTGCTACATCGTATAAAACTGGTTTGATAAATAGCTTAGTGTGTCGCGCCTTGCAAATTTGTTCTCCGTGTAAGCTCAACCCTGAGCTTCTTCGCATCAAGCAAATCCTACGAGACAATGGCTATCCGGAGCTTGTCATTGATCGCGTTGTGCAGCGTACCATTGATTCGCGGACTCGCCCTGTGTATGGGCCCAATAAATGCCCGGTCTACCTCAAATTACCTTGGCGAGGTAAAGTGTCTGATAAGTATGCGCGCGATATTAAGCATACAGTGTCGCGCTGTTACTTTGCCGTGGCTACGCGTGTCGTGTTCTCTACTAATAGAATGCTACCCGCAGTTCGCAAGGATGTACTGCCTTCCCCCCAAATGAGCAATGTCGTTTATCAGTATCATTGTCGGTGTGAAGCCGTCTACGTTGGCCGTACATCTCAGCGTCTAGCGGACCGCATTAAACAGCACGTACCCTCCGTGGTACGACAGACATCAGCTGGTAGCCGAGCACAGCCGAAGCGTAACTGCAAAACCGCTGCTAGCGGTCAGCACTTGCTAAATAGTCCGGCTTGTTCCAAGGCGTATAACCCGGCTCAGTTCACTATTGTTGCCCGAGCACGCAGCTTTCAACATCTTCGCTTCTTAGAAGCGTTGTTCATTCAGTCGAGAGATCCGCTATTGTGCCAACAAAAGGAGTTTGTACAAGCGCTTCGATTATTCTAGCTTGCCCGGATCCTACCCGGGTCGCTATACACACCCTTCCTTGACTTTTGTATTTTCTTGTATTCTCTCATTCCTGCGTTGTGACCCGATGAGTGCAGGTCGAAAAGCTTCGTCACTATGAATTTGTTAAATGTTATCTTTAAGTTTTGTAGTACCAATCGTCTGTTTAATATACATGTATTCATATGCACTGATGATCTCCACAAAAATGCGTTCCCTCTCTGCACTGATTTGGAAAATAAAATTCATTACTACAGATATGTATGCAGCTTTAACATGCACCTTTTGACGCACTGTTGTTGTCCCCTAAAGTTAATTGGTTGATTGGATAATTTAATGATAAAAATAACAATAATGATATAGAGTATTTGTATTGCACCAACTCCACATGACTAATGTGTTCGAGGTGCAATGGAAAAGAAAACTTTACAAGTACACAATAATACACAAAAATGGAACAAAAGAAAGAGTTTCCATAAAAATAACAATGGATATGTGTTCTTTGCGCTATTCTTGAGGTCCGTGCAAAATTTTGCAGCGATTGGTCTTGCCTCCAAGGCCCCCCGTCAGAGAGCAGCTTGAAATAGCCCAGTTCAGTAAGGGTTAAGCATTTGGGGGGACTATTTAGTTGGATAATTAACCTCTGCCATGCTATGGGCACCAAATCGTGCCTAAAAATTTCATGGTTGAAAAAGAAAAAAGTGTTTGAGTTGAGAATGTGTATTTATTTTGTCCTGAAAGAGAAATAGTTACATCTATTGTGAAGTTCATTCACAAGTAAATTATTCAAAGCACAATGGAACATTGAAACAAAGCATTTTTAGTCAAAACCCATTGCCTATGGTAATTGGATGGTTCCTATAGTGAACCAAGACGACTGAGGGAATTCAGTTGTCAATAGGTTAATTTTCAAAAGTCCCTTTATGAGGATTGCTCAGAAACTGAGTGGCATAGAAGGAATTTATAATCATCTTTCATGTATATATAATCTAGCTTAATCCTACATGTAACTGCACTGGGGGGGGGGGGGGGCCTGGGAGGCCTGGGAGGCCCCCCCCTCCATATTTTTGGTGATTGCATCGCGACCGCTGGCAATTTCTGATTCTCGCTTTCATGACTTTGTTCCCTGAAGTCTTGCGCATGTTTTGATACCACATTTGTCCATATCAGACATACCTAGGAGTGTTATATACTAATTAGTATGCACATGTCATTAAAATCGTAAATAGTAAATTTGCATATTAATAGTTTATGCAAATCTGTTGTACACATACAAATATATAAGAATTGATTTATTTCACATTTGGGAAACATTATTCTTCATTATTACAGTTTTCATGTAGTTTTCTAGTTGTTTAGGCTGAAATTATGAAAATATCCCCAAAATGCATAAAATATGCATTATGAATAATTAATCAGCTAATTATTAAAAAAAAACTGCATAATTCATTAAAATTAATCACACCATCAGATTCAGCATGTGAAGTTCTATCGACATATCTATCCGTAATAAATGGAAAAACTATTTGTATGCACGGCAGACCGACCTAATTGAAGTATCAATTCTCTGTATTTTACTTATCTGTCATCCAGTTCGAACAGTTGTTTTTGAGCTAGTCTACTCTTCATGAATTTTTAGTCCCATGCCACTTTTCTTTTTTTTTTTCTTTTTTTTTAAATGTGTTAAAAGTCTACCCTCTACTGGATTTGATAACATACCTGAATGTTTATTCCCCACCCATTGTTTTGTGTATCAAAAGTCTTCACATTTTTCTTGCATTGCTGTTTAAGAAATACGTCGAAACTACATGACTCTCCTTTAATAAAGAACTATTCGTTTGAATAGTTAACTTTAACCTTTGCAAAAAATTTAGTTTGCATACCAAGTGAACAATGATGCCCCATGTTAAATGGGGTTTCAAGTAACAAATTTCTTTATCGTGTTGCCTCCTACTGGATTTGGTAACATACCATAATGTTTATTCCCCATCCAATGTTTTGTGTATCAAAAGTTTTCACATTTTTCTTGTCTTGCTGTTTAAGCAAAGAAATACGTCGAAACTGCATTTCTCTTCTTTATAAAGAACTACTCGTTCGAATAGTTAACTTCAACCTTTGCATACCATATGATTAATGATGCCCCATGTTAAATGGGAAAACTATTTGTATGCATGGTAGACGACTTAATTGAATTATCTATTCTCTGCATTTTTACCTATCACCTCTGTCATACCAAACGAGTACTGATAGACCATTGTGGTTAAGCTGTTCGCCTACTGACAGGGGGTCTATTAAACAAATCTTTTTTATTCCCCATTGTTTTGTGTATCAAAAGTCTTCACATTTTTCTTGTTTTGCTGTTTAAGCAAAGAAATACGTCGAAACTACATTTTTCTTCTTTATAAAGAACTATATATACCAAGTGAATAATGATGCCCCATGTTAAATAGGAAAACTATTTGTATGCATGGCAGACAGATCTAATAGGGTAGTTTACGTAGTGATTCAAATTTATGGATGTTTCTTTCCTGGGGACCTAGTAACGAGGTATTCCATTAACCTGTTATTAATGAATGAACTACAATACTTGGAATCCAGTTTGCATACATTACTTGTTGCTATGTCGGGCAAGCCTCGGGCAAGCTTTCAGGTTGTCAAGAACAACCTTTGTTTCAAAAGTATGCATAAAATTTGAATCACAACGTAAACCGCCCTATTGAGGTATCAATTGATTCTCTGTATTTTACTTATCACCTCTGTCATAACAAACGCGTAAATGATAGACCATTGTGGTCAAGCTGCTCGAGTGCTGACAGGGGGTCTATTAAGCAAATCTTTTTGTTTTGCAAATCACTTGTCTCATTCACAGAACCCATCTGTAAAATGTGTTTAACTTTAAGTAACTGTCCTCATCTTGTTTAATCATACAATACATAAAGTATCTGAGCCTTGAAAGAAATGTGCTTGTACATTGTTTCATTACACATGCCAGGGTTCAAGCGGTAATATTACTGCAACATCTTTGTTATATTTTTGTTATATACTGAATCCAGTCTTACAGACGAATAATCAAACGTTCATAGAACTCGTCCATTTGGTATAGTATTTACACGTGTGCTGAAAGAGTTTTAAGTAACAATTTTCTTTATCTTGTTGATCATACATGTTTACTGATGAATAGCTGCCTGTTCACTGTGTAATGCAAAATCTTTTTGTATGCTGCCAGACAGTTTCAGTAACAATTCTTTATTTTGATTGTTACCTTTATCGTTCTGTGATGCAGTTCGATGTATGGGCAGTTGTTTTGGAGCTATTCTACATGATTTTTATTCCCATGCCACTTTCTTTCAATGTGTTAAAAGTCTACCCCCTACTGGGTTTGGTAATATACCAGAATGTTTATTCCCCACCCATCGTTTTGTGTATCTAAAGTTTTCACATATTCTTGATTTACTGCAATAAATCATATATACCTACCTATTATGCCTGTAGTCTTGACTACGGGACCCCTTCGAGAATTTATCACACATGAGTCACAATATTGTGCGCACCCCCCGTAATCCTATTGTCCCCTTCGCCACTCACGCGCGTCAATACGCTACGGCCATCTTCCTCTTTCTTGCTCGCCCCCGACGAGATAGGACGTATAGTCACAGCGCTCCTGAAATCAGGTCGTATAGTATCTTTTAGGTGCGCTTTTTCGCATAGTTAAAGCACTTTTAGGTACCTATATTCGTTTAGATTATAGTACTTTGTGTTTTAGTAGTCACTCTTGCCGATTGCAAGGGATTTTTGATTCCCTTTCTTGGCACTTATTTTTCTCTTTCACGGTCAGCCCCACGTAGATATTTCTGTGTTTGCGGGTGTTTCCGTTTGTCACCGAGCCTTTGGGTTCGGTGTTTGTTCTTACGGTTTTTAGGCTGTGAAAATTTCTTTAGTGCGTATCTCCCAAATAAAATTTACCCTTATTTTACTGCATTCAGTTGAAGTATTTCTTATTTTGAAAAGTATACTTTATTGTCTGTTTTATTGCAGTGGTATGGATTCGGAAGAAGAAGCAGCTAGGTCAAGGAGACCTGCTTCTTCCGAAGAGTCGTCTAGCAAGACGACTCGGCCTTCCAGAACTCCCCCGAGTACTGCGGTACACGGGGGAGGGAGGAGGGCTAAGGGTAAGTTGCCTAGTGGTGTTTCCTTGCAGAGTTTGCCAGTCTCGGAGCTTGCGGCTTCGGGACGGGTGGCGTTAACTGAATCGGGATTGTCAACTCCGAAGCCCGTGGTTTCGGGGTGGGTGGCGTCAGATTCTAGTGGTTTGGATATCTCGAATCCAATCCCCCGGTCGCTGAGACCAGAGGGGGGGGCGGTTGTTTCCCGTACGGTAGCGTTCACTCGCTCTGATCCGTTAGGGGAGACGCGCCCCACTACTGCAGGGCAACCCACGGGCTTAGTCCATGTTGGTCTGGGTTCTCAAACCCTAGCCCCCGGCAAACGCCATATGGGGGAACGAGTACTTCCTGGGCTGTCTACATTGCCAGCTAATGGGAATGCTCGAGCTAACAATTATGGACGCTCTTCGGAGCAACAGGTGTTTTCACCTGAGTGCGTGACTACTAGTGCTCCCCTATTGCTGCTTTCGAGCGGTCCAATAGCGGGTTCACACGCCTTTAGTAGTCATCGGGCACATACCGAGTCATCTCGGTCTGCCCCCGCACTGGGAGCTTTTAGCTCCCAACCCATGGCTACTGCATCTTCTTGCTTAGCCAATATGGGTGATTTGGGCGATTCTCTAGGCTTACGCCATGAGCGCTCCAATCCCTTTATGGGAAGTGAACGTCCCTCCACGGAGGGATCGGTTCGTGTTTCCGAAGAGGCTTCGGGGATCCGAACGAATCCGATTAAGCGTTCTAAGAAAAGGGTTTCGGCTACGACTCTGTCGAGCCAGCCAAGAAAAAGGCCAAGAAGAAGGCAAAAAGTGGCAAGGCTTTGCCGGCCTCTTGCCCGTCTGGCCTGGCTAACCCAGCTAGCTCCTCTCAAGCTGACATGTTCAGTATGATGCGGGCTTTTGCTCAGAATCAGGGTTGGTCCTTTGTACCGGCTACTTCAACCCTGACTTCTGTCCCTATTCAGGGATCTCGCTTTGAGTCTAATCAGCCTTTTGTGATTGATTCCTCTTTGTCTGAGTCGGATTCGCATGTGCCTCCTATTCCCGCGGCCCTTGGGGCTCCGCCGGGCGAGGAGACTTTTGTTGAACCATGCGGGGCTCTGCCTGCGGAGGCCTTTGTTAGCGTTCCTTTGTCTCATTCCACTCGGGTGGAACCAGATTTGGATGTGGCCTCTCAAGCTTCGGTTCCCGAATCGCTTGGGCAGGCGGAGTCTCAATCGCTCGCTCTCTGTGGGGTGGAAGCGATTGCTTTGTTGTCCAAATATCTCCCTGAATTTCAGTCAACCCGCGCGCAGGGTTCGACTTCGCGTTGGAAATTTAAGCAGCAGGTTTCCTCTGAGGGTATTGCTCTTGAGGAGGTTTTCAAGCTGGAGTATGACCGCATTGAGGCCGCGCTGTTGGTTAAGCGCCCTAATGCGGTCAAGGGTAAGGCTTTCGCCTTTTGTTCTCAGGACCAAGACAGCTTTTTCAAGGCTAAGACTCTTTCTCCTGAGATTTTAGAGGTTGGTCGTCGCTTGCGGGCGACTAATCCGCTTACCTCCGCTGCGTTCAAGGCGGAGGATAAGATTTGGTTTAATATTGAAAACCAGGTTAGGTCAGGGATGCGTTTGGCGGCTTTTCAAGGGTTTCTCTCCGACCTTAGGTCCAGGGCGGAGGAGTTGAATGTTACCGATGGTGACAAGCTGATTATTGACGACTTGCTGCATACTCTTTTTTGTCTGCAGTGGTCGCAGCTTTCCACCGCAGCTGCTTCGGCTACGTTCCGTCGCAGGACCTCGGCTCTCTCGGCACTGGGTGTTAGAGAGTCGGGCATTGCTCAACTTCTCCGAGATGTTCCGTCTCGGGGTCCTTCGCTTTTTGGTGGTAAATTCGCTACGGTTTTTCAGAGAGAGATCGATGCGCGAAAGCAGATCTCGGATATGACTAAGCAGTTTCACACTAGCTCTAAGCCAACGCGGGCCCCTGTTCAGTGTAGACCTGCTGGTCCCGTTTCGGGTCAACGCAGTCGCGTGTCTAGGGTCCCGCCTCCTGAGCCGCAGCCAGCTCCTTCTCGTGGGAGAGGGAGTCGTGGCAGGGGCATTTCGAGAGGTTCTCGTGGTAAGGCGATGGCTTCGCAGAAGGCCAAGCCTGGGTTTTGATGTTTTTCCCCGAGCGCTTGTTCGACCGAATGTGGTAGGTGGCCGACTTCATGCGTTTCTCCCCGCTTGGGAGGCCATCTCCGGGGACGTGTTTGTTATCTCCGTCGTGCGAGACGGATTCTTCATAGATCTTTGCGCTTCGCTCCCCGGAGGGGCTATAAGAATTCGGTCACCTCCCATGTCTGCCCTGTCTCTATCTCATGCTTCAAAGGAGATCGAGTCTCTTTTGGAAAAGAGGGCTATAGAAAGGGTAAGAGACAGGCCGTCTCTTTCCCTTTCTCCAATTTTCGTTATTCCCAAGCGCTCAGGAAAACTTCGTTTGATACTGAACCTGAAAAGAATAAACAAATTCATTCCTCCGGTTCATTTTCGGATGGAGACTCTTGCCTCCATTCTTCCGTTGATCAAAAGGGAAGACTACGCGGTCTCGATAGATCTCAAGGACGCGTACTTTCACATTCCCATTCATCGCGCATCTCGCGATCTTCTGGGGTTCTCCTTCCTCTCGGAGACTTATCGTTTTCATGCTCTTCCCTTCGGGCTGCGCCCAGCCCCTCGGGTTTTTTACTCAAGTTGTAGCGGTGCTAGCGGCCTCTCTGAGGCGTCGCGGACTGCGGTTGTTTTGTTACCTGGATGATTGGCTTCTCCTTGCGGAGTCGCGCGATTGTTTGTTGGACGAGACTCGTTTGCTCGTCTCTCTTACTCAAGACTTAGGTTTCCTAATAAATTGGGAAAAGTCAGAGTTAGTTCCCACTCGCAGCCCAGTTTTTCTGGGGGCGGTGTTAGACATAAGGAATCAGTTGGCTCGGCCCAGTCGAGACAGGATTCTCACCATTGTCTCTGCGGCTCGCAAGCTCTTGCTGGCCAGAAGAGTCTCGGCCAAACAGTGGCTTCAGTTTCTAGGTTATCTAGCCAGTCTAGTCGATGTTTTAGAGGACTGCCGGCTCCTCATGAGACCCTTTCAGAGACATCTCCTCAGGTTCTTCAAGCCGGGAAAAGACTCTCTTTTGGTCTGGATTCCAGTACCAGTAAGTATCAAGTCTCTTCTCTCTTGTTGGACGAGCGAGGTGTTTCTCCGCCCCTCGTTTGGGGTGGGGAGGACACTGCAATGGCAGCACGGTTGCGGGGGATTGGTCTCATCTTGGGACTCTTCCTCATATCAATGTCCTGGAGTTTATGGCAGTTCTGTTGACCTTGCTCCATTTCAGAAGTCGACTTCTCAGTCGTTCGGTTCTGATTCTCACGGACAATGTTACTGTGGCGGCATATATCAATCGGCAGGGAGGCACTCGTTCGGTTGCCCTGAATGCCCTAGCAGCTCAGCTGTGGAGGTGGTGTCGTCGCATGGCAATCACACCCGTGGCCTCTTTCTTCCCCGGTCGGGAAAACCTCATTGCGGATTTTCTGTCTCGGGGCAGGTATCTTCCATCGGAATGGACGCTCCATCCGGAGGTATTTTGCAGCATTCGCAGTCGCCTAGGTCCACTGGAAGTGGATCTATTTGCGTCGGTGCTAAATCACCAGCTGCCGAAGTATTGCTCCCGTGTTCGCGATCAGGGAGCATGGGCTCTCGATGCTTTCTCCCTCAGCTGGGAGAACCTTCAGGGATTCGCCTTTCCTCCCTTCCAACTGATTCCGCGTGTCTTGCGGAAAATCAGGGAAGATCGGGCGCCGGTGCTCGTAATAGCTCCCTTTTGGCCCAGGAGGAATTGGTTTCCAGAACTTATGAGCCTCCTAAGGGCTCAACCGTTCGTTCTCCCGTTAAGAGCGGATCTGGTGTTACAGCCCCTATCGGGGATTCTTCACCACAGTCCGGAGTCTCTTCATTTGACTGCTTGGCCCCTGTCAGGGAATCTGCAAGACAGTCGGGTCTCTCTGATAGAGCCGCGGACTTTTTAATGTCCAGTCGTAGGGTTTCTACTAGGGAAATTTACAATTCCCGTCTCTCGGTCTTTTTCCTTTGGTGCAAAGAGAGAAATCAAACCCCTTCTAAGGCTCCTATTGGTTCAATTGCGGATTTCTTAATCTCGTTATTTGACAAAGGGAGATCTATCTCTACTATCCGAGGCTACCGTTCGGCGATCAGGGCCATTCATTCGGGTTTCTCAGATGGTTCGGGGATTTCCAATTCTCCGCTACTAAGTGGTTTGATTCGTTCGTTCTTTCTGAAACGACCTTCTTTTTCTAAGCTAGTGCCGTCTTGGAGTCTGCCTAAGGTCCTGGAGGCCTTGCCGAAACCTCCTTTCGAACCGTTAGGAGAAGCTTTGCTTCATCATCTTACGGTTAAGACGCTCTTTTTGGTAGCTATTGCCTCTGGGCAGAGGCGCAGTACTCTTCATGCTCTCTGTCTTACTCCTGGTCATGTTCGCTGGGAGAGAAAAGGCGTTAGATTGATTCCTAGGGCTTCTTTTGTTGCCAAGAATCAGACAGCTGCCTCTGGTCCTGTTGAGATTTTTCTTTGTCCGCTTTCTAACTTTTCTTTGGTGCGTGAGGACAAAGTTTGGTGTCCTGTAAGGGCTCTCAAATGGTATATTGATAAGACTAAGTCTTATCGTAAGGATGATCAGTTGTTCCTGATCACTAGAGAGCCTTTTTCTCCTGCCTCTCTTGATTCCATCTCTAGATGGATCATTGAAGCTATTAGGGCCGCTGGCACAGAGGCTCTTTTATCCGACAGTAAGCCTCGTGCTCATGATACTCGTAGTGTCAGCACTTCTTGGGCTCTGTTTCAAGGTGTGGCGCTTGTTGATATTTTGAAGGCTGCTTATTGGCGTTCGCCCAATTCCTTCATTTCTTGCTACCTTAGGGGTGTTCCCGCAGGTGAAGCTTTGTTTGCGTCAGCCACCTTGAAGGCCGCTGTGTCTTCTTTGTAGTCTTTGGTGTAATCCTATTCCCTTCTGCTCGAAACATGCCTCCCGGTCTTTGAGTTGGCGCTGGTCTTGCATAATAGGTAGGTATATATGATTTATTGCAGTAAATTTGTAAAATCAGCATTGATTTTCTTATTTACTATATAAATCTATATACCTACCTATGACCCTCCCTCCTTCCCCGCACCTTGCAAGCAACATGTTTCTTCTTGGGGTTGCTCGCAAAAGAGGAAGATGGCCGTAGCGTATTGACGCGCGTGAGTGGCGAAGGGGACAATAGGATTACGGGGGGTGCGCACAATATTGTGACTCATGTGTGATAAATTCTCGAAGGGGTCCCGTAGTCAAGACTACAGGCATAATAGGTAGGTATATAGATTTATATAGTAAATAAGAAAATCAATGCTGATTTTACAATTTTGCTGTTCAAGCAAAGAAATATGTCGAAACTGCTACATTTATTATAACCTACCAGGGATCATACGAAAGTACACCCGTCCACTGGGATGGAGACAAGTAATTATCACCTTTTTTGGTCTCGATGAGTGAGAGTGTTAAGACCAAGTTCCAACCTCTTTGTCAAATATTAAATGCTTGACAATGACATGTTATTTTTCTGTTTGAAATCAAAAGGAGTAAGAGGGGAAGAAAAGAAAAAGGCAAAAATACTGTTCAATTTTTTGTAAGGTAATGCCTAATTAATCTTCCATCCCCGACCCTTTATTTTATTTTGTATATCAAAGATTACACCCTTGCTCGGTTGCTTTACTCGGGTGGTCGGGCTCTGCTCTGTTGCCCTAAACATTTATTGTAACTGACCAAGATGGGTCCTATTGTATTTTCATTTGTATTGTACATATATATTGAAACTACCCACGCACTTGCACTACATATACACACAAACACACCAACATGCACTTGCAAATGCACCGACATCACGCATGCAGTTGATCATCCTCAAAAAAACCGGCACTTTACATTTTTGGAGTCAAAAGGGGCCTGAGCTTTCGATCCTAGCAGAATCTTCGTCAGAGGCAAAAAGACAAACATAAAGACCAAGACAAGCATATATATAGACTACAGGCACAAAACAGATTACATGTAACAGAAACTGTAAGGGAGGAGCTGTGGACACAAAACAATGGGAACAAAAGGGGAGTATGGGGAGTCAAAACCCATGAGTCAAGTGGGTGTGGAGGGGGATTACAACAAATACAAAGGTGTGGAGATCAAAGGAGAGTAATGAGTAAGGAGCCCCAAGCTCAGGGGTGGGTAACCTGTGAAAGCAAAGGATAAGTGGGGAGGCAACATCAAACAGGATAAGGAACAATGCAAAGACAAGAGAAAGGAATAAGCGCTGTACAAGTTCAGTGCAGTGGAGTGGTAGGGCAGAAAATAAAGAGGGAGTCGAGTTGTTAGACAACAAGTGCAAAATATATGGCATATAAAGTAAAATGCAAATAAAATATATGTGTACATACACATATACATATATATATGCACACATATATATATATATATATATATATATATATATATATATACATACACATACACATATACATGTGCATATATATATATACAACGCTGGATGGTACGTTAGCGGGACAGTGAACAATGAGGTTTATTCCGTCACAATACATTGCTGTACATTAGCAGGACACTCGCGGACATTAGCAGGACATTCAGACAATGCTCCTAACAAAGCACTGTCCTGCTAAGGTACCATATAGAGTTATATATATATATACACATACATACACGTATACATGCGTATATATACACATACACATATACATATACACACACACACATACATATATGTATACAAATACATTTATAGTAAATGTGAAAATGTAAGGAAGGGGAGTAAAAAGATGTATTAATCATTTCCCTCCTGGATGTTGAGGCCATGAGGTTGGATGGTGCGAAGACGTCTCATCCAGTACTTCTCCCTGCTGGTTCGGACTGTGTCCGGACGGGTACCTAAAGATTCAGTGCCCTGTAGAATCATATCGGTGATGGAATGGTTAGGAAGGTTAAAATGGTGGCCCACTGGAGTGTCAAGCTTGGCTGTGTTGACAGTGGATCTGTGCCCATAGAAGCGTCTCTTGAGTGTGGTCTTGGTTTCCCCTACGTACTGGGTCCTGCAGACTCTGCAAGTGATGAGATATACAACATTAGTGGTGGTGCAAGTGATATTACCCTTGGTTTGGTGAGGGAGGTTGGTAGAGTTGCTGGTGAAAGTGTCACCCTCATGGATGTGTATAGCACATACAGTGCATTTGTTGGCTGTACATTTGAAGGTGCCGTGCTGAATGGGAGAAGAATGGCGAGAGAGAGGGGGGACTTCAGCACGAACGATGAGATCCTTGAGGTTGCGGGGGCGTCGGTAAGACAGGATTGGGGTACTGGGAACAGCCTGTAGGAGACGATCAGAAGTGTTGAGAATACGGTGGTTGTCATGAAGGATATTGCGGAGAGGAGGGAGATTAGGGTGGAAGGTGGTCACGAGAGGTATTCTGTCATTGGTATCCTGGCTGTCAGTTTTCTGTTTGAGAACTTCAGATCTGGGGAGGGAAAGAACTTTGTTGATGGCTTGTTGGGCTGTCCTGGCGCTATGGCCCCTAGCTACGAGATGTCTCTTCAAGTTCCTGGCATGAAAGGAAAACGGCGAAGTCTGAGGGCTTGACTGTAGGGGATGCCGGTTTTGCAGTGACGGGGGTGGCAGCTGGATGAGTGGAGGTACTGGTGGGTATCAGTGGGTTTGGTGTAGAGAGTGGTGGTGAGACGGTTAGACTCCTTCTCGACTGTGACATCGAGGAAGTTGGTTTTCTGTGGGGAGAAATCAGAAGTGAATTTGATGGTCCTGTGGAAGGAATTGATGTGGGCAATGAATGTTTGGAGGCTGTCTTCCTCCCTGGTCCAGATGAAGAAGATGTCGTCGATGTAGCGCCACCAGATCCATGGGCGACAGGGGGCTGAATCTAGCAGCTGTTGCTCCAGCTTGGTCATGAAGAGACAGGCGTAGGAAGGGGCCATCCGTGTGCCCATCGCTGTGCCGAATGCCTGTAGGTAGTGTTTATCCATGAAAGTGAAGTTGTTTTTTGTTAGTACATGTGACATGAGAGATTTGATGTCGGATACTGGGGACTCGAGTGACCGCTGTTAGCCAATGCTTCACATGAGGCTGAAATACCTTCGTCATGGGGGATGTAGGTGTAGAGGGATGAAACGTCAAAAGGGGGAACCGACATTTGCTCCGGCGGCAGTTGCTCCTGCGACAAATGCTCCTAAAAATACGACAATTGCTCCGCGACAATTGCTCCGCGATAATTGCTCCTGCGACAATTGCTCCGTCGACATTTGCTCCTGCGATAATTGCTCCGGCGACATTTGCTCCTGCGACAATTGCTCCGACGACATTTGCTCCTGCGACAATTGCTCCGTCGACATTTGCTCCGATCGAGCGACAATTGCTCCGCGACAACTGCTCCGTCGATAAAAATGCATATATGCGACAATTGCTCCGTCGACATTTGCTCCGATCGAGCGACAAAATGCTCAGCGACAACTGACTGCTCCGTCGATAGAAATGCGACAATTGCTCCGCTGACATGGTAGATAAAAAGGAATATGCGACATTTGCTCATCGACAATTGCTCCGCCAACATTTGCTCCATTTGAGCGACAATTCCTCCGCGACATTAGCTCCGTCGAAGAAAATGAATATGCGACAATATCATTGCCTCGAGATATCTCGAATATCTCGAAATACATGTATGTCGAGACAATTACTACCGTACCTCTAACTGCTTATTCCACGATCTTGCCTTAAAGAAGTCTCGTTTTTTTGTCAAAATACACTCTGGACTTATAAGATATTTAAATGGTATATTTGGTTACCTCACTGCCAAATATTACATACTTCGCTGTTGCAAATGTTTGCTGTCCAAAACCACACTGTTTCTAAACATTGCGAGCAAGGAAAACGCACTCTCTTGGGGATAAAGTATCATTTCGTCATCAAAATACACCACAGGCCTATAACCTTTCTAAAATATATTCGTCCGCCTCCTGTTGCATGCCCAATTTGTTTGCCTTCCCAATAAGTTTCACTCTAGCTTTTCAGTGAGCGCAGCGAAAAATATTATGATATGCGGGCATCCGCTGCTGGAATAAAAATGATTGCTAATCGAAAACGTCTTGTTTCTAGATTTTATAAGCGGGCAAATATTGATTTTTTTTTAAAAATACTAAGAACAGGTTTAAGTGTATTGTTACAATCCCTTCTCGTGATTTTAGTAACGTACATTTATCGGCATCTTCCGTTCACACAGAGAGTATGATCAGGGTGTGATGATATGAATAGGCTAATGGTCACAGGCGGTCATGTCCTGAAAATTCATCTATTTTAGGTCAACTTGCCGCTCGAATCCTTGCAGACATAACTATCACTTTATGAGTTAAAGAATTAAGCATAAATATTGGATAAAAGACAAGATGCAAACCTATTCCCTTTCTTGATAATATAAATATAACCGGCATAGGTTAAGATAGTGAAATCAAGCGAGCGAAGCGAGCAACGCTTTAAATTAAATTAAATTCAATTCTTTTCAATTCAGCTTTATTCAGATTCATATATAAAAGAGTATCATTAACATTAACATGCAAGAAATTATGATATAGTTTAGTGTGTTTAGACGGGCATAGTCATTAAAATTGCATGTAATTATTAAAACATAAAAAAGACTGACAATAAAAAAAGGAACCTGGTTGCTGTATAAAAACCCTTTTGGGTTTGCCTTGACAGCCATGTTCAGGTTTTCCCTTCATTGTCATTCCTCTTTTTCCTTTCTCTTTTCCATTATTATTTCTTTAAAAATTGGGGGTATATTTTTTTTACACGCCATTCACCCTTCTCACTATGAACACGTTGACAAAGAGAGCGGACAATTTATGCAGCTCCTCATTGTACCTTCCACAATAGCTCTAGTAAACAAAAGGACATCCCTTCACTGCTATTATGTGACACCTGTTCTACATATTTTTACAGGATAGCAATGAATGGATGTTCTTTTGTTAACCAGTGCAATTGTGAAGGGTACAATGAGGAGCAGCATAAATTGTCCGCTTCTTTGTTCGTCATGTTCATAGTGTCTTCCACCTCTACAAGCGATTATTTTAAAAATGTATTTATGGCTAGACAGGGGCGAATGGGGGGCTCTGACAATCAGCCCTGGGCACCCCCCCCCCCCCCCCCCGCACAAAAAAGTGAAGATGGTGAGTGTACAATATATTTTGATCTAGTCCTTTAACCTTTAGTGTGCACATTTTCTCTTTGCATTTAGATGTTTTTAAAGAATCCATGTTCGGGGGGGGGGGGGGGGGTGAGGTGTTTTGCCCGAAAATGACATTTTCTGGTCCAATTATCACACTTTTTACCCAAATATCACATTCTATGGCCATAAATATCATTAATTTTCAAGTCTCCCACAGCCTCCTGGGTCGTAGCATATGTTTCTTTGTACTCTGTAATTAATTTCGCTTTACAAATAACCGTAAGACAAGCATATTCAGACAGATGTCACAAAAAAGTTACGTTTTATTTTAATATAAAAATGAAAACAAACAAGGAGACACAACTAAACTTTCAAAACAAACTAAAAACAGTTGTTCATATTCTACAAAGTTGAATGCAAAAAGGATGAAATGAACTCTTAGATAACAGAGTGATACAGTCCAGTTTATAAAATTTGTATTTTTTTTTTAGCAAACGGGCCGGAAGATGAAAAATATATGTTTTTTACGTATCTCAGTCATACAATTTTCTACTCGTTGTTTTCATAGTGCTGACACAAAATTGTGGTATTCAATAAAAATCATTTATGAAAGTCTGAAAAAAACAATTAATCATATCAAAAGTTTATAGATTGGATACGAAGCATTAATAAATACGTAAGATTCATCATGAATCTCAAAATAAGAATAACTCTTATACATTTGTATAACTCAGTTTTTTCTGACTGTTTCTTTGAACCCTGTAATAATTTTCGCTTTACTCAAACTGTACGACAAGAATATATTCAGACAGATGTCACAAAAAAGTTTACGTTTTATTTTAAGATAAAAATGAAAACAAACAAGGAGACACAACTGAACTTTCAAAACAAACTATAAAACAGTTGTTCATATTCTACAAGGTTAGAGTGATACAGTCCAGATTAAGAAAGTCTGAAAAAACCAATTAATCATATCAAAAGTTTATTTACTGCAATAAATCATATATACCTACCTACATGTATTATGCCAGTAGTCTTGACTACGGGACCCCTTCGAGAATTTAACACAAATGAGTCACAATATTGTGCGCACCCCCCGTAATCCTATTGTCCCCTTCGCCACTCACGCGCGTCAACACGCTACGGCCATCATTCTCTTTCTTGCTCGCCCCCGACGAGTTAGGACGTCTAGTCACAGCGCTCCGGAAATCAGGTCTTTTTAGTATCTTTGAGGCGCGCTTTTTCGCATCTTTAAAGCACTTTTAGGTACCTATATTCTCTTAGATTATAGTACTTTGTGTTTTAGTAGTCACTTTTGCCGATTGAAAGGGATTTTGATTCCTTTTTCTTGGCAATTATTTTTCACTTTTACGGTTAGCCCCACGTAGTTATATCTGTGTGTTTATGGGTGTTTCCGTTTGGCATCGAGCCTCTGGGTTCGGTGTTTGTTGTTATTTGCTGTGATATTTGTTGTGCGTATCTCCAAATTTATTATTATTATTACCTGCACTCAGTCAAAGTATTTTGGTATATTTGTCTGTTTTATTGCAGTGTTATGAGTTCGGAAGAAGAAGCAGCTAGGTCGCGGAGACCTGCTTCTTCCGAAGAGTCGTCTAGCAAGACGGCTCGGCCCTCCAGAACTCTCCCGAGTACTTTGGTACATGGGGGAGGAAGGAGGGCTGCAGGTAAGTTGCCTAGTGGTGTTTCCCTGCAGAGTTTGCCAGTCTCGGAGCTTGCGGCTTCGGGGCGGGTGGCGTTAACTGAGCTTGGGACGTCAACTCCGATGCCCGTGGCTTCGGGGTGGGTGGCGTCAGGTTCTAGTGGTGTGTTTCCCGCACGGTAGCGTTCACTCGCTTAAATCCGTTAGCGGAGACGCGTCCCACTAGTGGTTTGGATATCTCGAATCCAATCCCCCGATCGTTAAGATCAGAGGGGGAGATGTGTTTCCCGCACGGTAGCGTTCACTCGCTTAAATCCGTTAGGGGAGACGCGTCCCACAAGTGGTTTGGATATCTCGAATCCAATCCCCCGGTCGTTAAGACCAGAGGGGGAGATGTGTTTCCCGTACGGTAGCGTCCGTTCGTTTAAACCCGTTAGGGGAGATGTGTCCCACTACTGCAGGGCAGCTCACGGGCTCAGCCCATGTTGGTCTGGGTTCTCAAACCCTAGCCCCCGGCCGATGCCAATGGGGGAACGAGTACTTCCCGGGCTGTCTATATTGCCAGCTGATGGGAATGCTCGAGCTAACAATTATGGGCGCTCTTCGGAGCAACAGTGCGTGACTACTTAGTAGTCGATGGGCAAATACCGAGTCATCTCGGTTCGCCCTTGCACTGAGTGCGAGACTACTAGTGCTCTCCTATTGCCGCTCTCTAGTGGTTCAATAGCGAGTTCACATGCCTTAGTAGTCTATGGGCACATACCGAGTCATCTCGGTCTGCCCTCGCACTGGGTGCTTTCAGCACCCGGCTCAGACTTTGGGTTCAATACCCATAAGTGCGCTCACCGGAGCGAGTGATTACTTCCAGTTTGACCTGAGGTCACGATTACTAGTGCTCTCCTATTGTTGCCCACGGGCGGAACAATAAAGAGTTCACATACTATTAGTAGTCAGTGGGCGTATACTGGGATCTTGTCCCAGTCTGCCCTCGCACCTGGTTATTGAATAGCCCCTGGCCGACGCCGTATGGGGGAACGAGTGCTACCCGGGCTGTTGCTTGGCCAGCTGATGGGTAGACTTGAGCTCATTTTATGGGCGCTCTACGGAGCAACAGGTGTGCTGACCTGTGTGTGTGACTGCTAGTGCTCTCCTATTGCCGCTCTCTAGTGGTTCAATAGCGAGTTCACATGCCTTTAGTAGTCGGTGGGCAAATGCCGGGTCATCCCGGTCCGCCCTTGCACTGGGCGCCTTGGCGCCCGGCCCATGGCTGTTGCATCTTCTTGCTCAGCCGATATGGGTAATTGGTGCGCGTCTTTGGGTTCAATACCCTCAGCGCACTTCTCCCATAAAGGGAGGTGAGCGTCCCTCAGCGGAGGGTTCGGTTCGTGTTCCCGAAGGGCTTCGGGGATCCGAACGAAACCGAATAAACGCTCTAAAAAGCGGGTTTCGACTTAGGCTCCTTTTGAGCCAATCAGAAGGAAGCCTAGGGAAGGGGCTAAAAGAGGCAAGGCTTTGCCTGCCTCTTGCCCGTCGGGTTTAGCTAACCCACCGGCCTCTCAAGCTGAGATGTTCGGTGTGAGATGGGCTTTGCCCAGACTCAGGGTTGGTCCCTTGTACCAGGCATCACATCCCCTGCTTTTGTCCCTTTTTTGGGTCGGACATCGAGACTAATTAGCCTTTTATGGTTTATTCTTCTTTGTCTGTGACGGGATCACATGCGCCTCCTATTCTCGCAGCCTCGGGGCTCCGTCGGGTGAGGAGGCTTATGGCGGTTCATGGGTGAATCCGACTGTTTCGGCCTTTGTTCGTGATCCTTTGTCACGATCATTTCAGGCGGAACCAGTTTTAGAAGCGGCCTCTCAAGCTTCGGTTTCCGAATCGCTGGGGCAGGCAGAGCCTCAGTCGCTCTCCCTTTGTGGGGTAGAAGCGATTGCTTTGTTCTAAACTTTCCCTGACTTTCAGTCAGCCCGCGCGCAGGGTTCGACTTTGCTTGGGTTCAGGCAGCGGGATTCCTCCGAGGGTATTTCTCTTGCGGAGGATTTCAAGCTGGATTATGGACGCATTGAAGCGGCGCTTCTTTTAAGCGTCATGTTTGGTTTGCAGTGGTCAGTTTTCCACTGCAGCTGCCTCGGTCATGTACCGTCGCAGAGTCTTGGTTCTTACGGCCCTTTGGGTTAAGGAGTCGGACATCGCACTGCTTCTCTCGGATGTTCCGTCTCGGGTCCTTTGCTTTTGGCGATGCGCGATAACAGGTCTCTGTCTTGTTTACATGCTCATCCTAAGTCGATGCGAGCCTCTGTCCGCGTCTTGGTTGGTGGCTGTCTTCGTTCCTTTCTCCCCGCTTGGGAGGCCATCTCCGGGGACGCTTTTGTTCTCTTTGACGGACGAGACGGATTCTTCATAGATCTGTCCGCCCCGCTCCCCGGAGGGGCTATAGGAACTCGGTCACCTCACAGGCCCTAGCTCGTTCTCGTGCCTCATCGGAGATTGAATCTCTGTTGAAAAAGTGGGCTATAGAAAGGGTAAGAGACTGGCTGTCTTTTTCCCTTTCTCCGACTTTTGTTATTCCCAAGCGCTCGGGAAAACTTCAGTACATTTTCGGATGGAGACTCTCGCCTCCATTCTCCCGTTGATCAAGAGGAAGGACTACGCGGTCTTGATAGTTTTCGAAGATGCGTATTTCCACTTTCCCATTCATCGCGCTTCGCGCGATCTTCTGGGGTTTTCCTTCCTCTCAGAGACTTATCGCTTTCGCACTCTTCCCTTCGGGCTGCGCCCAGTCCCTCGGGTTTTTACTCAGGTTGTAGCCGTGCTGGCAGCCTCTCTGAGGCGACGCGGCCTTCGGCTATTTTTGCTACCTGGACGATTGGCTTCTCCTAGCGGAGTCGCGCGATTGTTTGTTGGACGAGACTCGTTTGCTCGTCAATCTTACTCAAGACTTGGGTTTCCTAATATTTTGGGAAAAGTCAGAGTTAGTTCCTACTTGCAGCCCAGTTTTTCTGGGGGCTGTGTTGGACATTTGGAATCAGTTGGCTCGGCCCAGTCGAGACAGGTTTCTCACCATTGTCTCGGCAGCTCGCAAGCTCATGCTGGCCAGAAAGGTTCTTGCGCGAGGCAAGTCCTTCCGTACCCCCCCCTTCCGTTGATCTCGGTTTCGACGGACGCCTCTCGGTTGGGGTGGGGAGGACATTGCAATGGCAGCGCGGTCGCGGGGGATTGGTCTCATCTTGGGACTCTTCCCCATATTAATGTCCTGGAGTTTATGGCAGTTCTTTTAACCCTGCTTCATTTCAGAAGTCGACTTTTCAGTCGTTCAGTTCTGATCCTCACAGACAATGTCACTGTGGCGGCTTATGTCAATCTGCAGGGAGGCACTCGTTCTGCTATCCTGAATGCCCTAGCAGCACAGCTGTGGAGGTGGTGTTGTCGCATGGCGATCACACCCGTGGCCTCTTTCATCCCTGGTCAGGAGAACCTCATTTTCTGTCTCGGGGCAGGTGTCTTCCATCGGAATGGATGCTCCATCCAGAGGTCTTTCGCCGCATTTGCAGTTACCTGGATCCAGTGGAAGTGGATCTTTTTGCGTCGGTTCTAAACCACCTACTTCCGATATTTTGCTCCTGTGCGCGCAATTGGGGAGCTTGGGCTCTCAATGCTTTCTCTCTCAGTTGGGAGAGTCTTCGAGGATTTGCCTTTCCTCCCTTCCAGCTGATTCCGCGAGTCTTGCGGAAGATCAGGGAAGATCGGGCTCGGGTGCTTGTGATAGCTCCCTTTTGGCCCAGGAGGAGTTGGTTCCGGAGCTAATGAGCCTTCTGGCGGCTCAACCGTTCCTCCTTCCGTTAAGAGTGGATCTGGTGTTGCAGCCCCTCTCGGGGATTCTTCACCACAATCCAGAGTCCCTTCATTTGACTGCTTGGCCCCTATCGGGGAATCTGCAAGACAGTTGGGTCTCTGTGATAGAGCCGCGGAATTTTTATTGTCCAGCCGTATAGTTTCTACTAGGGAAATTTATAATTCCTGTCTTTCGGTCTTTTTCCTTTGGCGTAAAGAGCGAAATCAAACCCCTTATAGGCTCCTATTGGTTCAATTGCGGATTTTCTAATCTCGCTATTTGACATCTCTACTATCCGAGGCTACCGTTCGGCGATCGGGGCCATTCATTCGGGTTTCTCAGATGGTTCGGGGATTTCCAATTTCCCGCTGTTAAGTGGTTTGATTCGGTCGTTCTTTCTGAAGCGACCTCCTTGTTCTAGGTTAGTGCCGTCTTGGAGTCTGCCTAAGGTCCTGGAGGCCTTGGCGAAACCTCCTTTCGAACCGTTAGGTGAAGCTCGCTTCATCATCTTACGGTTAAGACGCTCTTTTTGGTAGCTATTGCCTCTGGGCAGAGGCGCAGTACTCTTCATGCTCTCTGCCTTACTCCTGGTCATGTTCGCTGGGAGAGAAAAGGCGTTAGATTGATTCCTAAGGCTTCTTTTATTGCCAAGAATCAGACAGCTGCCTCTGGCCCTGTTGAGATTTTTCTTTGTCCGCTTTCTGGGTTTTCGTCAGTGCGCGAGGACAAAGTTTGGTGTCCTGTTAGGGCTCTCAAATGGTATATTGATAAGACTAAGTCTTATCGTAAGGATGATCAGTTGTTCCTGATCACTAGAGAGCCTTTTTCTCCTGCTTATCTTGATTCCATTTCTAGATGGATTGTCGAGGCTATTAGGGCTGCTGGCACAGGGGCTCTTTTTTCCGACAGTAAGCCTCGTGCTCATGACACTCGTAGTGTCAGCACTTCTTGGGCTCTGTTTCAAGGTGTGGCGCTTGATGTTATTTTGAAGGCTGCTTTTTGGCGTTCGCCCAATTCCTTCATTTCTTGCTACCTTAGGGATGTTCCCGCAGGTGAGGCTATGTTTGCGTCAGCCACCTTGAAGGCCGCTGTGTCTTCTTTGTATTCTTCGGTGTAATCCTATTCCCTTCTGCTTGAAACATGCCTCCCGGTCTTTGAGTTGGCGCTGGTCTGGCATAATAGGTAGGTATATATGATTTATTGC
Source organism: Heliocidaris erythrogramma (assembly GCA_025617745.1). NCBI lineage: Eukaryota > Metazoa > Echinodermata > Echinoidea > Camarodonta > Echinometridae > Heliocidaris > Heliocidaris erythrogramma. The sequence continues at coordinate 12,785,559 of CM046873.1, read as the reverse complement.
AGTAAATTTGTAAAATCAGCACTGATTTTCTTATTTACTATATAAATCTATATACCTACCTATGACCCTCCCTCCTTCCCCTCACCTTGCAAGCAACATGTTTCTGCTTGGGGTTGCTCGCAAAAGAGGAAGATGGCCGTAGCGTGTTGACGCGCGTGAGTGGCGAAGGGGACAATAGGATTACGGGGGGTGCGCACAATATTGTGACTCATTTGTGTTAAATTCTCGAAGGGGTCCCGTAGTCAAGACTACTGGCATAATAGGTAGGTATATAGATTTATATAGTAATAAGAAAATCAGTGCTGATTTTACAAATAGTTTGGATACAAAGCATTAATAAATACGTTAGATTCATCATGAATCTCAAAATAAGAACAACTCTTATACATTTTTATAACTCATTTTTTCTTTCGGAAATTTAAACAAATTTGCGCACACATATTATAATTTTTTCATTGTGTGGCTTAGTAATGTAAAGTAGCTAATTTTGAAGCAGAAAATGCTGAAATGCTATGAATGATTACTTAAAGTTAGTTAAGTTCACTTGTGGTTACAAAAATTATAATCTAATCATATTTTTCAACTTCACACTGATAGTTCATGTCACTTGATATGTTTCGTATATTCGATACACTCATGCATTTTTCCTATAACTCATTCTTTTTGTTGTATCTTTAGTTCGATTCTTCAGAATACTCGACCTTTTATATCAAGTACTGAAGTAGGCCATTCAAATGATTCTATCACTGTTTTATCCAGACATGACATGACATGACATTTAGGAGCCAATCTAAATTCATCTCTAAATTGTACCAAATAAAAATTAGAATATACTTGTAATTTAGTTTTAGTCAGCAATGATCCAAGCGGGGATCAACGATGAAAAATACTTTTGTTTTTGACGATTAGCAAAAAGTATATTAATATGTAATGATGTCTTTATTGTCTTATATCTCTTCAATACTACGTTTTTCGCTTTACATGGAGTATGGAAGTAAGTTACAATTAATTCATAAGTTACAATGAATAGTCATAGGCTTGTATTAATAAGAAAGTTAAATCCTTTTTCTTTATCCATCTACTGATCCGCGCATGGCTTTTCTTTATAATTATATAGGACCAGAACAAAGTAAAACTCAAACAACTTGTTTGCATTCTATTTCTTGGGAGACAAAATGACTGCATGGGAATGGGAGTCACTGCCATTTCTTAATTAAAAAGTGTAAAATCTTAACCTATATGGTATTTACTCTCAGCCAACATCATTTCCAGTCACTTGACTCAGTGCAGAAATAGAAGTGTAGAATAGTGAATAATGTCCAACACAAACAAATGTATGAAATTATACATAACTAGATGGTCTGAAATATATCAAGTTTGTCAATGTGGGAAGTGTGTCAAATATGTAAAAACAACTTACTACGGCTCCTCTTCATTTCTGGCTCCTCCCCTGTTGAGTCTGATCGCTGGTGCGATCCCTCTCGAAAATCCCTCAATGTTGCCATCAACATTGTATCACTGGCAGAAGACTTTCAGTCGACGTTGGTGTTCCACGTATCTCCTCGTACGCTTTCTTCTCACTGGGTTGCCGTTTTCCGACTGACGTAGTAGGGTGTCAGTGATGGCCCAGTCCTTTCGCAGAGCCATTAAGAAGTGCCAGAAAGGTGGGTGGGTCATTCCTACAAAACATAAATGAAGTATATTTCATTTTTTTCATCAACACCTAAGTTATTATTAGAATAACATATTAGTCACACAATGAGTCTCAAACTAATTGTCTCTCAAAGAACGCTTAGCATACATTGACATAAGGTCACTCAGAATAGTCTGAATGAAAATATGATGCTCAAGGATCAGGACAAGGATAGTAGTATTTTATTTACTATTCATTCTTTCTTTTTTTTTATTGGGGTGGATCTTGGAGACTGCTGAGAGATCTTTTTTTCCCTTTTTTTTAGGGGGGGGGGGGTCACACCGGTCTTGCCTCCGTGGAAAAAGAGGCCCTTATGGCCTTTATCGTACGGTTTGCTTACCTACTAAGTAACCGAATGTGTTGTTCCAGGTTTCGCATAGGTTGTTGGTTCTATCTTCATCGTTCAGTGTGATGTCATGCACGTTCCATTCTTGTGGTGGAAATCGAGGGGGCGTCACTTGTCCGTTTGGATGCACTGTTCCTGTTACGTAGGTGCGATCAAAGGAATCAATGACAGGCTGTAGTGCTGGGTCAGGAATGATCCCTCTCAGGAAGGCCATACCCTGGGGTACGTGGGGCACTGGCAAGAATGCCAGGCCGTCCAACATTCCAAGGAATCGACGGACTTCTTCATCTGTTACAAAGAAAAACGTGCATATATTTCAAATCATTATTCACAGAATAATAATATAAGTGAATGAAAAAAAATCTAGGAGGAAGACATGAAGCAAAACTCGGAAAATATGGAAAATTGATATGGAAAATTGTCCATATTACTTTAAACAAGACTTTTTATTGTTTTATTCCAAATTCTTAAAATCTAGAATAACTGAACCCAAATAAAATTTAGATATTTTTTGGAATGTTGTGAAATTCTCAAAATTGTATTCCTCCCTAAAGTTCAGCGATGCCAACTCCCACAGTTGCATTTCCGTAATAAGATGACCGAACAATCAGTATTTCGGGTGATTTGCAGGCAGGAATTAGTACCATACTGGCCATTAGTACACATCCACTTTAATGAAAATCAGTAATTTGGGAATTTTATGATATCACAAGTAATAAATGTGGCTTTTCATGAAAGATTTCTAACAATACAACTCTGTACTGTATCATCTCTGATAAAACTAGATGAATCCTCAACTGCGCGACAATTTTTTTTCCCCAGCCCTCCAAAAGTTCGATCCTATTTCTTTTGTCTCATCAGCCCTCCAAAAAGCGCTCAGTTGGGTAGGGCTGGCCTATATGCATACATAGGCTAAGTTTGAAGTTGATCCGTCTAATGGTTCTTAAGTTATCGCGAGAACGAAAACGGGACGGACAGACGGACGACCCGAAAAACATAATGCCTCCGGCACCCATCTTCGGTGGGCGGAGGTATAAAAATGCATTTCTGATGGGGTGATACCTTGTTCATATCGTGCCCTCAGTCCATTTCCTGTCACACGTCTCCATGTTCCCTGAGTGAGGTGATAGAAGCATCCATGTGTGTTCACGCCATTGCCTAAGGTGAACCGAATTGCACTTCTTGCAGCCTCTTCGAAGTCCGTCATAACGGTTATTGCAGGTGGAAAGGCCAAGCCCCTTTCTCTAATACTTTCTGTTAGAATGTTGAACAAGGTAAGGTAGTGGTCTCTGGTTTTCCCTGGAAGCAGGGCGTAAATGCAGGAGTTTAATGAAACGAAATTTGGTTGAGAAATCTCACATTAGGCAATAATTACCTTCCTGTAAACATTGAAGACATTCAATGAAAACTTTTAGTGATGTTAATAACAATTATCTAACAAAAATCATAACAATTGCTAAAATAGTTCATAAATAAAAGAACTGAAATGTTCATTTGGTTTTTATTGATACCTTAATAATACGAATACTACTGTCCTAGTACCGATTCACAAAACTCAAAGGGTAATTTTCTGTGACATTGTATGAGGAAGTCGTCCTCAATGATCTTATTGAAAATAAATACAACAACTTTAAAACACATTATGTTTTATGAGAAATTTGACATTAAAATGTGTCAAATTTGTTCTCGCTCGCTCCACTCCCTTGCGAAAACACATACATTCACATTTTCCCAGCCAGTGATCTTTTTCAACACCCTTGAACTTTAACTCATTATGGTACTCCTGCATTTTTTTTTCTTTCGGGTCGACATATGTGCGCCCCCCCCTCCTGCCCCGTCAGGGTGGACTCTGGCTACCCCTCTGACTGTGAAGCATATTATATAATATATTATATTACAGCAAAAGCAAAACTAAAAAGCACAATAAACAAACAACCGCCATACTTGACAATTCGTTCTATAGATTAAGTAACTATGCCTTGAAGTGCTTTCAAACTCTATACCTATAGCATACCTGCTTGAAAATTGCAGGTGATCTGGCAAAGTTACCGTCCATGAACCACTTGGTGGCAGTGGACAGGCACTGAAGTTGTCTGTCAGTTGCAAAGACTATGACTTGGTTTTGACCAGGCCCCGTGTCTCGGAGGAGGAATCTCGTTGCTTCTCCACCACCTGTGAGTCTCCATTCGAGTGGGATGTTAAGGGTTTCCTTCGATTCTGGCTCTGGAGGGTATGCAGCACGCCTATTAAAACACAAATTAGAAAAAGTGGGTTTCATTAAAAATCCATTGATGATTATAACCAGGAGGTTCGAGAGCGCGCAAATCGGGAGCTTTAACCAGAATCTCTAGCTTAGGATTATGGGTTACAGTTTTTGGGGACACCCTGTACATTACCCCTATGCTTATTACCAGGGACGTTGCTTGACCCTTTTCACATGTTTCAGCGGAGAGAAGGGGGGGGGGGTCAAGGGGGCCCTTTTGTATACCGACAACGCGAAAAACCCAGCACCCGCACCCCTGCCCCCGTCTCTGTAGTTAAAAAGAGTGACTGGCATGATTGCGAGCGAGAAAAACGTCTTACCTTTATCGGTACATTGGTCACAAGTTTTTTGGGTTTTTTTTTGTTTTTCGACGGGGCGACTGAATGGCTAGAAGAGTTATTGATTTCTTTTGTTAATAGTACACATTGTGAAAGTACCTTGCAATGTTGTCGTCAGGTCAATTTGTATCCCCAGCCTGTCTACCTCCTTCGTCATTTATCTTCTTTTTAATTCCTTTTCCTTCTACTTCTTCCCTTCTCTCTTTTCCTTTTTTTTTATTTCTTCCCCCTCTTTTTTTCCTTTCCTTTTGTTTTTCTTCTCTCTTTTCTTTACTTCCCCCTTTTTTAAATTCTTTTTTCATTCCCCTTTTTTCCCCTTCATCCCCCCAACATTATCGGCGGCGGCACGAATTTACTGACGACAGGGGTCACACCCCCATCCCCCTTCCCCCACACTTCGGTGGGTAACAGTGATGAAAAAAAAAAATGTAATTATCATTTATAGAAGGAATGTGTTTTATTAATTTTCAATCATGCAAAAACTACGATATTTACAAGTCATTGGCAATAGTTGGAATATCTTAAAGAAATAATCACAAAAGGGACAAGAAAGTTAAATAAAAACCAAAAAAACACAATGAAGACCCACAGTAATTGTACAGGGGGCACAGCTCTCCAGAAGACCTCTGCGCCACAGCCCGCCAACGGCGTAAAAGCTCCCCCCCCTCCCTACCTTGATGCCGCAACTGCTTTCCAAGTTTCCGTTTTCTTTTTCCTTCTTTTCTCCATTCCTTTTTCACTTTTTTCTTTCCTTTTCTTTTCTTTCTCATTTTCCACCCTTTTATTTTTTTCACTCCGAAAATTATTGGGTGGGGGGGGGGGAAAAAATGCCCCCCATGCCCCCCCCCCCTTAGTGCCGCCACTGCGTCACAGACCGCTTATACCACATCTCATTCAATGTAACCCCATTGCAAATTACACAACTGCTTAAATTCAGTCAGATCAGTTCAATTCAATTCTTCTACAATTCAATACTGCTACTTATATAACACCAATAAATGAAATTTCCTGTGTTGGGAACAATTTTGTTGCGCTCTGTCATAATCCTAACTAGGCCGAGGGGGGGGGGGGCGGCCGTGGAGGCCAGCCCCCCGGCTTTAAGAACTCCTAAAATAGCCCGGCCTAGTTAGCTAAATTCTTTCCTCTAACAGCGCTAAATTTTTATTTCCGGTCTCACGCGTCGATAAGCAGATAAAAAATGAAACAACTCTCATGATTTGCATATTAGTCTTTATACGGACTGTCAGGGATTCGCACGGTTAATTTTTCTGGAAACATGTAGAAGGGGCAAAAATGAAAGTAAATTACAATTTCGTCATGTTATGAAAATTTGTAATCGCAATTTGTAATCGCAAAGTTATGACCCCTTTATGCATCAGATTTTAGTATACCATCTGGGACGCCTTTTATTCGCCCTTGTGTACAAAATGGGGTCGCTAGTTCTGCTAACACTACTTCCAAGAAAAAAAATGTGGAATCTTTTTATCTGAAATTTTCATAATCCAGTCGTGCCACTGACAAACTCATAGATAAGTTTTCTAGTTGGAAAGCTTGCAAATCGCTGCCAGCACCTTTTAGAATTGAAGATTTTTTTTTTTTGACTTTACGTTAAACCATTTTTTCTCTCCATCAACTCCATGGGATGTGTGACTTTCTTCCAATTAATATATCAATTTTTTTTTTAGTATGTTCATTTCATGTACATTTTTTATTTTATTTTTTACACACACAGGGGTGGACAACCTGCTACCCCCGGGCCACATTGGATCCGCCAATGATATATATATCATGAATAAGAAATGGAAAGAGTAAAACTGATGAAACCAGAATAAGAAAGGAAATAAAGCAATAAATAAAATGACAAAGATGAAAAACATAAGATATTTTAGAGTAAATTATATGTATATAGGAGTGTATGCATGCATGTATGGATGTAACATTTAAAAAAAAGTCTATCGTTTTCACGGTAATGCATTGAACACATAGATTCTAAATTGAATGAATAAAGTAGAAAAGTGAATTCCTCAAAACGAATTTGAATGCTTGAAACACGTTCAGCACCCGTGACTTCTTAATTTGATTGCAGAAATTTCAAATTCTACCGCACATTAAAAAATTGATTTCCCATTAACACTTTTGATCGCTCAAAAACGAATTTGAGTGCTCTAAAATGAAATTGCTTGCTATTTTGTGTTAATTTGAATGACCGATAGACACGATACGTGAAGTATCGTTTAATTTGAATGACCATTTTACGAATTTGATTGGAAAGAGTTTGAAATTGACCGGGAAATCCTATAGTAAGATAAGTGAATAACTTAATCGTTCTGTCCATTGGTAAACTTTTTTTTCATAATGCCAGTTTAAAAAAAGACGAAGAAAGTACCTGTGTCTTTGCACAACCCTTTTTAAACTTCGTAGCTGGCCAAGCTCCCCTCTGACTTCCGGAGCAGCAGCGAGAAGCCCGTTGGCCACGATTTGGCTCACCGTTCCGCTATTGACGTTTTCTGCAGCTTCTTTCATATATTCTCTCACGGCCAGAACAGCGCCCATGGCACCGCCATACTGAGGTGGCCCGTTGGTGGTGATTGCACCACTGCAGTGCTGAGATCGCTATTTACTGCAATAAATCATATATACCTACCTATTATGCCAGTAGTCTTGACTACGGGACCCCTTCGAGAATTTAACACACATGAGTCACAATATTGTGCGCACCCCCCGTAATCCTATTGTCCCCTTCGCCACTCACGCGCGTCAACACGCTATGGCCATCTTCCTCTTTCTTGCTCGCCCCCGACGAGTTAGGACGTCTAGTCACACGCTCCTGAAATCAGGTCTTTTTAGTATCTTTTAGGCGCGCTTTTTCGCATCTCTTAAGCACTTTTAGGTACCTATATTCTCTTAGATTATAGTACTTTGTGTTTTTAGTAGTCACTCTTGCCGATTGCAAGGGATTTTTGATTCCTTTTCTTGGCATTTATTTTTCGCTTTCACGGAGAGCCCCACGTAGATATTTCTGTGTGTTTGCGGGTGTTTCCGTTTGTCACCGAGCCTTTGGGTTCTTGCGGTTTGTTCTTACGGTTTTGGCTTTGAAAATTTTTTGTGCGTATCTCCCAAATAAATTTTAGTCTTATTTACTGCATTCAGTTGAAGTATTTCTTATTTTGAAAAGTATACTTTATTGTCTGTTTTATTGCAGTGGTATGAATTCGGAAGAAGAAGCAGTTAGGTCACGGAGACCTGCTTCTTCCGAAGAGTCGTCTAGCAAGACGACTCGGCCTTCCAGAACTCTCCCGAGTACTTCGGTACATGGGGGAGGGAGGAGGGCTACGGGTAAGTTGCCTAGTGGTGTTTCCTTGCAGAGTTTGCCAGTCTCGGAGCTTGCGGCTTCGGGACGGGTGGCGTTAACTGATTCTGGATTGTCAACTCCGAGGCCCGTGGCTTCGGGGTGGGTGGCGTCAGATTCTAGTGGTTTGGATATCTCGAATCCAATCCCCCGGTCGTCAAGACCAGAAGGGGGGGGCGGTTGTTTCCCGCACGGTAGCGTTCACTCGCTTAAATCCGTTAGGGGAAACGCGCCCCACTACTGCAGGGCAGCCCACGGGCTTAGTCCATGTTGGTCTGGGTTCTCAAACCCTAGCCCCCGGCCGATGCCATATGGGGGAACGGGTACTTCCCGGCTGTCTACATTGCCAGCTAATGGGAATGCTCGAGCTAACAATTATGGACGCTCTTCGGAGCAACAGGTGTTTTCACCTGAGTGCGTGACTACTAGTGCTCCCCTATTGCCGCTCCCTAGCGGTCCAATAGCGGGTTCACACGCCTTTAGTAGTCATCGGGCACATACCGAGTCATCTCGGTCTGCCCCCGCACTGGGTGCTTTTAGCTCCCAACCCATGGCTACCGCATCTTCTTGCTCAGCCAATATGGGTAATTTGTGCGAGACTTTGGGTTTATACCCTCAGCGCACTACTCCCTTTGAGGGAGGTGAGCGTCCCTCCGCGGAGGGTTCGGTTCGTGTTTCCGAAGCGGCTTCGGGGATCCGAACGAATCCGATTAAGCGCTCTAAGAAAAGGGTTTCGGCTACGACTCTTGTCGAGCCAGCCAAGAAGAAGGCCAAGAAGAAGGCAAAAAGTGGCAAGGCTTTGCCGGCCTCTTGCCCGTCTGGCCTGGCTAACCCGGCTAGCTCCTCTCAAGCTGATATGTTCAGCATGATGCGGCCTTTTGCTCAGAATCAGGGTTGGTCCTTTGTACCGGCTACTTCAACCCTGGCTTCTGTCCCTATTCAGGGGTCTGACTTTGAGACTAATCAGCCTTTTGTGATTGATTCGTCTTTGTCTGAGTCGGGTTCGCATGTGCCTCCTATTCCCGCGGCCCTTGGGGCGCCGCCGGGCGAGGAGACTTTTGTTGAACCATGCGGGGCTCCGCCTGCTGAGTCCTTTGTTTGCGGTCCTTTGTCTCATTCCACTCGGGTGGAACCAGACTTGGAGGCAGCCTCTCAAGCTTCGGGTTCTGAATAGCTTGGGCAGGCGGAGCCTCAATCGCTCGCCCTGTGTGGGATGGAAGCGATTGCTTTGTTGTCGAAATATCTCCCTGAATTTCAGTCAGCCCGCGCAGTGTTCGACTTCGCGTTGGTTCAAGCAGCAGGATTCCTCCGAGGGTATTGCTCTCGAGGAGGATTTCAAGCTGGAGTATGACCGCATTGAGGCTGCGCTGTTGGTTAAGCGCCCTGCTGCGGTTAAGGGTAAGGCCTTCGCCTTCGGTTCTCAGGATCAAGACAGCTTTTTCAAAGCTAAGACTCTTTCTCCGGAGATTTTAGAAGTTGGTCGTCGCTTGCAGGCGACTAATCCGCTTACCTCCGCTGCTTTTAAGGCGGAGGATAAGCTTTGGTTTAATGTTGAAAACCAGGTTAGGTCAGGTATGCGTTTGGCGGCTTTTCAAGGGTTTCTCTCCGACCTTAGGTCCAGGGCGGAGGAGTTGAATGTTACTGATGGTGACAAGCTGGTTATTGACGACTTGCTGCATACTCTTTTTTGTTTGCAGTGGTCGCAGCTTTCCACCGCAGCTGCTTCGGTTACGTTCCGTCGCAGGACCTTGGCTCTCTCGGCACTGGGTGTTAGAGAGTCGGGCATTGCTCAACTTCTCCGGGATGTCCCGTCTCGGGGTCCTTCGCTACGGTTTTTCAGAGAGAGATCGATGCGCGAAAACAGATCTCGGATATGACTAAGCAGTTTCACACTAGCTCTAAGTCGACGCGGGCCCCTGTCCGGCGGAGGCCTGCTGGTCCCGCTTCGGGTCAACACAGTCGTGTGTCTCGGGTCCCGCCTTCTGAGCCGCAGCCAGCTCCTTCTCGCGGGAGAGGGGGTCGTGGCAGGGGCTTTTCGAGAGGTTCTCGTGGTAAGGCGACGGCTTCGCATAAGGCCAAGCCTGGGTTTTGATGTTTTTCCCCGAGCGTTTGTTCTTCCAATTTTGGTAGGTGGCCGACTTCATTCTTTTCTCCCCGCTTGGGAGGCCATCTCCGGGGACGCGTTTGTTCTCTCCGTCGTGTGAGACGGATTCTTCATAGATCTTTCCGCTTCGCTCCCCGGAGGGGCTATAAGAATTCGGTCACCTCCCATGTCTGCCCTGGCTCGATCTCCTGCTTCAAAGGAGATCGAGTCTCTGTTGGAAAAGAGGGCTATAGAAAGGGTAAGAGACAGGCCGTCTCTTTCCCTTTCTCCAATTTTTGTTATTCCCAAGCGCTCGGGGAAAACTTCGTTTGATACTGAACCTGAAAAGAATAAACAAATTCATTCCTCCAGTTCATTTTCGGATGGAGACTCTCGCCTCCATTCTTCCGTTGATCAAGAGGAAGGACTACGCGGTCTCGATAGATCTCAAGGACGCGTATTTTCACATTCCCATTCATCGCGCTTCGCGCGATCTTCTGGGGTTCTCCTTCCTCTCAGAGACTTATCATTTTTGTGCTCTTCCCTTCGGGCTGCGCCCGGCCCCTCGGGTTTTTACTCAAGTTGTAGCTGTGCTGGCGGCCTCTCTGAGGCGACGCGGCCTTCGGTTGTTTTGTTACCTGGACGATTGGCTTCTCCTTGCGGAGTCGCGCGATCGTTTTTTAGACGAGACTCGTTTGCTCGTCTCTTACTCAAGACTTAGGTTTCCTAATAAATTGGGAAAAGTCAGAGTTAGTTCCTACTCGCAGCCCAGTTTTTCTGGGGGCGGTGTTAGACATACGGAATCAGTTGGCTCGGCCCAGTCGAGACAGGATTCTCACCATTGTCTCTGCGGCTCGCAAGCTCTTGCTGGCCACAAGGGTCACGGCCAGACAGTGGCTTCAGTTTTTAGGTTATCTAGCCAGTCTAGTAGACGTTCTTGAGGACTGCCGGCTCCTCATGAGACCTTATTTACTACAATAAATCAATGTACCTACCTATTTGCTAGTCTTCCGACTACGCAAGCCATTCGAGTAATTAAAGTCACGACAGTGCATATACCCCCCTAGGATCACGCCTTCCTCTGTGCACGTACGCATGACGCGCGCACACAATCCTCCTCTTTCCTTCTCGCAGCCTAAAGAGTTGCAGCTAAGTCACTATCTTGCGCAAAAATTCAGAGTTTGCTACTCTTTTAGCGCGTTTTCTGGTGACTTGCCAATATTTCCGTCCTAGACTTGTTTTAATATCTGTTTAGTGTCGGTTTATGTCTGTCACGTATTTATTTTGGTGATATTTGAGCTTAAATTCATACCTCACTTTTCACCTCTTTCGTATAGTAGCCCAGGGCATTCGCTTTGGCGTTTTGCCGGGCGCTCAGCCCTGTAACATTCGTTGGTGTTTCGTGTGTGTGGCTGTTGTGTGCATATACCCTTACGAGAGTGTTCTTTTGTTCGTAGTGCGTGAATGGAATTTTCCACACACTGCGCTGAAAAAATTCCATTCCGTTTCACTCTCGCTTTGTACGCCCTTTTCTTTACAATTGTTTATTGTTTGACTCTTTTATATCTCCTTACAGGTGATAATGAGTTCTTCGGAGGAAGAGCAATCGAGGTCTTGGTTGCCTCCGTGCTCTTCCAATTCTTCTTCCCTCCCTTCCACTACTCTCACTTATAAGGGCGTCAGCCCAGTGAGTGTGTTGGAGACCTCTGTGTTTCGCTCGCCTCCCAGCGAGTCAAACACGATGGTCAGGGGAGGTAAGGGCGTCAGTCTGTCGGCTCGCTCTGGTATTTTTGTACCGGGAGCGTCGAGCAAGACAGGCTTTATAGGTAAGTTAGGTGTTCATAAGTCTTCGGACCGAACACCCGTCATTAGCAATTCTAGCTCCCTCCAACTCACGACCACCGCGTCTGCAGTTGGGGGGCGGTAGCTAGTATTACTGGGTCCTCTCGACCCCCGACCACCGTCGGGAGCCTGGAGGGGGCATTAACTGGTAAGACCGCTAAGCGGTCAGCTAATGTTACTGGGTCTTGCCGACCCCCGACCACCGTCGGGGTGCCTAGCGAGATTTCACCCAGTGTTACTGGCTTCCCCCGACATCCGACCACCGTCGGTGTGTCTGGGGGAATTACAGCCGGTAACGCAAATCCGCATCCCGCTAAGAAGACCTCCTCGAGCAGGTTCTCGCAGCGGAAGACTGCTGGTTCCCGCCAGCCACTGACCTACGTCAGTGCTCCGGGTGCTATTTCCAGCAGTGCTGCAATGCAGCAGCCCGTCCACCCCCCGGCAGTCAATGCGAATCGGGGCTCTGGTCAGGAGGCACAGTCCCTAGAGTTGCGGCCGAATTGCTTCTCCCCACTGGGGAGCCCGGCCCGGACAATTTGGGTAGTGAGGCTTCTATACTGCAGCCTAACACTTCCCGTGCTTCTAAACGGCCTTCTATTACGGTGGCTCACACCCCCGCTAAGAAGCTTAAAGCCAAGAAGGGTAAATCCAAGGATAAACCCAAGTCGGGTAAGAAGGCTCAGCCCTCTCTTCCCCCCGACTCTCAATCTGAGTTGCTCAGATTAATGAGACTCTTTGCTGAGCAGCATGGTTGGGATACTAATCCCCCGACGCTGCCGGCTACTGAGACGGGTTCTCCCCAGTCAGTTGTCACTGTGATGGAGGATGTTCCCGAGTCGGACCCCGGTGTGTTCCCGGTCTCCGATATTCATGAGAACCTGGGACAATTTTGTCCGAATGCGGTATCTCGACCTACTCCTCCCGTGCCTGCGGCTCTCGGAGCCCCGCCGGGGGAGGAGTCTGTCACTGGTCCGTGGGCATATCCACCCCCATGGGATTTTCCCCACCGGACTACTTCTCCCGAATTTGATTCTGTCTCGCAGGTTTCTACCCTGTCTGTTTCAGAATCTCAGGCCGGCTACGACCCCCAGCCTTGTCAGGCTATGGCGGCAGATGCCAAGGCCCTGTTAGAGAAGTATATGCCAGAAATTTTTCCCCAAGTCCAGTCGGACAGTGATCAGCCATCGCTGTTATTCAGACAGCATGGCCCGTCTCCTGGTATTCCTCTTACAGAGGACTTCAAACAGGAGTATGGGGATAGGGAGGCACTTGCCGATGCGGGTCGGGCTACCCGACGTCCCTTTGGTAGTGCCTTCTCTTTCTATCGGGATGATACCCAGGGCTTCTTTTCAGCCAAGGGTTTATCCCAGGAAATTATGGGTATGGGACAACGTTTGAATATCAATTTCAAGTCTCAGTCCTATAGATCCGCCGAGAAGCCCCTAGTGAACTTTGAAACCAAAGTCAGGTCGGGCTTAAGGCTTTCGGCGTACCTGGGTTCACTGTTACGCCTTCGGGCCAGATCAGTTGAACTGAATGTGACCGAGGGGGACTCCAATTTGTTGGATGAACTCCTGCTTTTGTTAGCTGGACTTCAGTGGTCTCAGCTCTCATCAGCGGCGATTGACATTACGCATCAACGCCGCAAGTTGGCGCTCTCCACACTGGGAGTGCTAGAGAAAGACATCCCGCCTCTCTTGCGGGGTATCCCTTCCTCTCATCCCAAACTCTTTGGGGGCCAGTTTAACAAGGTCTTCCTCAAAGAGATAGAGGGTCGCAAACAGGCAAAGGAGATGGCCAGACAATTCTTGCCCACTCAGCCTGCTCGGTCCTTTCCGAAGTCTAAGTCGGTCTCGACAGGCGCTAACCGCTCAAATCGTCGAGTGACTGTGAATATCCCTCGGGTTGAGACCCCTACCCTGGACAACCGTGGTAGAGGCTCGGCGAGAGGAAGAGGGGGGCGTAAGACCGCCGCCAAGGGCCCGGTCAGGCCCAAGTCGGCCTTCTGATACCTTACCCCGAGTGCTTGTGGACAGTGTAGGCGGGCGGCTCCGGAGATTCCTCCCAGTTTGGGAGGCAATCTCCGGCGACGCCTTTGTGCTATCCGTCGTGCGCGACGGCTTTTACATAGATCTGATAAAGCCGATTCCAAACGGCGCCATCAGAATCCGCGCGCCTCCAATGTCCGCCCTTTTCCAGCAGCACATCTCCTCAGAGATCGCCACGCTGCTGGGAAAGGGCGCTGGGAAAGGGTGAGAGATCATCCTCATCTCTGTCTCTCCCCAATTTTTGTCATTCCCAAGCGCTCGGGAAGTTTACGTATGATTCTAAACATGAAAAGAATCAACAGGTTTATACCTCCAGTGCATTTTCGCATGGAGACCTTGGCATCTATTCTGCCCTTGATCAAGCGGGACGACCTTGCGATCTCCCTCGATCTCAAAGACGCGTACTTTCACATTCCCATTCACTCTCTGTCGAGAAATTTGCTGGGATTCGCGTTCCAGGGCGAAACGTTTCGATTTCGTGCCCTGCCCTTCGGGCTGAGGCCGGCCCCTCGAGTCTTTACCCGAATAGTGTCGGCCCTGGCCGCGTTTCTACGGAATCGCGGCCTCCGATTATTCGTCTATCTAGACGATTGGCTCCTAGTTGCAAACTCGGAGTCCCTCCTGTTGGATCAGTTATGCCTTTTACTGCGGCTAACGCAAGACTTAGGCTTTCTGATAAACTGGGAAAAATCAGAATTATCTCCCACACGTACCCCGGTGTACTTAGGTGCGGAGATAGATATCCCGAATCAGCTTGCCCGCCCCAGTCAGGACAGAATTCGGACTATCACCATGACCGCACGGTCATTGCGAGTGGCCCGCAGGGTCAGAGCCAGACAATGGCTTCAATTCCTGGGCTATCTGGCCAGTCTAGTCGACGTCTTGGAAATGATGGCGGTCAGCCTGTCTCTTCATCATTTCAGGCCCGGTCTTGTTGGTCGCACTGTACTCGTTCTTACGGACAATGTCACAGTAGCTGCCTACATCAATCGCCAAGGCGGCACTCGGTCTTCTTCTCTGAACACCTTAGCTGCCCAGTTGTGGAGGTGGTGCCGGTCTATGAACATTATTCCGGTAGCCTCCTACATTCCCGGTCAGGACAATCTGATCGCGGATTTTCTGTCTCGGGGCAAATGCCTCCCGTCAGAGTGGACTCTTCATCCGGAGGTGTTTGCTCTTCTCCAAGAGGTGTGGGGTCCTCTGGAGATCGATCTGTTCGCCTCCACCCTCAATCACCGACTCCCGAGGTATTGCTCGCGGGTTCGGGATCAGGAGGCGTTGTTGATAGCCCCACATTGGCCAGCGAGACATTGGTTTCCAGACCTGCTGAGTCTCCTGGCCGGCCAGCCGTTTCCCCTTCCTCTCAGGGAGGATTTGATAATTCAACCCCTCTCGGGGATTGTTCATCAACGCCCAGCGGTCCTCCACTTGACTGCCTGGCCGTTATTGGGGAAGACGCCAGAAACTCGGGGCTCTCCGAGAGGGCCTCCCAGTTTGTAATGAGAAGCCGTAGAGACTCCACTAGAGATCTCTACAACTCTCGTCTAGGGGCCTTCTTTTCTTGGTGCGAGAATCAGGGTGTCTCGCCACGTGAAGCCCCTATTGGTGTTATTGCCGATTTTTTGATCTCCCTTTTCGATAAGGGTAGATCGATTTCAACCATACGTGGCTATCGTTCGGCTATGACTGCCCTCCTTTATTGCCAAAAATCAGACTGCTTCCTCTGGACCAGTTGAGATTTTTCTTAGACCGCTGTCGGACCATTCCTCGGTGCAGGAGGATAAGGTCTGGTGTCCGGTGAGGGCCTTGAAATGGTATTTAGATAGGACTAAGACTCTTCGTAAGAGTGATCAGCTTTTTGTCATCACTCGAGAGCCCTTTTCCCCCGCTTCCAGAGAATCCATTTCTAGATGGATAGTCGAAGCGATCCAGGCGGCTGGGCCGGAGGCCCTATTGAGTGATGGGAAGCCCCGTGCTCACGATACCAGGGGCATCAGTGCCTCTTGGGCTCTTTTCCAAGGGGTGCCCCTAGTGGACATTATGAGGGCAGCCTACTGGCGCTCCTCCACGTCCTTCACATCTTTTTATTTAAAAGATGTTCTGTCTGTTGAGTCTTTTTCTAACAAGACGTTGCAAGCTGCAACGTCATCCTTGGGTTCCTGTTGACCTTCCTCTTGGGACATGCCCCCCATTTGAATCTGTGCTGGTCTACCCAAATAGGTAGGTACATTGATTTATTGTAGTAAATCAGTAATATCAGAAGTGATTTTATTATTTGCTAGATAAATCTATGTACCTACCTATGTCCCACCCTCCTACCCCACTCCTTGCCTAGCAACATGTCAAAGTTTGTCTGAGGATTGTGTGCGCGCGTCATGCGTACGTGCACAGAGGAAGGCGTGATCCTAGGGGGGTATATGCACTGTCGTGACTTTAATTACTCGAATGGCTTGCGTAGTCGGAAGACTAGCAAATAGGTAGGTACATAGATTTATCTAGCAAATAATAAAATCACTTCTGATTTTACTGTTCAGAGACATCTCCTCAGGTTCTTCAAGCCGGGAAAAGACTCTCTTTTGGTCTGGATTCCAGTACCAATAAGGATCAAGTCTCTTCTCTCTTGTTGGACGAGCGTGGAGTTTCTCGCGCGAGGCAGGTCTTTCAATACCACTCTCCCGTCGATCTCGGTTTCGACGGACGCCTCTCGGTTGGGGCGGGGAGGACACTGCAACGGCAGCACGGTTGCGGGGGATTGGTCTCATCTTGGGACTCTTCCCCATATCAATGTCCTGGAGTTTATGGCAGTTCTGTTGACCCTGCTCCATTTCAGAAGTCGACTTCTCAGTCGTTCGGTTCTGATTCTCACGGACAATGTCACTGTGGCGGCATATATCAATCGGCAGGGAGGCACTCGTTCGGCTGCCCTGAATGCCCTAGCAGCTCAGCTGTGGAGGTGGTGTCGTCGCATGGCGATCACACCCGTGGCCTCTTTCATCCCCGGTCGGGAAAACCTCATTGCGGATTTTCTGTCTCGGGGCAGGTGTCTTCCATCGGAATGGATGCTCCATCCGGAGGTCTTTTGCCGCATTCGCAGTTGCCTTGGTCCACTGGAAGTGGATCTATTTGCGTCGGTGCTAAACCACCAGCTGCCGAAGTATTGCTCCCGTGTTCGCGATCAGGGAGCATGGGCTCTCGATGCTTTCTCCCTCAGCTGGGAGAACCTTCAAGGATTCGCCTTTCCTCCCTTCCAACTGATTCCGCGTGTCTTGCGGAAAATCAGGGAAGATCGGGCGCGGGTGCTTGTAATAGCTCCCTTTTGGCCCAGGAGGAATTGGTTTCCGGAGCTTATGAGCCTCCTAAGGGCTCAACCGTTCGTTCTCCCGTTAAGAGCGGATCTGGTGTTGCAGCCCCTCTCGGGGATTCTTCACCACAGTCCTGAGTCCCTTCATTTGACTGCTTGGCCCCTGTCAGGGAATCTGCAAGACAGTCGGGTCTCTCTGATAGAGCCGCGGACTTTTTAATGTCCAGTCGTAGGGTTTCTACTAGGGAAATTTACAATTCCCGTCTCTCGGTCTTTTTCCTTTGGTGTAAAGAGAGAAATCAAACCCCTTCTAAGGATCCTATTGGTTCAATTGCGGATTTCTTAATCTCGTTATTTGACAAAGGGAGATCTATCTCTACTATCCGAGGCTACCGTTCGGCGATCGGGGCCATTCATTCGGGTTTCTCAGATGGTTCGGGGATTTCCAATTCCCCGCTGTTAAGTGGTTTGATTCGGTCGTTCTTTCTGAAACGACCTCCTTCTTCTAGGTTAGTGCCATCTTGGAGTCTGCCTAAGGTCCTGGAGGCCTTGGCGAAACCTCCTTTCGAACCGTTAGGTGAAGCTTCGCTTCATCATCTTACGGTTAAGACGCTCTTTTTGGTAGCTATTGCCTCTGGGCAGAGGCGCAGTACTCTTCATGCTCTCTGTCTTACTCCTGGTCATGTTCGCTGGGAGAGAAAAGGCGTTAGATTGATTCCTAAGGCTTCTTTTATTGCCAAGAATCAGACAGCTGCGTCTGGCCCTGTTGAGATTTTTCTTTGTCCGCTTTCTGACTTTTCTTCTGTGCGCGAGGACAAAGTTTGGTGTCCTGTAAGGGCTCTCAAATGGTATATTGATAAGACTAAGTCTTATCGTAAGGATGATCAGTTGTTCCTGATCACTAGAGAGCCTTTTTCTCCTGCCTCTCTTGATTCCATTTCTAGATGGATCGTCGAGGCTATTAGGGCCGCTGGCACAGAGGCTCTTTTATCCGACAGTAAGCCTCGTGCTCATGACACTCGTAGTGTCAGCACTTCTTGGGCTCTGTTTCAAGGTGTGGCGTTTGTTGATATTTTGAAGGCTGCTTATTGGCGTTCGCCCAATTCCTTCATTTCTTGCTACCTTAGGGATGTTCCCGCAGGTGAGGCTATGTTTGCGTCAGCCACCTTGAAGGCCGCTGTGTCTTCTTTGTAATCTTTGGTGTAATCCTATTCCCTTCTGCTTGAAACATGCCTCCCGGTCTTTGAGTTGGCGCTGGTCTGGCATAATAGGTAGGTATATATGATTTATTGCAGTAAATTTGTAAAATCAGCACTGATTTTGTTATTTACTATATAAATCTATATACCTACCTATGACCCTCCCTCCTTCCCCTCACCTTGCAAGCAACATGTTTCTACTTGGGGTTGCTCGCAAAAGAGGAAGATGGCCGTAGCGTGTTGACGCGCGTGAGTGGCGAAGGGGACAATAGGATTACGGGGGGTGCGCACAATATTGTGACTCATGTGTGTTAAATTCTCGAAGGGGTCCCGTAGTCAAGACTACTGGCATAATAGGTAGGTATATAGATTTATATAGTAAATAAGAAAATCAGTGCTGATTTTACAAGTTTCTCGCATTGCCATCTAATTCTGCCATCTGTCAAGTCTCTCTTCTTTACATATAGGTGACCTTCGAAAAAAAGTTTTATCCCACCTCTAGTTGTTGGTAGGACCTCCATGATGTTCGCCATGATCAAAAGCCCACGATTAGGTATGCATCCCCACTGCCTTGTCCAGCGTGATCGGCGCGCATGAA
Organism: Heliocidaris erythrogramma; assembly: GCA_025617745.1. Lineage (NCBI taxonomy): Eukaryota > Metazoa > Echinodermata > Echinoidea > Camarodonta > Echinometridae > Heliocidaris > Heliocidaris erythrogramma. Next base: position 12,766,499 of record CM046873.1, on the reverse strand, counting down.
CCGGAAGAAGCCAAGTTTAGAAGACGGATGAGGGCGCGAAGGGCCCGAGCTGGGGGGGGGGGGGGGGGGGGGCTAGACCAGATTCTGGCCGTTTTAATTTGTCCCTTTTCGTAAGGCTTCTTACGGAAAGCTTTTACATCGGCGGGCCCTCGGCGGCGCCGATTGATTCGGCGCGCCTGCGGAGCGGCTTTGTTCTCAACACGCCGACTGAGCGATGCGGCGGAAGTTCTATTTATCTCGTTTAGCAGGTGGATCGCCGTAATAGCCCGCACTGACATTGTTGGATAGTTTTTGAGATCGCGGTTGTTGAATACCCCCCTCTCCTGTTTGGTTTATGCATATGCTAGAAGCCAAATTAATACATGAAAAATACGGCGAACAGCGACGACTTGGAATGCATGTCAACTTATTATTTTACTTCTCTTAAATATCTAGTTCTAGTGTTTATGGTTATAGTTATGCTATCAAAAGATGCCGAAATCTTAATTGTCCAAAAGGAGGCAGTGCAACACCCATGAATAGAAAATAATATAATTATATAGTATGTCGAGTAATTCCCTGCTTTAAAAGAGTTATTTCAAATTAATTGAAATCGCTAATACAACAGCCATGAATTCTTCCTTCTTCTTAACTATTTGTTTCTTCTTTCTTTTTACCATAAAATAGTATGAACAAAAAGAGGGTGAATGTATTTTTCGTTTGGTGGTATTCCCTCGTGCTACACAAAACTAAATAAGCTATGAAGAAATAGGTACTAGAAAATCTAATTTGATTAATTACTTATCTAAATTTATGACCAAATATTTACTATTCTGCCTTGATGCTCATATATTTTTGTAAAATATTAATATAATCGTTGGCCATGTACAGCACGTTCGTTTCATTGTGTACTAATGTTTTATACTGCTCATGACGCTTTCGCATTACGGCGGAGACATTATTGTTATTGACGGCTTAATCTATGCCTGGGGTGTTTCATAATAAAAGCTGTTCGTAAAGTTACGAATGACTTTACGAACAACTGGAACATGTTCTTGGGTGCTATACTAATCAGATTCTCAATCATTTAGTACAAGAACTGACCACCAGTCTTGCGTATAGTCATGCGTAACTTACGAACTGCTTTATGAAATACCCCCAGATGAAGTTGAATTTTACTATTTAGATATTTATCTATTCTAATTATGAAAAATTTCCTCTAATCCAATCAAGTTTAACGTTTACAGTAGCTTATAAGAACATTTCTTTGTGTTTGATAACAAATGTTATTCGTTTCAGTGGCATATACGGGAGGGGGGGGGGGGCAGGTGGCACGTGGCATGTGCCCCAGCCGCGCATTTTTTTGTACACAACTGTTTAGCCATATCGCGGACAAATTCGTTCCATTGCCTACGCAGAAATATTGAAGACAGAAATACATAAAGAGAGAGAAGAGGATAGATTAAGGGGAAACTAAAGAACTATACAATGTTTTAGGAAAGAGAAGAGTACAGAAAAAAGGAAAAACAAAGAAATGTACGAAAAGGGAGAGGAAGCTATAAAAAGTTCCTTTCCCAGTGTTAAAAGCGCGAAAGCTCCGACGTTTTAGCAAGTTTGAGATATGCGGTTTGAGAAAATCGAAGAGACCAGCCCACTTTTACACCATTTACTTCACTCATTACTACATGAATAAACATAAATCCTTACTGATTCGAATGATTATACATTTGACATTTGACTTTGAAATGATAACGATTTGGGGTAGAAAAACCGTTTCAAAACCTCTTGAACTCGAATCGAAAAGCGCACATAGCAACGCTCAGGCTCACTGCCGAGAACCGCCCAATCAAAATAGGCTAGTTGTGCACGCACGCTCTATTCATTTCCATATGAATTACGTGTACCCTCGATCTCTGCCTTATTTGGATAGTTTATGCAAATTAGATCGATCGACCACTTCGCCTCCCGTGCCGGGTTCTTTTTCTCCAGTTTTGCCACCAGATTTATTTTCATATAGAAACTTTTTTTTTCATTTTTTAAATATATTTTCCACGGAAGTTTATTTTATCATTGATCGGATTTTTTTTGACGGGTTGGAGCTGACAGAGTAAAGTTTGAGCAAATGAAAGTAGTAGTAGGTCGAGGCCTACTGTATTCGTAATTACACTTTCAACTTTGAACTCTTGACGTCATCGCGCGTGCAATGGAATCATGCAGCTGTTTTTTTATCGCGGAAGGAGTCATAAGGCAAAAAAAAAATGCATAATGAAGTAAAAGCAGAAGGTTAAAAATAAATAGATGAAAATCTACTTTTTTTCTTTTACATTCATAGGTTTATTATGGAGTTTCTCATCATTTCTCATCATCATCATCACACATACTTTCATTATTGCTTCGTCTGCTGAATTGTTTTTCTGTATAAAAAAGTAACATTATTCACATTTTATTGAACTCAATATATTCAGTCAGTCGACATAAATTACAAACGATAAACTGAGCGCAGCTTAGGTTCTAACGGTTTCAAAAGCATGAATAGATTTCCTGTCTTTTCATTGCAGATGAGAACAAAGAAAATACGAACGAAGCAGTTCAGATAATCCCCGATTTTGTCAGTGGAGCTCCAATTCAGGCATTTTACATGTTGTATAGTGTTCTATAAATTGTCGTTACAGATCCATTTCCGGGTTGGGGGGGGGGGCACTGCCATGACAAGGTGCGCACCATGCCTGTACACAAAAACACATTAAAAGGGTTGTTTTTTTTCAATACCGGCGATGAACGTGCCCATCATGATGATATAATAATACAGCGAAATGGGAATACAATCAGGGGGGGGGGGGGTGGGAGGAGGTTATACTTTTCACAGCCTGACATTATCCCCCTTCATGTTTAGGTTGGTGAATATATTACACTACTTGTTTCGGGTATTCTGAGTTCGAAAGTTGATTACTTTTTAGGGCCCATTTTGTAAGTTCATGTATGGGCATGGTGTCCATGTTGTAATAACATTGCCCCCCCCCCCCCGTTTTGGGAAAGTCATATAACTCAGCAAAGGCATCTAACAAAATAAATCCATCATCGATTACTTGCTTTTCCAAAGGCGGGTCGGAGTTGGTGGTTATAAAAAAGAATAATCCGGAATATATAAATAAATTTATATATATATATATACTTGTACCAGCGTACCAATCATAACAGAGGAGTTTTTTATTGATCATTTTCCCCTATTTTATATTTTTTAGACGTTAGCGAAAATTGAAATGACTTAGTCCGTTTTGAACTCTCTGATTTCAGTCTTCCGACCGCTGAGAGCTTATAATTTGCGGCAAAAATTAGAATAGATAACGACGGAATACCCACGAAACGATTCTGTAAAGATGATTATAATAATGTAGAGAAACATCGATTTAAAAAAAAGAAAAGAAAAACAGACAAACACATGAATACTGTGAAAATGGTAGTTCTTTTCTTATTTACGAGGCGGCTAAAGTTTTAAATATTAATTTCTTATAATATTCTATAAGTACATCAACAAAGTTGAACAACTTGAAAAAAAAAAAAAAAAATGGAAAATACAGAAGGAATCGGAAAAGTGTAAATTAGTCTCGCTAAAATAATAAAACACATTTCCCAAAATAAATAGTAACCCATCATGATGATATAATAATGACTACTAATGAAAAAGTATTTGAGGGTAAAAAATAAGAATGGAAAATAAAAATATAAGTAAATGACTTCATTCATTCACGATTTATTCGAATACATATAAAACAATAAATAGAAAATATGGTAATAATGATATATTACAGCAAATACTTTTATGAGTTATGGTAGCAATACTCTCTTCGGAAAATATATGAATAAATTGAAGAAAACAAATTGTGAGGATAATAGAGAAAGCGGTGGACGAAGAAAGAAGGGGAAAAATCAAGGATGACGAAATGGAAGGAAAAGATGAAGGAATAACTCTAGGATAAATGGAGGAGAAAAAAAAAAGGAATAACCATAGGATAAATTAATGAAGAAAAAAAAATTGATGAAAATTAAAAAAAAAAAAATCATGAATCATGTGAATAAGTGAGAAATAGGAAATTACAACGGGAATTCAGAATTGATAGAAATGAAAAAAAAACACAAATGCCAAAGGGGGTCAAAATGAAGGGGGGCGAAATACAAGAAATACAATCAATAAAGAAAAAAGACGAATGGAAGGTTTTTATTTACTCTCGGAAAAAGAATTCAGGCAGTACTCAACGCAGGAAATTAGGATGGAACAGATGAATTTCAAGGAGGAGACAAAGTTGGGGTGGAATTGATATATCGTATAACTTCACCAACCCCGTGTCCCTCTGTCTAAAGAGAGAGAGAGAGGGGGGGGGGCAAAATACAAAAGGCGCAAAAACAATTCGTTTAGACAACGGAATGGAGAGAAACAAGAAATGATGGGAGAACAAGGATGAGAGAACGACGGCAATAAACACATTTAGGCCTATTTCTTATCAACTATCAAACAAATTTCTCCAGTAAGTTGTCCGACAAAATATACATGTGGCTTGGCAGACGCTTACGGCAAAAATTCATCATGGGGGGGGCTTCTGGGGATCGGGCCATAAAAGGATAAGCGATCGATCAACAGGAGGGTAAAACATCGCCTTCGCGCCTGTAACATCAGCAGAAACAAGAAAGATTCAGATTTAGAGTTTTATTGATTGAATTCCTAACATATTGGGCTATTCTCGATTTCATTCATAAGAACATAAATGGGATATTGGCAAAAAAAAAAAATAGAGAATTCCGAAGACCGAAAATTCTGCTCGGTTACAACCATGAAATGCATAATAAAACGGAATAACTGATATATGAGAGGTAACCAGGGGCGGCGATACAGTGGGGCGTGGGTTAGGGGGCGACCACTCCTACGATTTTTTTCAAGTATAGGCCCAAGTGAAAGCAAAGAACAAAAATTAGGAGATAAAGAACAAGAACAAAAAAAGCTGAATATAAGGAAGAAAGAAAAAAAGAGTTTTGTCTTCATTTCTGACCTTCTTTATTACCGTCTCTTGTTCTCCATTATGAGCACTCTATTTTGTATTTCTCTCACCCTCTTCAACAACAATTACGTCTTCTGTGCTCGTCTATTCGTTTAGAAAAGAACACAAAAACACCAACAGGAAAAGTAGAAACAAAGAGTACGATCAAAACTCATGAAGCAAAAAAAAAATAATAATAATAATTAAATGTGAAATGCATAATGAAATAAAAGCAAAAGGTTAGAAATAAATAGATGAAAATCTTCTGGGGAAGTTTCTTCTACATATTTTTGTTTTACATTCTTGGGTTTATTATGGAGTTCACGATTTCTCATCATCAGTATCATACATACTTTCATTATTGCTTCCTCTGCTGAATTGTTTTCTGTATAAAGGAGTAGCGTTATTCACATTTTTTTGAACTATATTAGTCGCCGTACTTTACAAACGATAAACTGGGTCAAGCTTGGGTTCTAACGGTTTCAAAAGCATGAATGGATTTCCTGTCTTTTCATTGCAGATGAGAACAAAGGAAATACGAACAAAGGTCGCCAACGCCGATAATCCCCCAATTTGTCAATGGAGGTCCAATCCAGACAATCCAGGGGGCTGACACTTCCCCGTTTTGTGGTCATAAATGTATATAACTCAGCAAGAGGATCTAAGATAATAAAACACTCATCGATTACTTTCTTTTCCAAAGGCGGATCAAAGTTGGTAGCTGTAGAAAAGAATAATCCCGAATATATGTGACCCGTCACGTCAAAATGAGACAGAAGTCGCATTTTTTGAAATTGCATTTTATTATTGATTATTATTCTCCGTTTCATAAGCTTTAATTTGGTATATAGTTCAACTCTAGGGTGTGAGTATTAGTGGAGATAATAGCTTTTGAATCTTGAGTAAAGTAGGGCCGGGCAAAGTATTTCTTCGAAAAAAACGCTTCCAAAGTTTGACTTCCGTTTTGCAGTCATGCAACATTTTCCGTTTGTAATGCCAACTAGATTTGGATAAGGCCCTTAGCAACCGTTTATTAATTCTAATAAAAACTAGTCCTTATGTTTCTTTAGGATCTCTTCTCATGAAAACATGAATTTTAATTCATTTAAGCCATGAATTCTAACTCTTTAAACGGGAACAAATCAAGTAGTTTCTCGGCACTGAAAGAGCTTCCCGCATCAACTTCATGCTTTTTTCGATGAGCCTTTCCTATGCCGGTATGATTTTCTTAAAGGGTTGATTAACCTAGCTATAGTCAAAAGGTTTATAAGTCTGTCTTTTGTGCGGGGAAATGTATTAGATTATAGTTCAAACTTTCAGAGGTTTTTATGTCATTATATTTTTCTAAATTAATCATGTAAACTTGATTTCTTTCAATGTTATTTGCTTTCTTTTTAAAGCTTGGATTCGATTGTCGCAAAGTCATTCAATTGTGGCAAATTTACTGATTAGACTAGTCTTTACCAACAATAATATTGACAGAGATCGTTGATGTCTGTATATAAAGCTTAATTTTTTTACTTTTCGTCCTGTGAAAGAGCAATAGAAATCGCCACTCTCTTAAGCTCTCTTTTCTCTCTCTCCTTTTACATCACGCACCTGTTTCATAATCTCGACAGATTTATTTCTTTCTTTTGAAAGCTAACTCTCTTTTCGGTTCGCTCTTTATCAGATTAAACAACGATGGAATGAAACAGAATCATAATAAAGAAATTGTATCCTGCTATAGTTAGTTCTACCTTTAAAAAATGTTTATAAAAGCGTCCTTCTTTTCTTTTCGCCATGTCAAAGAGGTATACAATTCGCCCCTTTCAAAGAACACGGATTAAGTCACGTCCTACCTTCGCGAGACGATTGATTTTTCTTCTCTTTCATTGTCCTTCTCAGGGGCCGCGGAACGTCTTGGAAAGAAGAGGGGCTAGGGGGGGGGGCTGCGTGTATAACCACATTTTTGCACTGCCATACGTTTGCACATGTTTACTGGAAAAAGTGGGCGACAGCCCAGCCCCTGGTTCCGCGGTCCCTGCTTCTCAATCACGAGCTTGTGTCATAATCTCCACACAGGTCCTTCTCTGTATGGTTAAAAAGCTTCATTTCTTTTATCAATTCCCCATGTTCAACAGCAGGATAAAAATAAACGCCCAAACAATTATCTCTCTCCTTCTAAATCTTTCACCCGTATCATAATTTCGACTGTTCTTCTTAATTCTATTTTGAAAGCTAACTTTTTCTTGTCTGTTCGGCTTTTTAACGAATAAGAGCTTTGGCCGCTAATTATCATCATGTTGACTGGCGGTATGAACATGACGAAGACAAACTGCATCTTAGCTTGAAAGTCATCGTTTCTCCCCGCCCAATAGTTAACTCAAGCTTAAAACAAATCAGATACTTGTTTCATTATCGCAACCGAGGGCCTTTTCATTCTAGTTTATAAAAAATAATTTTCTTTTATTTTCGTCTGTTAAAAAGAGTTATAGAATTGGCCGCTTTTTATGTTCCAAAGCGGGATAGAGATAAACTGCCTCTTAGCGCCGCTGTAGTTAACTAGAGCTTAAAAAAAATTAATAACTAGAGTTTAATTCGTCATGAGGACGAATTAGGTGATCTGTCTTTCACTTTGTACGATCATGATTGTAATCAGGATGATCATAATAATGGGGAAATGCTAAACTGAAGATAGGAAGTCAAGAATGCCATGAATGGAGATGCTTCTTGAGGACAGGAATGTAGCAAAATGTGTGAAACGGTCATTGTAAAAAGATTACGGTGATGATGATAATGGTGATGATGATGAAGATGATAATATAATGATGGTGATGATAATGATATTCAAGCTGCTAATGATGTGTTGGTGATTTTGAAGATGATTGATGATATAATGATGATAATGATAATGATGATAATGATGGGGATAATGGTAAGGATCATGACTGCAATGACAGTGACGTTAACCATGCCAAATATGAACGAGAAATCACATTTCGTTATGAAGATACGACCATAAGTTGATTTGTAGAAAATGGCGTCTAGATGACGTCACAATAAGATAATTAAGATAATTGACTAAGCCAATTTTGAGAAATTGTGATATCTAATAGGACTAATGATATTGTAGGATAGCTTTAATACACGTCAGTGAAACAGATTTTCCATAGGGATATACATAAACCACTGCACAGCACTTTGCAATAGACATAACATGCAAAATAAGGCATTTTATTACTTGGTTTGTGATTGTTTATGTTATAATAGTCGTAGAGGATGGTAAAATGACAAGTAAAAAGAAGCAAAAAAAAAAAAAAAAAAAATCGGCCCCGGGGATCGAACCAGGTACCTTGACCATGGTAGTCATGTGCTTTACCGATAGACCAAAATATTTCCCATAGAGATAACACGTAAACGAAAAACGTGATTCTCAAATCCCATTTGGTACTGAAAAATTGGGCATGATCCCGACATCTGATCAAAAATTGGAGGGCTTACTAATAAAAGCTTATAGTCTCAGCTACAACATATTAAAATCTGGAAGGAAATAGACCAAAAATAACTGAGATACTGCTCAGAGAACGATGTCATGTAGATTCATGATTCGAAAAAAAATCATCTTCCATAGACATAACACGCAAATAGGGAAAAATTTGACATGTCGTCTTTAATTGAAGATTTCAGTGTGATGACGTCATCAAAATGAATAATGGTGGCAAGATGTCTCGTAGAGAATTGTTGCAGCTATAACATATCAAAATCTGGGCGAAAAACGACCAATAATTACGAATCTAGAGCCAAATTTGCATAAATGTGATGACGTCAAAACATGAAAAATGGAAATTTTGACTTCTGGTGCCATTTTGATGACGTCATAATGTTTATATGGATGAAATGATACATGAAATGAAATCTATGATTCATACCCTACCTGATGATGACAAAAAATTTGGGGGTCAACGGACTATCTAACGAGCTACAATGAATTTTGTAGAGGCATGTTTTTGCACGTTTTTACGTTATTTTCGCCATAGACGCGCGCACGGATTTCGAACTTTGACGCGCCCGTACGACCTTATTATTGATTGAAATTGATTCAAATTGATGGAAATGATGAAGAAAAGTGTCAGGATTGCAAATCAATAAAAAAAACAGCGTTCTAACGTTATTTACGATTTGTGCGCGCACGCTTACGCACGGACATTTTTGAAATGCTCAAACTGACCTGAAACGTGTGCAGACTTGATCCTACGTGATTTTGAGCATTTTAAAATTTTGACGCGCGCGTACGCGTACGTCCTGACCTCTAGATGACCTGTGAGGACATGACCTGATGACCCGTCATGTGAAGTTTATGTGATGTAAATATAGTTGATTTTTGATGATCGATTATGAAGATATAATCGATCTTGTAAATTTACAAAATGGCGTCTTGATGACGTCATGATAACCTGATGACCTTGAATGAGATGCCACATCTTGACATTGACCAGTCTGATAAGTGACGAAAATTTGAAGAAAATTGAGAATGAAATTTTTGAGGAATCATGGTAACAAGAAAATGGGCGAAAAATAAAAATAAATAATAAATAATAAATAAAGAAGAAAAATCTTGACGAAATTAAGAGGTGATCTGTCGATGTACGACAGATCACCTAATGACAACTGTTTTTTGTAAAAATTGACACCCAGACAATTCTCTCTCTCCTTCTAAATATTTCACCTGTATCATAATTTTGACGGTTCTTCTTAATTTTATTTTGAAAGATAACTCTTTCTTGTCTGTTCGGCTTTTCAAACGAATAAGAGTTTTGGCCGCTAATTATTATCATGTTGACTGGCGGTATGAACATGACGAAGACAAACTGCATCTTAGCTTGAAAGTCATCGTTTCTCCCTGCCCAATAGTTAACTCGAGCTTAAAACAAATCAGATACTTGTTTCATTATCGCAACAGAGGGCCTTTTCATTCTAGTTTTAAAAAATAATTTTCTTTTATTTTCGTCTGTTAAAAAGAGTTATAGAATTGGCCGCTTTTTATCGTCATGTTCCAAAGCGGGATAGAGATAAACTGCTTCTTAGCGCCGCTGTAGTTAACTAGAGCTTAAAAATAAATAATAATTACAACTGTTTTTTGTAAAAATTGACACCCAGACAATTCTCTCTCTCCTTCTAAATCTTTCACCTGTATCATAATTTCGACTGTTCTTCTATTTTGAAAGTTAACTTTTTGTCTGTTCGGCTTTAACGACTAAGAGAATTATCAGGGGGAGGGGTGGCGCAAGGGGCGTGCGTCCCCCTGTTTTGTGTGACAAAGTATGCCTCAGACCCCCAGATGGCCGTTTGGCTTCCTCACTGTGCGCCCCCTTTCTGAAAATCCTGTCTCCGCCCCTGGCTAACTGGTATAGTATGAACATGATGAAGATAACCTGCGTCTTAGCTTGAAAGTCATCGATTCTCTCCGCTCTATAGTTTACTCCGAAAAAAATGTATACTGGTGTCTAATAGCTAATTTCTTTTCTTTTCGCCATGTTATAAAGAGGTAGGAATTCGCCCCTTTCAAAGAACAAGGATTAAGTCACCTCCAGCAAGAGACGATTATTGATTTTCTCTCTCTCTCTCTCTCTCTCTCTCTCTCTTTGTCCTTGTTTCATAATCTCTACACAGGTACATGTACATGTACATGTACATGTACTTTTCTTTCTGGTTAAAAGGCTTATTTTCTTTTCGGCTTTTCAAAGGGTTAACCCCTTATTATTATCGTGTATTCACAGTTTCGTTGTTCGTAAGTCATCTTTTCACTCCACTCTAGTTGACAATCCTCTCTCCTTCTAAATCACACACCTCTATCAAAACTTCCAGTTCTTCTTACTTCTGTTTTGAAAGCCAACTCTTTTCTATTCCCTCTCTACTTTCAATAGATTAAACAGCGATAGCTTAAACCAGCTTCGTAATGAAGAGATCTTTCATTGACGATTAACAATTCTTTGCGCTAGTCGAGTCTTGCTTTACGAAATATACCACCTTCTCAATTTCAACCTTTTCTCTTTGCTTTTAATAGAGCTAAATAATTTGTCTATTATTTTCACACGCACCCTCACCAGATGATTAGTGAATTCTTCTCTCTCTCTCATTCTGAACATGTATCACATTCTAACACATTTCATTCGCCCTCACAATTTCATTTGGTTCACCCCCTCCCCCCATTCAAAGGGATCTTGGGACTTTCAGACTCTCTTTAAAGTGATACTAGGCTGAGCAAAGTAACAAAATAATCAACTTGTAAAGAAAAAGAGACATAGAGGGGAGGTACTGATAACTGAAACAGAGAAAGAAGAAAAAGATTTTTGTTTAGGCTGTACTCAAAACGAAACAAGAAAGACTCCCAAAAATAATGATTAATGAAATATTGATAATATTCTGCTTTATTATAACGGGGCCGAAGTACATGTAGTACGAATGCGATGATAACAGAAGCAATATCTCATCTTAATCTTCAGAACAATTCGAGACCCCACGAGCGAGCCAGCGCGATCGAGCATTAAGTACATGTACTTGTTGCAAATTCTTTTACAGAGATCACGTGACTGCGAACGTCCAATGGACAAAGCAACGCGTCGCTAGGGGCGGGGCCTAGCGGACGGCTTTCTTTTCGCTCTGACACGAGCCAGCTGTCCGAAAAATAGAAGAGTTGACCGAAAAAAACACTCGTAGAAAAACTGTTTTTTCTACCCTTTCCCGTTATATTTATGACTCAATTATTTTACAGAGCATTCATGAAACATTGAGGATTCAAATCAGCGAAGAAAAAAAAATGACGAAATTTGAAGTTTTTTAAGATTTGCCCAATTTTCTCGAGTTCTAGCCCAGCGACTTCTGTCTCATTTTGTTGTGACGGGTCACATATATATACTTGTACCAGCGTACTACTTATAACGGAGGAATTATTATTGAACATTTTCCTCTATTTAGACTTTAGAAGTTAGCGAAAGTCGAACCGATTTATTAGGTTTAAACTGTGAATTCATTAGTCTTCCGACCGCTTCATGAGAGCTTATAATCTACGGCAAAAAACAACAACATGAGAATATAACACGGAATCCACACGAAACGATTCTGTAAAGATGATTGAAATAATAAGAGAAACATCGTTTTGTTTTTTTTTTCCTTATGTTTTTTGGCAAAAAACACATTAGCGCTATGAAAATGGTAGTCCTTTTCTTACTACGAAGCTGCTAAAGTTATCAATATTAATTTATTATACTAATCATCATTTTCCATATACATCAACAAAATTGAATAACTTGAAAAGGCGACAAAATGGGAAAATACAGAATGGAGAAGCGTAGAAGAAGAGAAGACTATACGCTTCTCCGAAGCGTAAAGTCCACAGAACTAAAGACGTCTTTAGGAGTTCTGTGGTATAGTCTCGCTAAAATAATAAATTCCTATAACAGTAACATCATGATGATATAATAATGACTACTAATGAAATATTGTTTGAAAGAAAATATGAAGGATAAGACTGGAAAATAAGAAATGAAAGTAAACGACTTTATTCATTCATTGTTAAATCAGATTGAATCAGCATAAGGCCAATTGTTTAAATACATATAAAACAATAAATAGAAAATATGATATGCAAATACGTTTATGAGTTATTGTCGCAATAATGTCTTAGGAAGATAGATGAATAATACATTAAAAAAACAGAATTGTGAGGATAATAGATATGGCCGACGGAACCGGGGGGGGGGGGGGGGGGGGGCTCCGATATTTTTTGCCTGGGACATAGAAAATGTGTTTTTAAAAAGTTTGGACCCCCCATGTGTGTGTTTTTTTTTTGGGGGGGGGCTTGCCGGGAATGTCGACAACGGCGACGATATTGGACTTTTTTGGGGTTGTCAACAAAAATTTTGTCGGGAATGTCGACGACGGCGGAGACTGGGCCCCTTTTTTGTAGCACAATAGTAACATTCCTGCATGGTTCCCATATTTGGGCTCCACCAATCGTTCGGCTGGCCCTGATAGAGAATGTGGTAGACGAAGAAAAAATGAAACAAATCAAGGGAGACAAAACGGAAGGATAAGATAAAGGAATAAATATATGATAAATGAAGAAATATGGGGATAAATAAAAGAATAGCCCTAGGATAAACGACGAAAAAAAGAAGAAAAAAACTAAAATTTACGAAACAAAAAGGCAAACATGAATCATGTGAATAAGTGAGATATAGGAAGTTACAATGAGAATTCAGAATTCAAAGCGAGATCCATATAATCCGATTTTGCTACATCAACCTTTCTTCTGTCTCGCACGGTCCAGTGGTGTAACGGGGCGGATAGAGGGGGCACGTGCCAAGGGCAGCACTTTCAAGGGGGGGGAGGGGGATGGAAATGAAAGAATGATGAAGTGGAGAAAATGTGTGGTCCTGGATTATTACGCACCCAAATCATTAATAAAATGCATATTTGCATAAATGCATAGAAACAGTGTTTTTAAGGCCTTAAATGCAAAAATAAATGAAGCTTGGCAGCTCCCTCGGATTTGTTTTCTCAAAGAATCTCGTAATATCTCCTCAATGTACGTAGCATATACATGTAGTTTATAGAAAGCATTGTAAAGGGTTCATTTTTACATTTTCTCTTTTACTTTATTTTTCAATCAATCGGCCTTTATAAAGAACACATAACGATGGACCGTCGAACTAGCCAAAATACGGTCCGGTCAAGGCGGACACTCCACACACAAAATCGCCCCATGGCTGGAGCTCGCTACAAAAGCAATTTCTTTCTTTCTTTCTTTCTTTTTGCTGTTGCTTGTCGAAGCCTTTTCGGACATGTGACACCCCCCCCCCCCCCCCCCCCTGCAAGACTATACTCAGATCCCTTGCAACGTTTTGAAAGGTACTTTCATCAGATGACCTCCAACAAAAGCAGAAATCCAACATTTCGTCAATAACCACCGGTGGATAGTCTTCATCCCCACCCCTATCCATTATTGTCTCCAGTTCATTCTCCTCTCAACCGGCTTTTAATGCTAATTATGGTCGGAGAAAACTCCTATTATCTTGTTTTATTTTTTTTTTTAATTTGCTTATTTATTTTATCCTTTTTTTCTCTCTTTTTGGGTATCTCTCTCTCTCTCTCTCTCTATTTTTTATTATTTTTATTCGTTTATTGTTATTCTTTCTCTTTTTTTTTGGGGGGGGGGGACTGCTCATGTTTCAAAATGCATATTTTGAACATAATGATGGACATGTTACTTTCTTTGTATAGGCTAAGATTTGAATGAATGTACCGACACTCTTTATCATAAATAATTAATAATTCAATTCATATTATAATTCTTTTCATGTTATAATTTTGGATTGGTATAGACTTGTGCATGTACTACAATGAGAACGAATGACATGACGTCATCCCATCGGAGTCCATGGATTCGCTCAGCTCCAAGTGCCAGTCGTCGCTGCAGCTTGACTCCATGTTGAAATCCTCGCTCTCGCTTGATTGTTGATTTGAAGAAACGATGCTATCCATGATGAAAAGCTACTTGTCAAAAGATATCCTGCTTTATATCAACCACGGAAGGATCCAAAAGCCAGGTCAAATTTGCATATGCCGCATTGTTTGTGACGAAGAGCGTGTCCGGCTCTATTGAAACAATATAATACACGAATGCTCGCTTCCCTTGATCTTCTTATACAATAGAGATTTACAAGTCAAAGGTGAAATAAGGCATTCACATTTTCTATAGATGTAACTGCGGCGTTCAATTTCAGGGGAAGAAAATCTTCTGTCCAACAACAATTTTCTTATTCCACTCCACATTCAATGAATAAAAACAGAAAATGAGGGGGCTGAGTCATTATTGTACATACTTTATATAAAAACACTACCCTCTGATACCTTCGGGGAAACCCTATCATCACTGGCGTAGACAGGGGGCACCGGGGGCCATGCCCCCTCCCTATTCAGCCACTACAACAAAAAAAGCGAGAGCGAAAAAGCGGGGGAAGTGAGAGAAAAAAATGCCTAAAAGGCACTACAAGCCGTTATCCTGGCTCTCAAAATTTGCTAAAAACGTCAAAGTTTTCGCGCCCACCCTTGTACCATGGGTGTCGATCCCGGGGGGATGGACGTATATATCCCCCAAAATATTTGAGGTGGGAGGATGGCCTGTATTATCACTCCCAATATATTTGGATAAAATAAATAAGAATTATGATGCATTAACTTGAAACTAATAATTATTTAAACTCATGATGTTTAATCTTGAAATAACACATTCTTTAATGATTAGAAGAAAGGAAATAAAAAAATGCCATAAGTTCAATACGAAAATATTGAAGAAAATTAGTTCACTCGCATTGTTTTCTCAATTAAGGGGTTCCGTCCATTGGCGTAGATCCGTACATTCCTTCTTTTCATTAAAAACATTTTGGGATGCTTTAAAATGCAAGTTTTATAGACAGATTCCCTGATGTAGGAGAGGGATACTCCCTCCCACCCCTGCTCGGTCTCTTTGCTCAGTGGTGTGTCGGGGGGGGGGGGAGGGGAGCACGTGCACTGGGAAACACTTGAAGGGGGCGCAAACGCAAAGGAGAGAAAGAAAAATAGGGGAGTGAAGAAAGATTATAATCATTACGGCTTTACGGCCCGTACCCAGCCCTGTTACATACAATGCAGTATTGCGTCCCTGTCAGCTCTAGGTACTGTAGATTACCAGGCTAACGATAGGTTTGATTCTGGTGTTGTGTAATGTGTATAGCACAACAAAAATAAGGTGACTTCACACAAGATATAAGGTTTGATAAGCTTTTAATTAGAGCTTCAAACTTCAAAAATAAATTCAAGACATTACATTGATATATACTTCTTTAGAACAAAAATAAATACAGTTGGATGCTTGCATACAATGCAGTGTATTAAATTATATTGCTTCTAGGTGACTTTTGTTAACAAATACTTGACTAAATACCTAAATGTTTTAAAGACCAAATGTTATTCCAAAACAGTATGACATCTTTGAACAAATAATGTCACAGATTAAACTGTAGTGTGGCAGAATAGGGGTCTCATCCTAACAAAAGATATGGTTGAATAGCACCTTATAAATGGGGTGTAAGAGTTGAACTCTGGTTCGCTAATTCAGGACGACCTGACGTTTCAGTCCATGCAACGTGCGATCGAGTTCACGAGTAGATTCTGAGTGGTGATCCGGCCTGCTTGGTGGGTAGAGTAGTTGATGAGTTGTTGTGTGCCGAGTCGTGTCCATACACTGCACGATGGACCAACGAGGGTTACCGACGAGGGGTACCAACGAGGGTTACCGACGAGCCCAGCTCGTCCCTAATAAAGAGGGTTAAATTCCAATATTTTTAAGAAAATCTCCTCCATATAAAACAAACTAACCACCTTTAAATACTTCTGCCACAATAAATTCACCTAGTTCACTAAACCACACTATTCCAAGAACAACCTTGCAATATTTAAATGTATTAAACAAACATAATACAGTAACGGGTTAATTGTTCTCTCTTGGTTAATTTATACCTCAAACCACTGTGCATCCTAAACAAAATGAATTTTATTTATACTAAAACTGCTTTTATTAAATGCAGCAATTTAGCACAGCTCATCCAGAGTCAGAGTAATAATGTAATAATTCTTATAAGTTACATACTTGACTTTATGCATTTATAAAATAAACTGAAATTTCATTAATAACTTATGTAATCTATCAATAACTCACTCATCCAGTGCATGTAATTTGCTTAAAAGCATACATGTATAAATTCCCTACATTCCCTACATTAATACCTCAGTTTTAGATTAGATAACATAATTTGGTTCCTTGAATTTACAAAATAAGAAAATTAAGACTTACAATTCATGGAGGTGTGAGTCGAGTTGAAAACATGAAGGCTTCTCCTGGCCTGAACTGCCGGAAGCGAAAGCTGAAACAAGGGTTGTTATGCCTGGTCTGCATAACACTACAAAACACATGGAGTGTGCCTCATCCTTGGTGCTTCCAATGCAACTTACAAACAACTCGCCATAACATGTAGCTCCTGGCATGAGCTACCCAACCTGCTCCTGGCAAAACATTAGTGTCCTCTGTCTATCCTACCCAAACTATCCCCTCACTTCAACTCACACTCATGCACAAACACAATAGCTCCCTGCTTAACACAATAACTCCCACCTGTATAAAACATTCAAAACACTCAAGCTATGTCTTAATTGCCCTAACTGGTTTAGACCAGTTTCACTATTCCCTACTAAGCACTGGTGCCTTGCAACAGCATTCCTTACTATTCAAGTTCAAGCCTGAGCTACATAGAAATAAAAGGGGGGGGGGGGGTAAACTAGTTACATTGTGACATATCTCCCCCTCCTTCAAGAAATTTTTATAATTTCAAATAAGAAATTTAAATCTGGAGTGACTTTCTCAAATTAAAAGCAAGGGGAAGAAAAACATGAGTTAATTTACAGAGAAAACAAAATCAACTTGTTTGGTGTTAATCACTTATTTCAACTCTCGGAAATCCTGCTGAGGTAGTCTGCACCAACATTTTCACTGCTTTTGATTGCTGTGATGGTGAACCGATACGCTTGTAGAGCCAGAGCCCATCTCATGATCCTTGCATTTGCCACCTTCGACTTCGCAATGCACTTCAGTGGTTGGTGATCGGTTTCAAGTTGAAAATGTTTACCAAACAAGTAGGCTTCAAACTTCTGGACTCCCCACACTACTGCCAAGCACTCCCGTTCCATGACTGAATATCGCTGCTCGCGTGGAAGAAGTTTCCTACTAGCGTAGGCGATGGGGAACTTTTTCCCATCACTCTCCTGCAGAAGGATAGCTCCCAAACCGACATCCGAGGCATCAGTCCTCAAAATGAAAGGATGAGTCAAGTCTGGAAGATGAAGGATGGGCTCCGTCTTGAGCTTCTGCTTCAACGTGTTGAAGGCCATCTCTTCAGCATCTCCCCATCTGACTTGCGCCGGCTCTCCTTTCTTCGTCCGATCAGTCAATGCAACTGCTATGGCGGCAAAATTTGGGATGAAACGCCGGTAGTAGCCTACCAGACCTAGGAATGAGCGGAGTTGCTTCTTGGTCCTCGGTCTCGGGGCTTCCTGAACTGCGTTAACCTTCTCCTGCACTGGTCGGAGTTCTCCCTGTCCTACAAAATGACCAAGAAATTCGATACTCACGCATCCTATTGTACACTTGGTTGGTCTTGCAGTCAAATTCGCCTTCCTCAGTCTCTCGAACACCGCTCTGAGGGTGACCATATGCTCCTCGAAGGTTGCTGTGTGAATTAATATATCATCAATGAAGTTATCTACGTTATCCAAACCACGGAGTAGGTCCCTCATGATGCGACTGAAACTTGCTGGCGCGTTGACCAACCCAAATGGCATCATTTTGAATTGGAACAAACCATCCGATGTCACAAATGCTGTCAGTTCCTTGGCGTTGTCTGTGAGCGGCACCTGCCAATAACCTTTGGCTAAGTCGATCTTCGTAAAATACTTGTCTTTAGCCAGCTTTGCGAAGATTTCTTCCTGATCTGGAATCGGTTCCCCATCCGTTACTGTGACCTTATTCAGCTTGCGATAATCACAACAAAATCTAATCGAACCGTCTTTCTTCTTTACCATGACTACTGGTGACGCATACGGTGAAGAGGATGGCTCCACAATTCCCAGATCGATCATCTTCTGAATTTCTTTCGTCACCTCACCTCGCAACGCATGTGGTAGTGAATATGGTTTGCTCTTGATTGGTTCCTTATTGATGAGTTTGATGTCATGCTTACCCAGGTTCGTCACTCCGGGCATGTCAGTCAAGACCTCCTGGTACTCCTGTAAAAGAGATTTGACAGTCTCACGCTGACTATCGTCGAGAAGTGAACTAATCTGCACATCTTCAAGTGATTCTGTGGGAGAGAGAGTTAGGTGATGAAGAAGATCCCTCTTAGATGTAGGGCGAACATCAACATCCTCTCCGTCATCATCTTCGATCGTGCCATCGTCCACAACAGCGACACATGCTACATCAGACTCTTCATCGTTGACTTCCCTCCTGAAAAACCTTTTCAGAAGATTTGCGTGGAAGGTTTTTATTTTTCCGTTCATGTCGATCTTGTAGTCTAAATATCCGACCTTTTGAACCACCTTGAACGGACCCTTCCAATGCATTAGTAACTTGTTGTTGTCCGTGGGGAGTAGGAGTAGGACCTCGTCACCAACTTCAAACTTCCTGTTCTTGGCATTCCGGTTGTATTGTCTTCTGTACTTCTCAGCCGATTTGCCTAGATTCTCCTGTGCAACTTTACATGTAGATTCCAAGCGATCCTTCAAATCCAACACGTACTGGTAAGTGGTTTTCGTGTCCGGCTCGTCCACCTCTCCGGTCCACAATTCCCGAAGAATAGCGAGAGGACCTCGAACTACCCTTCCGAACAGGAGTTCAAACGGTGAGAATCCCGTACTCTCCTGAACTGATTCTCGGTATGCAAACAACAGAGGATTAATGTATCTATCCCAGTCCTTGGGTCTCTCCTCACACATCTTGCGCAACATGGACTTCAGAGTACCGTTAAAACGTTCGACCAAACCGTTGCATGCAGGATGATAGGGTGTGGTCGTCATCTGTCGAATGGAAAGCAAACGACTGACCTCTTTCATCAATTCCGATGTAAACTGGCTTCCTCTGTCAGTCAACACTTCACGTGGTATTCCCACTCTCGAATAGATATCCACCAATGCCTCTGCAACTGTCTGTGTGTCAATCCGGCGAAGTGCTACAGCTTCAGGATAACGTGTAGCGTAGTCTACGACCGTAAGTATGAATCGATTTCCTTTGCTTGTGGCAGGCTCGATCGGTCCAACCAGGTCCATCGCAACACGTTTGAAAGGTTCGTCGATGAGGGGCGTTGATCCCAGAGGCACCTTCGTAACCTTTCCCTTCGGCGAAGTGCGCTGGCATGGTCCGCACGATCGACAGTACCGCACTATGTCTCCATGCATACCTGGCCAGAAAAAATGCATCAAAATCTTCTCACGGGTCTTCTTTGTACCAAGATGACCGCCAAGAATAGACTCGTGTGCAAGCTTCAAGACTTGATTCCTGAACTTCGTGGGTACCACAACTTGCAAGAGCACATCTGACCCTGGGGTAGTATCGATGAATTCTCTGTAGAGTATATTCTTCCTGGAAGAAAAACAGGATGAATTTCCACTCTTATCTTCTTTTCTCCTTTCTCCGCTAGTCTTCTCGATGCATCCAACGAGCTGTCCTCCCTCTGGGCATGAATGAGATCATCCACTGTCACAACCGTATCTAGTGGGGCTGGTACTCGAAGAGGAGGCCTTGCCTGTCTTGCCTGCTGCTTCTGCCCTCTCGTTTCCACTGCGTTGGCCTGATGATCTTCCGGCGTCCAGTCTTCTTCCGGATCAGCTGGTTGCCGCGCTCCAGGAATGTTACCTAGTACGATATCGTAAACAGGGGTTAATACACATAAGGCTTCAACCTTACCCTTGAAGAAGGGAGTGTCCAGATTGATCTTGGCAACTTGGAAGGTCCTGATCGTCTGGTCGATGAGCAAGCATGTCCGCTGTTCCCCGGTGAACTGCTCCTCCGAAACCAAGTCACGTCGAACGATGACAGTTGTGCACCCGCTGTCACGAAGAACATCAACGAGCTTCCCATTCACCATTCCCTTGATGACTGGCATCTCCACTGGTAAACCACTCGCTGCTGCTGATAGTAACGGAAGGGTATCTCCAGATGCTAACTTCACTGCAGTACCATCATCAGTGAGGTTCTGCTCCACGACGGCTGACTTCTCTACGATGAGGCACATTCCCTGCTGTTCCTGCTGAGTTGTCTCACTTAGTGCTGACGAAAGTCCTGCTGGTCCTATGTTACCTCCATCCTGGGGCTGACCTGCCGTTGACCTGCTTTCGGTGAGACTTGCGCCCTTCTCACGACGACTTTTCTTATCTGGACAATTCCAAGAAGGATGACCAAGTTTAGAACAATGGAAACATTTCATTGGCATTCTAGAATGTGACTGATTGGGGTTACCTCTGAATGATCCTGGCCCTTTGGGAACATTAGAATTGTTAGTAGTACTACTTCTATTATTACTAGAACTGTTAGTACTGGACTGCTGGGCTCCACTAGTATGACTAGTATGACTAGGCCTGTCTTTCATTCTCCTAATCCTAGGGTCTGAATGTGCATCACGATACTGATCAGCAAGAGTTAATACCTCTGTCAGTTTTGTAGGCTGACGCTCCTTGATAAACATCAGTAAGTCCTTACCACATGTATCAAACACTTGCTCTTGTATCATTAAAGATTTAAGTCCCTCGAAATCATCACTATATGGACTAAGTTCAATCCATCTATCCAGATATTTGTCAATTCTGGAAGCATACTGCACAAACGACTCTCCCTGACGGAGTTTTGACTGCCTAAACTTCAACCTATAACCTTCTTCTGTGAGGTCATAACCTTTCAACATGGATGATTTGACAACTTCATAGTCCTTAGCCTGCTCAGATGTAAGTCTTGAAATTATATCAAGTGCCTTACCAGACAACAATGCAGAAAGTGCAAGTGCCCAATCTACCTTATCCCAACCTACACTAGAGGCATGTCTCTCGAACCTACACAGATAGCTATCTATGTCATCTTTACCTTCCTGAAAAACTGGAAGAGGGGGAATACTAGGCTTGTGCCCTGACTTTGGGGTAGGCCCCGTCCCATTTGACTTCCCAAGTTCCTCCAATCTAATCTGCTGAGCAACTAACTCAGTTTCTACCTTCCTAGCTTCAGCCTGGGCTGTGTTAGTATCTATCTGAGCCTGTCTAACTTCTGCACGCTCATCCCTTGCTTCTCGCACACACTCATCAACGTACCCTTTTAACTCCTTCCCACTTAAACCAAATTTTTCACCTTGTGCAATGAATTTGTCCCTCTCCATACTGTAACTTGTAAAGCACACCAAGGATAAGTTTGCACACTTACCAAAGAGAATTCTTTTACGCAGCGCGACAATCTGGAAGTGAAGACTGGCACAGGCGTTGGGTGAAGCCTTCTTGCATCAACTTGCCTCACTGTCCACTATGACGTGTCCTTACATATACTATGGATGGAAAAACAAGATTTCATTAATATTCAAGATACAAAATATGATCTGCAATAACATTCACTACGATATAACCTAACCTATCAACAAGAAAGATAAGTCCCTTCGTGGTCGCCAATTATGTCAGCTCTAGGTACTGTAGATTACCAGGCTAACGATAGGTTTGATTCTGGTGTTGTGTAATGTGTATAGCACAACAAAAATAAGGTGACTTCACACAAGATATAAGGTTTGATAAGCTTTTAATTAGAGCTTCAAACTTCAAAAATAAATTCAAGACATTACATTGATATATACTTCTTTAGAACAAAAATAAATACAGTTGGATGCTTGCATACAATGCAGTGTATTAAATTATATTGCTTCTAGGTGACTTTTGTTAACAAATACTTGACTAAATACCTAAATGTTTTAAAGACCAAATGTTATTCCAAAACAGTATGACATCTTTGAACAAATAATGTCACAGATTAAACTGTAGTGTGGCAGAATAGGGGTCTCATCCTAACAAAAGATATGGTTGAATAGCACCTTATAAATGGGGTGTAAGAGTTGAACTCTGGTTCGCTAATTCAGGACGACCTGACGTTTCAGTCCATGCAACGTGCGATCGAGTTCACGAGTAGATTCTGAGTGGTGATCCGGCCTGCTTGGTGGGTAGAGTAGTTGATGAGTTGTTGTGTGCCGAGTCGTGTCCATACACTGCACGATGGACCAACGAGGGTTACCGACGAGGGGTACCAACGAGGGTTACCGACGAGCCCAGCTCGTCCCTAATAAAGAGGGTTAAATTCCAATATTTTTAAGAAAATCTCCTCCATATAAAACAAACTAACCACCTTTAAATACTTCTGCCACAATAAATTCACCTAGTTCACTAAACCACACTATTCCAAGAACAACCTTGCAATATTTAAATGTATTAAACAAACATAATACAGTAACGGGTTAATTGTTCTCTCTTGGTTAATTTATACCTCAAACCACTGTGCATCCTAAACAAAATGAATTTTATTTATACTAAAACTGCTTTTATTAAATGCAGCAATTTAGCACAGCTCATCCAGAGTCAGAGTAATAATGTAATAATTCTTATAAGTTACATACTTGACTTTATGCATTTATAAAATAAACTGAAATTTCATTAATAACTTATGTAATCTATCAATAACTCACTCATCCAGTGCATGTAATTTGCTTAAAAGCATACATGTATAAATTCCCTACATTCCCTACATTAATACCTCAGTTTTAGATTAGATAACATAATTTGGTTCCTTGAATTTACAAAATAAGAAAATTAAGACTTACAATTCATGGAGGTGTGAGTCGAGTTGAAAACATGAAGGCTTCTCCTGGCCTGAACTGCCGGAAGCGAAAGCTGAAACAAGGGTTGTTATGCCTGGTCTGCATAACACTACAAAACACATGGAGTGTGCCTCATCCTTGGTGCTTCCAATGCAACTTACAAACAACTCGCCATAACATGTAGCTCCTGGCATGAGCTACCCAACCTGCTCCTGGCAAAACATTAGTGCCCTCTGTCTATCCTACCCAAACTATCCCCTCACTTCAACTCACACTCATGCACAAACACAATAGCTCCCTGCTTAACACAATAACTCCCACCTGTATAAAACATTCAAAACACTCAAGCTATGTCTTAATTGCCCTAACTGGTTTAGACCAGTTTCACTATTCCCTACTAAGCACTGGTGCCTTGCAACAGCATTCCTTACTATTCAAGTTCAAGCCTGAGCTACATAGAAATAAAAGGGGGGGGGGGGGGTAAACTAGTTACATTGTGACAGTCCCAAATAACTGAAAAGCAGCCAGGGCGGTGAACTATAACTTTCCGCCTAAAAATTGTTTTCTACGAGCCGTTATCTTTATCTCAAAATTGCGGGGGACAAGGGGGGGGGGGGGTGAAATGTGAATCGACCTATAAAGCATTCACGACTTCCTGTCACTTCTCCGAGACAGAGTCAATTTCTCCTTCATCCTGACAGTCTCTCTTTCTTTCCCTGCCACCCAGTCCCCCTTGTCTCTCTGCCACATCACTCCACCCTCTCCCTCTCTTTATACCATCCATCTTCTACATCAATCTACATGTATTTTTAATGTTACTTACAGTTTCCTATGGGACAGGGCATCTCACCAAACATGGTGATGAAAAAGATCCTTATGAAGGTTAACGACGTACATATCAAAGTCAACAACCTTATCCGGGGACAGGCGCAATCACAAAAGTTTGTCACCGTTCCGGAATTCGTATAATTTTAATAAATTACCTCGCTCTCTCGCACTTTTACTCGATCCCTCTTAATAAAACAAACGGACTTATCGAATCACTTTTCTCCCCATTTTCCCCATATTTTGGAGTTCCTTTTTAAGACCAGACGGCTGATCGAGATCGATATTTCAAAAAATAAAACTTACTTGTGTAATATTAAACACGAAATTTAAGCTGGGATTTCATTGCGCATAACACATCGATAATGTTTTAATTTCAATAAAGCGCTCATTATATAACTGCCCAATCATGCTGGTTTGTAACAACATTACCCAAAGCACTAAGTAATATTCTTTTAATTCATGCGCTCGAATAAAGTGTGCTTAATATTATTCCGAATTACCCAATAGATGTTGTTGACATATATAACGAAAACGTTAAAAATATAGGGCAAAGCCAAAAAAGAAAGAAAGGCTACTCTTTCAACACAGGGGCGTTTTTGAAAGTGTGTGTGTGTATGGGGCTGATTTGATTTCACTCATTAATGATAATATATTAAGCTAATTCATACATTTTATGAAACGTGTTTCCTCAAAAAATGGTGGGCTGCAGCCCCCAGGCCCCGTCCCCAGTTCTGGTTCCGCGACCCATGCAAAAGTAAAGTTGTATTTATATTCAGAAATCCGGTCTTAACTCGAGAACATTAAGTTTTTCGTTCTGATATTTCAATTTCATTTTTTTTATCCGCAGCCATGACGGCTACATACAACTATTAAAATGTGAAAGTGAATTTATAATTGCATTGCTTGGAAACTAAACAATATATTTTGGGATTGGATTTTTATTGTTATTAGTTTATTTTTTATTTTTTTTTTGGTTTGGAACATAAAGCAATATTTTGAATAGTTGTCCGGCGCAAGAATGTATTCACCGTCCTTTACTTATTCGTGTATTAATTTTTATGTCGTTTATCATTACTATATATTTTTGTGGTGGGCTCGATGTGGGAAAATTAAATGTTAGGGGCCGACTTTGTCATGGCACAAACCTAGGTATTTTTTTTTCTCAGAAAACTATGACAACTGATACGTACGGTACTTTGACGGAGACTTCAATACATTCGTACTTTTTCCAAAGAAAATAAGAAGCAAAATGAAGCAGAATGAGTCACCATTTAAACCGTAAGTGGCGCTCTTTCAAAACACTAAATATACAACTTCCTTCAAGGCAGAACAAAAATAAAGAACAGGAAGTCGGCGAAATTGAAGGAATCACAGGGCGGGTCGCTTAACAAAAGCTCGCGCTAATCCCGCTGAACGGCGACTTCTTAGAGTCGCCGATGGATATGACAAGATCCGGGAGAAAATCCCGCTAATCGGCCTTTTTAACTTTGGCCGCGGTGAAAACGGTGACAAAACTTTCCGTAAGAAGCCTAAGCTAAGTTTCAGAAATATATCCCACGGATAAAAATAATTGAGAACCCGGGCCCTACATGATTACGAGCAAGCGAAGCGAGCAGGCCGAAATTACTACTCGGAAAAGGGCATTGAACATGAAAGTGAGTGAGATTAAAAACATCATTTATTTGAAACAGGCATTTTGACATGAATACTAGCGAAGTGAGCAAGCTTTAAAAATAAACGTTTCATTTTTTACCCCATTATTAACCACATTTAATGGGGTGGGCAAACTTTCGTCCATATCACTTTCATGGTGGGTAGCAAAATCTTTAAAAAGGTTTATTTCCAAATCCCGAAACACCAACAACAGCTATTGTTCTGAATTCGTTGTGTTCGCTTTTGATGAGGATTTTATATAACGTTGGAGCAATTGTCACATACATAAGCATTAACGACGGCCGACGGAACAGATGTCGGCGGACAAGTTGTCGCATGAGCAATTGTTGCGGAGCAATGATATTGTCACATATTCATTTTATTTGACGGAGCTAATGTCGCGAAGGATTTGTCGCTCGAATGAAACAAATGTCGGCGGATCGAGTGCTTTCCGCCGGAGCTAATGTCGCCGGAGCAAATGTCGACGGAGCAATTGTCGAGGAGCAAATATTTATTTCTATTTACTGAGTTTATTGTCGCGGAGCAATTGTCGCATATTCATTTTTATCGGCGGAGCAATTGTCGCATATATTCATTATTATCGACGGAGCAGTTGTCGCGGAGTAGGTAATTGTCGCTCGATCGGAGCAAATGTCGACAAAACAATTGTTGCAGAAACAATTGTCGCAATTGTCTCATATATTCATTTTATCGACGGAGCAATTGTCGCTCGATCGGAGCAAATGTCGACGGAGCAATTGTCGCAGGAACAATTGTCGCATATATGCATTTCTAGCGACGGAGCAGTTGTCGCGGAGCAATTGTCGCTCGATCGGAGCAAATGTCGACGGAGCAATTGTCGCAGGAGCAAATGTCGACGGAGCAATTGTCGCAGGAGCAATTATCGCGGAGCAATTGTCGCGGAGCAATTGTCGTATTTTTAGGAGCATTTGTCGCAGGAGCAATTGCCGCCGGAGCAAATGTCATACATTCGACAAAAGTGCCGATGATTGCAGTCTCGGGAATCTGGTCCTTGATGTTATTGAGTTTCCTGAGAAAGTCTGGTGTGTCATGGATGTAGGAGGGTGCAGTTGAGACAAGGGGTTTAATGTGGTGATCAACAAAGAGGGAGATGTTCTCTGTAGGGGAACCATTTCCCGAGAGGATGGGTCGACCAGGGTTGCCAGGTTTGTGGATCTTGGGGAGGAGATAAAAACGAGCAGGTTTCGCATTAGTGGGGGAGAGAAATTTGTGGGCCTTCTTGGAGAGGTGTCCACGTTCCTTCATGTTATTAAGTGTCGACTGGATCTGTTGAGAGAAATCATAAGTGGGGTCGGAATCAAGGGGTGTGTAGTGGGATCGGTTGTTGAGATGTTTCATGGCTTCGTCGATGTACTGTTGGCGGTCCATAACTACGACGGCTGATCCTTTGTCTGCGGGCTTGATGATAATATCCGACCTGTTTCGGAGCGAGGAGAGAGCTTGGCGTTCTTCTCGAGGAAGGTTATCATGGGTTCTGCTGGTGGGAGTATCTGTGGAGAGAACTTGGGATGAGACGGCTTGAATGTAAGTTTCAAGGGAAGAAACTCTGTTCTTGGGGGGATCCATGTGCTTTTCGGGTGGATCCATGTGCTTTTCGGGTGGAAGGGCTCAGGATCAGAAGGGGGTTCATCTAGAAAAAACTCTTTGAGGCGTATCCTGCGATAGAAAGTAGAGAGGTCTTGGCTGAGTGCTATCTGGTCGACTTCCGGTGGAGTGGGGCAAAACGTGAGGCCTTTTGAGAGAAGAGAGGTTTCTATGTGTGCATATATATATGTATATGTGTATGTACACATATATTTTATTTGCATTTTACTTTATATGCCATATATTTTGCACTTGTTGTCTAACAACTCGACTCCCTCTTTATTTTCTGCCCTACCACTCCACTGCACTGAACTTGTACAGCGCTTATTCCTTTCTCTTGTCTTTGCATTGTTCCTTATCCTGTTTGATGTTGCCTCCCCACTTATCCTTTGCTTTCACAGGTTACCCACCCCTGAGCTTGGGGCTCCTTACTCATTACTCTCCTTTGATCTCCACGCCTTTGTATTTGTTTTAATCCCCCTCCACACCCACTTGACTCATGGGTTTTGACTCCCCATACTCCCCTTTTGTTCCCATTGTTTTGTGTCCACAGCTCCTCCCTTACAGTTTCTGTTACATGTAATCTGTTTTGTGCCTGTAGTCTATATATATGCTTGTCTTGGTTTTTAAGTTTGTCTTTTTGCCTCTGACGAAGATTCTGCTAGGATCGAAAGCTGAGGCCCCTTTTGACTCCATTTTACTCCATTGGCTCGCTATTATTGGATAAGCAGTTTTCAGCAGCTTGTTTTCGACTTTACATTTTTGTATTAATAAATGGATTCACACGCTTACACTCCCGATATTTTTCTTGACGATATACACGACAGTAAATATTACACTCCCTTAGAATTTAACGATACATTTTCTCATAATCCAAATATTTCACTTTTACATATAAACTCGAGAAGTCTGAACAGAAATTTCGAATATTTTGACAACCTTTTACACTCCTTAAATAATTTTGCATTTTCCGTCATTGGAATAAGTGAAACATGGTTACATCAGAATTCTCCAGATATGTTCAGTTTATCTAATTATAAGTTGATTAGGGCAGACCGCAAAGGAAGAAGAGGGGGCAGTGTTGCATTTTATATTGCTCAAAACTTAAAATTCAAAATCTGTTCAGATGTTAAACTAACACAAGCGGAATCATTATTTATTGAAATTGACAACACAAATCTCAAAAATGTCATTATAGGTTTAATTTATAGACCCCCCAACTCTAATTTTGAACTATTCTGTGATGAAATGGATTCATATCTTCATAAAATAGGCGAAGAAAACAAACATATTTTTATGCTTGGTGACTTTAATATCAATTTCCTGCCCTCTTCTGACAGCAGTAATTCAACCAATTTTATGCAACTAATGTATTCATATGACTTCATTTCGACTATTAATAAACCCACCAGAATAAATTCACATTCTTCAACTCAGATTGATAATATTTTTTCCAACGTACATAATAACAAAACCATTGGGGGGATATTATGCTCTGAAGTTTCCGATCACCTACCCATATTTTTAACATGTGAATGCAAACTATGTTGCCCTAAATCATTTGATGAATTTTTATATCGCAAAGAATCCAAATGTAATGTAGAATTACTGAAACAGGATTTACTTTTAGAGGGATGGGCAGATGTCTACAATGTAAATGATGTCAATACCGCATACAAACATTTTAATAACAGATTACAATATTATTATGAAAAGAATATCCCCCTAGGAAAAATTAAAAACAAGCGAAGTAAAGCCAGGAATCCTTGGATAACGAAAGGTTTATTGAAGTCAATACAAACACTTAACCGCCTCTATAAATTACATTTATGCAATCCAAGTGATACTAACCTAAAGACATATAAAACTTACCGCAATAAATTAACAAAACTGATCCGAATATCCCGTAAATAACACTTTTCTAATAGATTAAAGAAGGCCAGTTCAAACACTACTGCAACTTGGAAAATCATCAAAGAGGTTATGGGAAGAAAGACAGATTCCCCACCCACGGATAATATCACACTAAATGGTACTAACATACATGATCCTAGTATTTATGCAAATTTTTCACGAATATCGGCCCTGAACTCGCCAGCAAAATTAATAGCCCTAACGCTCACTTTACAGACTATCTTTCCGAACAAAACCAAGAGTCTCTCTTTCTAAACCCAACACGTCCCAGCGAAATTGTTAATATTACCCAATCTCTTAACAGCTCAAAATCTTATGGTTTCGATAAAATAAGTATTATGTCTCTTTTAAAAGAATTAATCCACCCACTTGCAATGCCTTTAACTCACATTTTCAATCACTCGTTATCACAAGGTGTTTTCCCTGATCTATTGAAAATAGCTAAAGTCAATCCAATTTTCAAAAAAGACGATCCGCACGAAATAAGTAATTATCGTCCCATTTCCTTACTTCCAAGTATATCCAAAGTCTTAGAAAAAATCGTTTATAATAGGTTACATACATTTATTAATAAACACAATATACTCAGTTCAAATCAATATGGTTTCAGGAAAAATTACTCAACTGACCTAGCATTAATTCAAATTTATGACAAAATTACAAATGCCATAGCTAACAAAGAACATGTTGTTGGTATATTCTGTGACTTAAGTAAAGCATTTGATACGCTGAATCACGCTATCCTCCTTTCCAAACTCAGTCATTATGGAATTCGGGGTCAACCACTCTTATGGTTTAAAGATTATTTAACAAACAGAAGACAATATGTTACATTCAATGGATATGATTCTGATTCCCTTTTAATTCAATGCGGTGTCCCCCAAGGCTCCATCTTAGGCCCACTACTATTTCTTCTTTATGTCAATGATATTATCAAGACATCCTCCGTTCTTTCTTTTGTCTTATTTGCCGACGACACAAATATCTTTTGTTCTCACAAAGACCTTAATTCCTTAACCAATACTTTGAATTATGAAATTAACAAAGTATCAAACTGGTTTAAGTGCAATAAACTTTCTCTTAATATAAAAAAGACTCACTTCATGTATTTCAAACATCATTCTCATAATACAGACACACCAAAACTAAGTCCAAATTTTTGGGAGTAATTATAGATGAAACTTTGACTTGGAATGACCATTTACATCACGTAATAATGTGCATTTCTAAAAGCATTGGTATAATTTCCAAGCTAAAGTTTCTTCTACCCTATGCAACCTTATTCCTGTTATATAATACACTAGTTCTCCCGTATATAACATATTGTAACATTGTATGGGCTAATTGTGGTTCGACAAAAATCAATTTTATTTTTAAACTACAAAAGAGAGCAATACGTATTTGTACCGGATCGCATTTCTTAACTCACACTGACCCCTTATTCCATAAACTTAAAACGCTAAAAATTTTCGACTTGAATACTATCCAAGTAGCTGTCATAATGTTCAAGTACATTAATAATCAACTTCCACCATTCTTACCCTACTCGCATTTCTGGAAATTTTCATGTTACGAATCCCAAATTATCAATAACACACAAATCTGTAAGACATTCTGGTCCGGACATTTGGAATAATCTTCCCGATAACATAAAATCTTGTTCAACCATCTACTCCTTAAAAGCTACACTTAAACGAAAGATACTACAATCATACGTGCCCACGCTTTAAATTAGTATTTACTATTTGCACCCGCACATGCAATTGCACTGCACCCACTTGATCACTCAGTTTTACCAAGAGAGTTATGTCGCCTAATCTTTTTTACGAGGCCGCCATCCATTTCCAGCCTAACCGCTCACGATGGCGGTCTCCTGCGTTCTAAATTACCTCTCTAGTTTATTGGAAAAAAATATTTACATAGGTCTATTATATTCCTTAATTTTGTTAGTATGTTTTGTCTTATGTTTATTATTGTATACTATTATTGTACATGACTTTTTACTTATGTAAACATTCAATTTATTGTATGTTATTAGAACGCAGAAATAAAAGCAACCAAACAAACAAACAAACAAACAAACAAAGACATGCAAATTTTCCAGTTCATTGGACATTGCGTTTCCGAGATCAATGGGGGGGGGGGGGTGCCTCCCAGGCCCCCCCAGTATTTTCATGGAGCAAAAAAGCCCAGTTCAGTAAGGGTTAATACAGGAACCATGAAGTGCTCATTGACAACGTGTTAATCAAAAGCCTTTTTTCTGATCCTTTTAGGACCCAGCCCACCAAGTTTTGTTGCAGGTAACCCCACATCCACCTCCCTTTCAATCATTTGGGGTGCCTCAGATGGTGACGTCAGCTTCTATGAAGTCAGGTATTCCCCACCCGATGGAACCACACCTGCTGTTTCTACAGTAGACGCAACTGGACAGCTAACTCTGAACATCGCTAACCTTCTACCACAGGAAGTTTACACTGTATTTGTGAGAGCTGTGACAGGATTGGACAATACAGCCAGCATCAGTGAAGCTCTTGAAGGATCATTCATGACAAGTAACCTGATAAACTATTTTGGAAAATACTTTAAAACTGCTTGAAATATTTGCAAATTACCATTCATTAGTAGAGTTAATTTCTGATGAAGCTTGTATTTTATGGTTACTATTGCATTACAGCGTATCAACTGTCACAGTGTGTTTGAAATCGTACCTCTTTGGGGTCCATTTTCTAAGATATAAATTTTTTATAATCAGTCTTGCCTAACTGCTGATACCTTGAGAGTTTGAAATTGTCCTTGTTTGGTGACCATAATCAAGGATTTGTAATCTCTAGCTGAGCTCTTAACTCTTTCAGTGCCGATGTCACGTATATGTGACAGATGGACTTGTCATTTTCATTCACCAATTGCTCAACCACAGGAAAGGTATATGATGGTCAATATATATCTAAATATTAAGCAACAATTAAGCATTCTAAATATTAGATTGCTGCTACACAAATTTTCAGAGAAAATTGCAGATTTATAAAATGGGCATTACCTTATTTCAGCATTAAAGAATTATAGTAAACAAATAAGAAACCCACAAATAATGGACAAAAAAGAAACTGAAATGTAATTTTCAATCATTCTTATGCATAAAGTTGGGTAAAATCACAATGTTTTGTATCATAAGAAATGGTAATCAATTTCTTACAAGTTATGAACACAACATTTTGTGAAATGATATATGGTTAATGAAGTGCAGACATTTGAAAAGTAAGCATTGATCACAATTTGGTAAAATTTTGAAGAGAGCTAAACCCCTTGGCACAGTATGAGTTAAACAGTGGTGCCATCAGATTTTGGAGACTTAAGTGTGGCGTATTTGTTAAAAAATGTTCTAGAAATTATGTATTCGAATTCAAATTGATGGATTACATTCAATGGCATTTCTGGAACTCTGTTGACACTTACATGTAAATGTACATGTCATTTTATATAGACTGTCAGTGGTATAATGTTATCGTGCTGTCATGATATTTCAGTTATGACGGTAATACGCATGCAAAAAGACCGATCATAAATACATGTTCATTCAAAGGAAAAGGCATAGTGTGCTTCCAGCTAGGTACATAGTTTGACTGGTTTTATGCATGGGTTGGGAGGGGGCGCTTTTCTTACTAGTGGATGCATTGTGAGAGAACAAGGCCCACAAGTGGAAAGAGGATGACGTACAAATGAGTCCTATTAACTTTTTAGCTCACCTGAGCCTAAGGCTCGAGTGAGCTATTGCGATGGAAATTTGTCCGTCGTGCGTCGTCCGTCGTGCGTCGTCCGTTAACTTTTTACATTTTCATCTTCTTCTCCAAAACCCATGATCGGAATTAAACCAAACTCGGTAGGAATCATCCTTATGGGTAGGGGACCCAAAGTTGCTAAAATGGTACATGTGGCCCCCAGGGGGGCCCAGGGGGAGGGCCCCCAATTGTAAAAGCTATGTAAATTTCAAACATCTTCTTCTCCAGAACCAGGCATAGCTCAGACTTGGTATTGTGTATGGAGATACCTCTATAGATGAAGAATGAATGTTGTTCATGAAATTTCTCTGAGTGGCCCTATAGGGGCCCTGTGGGGGTAACATACTGGAAGGGGGGGGGGGGGGGCTGGCGCTGCCAGGCAAAATGTACATTCTGATCTTCTTCTCCAAAACACATGATCGGAATTCAACCAAACTTGGTAGGAATCATCCTTAGGGGTAGGGGACCCAAAGTTGCTAAAATGGTACATGTGGCCCCCAGGGGGGCCCAGGGGGAGGGCCCCAATTGTAAAAGCTATGTAAATTTCAAACATCTTCTTCTCCAGAACCAGGAATAGCTCAGACTTGGTATTGTGTATGGAGATACCTCTATAGCCGAAAAATGAAAGTTGTTCATGAATTTTTTCTGGGTGGCCCTATAGGGGGTCTGTGGGGGTAACATACTGGAAGGGGGGGGGGGGGGGTGGGGCAAGTTGTCCGCCATCCATAAACTTTTTACATTTTCAGCTTCTTCTCCAAAACCCATGATTGGAATTTAACCGAACTTGGTAGGAAGCTCAGACTTGGTATTGTGTTTAGAGATACCTCTATAGATGAAGAATGAAAGTTGTTCATGTGCTAGAGAGAACATGCACCAGATGTGAATTGATCCACCTCAAGTGAGCGTCATGCCCCCTGGGGCTCTTGTTTAAAATGTTGCCTTCCCTTTCAACTTTTCCCCCTTCTTTTTTTCTCCCTTCTTTTTTTCTCCCTTTTTGACATACTGTTTGGGGGCATGTGCACCCTCCCCTCCAGCTATGCCACTGTTTTGTAGCATTTTGAAATCAAAGTAACGAGGCCTTTTGTATTGTTCATCTTTCTTTTAAACCGCAGCGGCTGCCCAGCAAGGTGAGGTCATCCTACACAGGATCACCACCACTTCCATCGCCTATACCTTTGGGGAGATCCCTGGCACTACGCAGTATGTTGTTCAGCTCAGCTTAGGGACAAGTACTAACGTCGAGCAAGGAAATGTCCACTCACCTCAAGATATTGTTGGAGAGTTTGACAGTCTTACACCGGGTCAACTCTACACTCTTTATTTACGTGTTGACAATGTTGAACGTGGATCCATTCAAGTTAGAACAAGTTAGTGTTCCTTTCACCTCAGTTTCTTTGTCCATCAGCTGTCCTTTTTAGGTGGTCTGTCGTAGTCGACAGACCACCTCTTAATTTCGTCAGAATTTTCTTTATTATTTATTTATTTATTTATTATTTATTTTTATTTTTCCACCACTTTCTTGTTGCCATGATTCCTCAATATCGGCTGAGTCAAATTTTATCAAAATCTCTACAGTCATGAGGACATATCAGATCAAGCTCGGGTATCTATTTCAAGGTCATCAGGTCATCGTGACGTCATCCAGGCGCCATTTTGTGATATCACATTATCAATCATATCTTCATAACGAGTCATCAAAAATGAACCATATTTGACATACATTAACTTCAGGTCAAGGGACAACATAAAATGTCATCAAAATTTGCGCGCACATCATGACGCGCACGTACGCGCGCGTCAAAATTTAAAAATGCTCAAAATCTCTTTTTAATCAAATTAGAGTATTGTTCAGGACATTTTAAGCATTTTAATTTTTTCTGTCCGTGCGCGTCCGTGCGCGCGTTATGCGCGCACACAGCGCGTAGAGAACGTAAAAACGCCATTTTTTCGCATATTTTGTCTTCCTGACACTATTCTTGACAATTTCCAACTATTTACAGTCAATCTCGACCTTCCATAATGTCGTACGCGCGCGTCAAACTTTCAAATTCGTGCGCACGTCAATGGGCATTCTAATGTAAAAAGTGGTAAAAACATGCCCATCTAGAATTCGCCATAGCTCCTCAGAATATACGGAAACCCCCCAATTTCTTTACATATTCTGAAAGCCTGTGAGTTGTAGATTTGAAATCATGTAGAATTTTTGCCGATCTCATGTTCTAACGTCATCATATTTGCATATGAACTCAAAAAAATGATTTTGAAAAAATGACGTCATCATTTTTGTATTCATTTGCTAATATTTCAGTAATAGGTGATCGATTTTCTTCCAAATTTTGATATGTTATAGCTGAGACAATTCTCTACCAGATCAGTTGTCATCATTTTTCATTTTGATGACGTTATCACACTGAAATCTTCAATTAAAGACGACATGTCAGATTTTTCCCTATTTGCGTGTTATGTCTATGGAAGATGATTTTTTTTCGAATCACGAATCTACATGACATCGTTCTCTGAGCAGTATCTCAGTTATTACTGGTCTATTTCCTTCCAGATTTTAATATGTTGTAGCTGAGACTATAAGCTTTTATTAGTAAGCCCTCCAATTTTTAATCAGATGTCGGGATCATGCCCAATATTTCAGTACAAAATGGGACTTGAGAATCCCGTTTTTCGTTTACGTGTTATCTCTATGGGAATTATTTTGGTCTATCGGTAAAGCACATGACTACCATGGTCAAGGTACCTGGTTCGATCCCGGGGCCGATTTTTTTTTTTTTTTTTTTTTTGCTTCTTTTTGCCTGTCATTTTACCATCCTCTTCGACTATTGTAACATAAAAAATCACTAATCATGTAATAAACTGCCTTATTTTCCGTATTATGTCTATTAGAAAGTAGTGTGCAGTAGTTTATGTACAACCCTATGGCAAATTGTGATTTCCTGTCCTGTATTAGAGCTATGGTGTTAATCTCCCAAGTATCCTGTATCATCATCATTATTATCATCACCATCATGATCATCATCGCTACTATTATATCATCGCCATCATCATTATGTCATTATAATCATAATCACCGTTATCATCACCATAATCATTTTACAATGACTGATACACATTTTGCTACATTCCTGTCCTCAGGAAGCATCTCCATTCATGGCATTCTTGACATCCTGTCTTCTGTTTAGTATTTCCCCATTAATATGATCATCCTGATTACAATCATGATCGTGCCAATTTAAGGACAGACCACCTAATTCGTCTTCGTGACGAATTCAAGTCTAGTTTATCTTTCTTGTTCTATATATGTCTTTGTCTCTTCATCTTGCTTCCTTTCTGTTCTTAAACTTTGTATTATCTTGATTGCATGTATGCTCAACGTTGTGATTACATGTTAATTTTCCTCTTCAAAACCATCATGCCGTATGCATTTCTCTGTCTTTGGAAATCACTTAAGGAACTTTTGATGGAATGTGCACCCATGTAAGTTTCTCTAAAATTTTTTTTTGAGCGATGGAAAAACTTCCTTTCCATTTCTATTTGTGATTGTGCCTCAATTTGCGAGTTGCATTGAGGACTGATAGTCCCGTTCATACTCAAACTTTCAAAGTAGTAAAACTGAAAGTGCACATAATTAAAAGTCTGGCTTTAATTTTTTCAGAGGCGAGATTTGTGATTTCTCTTCTTTCTTTCCAGAATTTTTTTTCTTCTCCCGAATGCATTGTCAATGTTGGGGTGCGGCCTTCATGGCAATGCGGCTTTTCCCTCTTTCCCCCATATACTATATGTTATACAGGTACATACTTAACAATTTCTTCTTGCCTCACAACAATGCCTTCGTGTCATTCATGTACAAGTCAAGTGTTTTTTTTGTTTGTTATTCTTGTGAGTATTTTTTTATTTCCTTACTTAAACTCTGGACTGCATGAACTCTATACCTAACCACAACTCTTAGGCCAATCTGACACCTAATCACACCCCAGTTCCTAACCCTATATTTTGACAAATTCTACCTCAAAGGATTAAAATTTTGGCGACATGTATTTGTTGTCATCATTATTATTGATATTATTGTTTAGAGCTCAATTTCTTGTTAGCGTATCGATGGCCCAGTTCGTAACCCTATATTTTAATGAATTCTACCCCACATTTAATGTTGGGTGACCTGTAAATTTTGTCATTATTATTGATATTATTGTTCAGAGCCTGAACGTCCTGTTGGCGTATCAGTGAGGCCTGCGCCAGTGCCCTATTCTTCTTTTGTTGCTGAGTGGTCTGCACCCCCAGCCGGAACAGTCTTCAGCGGATATGAGGTTTGTGTCAGTCCTACCAATCAGCTTCTCACCAGTCTGGCACAGACCATGAATGTTGATCGTTCTCTCACAGAACTTTTGATTGAAGACCTATTACCTGACTTTAACTACTCAGTAGAGGTTCGTACGGTCTCAAATGGAGATGGATTTTCATCTGTCAGCGATCCAACCGAAGGATTTGGCCGCACTGGTAAGCTCAGTCAGCTTCAGTTTATAGGGAAACTTCAGATTCATATTATTTATTTTACTGTTCCATTAAAAAAAAAAATAGAAAAGTGACCTCATCAGATAATCAAATGAACCAAATAGATAGGATCAGGATACTATGAATGCATGTATCATACGAACATAAATACACGTTCTCTACTGAAAAATCAGGAGGGAAGAGAAAAAGGAGAGAGAGGAAAGGAAGAACGACAGGGGGAAAAAGTAACATACATGTAGTGTAGTTGGGCTACAGGGGGTGAATAACCACTTGAGACAAAAAGAGAAGTGAAAAAGGATTCAGAATTCAATGCATATACATATATTTGCATATTTCTTCTCAGTTTTATATGGTTGATTTACTCGTAAGAAGAGTCATAGTAGTAAAATCCTTTGACTGGAGATGTGCAGGTTCTGGGTTTGATTCCTACCATAGCACCCATTGTCCTTGGCAAGACATTAATCTACCTTTGCCACTCTCCACCCAGGTGTAGTGAATGGCTGCATAGTAGGAATGAATTTCTTGGATAGCAATAAAGGGCTCAAGCCCCTTGAGCACCTTGACATGGTGGATATGAGCAAAATATAACCAAAGTCTATTATTTTAGTACCCAAATGATGACAGGAATTTACTGCAATAAATCATATATACCTACCTATTATGCCAGTAGTCTTGACTACGGGACCCCTTCGAGAATTTAACACAAATGAGTCACAATATTGTCCCCTTCGGCACTCACGCGCGTCAACACGCCACGGCCATCTTCCTCTTTCTTGCTCGCCCCCGACGAGTTAGGATGTCAAGTCACAGCGCTCCTGAAATCAGGTCTTTTTAGTATCTTTTAGGCGCGCTTTTTCGCATCTTTAAAGCACTTTTAGGTACCTATATTCTCTTAGATTATAGTACTTTTGTGTTTTAGTAGTCACTCTTACCGATTGCAAGGGATTTTTGATTCCTTTTCTTGGCATTTATTTTTCGCTTTCACGGTCAGCCCCACGTAGATATATCTGTGTGTTTGCGGGTGTTTCCGTTTGTCACCGAGCCTTTGGGTTCGGTGTTTGTTCTTACGGTTTTTGGCTGTGAAAATTTTTTGTGTGCGTATCTCCCAAATAAACTTTAGTTTTATTACCTGCATTCAGTTAAAGTATTTCATATTTGAAAAGTATACTTTATTGTCTGTTTTATTGCAGTGTTATGAATTATGAAAGGAGACCTGCTTCTTCCGAAGAGTCGTCTAGCAAGACGACTCGGCCCTCCAGAACTCTCCCGAGTACTTCGGTACATGGGGGAGGGAGGAGGGCTACGGGTAAGTTGCCTAGTGGTGTTTCCCTGCAGAGTTTGCCAGTCTCGGAGCTTGCGGCTTCGGGGCGGGTGGCGTTAACTGAATCTGGAATGTCAACTCCGAGGCCCGTGGCTTCGGGGTGGGTGGCGTCAGATTCTAGTGGTTTGGATATCTCGAATCCAATCCCCCGGTCGTCAAGACCAGAAGGGGGGGCGGCTGTTTCCCGCACGGTAGCGTTCACTCGCTTAAATCCGTTAGGGGAGACGCGTCCCACTACTGCATGGCAGCCCACGGGCTTAGTCCATGTTGGTCTGGGTTCTCAAACCCTAGCCCCCGGCCGATGCCATATGGGGGAACGAGTACTTCCCGGGCTGTCTACATTGCCAGCTGATGGGAATGCTCGAGCTAACAATTATGGACGCTCTTCGGAGCAACAGGTGTTTTCACCTGAGTGCGTGACTACTAGTGCTCTCCTATTGCCGCTCCCTAGTGGTTCAATAGCGGGTTCACACGCCTTTAGTAGTCAACGGGCACATACCGAGTCATCTCGGTCCGCCCCCGCACTGGGTGCTTGCAGCACCCAGCCCATGGCTATCGCATCTTTTTGCTCAGCCAATATGGGTAATTTGTGCGAGACTTTGGGTTCATACCCTCAGCGCACTACTCCCTTTGAGGGAGGTGAGCGTCCCTCCACGGAGGGTTCGGTTCGTGTTTCCGAAGCGGCTTTGGGGATCCGAACGAATCCGAATAAGCGCTCTAAGAAAAGGGTTTCGGCTACGACTCTTGTCGAGCCAGCCAAGAAGAAGGCCAAGAAAAAGGCAAAAAGGGGCAAGGTTTTGCCGGCCTCTTGCCCGTCTGGCCTGGCTAACCCGGCTAGTTCCTCTCAAGCTGAAATGTTCAGCATGATGCGGGCTTTCGCTCAGAATCAGGGTTGGTCCCTTGTACCGGGTACTTCAACCCTTGCTTCTGTCCCTATTCCGGGGTCTGACTTTGAGACAAATCAACCTTTTGTGATTGAGTCTTCTTTGTCTGAGTCGGGTTCGCATGCGCCTCCTATTCCCGCGGCCCTCGGGGCTCCGCCGGGCGAGGAGACTTATGTTGAACCATGGGAGGGTCCGCCTGCTGCGTCCTTTGTTGGCGGTCCTTTGTCCCAATCCACTCGGGTGGAACCAGAGTTAGAGGCGGCCTCTCAAGCTTCGGTTTCTGAATCGCTTGGGCAGGCGGAGCCTCAATCGCTCGCCCTGTGTGGGGTGGAAGCGATTGCTTTGTTGTCTAAATATCTCCCTGAATTTCAGTCAACCCGCGCGGGAACCCGACGATTTTTCGGGCGGGTTCCTGGTTACCCGAAAATCATATAACACAAATTACAAGCTTATATTTACCCTTAAGAAGCTATTAACACTGGGAAAAACTCGAAAGCGCATCACTGCAGTGGGGCGCTACATGGATATTTACATGTAGATATCGAATGGCTGGTCGACGTTATCTACCGCCTTGTCATGTTACATACATGAGTAATCATTAAATACTTATTTTCGCGAAACGGGCATGCTCTCGGGCGGGACCCGGGTACCCGGTTTTTAGTCCCAGCACTAGTCCCGGCACAACTTAAATGTCTTTTAGCAAGACATTAATCTACATTTGCCACTCTCCACCCAGGTGTTTAATGGATACCTGTAGAAAGGAATTCCTTGAATACTGTCACCACTGGAATCAGCAACCCAGCTAGAGCCAATGTAATATTGTAGTGCGTTGAGGACCTTGCTATAAAAGTATCCAATAGTGATATTATTATCACTATGATTATTATTATTATTATTATTCCAACATGTTTTTCTTTTTGTCTCAGATCCATTCCCAGAGGCTACACTGATTGTGACTGGGTATGACACAACCACCATCACTGTAACCTGGCGTAAAGTTGAGGATTTGGACTTCCTTGCACAACTGAGAGAAGT
This sequence comes from Heliocidaris erythrogramma, assembly GCA_025617745.1. NCBI lineage: Eukaryota > Metazoa > Echinodermata > Echinoidea > Camarodonta > Echinometridae > Heliocidaris > Heliocidaris erythrogramma. Next base: position 12,725,468 of record CM046873.1, on the reverse strand, counting down.
AGGGCGGGAGATTGGAGAGGACTTCCAAGGTCTGATCCGGCCATCGTCATCGGCCACCTCAGTCCTGTCCTTCACCTACGTGGACCTTGTTCCAGGAAGAAATTATGAGCTCATTGTTAGGAGCAGTGATCAAAGTGTGGAAATGATCCGTGTTATTCAGAGAACTTGTAAGTAATACTAGAGTCAAGAAGATTCTCCCCCTCCCTCTCAAAGTGTCTTCTGTGATGATATCATCTTATTGTTAATTTGGGAATTTGTTAGTTTAAAGGGTAAAATAGTAGTATTGACACAACTAGTTTCTTTTCCTCCCCCCTGAATTTTTTTGTTCTGTGAAGATACAGCTTGTGTTAGAGAATGTAAGTAGGGTCTATACTGGCCTATACCAGTCTATAGTGGAATTAATCAGCCTTTCTCCCTCCTGATGAAATATTATCTACCTTAGAGAAGTCATAAAATCAAAACCTCAAGAAGTGCAGTTAATTTACTGCAATAAATCATATATACCTACCTATTATGCCTGTAGTCTTGACTACGGGACCCCTTCGAGAATTTAACACACATGAGTCACAATATTGTGCGCACCCCCCGTAATCCTATTGTCCCCTTCGCCACTCACGCGCGTCAACACGCTACGGCCATCTTCCTCTTTCTTGCTCGCCCCCGACGAGATAGGACGTATAGTCACAGCGCTCCTGAAATCAGGTCGTATAGTATCTTTTAGGTGCGCTTTTTCGCATAGTAAAAGCACTTTTAGGTACCTATATTCGTTTAGATTATAGTACTTTGTGTTTTAGTAGTCACTCTTGCCGATTGCAAGGGATTTTTTGATTCCCTTTCTTGGCACTTATTTTTCTCTTTCACGGTCAGCCCCACGTAGATATTTCTGTGTTTGCGGGTGTTTCCGTTTGTCACCGAGCCTTTGGGTTCGGTGTTTGTTCTTACGGTTTTTAGGCTGTGAAAATTTCTTTAGTGCGTATCTCCCAAATAAAATTTACCCTTATTTTACTGCATTCAGTTGAAGTATTTCTTATTTTGAAAAGTATACTTTATTGTCTGTTTTATTGCAGTGGTATGGATTCGGAAGAAGAAGCAGCTAGGTCAAGGAGACCTGCTTCTTCCGAAGAGTCGTCTAGCAAGACGACTCGGCCTTCCAGAACTCCCCCGTGTACCGCAGTACTCGGGGGAGGGAGGAGGGCTAAGGGTAAGTTGCCTAGTGGTGTTTCCTTGCAGAGTTTGCCAGTCTCGGAGCTTGCGGCTTCGGGACGGGTGGCGTTAACTGAATCGGGATTGTCAACTCCGAAGCCCGTGGTTTCGGGGTGGGTGGCGTCAGATTCTAGTGGTTTGGATATCTCGAATCCAATCCCCCGGTCGCTGAGACCAGAGGGGGGGGCGGTTGTTTCCCGTACGGTAGCGTTCACTCGCTCTGATCCGTTAGGGGAGACGCGCCCCACTACTGCAGGGCAACCCACAGGCTTAGTCCATGTTGGTCTGGGTTCTCAAACCCTAGCCCCGTGCTAACGCCATATGGGGAACGAGTACTTTCTGGGCTGTCTCAGGTGCCAGCTGATGGGAATGCTCGAGCTAACAATTATGGACGCTCTTCGGAGCAACAGGTGTTTTCACCTGAGTGCGTGACTACTAGTGCTCCCCTATTGCTGCTTTCGAGCGGTCCAATAGCGGGTTCACACGCCTTTAGTAGTCATCGGGCACATACCGAGTCATCTCGGTCTGCCCACGCACTGGGAGCTTTTAGCTCCCAACCCATGGCTACTGCATCTTCTTGCTTAGCCAATATGGGTGATTTGGGCGATTCTCTAGGCTTACGCCATGAGCGCTCCAATCCCTTTTTGGGAAGTGAACGTCCCTCCGCGGAGGGATCGGTTCGTGTTTCCGAAGTGGCTTCGGAGATCCGAACGAATCCGATTAAGCGTTCTAACAAAAGGGTTTCGGCTACGACTCTTGTCGAGCCAGCCAAGAAAAAGGCCAAGAAGAAGGCAAAAAGTGGCAAGGCTTTGCCGGCCTCTTGCCCGTCTGGCCTGGCTAACCCAGCTAGCTCCTCTCAAGCTGACATGTTCAGCATGATGCGGGCTTTTGCTCAGAATCAGGGTTGGTCCTTTGTACCGGCTACTTCAACCCTGACTTCTGTCCCTATTCAGGGGTCTGACTTTGAGACTAATCAGCCTTTTGTGTTGGATTCGTCTTTGTCTGAGTCGGTTTCGCATAACATGTGCCTCCTATTCCCGCGGCCCTTGGGGCGCCGCTGGGCGAGGAGACTTTCGTTGAACCATGCGGGGCTCTGCCTGCTGAGGCCTTTGTTAGCGTTCCTTTGTCTCTTTCCACTCGGGTGGAACCAGATTTGGAGGTGGCCTCTCAAGCTTCGTTTTTGAATCGCTTGGGCAGGCGGAGTCTCAATCGCTCGCCCTCTGTGGGGTGGAAGCGATTGCTTTGTTATCCAGATATCTCTCTGAATTTTAGTCAACCCGCGCGCAGGGTTCGACTTCGCGTTGGTTTAAGCAGCGGGATTCCTGCTGAGTCCTTTGTTGGCGTTCCTTTGCCGGGTCATCCCGGTCCGCCCTTGCTCTGGGCGCCTTGGCGTCCGGCCCATGGCTGTTGCATATATTACCCCGATATGGGTAATTGGTGCGCGTCTTTGGGTTCAATACCCTCAGCGCACTTCTCCCATAAAGGGAGGTGAGCGTCCCTCAGCGGAGGGTTTGGTTCGTGTTCCCGAAGGGCTTCGGGGATCCGAACGAAACCGAATAAACGCTCTGAAAAGCGGGTTTCGACTTTTTGGGCCAATCAGAAGCCTAGGGAAGGGGCTAAAAGAGGCAAGGCTTTGCCTGCCTCTTGCCCATCGGGTTTAGCTAACCCTCCGGTCTCTCAAGCTGAGATGTTCAGTGTGAGATGGGCTTTGCCCAGACTCAGGGTTGGTCCCTTGTACCAGGATTCACATCCCCTGCTCTTGTCCCTTTTTTGGGTCGGACATTGAGACTAATTAGCCTTTTATGGTTTATTCTTCTTTGTCTGTGATGGGATCACATGCGCCTCCTAGTCTCGCAGCCTCGGGGCTCCGTCGGGTGAGGAGGCTTATGGCGGTTCATGCGTGAATCCGACCGTTTCGGCCTTTGTTCGTGATTCTTTGTCACGATCATTTCAGGCGGATCCAGTTTTGGAAGCGGCCTCTCAAGCTTCGGTTTCCGAATCGCTGGGGCAGGCAGAGCCTTAGTTGCTCTCCCTTTGTGGGGTAGAAGCGATTGCTTTGTTCTAAACTTTCCCTGACTTTTAGTCAACCCGCGCGCAGGGTTCGGCTTTGCTTGGGTTCAGGCAGCGGGATTCCTCCGAGCGTTTTTCTCTTGCGGAGAATTTCTGGCTGGATTTTGGACGCATTGAAGCGGTGCTTCTTTTGAGCGTCATGTTTGGTTTGCAGTGGTCATAGTTTTCCACTGCAGCTGCCTCGGTCATGTACCGTCGCAGAGTATTGGTTGGTGGCTGTCTTCGTTCCTTTCTCCCCGCTTGGGAGGCCATCTCCGGGGACGCTTTTGTTCTCTTTGACGGACGAGACGGATTCTTCATAGATCTGTCCGCCCCGCTCCCCGGAGGTGCTATAAGAACTCGGTCACCTCACAGGCTGTCTTTTTCCCTTTCTCCGACTTTTGTTATTCCCAAGCGCTCGGGAAGACTTCAGTACATTTTCGGATGGAGACTCTCGCCTCCATTCTCCCATTGATCAAGAGGAAGAACTACGCGGTCTTGATAGTTTTCGAAGATGCGTATTTCCACTTTCCCGTTCATCGCGCTTTGCGCGATCTTCTGGGGTTTTTCTTCCTCTCAGAGACTTATCGTTTTCGCACTCTTCCCTTCGGGCTGTGCCCAGTCCCTCGGGTTCTTACTCAGGTTGTAGCCGTGCTGGCAGCCTCTCTGAGGCGATGCGGCCTTCGGCTATTTTTGCTACCTGGACGATTGGCTTCTCCTAGCGGAGTTGCGCGATTGTTTGTTGGACGAGACTAGTTTGCTCGTCAATCTTACTCAAGACTTAGGTTTCCTAATAAATTGGGAAAAGTCAGAGTTAGTTCCCACTCGCAGCCCAGTTTTTCTGGGGGCGGTGTTAGACATAAGGAATCAGTTGGCTCGGCCCAGTCGAGACAGGATTCTCACCATTGTCTCTGCGGCTCGCAAGCTCTTGCTGGCCAGAAGAGTCTCGGCCAGACAGTGGCTTCAGTTTCTAGGTTATCTAGCCAGTCTAGTCGATGTTTTAGAGGACTGCCGGCTCCTCATGAGACCCTTTCAGAGACATCTCCTCAGGTTCTTCAAGCCGGGAAAAGACTCTCTTTTGGTCTGGATTCCAGTACCAGTAAGGATCAAGTCTCTTCTCTCTTGTTGGACGAGCGAGGTGTTTCTCGCGCGAGGCAGGTCCTTCTCTGCCCCTCTTCCGTCGATATCGGTTTCGACGGACGCCTCTCGGTTGGGGTGGGGAGGACACTGCAACGGCAGCACGGTTGCGGGGGATTGGTCTCATCTTGGGACTCTTCCTCATATCAATGTCCTGGAGTTTATGGCAGTTCTGTTGACCTTGCTCCATTTCAGAAGTCGACTTCTCAGTCGTTCGGTTCTGATTCTCACGGACAATGTTACTGTGGCGGCATATATCAATCGGCAGGGAGGCACTCGTTCGGTTGCCCTGAATGCCCTAGCAGCTCAGCTGTGGAGGTGGTGTCGTCGCATGGCAATCACACCCGTGGCCTCTTTCATCCCGGTCGGGAAAACCTCATTGCGGATTTTCTGTCTCGGGGCAGGTATCTTCCATCGGAATGGACGCTCCATCCGGAGGTATTTTGCCGCATTTGCAGTTGCCTAGGTCCACTGGAAGTGGATCTATTTGCGTCGGTGCTAAATCACCAGCTGCCGAAGTATTGCTCCCGTGTTCGCGATCAGGGAGCATGGGCTCTCGATGCTTTCTCCCTCAGCTGGGAGAACCTTCAGGGATTCGCCTTTCCTCCCTTCCAACTGATTCCGTGTGTCTTGCGGAAAATCAGGGAAGATCGGGCACGGGTGCTCGTAATAGCTCCCTTTTGGCCCAGGAGGAATTGGTTTCCAGAACTTATGAGCCTCCTAAGGGCTCAACCGTTCGTTCTCCCGTTAAGAGCGGATCTGGTGTTACATCCCTTATCGGGGATTCTTCACCACAGTCCGGAGTCTCTTAATTTGACTGCTTGGCCCCTGTCAGGGAATCTGCAAGACAGTCGGGTCTCTCTGAGAGAGCCGCGGACTTTTTAATGTCCAGTCGTAGGGTTTCTACTAGGGAAATTTACAATTCCCGTATCTCGGTCTTTTTCCTTTGGTGCAAAGAGAGAAATCAAACCCTTTCTAAGGCTCCTATTGGTTCAATTGCGGATTTCTTAATCTCGTTATTTGACAAAGGGAGATCTATCTCTACTATCCGAGGCTACCGTTCGGCGATCGGGGCCATTCATTCGGGTTTCTCAGATGGTTCGGGGATTTCCAATTCCCCGCTACTAAGTGGTTTGATTCGTTCGTTCTTTCTGAAACGACCTTCTTTTTATAAGTTAGTGCCGTCTTGGAGTCTGCCTAAGGTCCTGGAGGCCTTGGCGAAACCTCCTTTCGAACCGTTAAGTGAAGCTTCGCTTCATCATCTTACGGTTAAGTCGCTCTTTTTGGTAGCTATTGCCTCTGGGCAGAGGCGCATACTCTTCATGCTCTCTGTCTTACTCCTGGTCATGTTCGCTGGGAGAGAAAAGGCGTTAGATTGATTCTTAGGGCTTCTTTTGTTGCCAAGAATCAGACAGCTGCCTCTGGCCCTGTTGAGATTTTTCTTTGTCCGCTTTCTAACTTTTCTTCGGTGCGTGAGGACAAAGTTTGGTGTCCTGTAAGGGCTCTCAAATGGTATATTGATAAGACTAAGTCTTATCGTAAGGATGATCAGTTGTTCCTGATCACTAGAGAGCCTTTTTCTCCTGCCTCTCTTGATTCCATCTCTAGATGGATCGTTGAAGCTATTAGGGCCGCTGGCACAGAGGCTCTTTTATCCGACAGTAAGCCTCGTGCTCATGATACTCGTAGTGTCAGCACTTCTTGGGCTCTGTTTCAAGGTGTGGCGCTTGTTGATATTTTGAAGGCTGCTTATTGGCGTTCGCCCAATTCCTTCATTTCTTGCTACCTTAGGGATGTTCCCGCAGGTGAAGCTTTGTTTGCGTCAGCCACCTTGAAGGCCGCTGTGTCTTCTTTGTAGTCTTTGGTGTAATCCTATTCCCTTCTGCTCGAAACATGCCTCCCGGTCTTTGAGTTGGCGCTGGTCTGGCATAATAGGTAGGTATATATGAATTATTGCAGTAAATTTGTAAAATCAGCACTGATTTTCTTATTTACTATATAAATCTATATACCTACCTATGACCCTCCCTCCTTCCCCTCACCTTGCAAGCAACATGTTTCTACTTGGGATTGCTCGCAAAAGAGGAAGATGGCCGTAGCGTGTTGACGCGTGTGAGTGGCGAAGGGGACAATAGGATTACGGGGGGTGCGCACAATATTGTGACTCGTGTGTTAAATTCTCGAAGGGGTCCCGTAGTCAAGACTACAGGCATAATAGGTAGGTATATAGATTTATATAGTAAATAAGAAAATCAGTGCTGATTTTACAAATTTCCTGTAGTAACCTGTGTTCCTTCGGCTCTATTATATTGTTTCGTTTTCTGGCGTTCTGTTCATTCATGCGAATTTACTCTGATGAGTGCATGTCGAAAAGCTTTAGTATTTTAGTACATATTATGTCCGTGTTTAACACTATTTTCCAATTTTGCAGTACCAAGCACTTATTTATTTAACCTGTGTGTGTTGAATTATCGTTGTACCATTGTCTCTGTAAATGTACTAATTTGTGGAAAATTTACTTTAGAAATGTGAAGACTGATATTGCTACTGCTTACTGTTGTAAAGAGCCACCATACCTTGATCAGTACACACTGCCCTACAAACAAAGAAACATTTTGATAAAGTTCAAAGAATAAAATTAAACAAGGCAGCTTTCATTGTGTTGTATTGTAATGAATAAATTTTGAATTTATGTATCTTAGAATGACACAGTTAAAAGGATTGCTCAAATACATGTATGGAGTGGTAAATCAACTCCCCAAAAAACAAAAATGCAGGGGGTTTTAAGCAAACTGCGCTTCACATTTCTGTATCTTATATTAACACACAGCTATAAACTTGATTATGCGTAGGACCTTTGTTGCGTTATGCATCCCCACTTGCCCTTCATTTAATGCACAAAAGAACCACCACGTTATTTGGCAGCGGATTAACACAGCATATGTGAACAGGCCTTTAGAGTAGCAATTCATTACAATGATCCAGTCAAAGCACTGCTACATTTACTTATGTTTATCGTCCTCTCTATCCTAGTGCCGTCTCCACCTACTAACCCCACTGCTTCATCGCTCAGCGCAGAGAGCATCAGGGCATCATGGACTGCCGCCTTGAATGATTTTGAGTTTTACGAGATCACCATCTATCCTTCAGCTAATTCAAATGATCCAACTCTCCTGACCATTCCAAGGGAGGAAGTCCGTGTTGATATAGATGGTTTATTGGATGATACTAATTACACGGTGGAGATTAGGAGTGTCAGTGGCAGTGGAGATTCATTGCAGAAGAGTGCAGCCATTACAGCAACTACAACTACAGGTAGACTACAAATCACCATTAATCTTTAAGCTCAATTCATATATGACACATTAAACTGCCTCATATAAAAGGCCACTTTAAGAATTAATGATGCAAGGTCTCCACATCATGTTTCTGTATCATACATGTACATTAACATAAATAAAATACAAATAAGTGAGTAGGGGCTTTTGTTATGCTCACATATTTTTTTCTCACACCCACTTGCCAGACAATTTACAGGTAAAATTTTGCAAAATTTTTATCATCGTGGTTTAACATGACATGTATGAGCAAGTGTTCAGAGTGCCACTAAGTTTATTTATCACGGTTTCATATGTCATTCATATTAATATAAACAATGTTCCAAGGGATCAAACTTTTTAAATTAGGTGTTTTTTTTAAATATCAAGAAGAAAGACTTGCTTTTCTACCATATCTTTTGCACTGAAAGGGTAAAATAATTAGGCCTTTATTCATAAAAGTAGACTAACATAACCCTCGTATGATGAATCCAAGAATCTATAGAGCCTCAAGTTTCAACATTTTCATTTAACATACATTAAGGTTGTCCTAGGGAGTGTTTCATCAAGTGTCTTGTCAGTGAATTTTACTGAGAAATTTGCTCTCAGCCAATCAGTTGCAAGGATTTCAGTACATAACAGTTGTCGGTAAATATCACTGACAAAATGGCTTGATGAAACACTCCCCTGCAATGAATGTAATGAAATGAGTTGCTACATCAGCTCTACTCTTCTCTAACATTCATGTTCATTCCTTGACAGAACCCATCATTATGAGGCTGCTCTCTTCTGTGGAAACTGTTCTCCTCATCACGTTCACCCATGTCACCGGTATCTTTGATGACTATCGCTATGGATACCGCTTGCTTCCGTCTGGTACTTTCTCCTACATGGTGCTACCAAGATCATCCCAAGCTACGTTTGACATCCAGGGTCTGAGATCAGGTGCTCTCTTTGAAATCACGCTAGACACAAGACAAGGATCAGTATACAGAGAAGTTGATAGGATCCAGGCTAGAACAAGTGAGTTATCCCTCCCTTTCAATTTACTGTCACTTTAAAACACTGAAGGCCATAATGCTGCCTTGAAATTCTTTGTGCTGGCGTGACTGATTACCTTTTCAATTAACAGAACTACAATTTTCATTTTGTTGAAAGCTGAGTCATTTGTGAATTAATATTAAATGATGATTAAATGATGCAGAGTCTTATGTAATATGTCTTATATTTTCTTTTCACCACAGGACCTTCTGGCCCTAGTCTGATCACTCCCGTGACAAACTTGGATGACAATTCATTCACCTTAGAATGGATAGCTCCCTCTACAGCTCAAGTTGATTATGATGGATTCCGTATGACCTACGTCCCAGACGATGGAGCGCTCGCATCTCCATTTCCCCTGGATGATAAGACTCAAACATCTCTGTTCCTGACGGGTCTTGAACCAGCGACTTCGTACACAGTAACGTTGGTGACAGTGTCAGGGCAAGGCAGCACGGAACAAACCAGCTTCGACGAATCTGTTACTGTCACAACAGGTATTTTAAAACTGAAATATTTTACAAAATTATGAACACAGTAAACCCCCTATTTATAAGCCCCACTGTGAGATGATATAACAAACATCTGTACATGTATGTTATAACCCATAGATTACACATAGATTACACTTGGTTGCTCGCAGCAATTTTTTTTTTCTCTCCCCCCACTTGCAGATCATTAAACTGGTAAGATTTACACATCATTGTGGTTGGATAAACAGTGTATGCATCTGTGAAATGGCACCTGGTTGAAATGCTTCTCAGGGACTGGACATTGTGTGTATGCAATGTGTGTAAGGAAAACTAGCCAGGGTAATCATACATGTATGTCTGTAATGAACTTCAAGACATTCTTGATATACACATATGAAGCACTACGTAAATCCAGAATATTGTTATTGCTATTATTATCATTACTGTTATCATTATTCATGAATTGCATTGATATTACTATTGTTACTATCGTGACTAAATGTTATTACTATTGTTATAACATCTTTTTTTCTCTCATTCTTTAATAGATCCTGGTGTTCCTGGTGGTGTGAACATTAAGGAGGTGTCTGAGACGTCCATTCGTATCACATGGAACGGCATTGCTGGTACGACATTTACACCTCAGATCGTGCCTAACGAAGGGAGTCCGAGGACATTGGCTGCTCAGTCTGTTATCTTTGAAGGACTTACACCTGGCCAACTTTACACAATTTCTGTGACATCATTGTTTGGTCCACCAGGTCCATCCACTCAGCAATATACCTGTAAGATTTTCAACCCATTGCCTATGAGTTTGCAATATATGGGATTCTTTTTTTCTGGGGTTAATACATTGTGCAATCATTATTGATGTGCCATGTGCTGTTCTGTCTTGCAAAAAATGATTTGTCCTGCCACCTTCAAAAAATTTATGTCAAGCATTCTTATTCCTACAGTAATTTAGTGAGATCTTCCTCATTTCATTTTTTCCCTTTCCCAAATGTACCTCTACAACCCTGGGCCCTGTTTCATAAAAAATTGTCATCAATCACAAGTTATAAGCTACTGTTATAAGCTACTGAAATCCTAGCATCTGATTGGCTGAGAGGAAATTTTGATGTAAAAATCACTGACAAGACACTTGATGAAACGCCCCCCCCCCCAGATGAAGTTAAATCTATCAAAACTGTGATTCTAAGTATGTAAAGTTATGAATTTTAATTAACTGATGTTATTAAAGGTCTCATGGGGAATTTGACATCATCTTGGTGTTGATCTTATAACGGTTGTTGTCAATCACAGAGAGTGGACTTCACTTTTAATGACAGGCAGTTCTTATTAATAATGCTTTGTTCCCTCTTCCTACTACGGTGTAAGGAAATGTCATCATCGTAAATCTGCTCAGGTCGAGTAATTCTATGGTGGGACAGACCCATTGTCAGACCCATCTCCCTGGTTTTGCTGCCTGCCTGCCTAAGAGAAATTAATCCTTTATATTAATTGGTAATTCAACCAAAATTATGATACAAATGCACATTGACACTAGCGATAATATGTTCTGGATGCGTCTGTGCCTCTACATACACTGTAGCTAGCTACCTAATTGTGATATCTTCGTTTATTTCCTCAGTACCAAACCGACCTGAAGATGTGTCCATCACCAGAACTGCTGCCTTTGAGCTTGATGTTTCCTGGAGTCCTCCATCCCTTGGTTTCTATGACTCCTTCAGTCTAACCTACTCCCAGGTTGGAGGTAGTGATTTCCCTCCCCTACCTGTTCCTGCTAGTGATGAAGTCTCTGTGACCTTGCCTGGCCTTTCACCCGAGACGTCATATGTTGTATCAATCGTCGCAGTCAGAGGAACAATCAGTAGTCAGCCTGCTGAGACATCAGGAACCACAGGTGACTGGCTTGCATCAAACATTAAAGTGTACCAATCACCAACAAATATTTGGCTCTGTATATTAGGTGTTCCATTTCGCTATACTATATTCGAAATATGAGCTTCAAATGTTGTTTCTATAAAGAGATATCGCAAGTTGAAATACACTCCCAATAAACAAAACAGGACTAGTTAGGAGACTAGTCGATGCACCTGAACGCGTTTTTTTTTTTGGGGGGGACGTCAAAGGGCACTTTGGGGTTTCTCATTTCAAGGGGTCTGACACCCCCTTCTTGACAATTTGTCAGTTTTTATATTTTTGGAATGTACATCCATAGAATGGTAGAATGGGGCGACTATTTCGGGAAGGCTCCCAGACTATTCAGTCTGATAGATGTTTAGGCCTGAGATCAACCTATTGCACACAGGTACTGAGTGGGTCCTGTGTAAAGTCTGTGAGAATGCATGAATTCAGTAGTCAACAAATTAACCAAAGGCCCAGCTTCCTTTTTAACATTTTCCCCTGTACATGCTATATTTTTTTTTTTGCATTCAATTTTGACATGGTACTTTCTTGTAGGTCGAGCACCAGAGGGCGTCCCAGTACTTGTAGATCGTACAACAAACAGCATTACCCTCAGCTGGGGTATGTCCACTGCTGACACGGCTACTGGATACCAACTCAGGATCAGAACGGTGGGAGGTACACCCCTTGTGTTCAACCTGGGGCTACAAGTGACTAACTACCCCTTTATCAACCTGGCATCAGGAACAGACTATATAATCAGCCTGCAGATTGTCGGATTGGCAGATGAAGCGCAGGAGTTGCCAGTCACAACATGTAAGTTGTTCATAGCATATGGGTATAGTGGGCAGGATTGCAAGAATATTTTGATTAGCATAATTTACTGCAATAAATCATATATACCTACCTATTATGCCTGTAGTCTTGACTACGGGACCCCTTCGAGAATTATCACACATGTGTCACAATATTGTGCGCACCCCCCGTAATCCTATTGTCCCCTTCGCCACTCACGCGCGTCAATACGCTACGGCCATCTTCCTCTTTCTTGCTCGCCCCCGACGAGTTAGGACGTATTGTCACAGCGCTCCTGAAATCAGGTCGTATAGTATCTTTTTGGTGCGCTTTTTCGCATAGTTAAAGCACTTTTAGGTACCTATATTCGTTTAGATTATAGTACTTTGTGTTTTATTAGTCACTCTTGCCGATTGCAAGGGATTTTTTGATTCCCTTTCTTGGCATTTATTTTTCTCTTTCACGGTCAGCCCCACGTAGATATTTCCGTGTTTGCGGGTGTTTCCGTTTGTCACCGAGCCTTCGGGTTCGGTGTTTGTTCTTACGGTTTAGGCTGTGAAAATTTCTTTAGTGCGTATCTCCCAAATAAACTTTAGTTTTATTTACTGCATTCAGTTGAAGTATTTCTTAATTTGAAAAGTATACTTTATTGTCTGTTTTATTGCAGTGGTATGAATTCGGAAGAAGAAGCAGCTGGGTCAAGGAGACCTGCTTCTTCCGAAGAGTTGTCTAGCAAGACGACTCGGCCTTCCAGAACTCCCTCGAGTACAGCGGTACGCGGGGGAGGGAGGAGGGCTAAAGGTAAGTTGCCTAGTGGTGTTCCCTTGCAGAGTTTGCCAGTTTCGGAGCTTGCGGCTTTGGACGGGTGGCGTTAACTGAATCGGGATTGTCAACTCCGAAGCCTGTGGTTTCGGGGTGGGTGGCGTCAGATTCTAGTGGTTTGGATATCTCGAATCCAATCCCCCGGTCGCTGAGACCAGAGGGGGGGGGCTGTTGTTTCCCGTACGGTAGCGTTCACTCGCTCTGATCCGTTAGGGGAGACGCGCCCCACTACTGCAGGGCAACCCACGGGCTTAGTCCATGTTGGTCTGGGTTCTCAAACCCTAGCCCCCGGCAAACGCCATATGGGGGAACGAGTACTTTCTGGGCTGTCTCAGTTGCCAGCTGATGGGAATGCTCGAGCTAACAATTATGGACGCTCTTCGGAGCAACAGGTGTTTTCACCTGAGTGCGTGACTACTAGTGCTCCCCTATTGCTGCTTTCGAGCGGTCCAATAGTGGGTTCACATGCCTTTAGTAGTCATCGGGCACATACCGAGTCATCTCGGTCTGCCCACGCACTGGGAGCTTTTAGCTCCCAACCCATGGCTATGGCATCTTCTTGCCTAGCTAATATGGGTGATTTGGGCGATTCTCTAGGCTTACGCCATGAGCGCTCCAATCCCTTTATGGGAAGTGAACGTCCCTCCGCGGAGGGGTCGGTTCGTGTTTCCGAAGAGGCTTCGGGGATCCGAACGAATCCGATTAAGCGTTCTAAGAAAAGGGTTTCGGCTACGACTCTTGTCGAGCCAGCCAAGAAAAAGGCCAAGAAGAAGGCGAAAAGCGGCAAGGCTTTGCCGGCCTCTTGCCCGTCTGGCCTGGCTGACCCGGCTAGCTCCTCTCAAGCTGACATGTTCAGTATGATGCGGGCTTTTGCTCAGAATCAGGGTTGGTCCTTTGTACCGGCTTCTTCAACCCTGACTTCTGTCCCTATTCAGGGATCTCGCTTTGAGTCTAATCAGCCTTTTGTGATTGATTCCTCTTTGTCTGAGACTGATTCGCATGTGCCTCCTATTCCCGCGGCCCTCGGGGCTCCGCCGGGCGAGGAGACTTTTGGTGAACCATGCGGGGACCCGCCTGCGGAGGCCTTTGTTAGCGTTCCTTTGTCTCATTCCACTCGGGTGGAACCAGATTTGGATGCGTCCTCTCAAGCTTCGGTTCCCGAATCGCTTGGGCAGGCGGAGTCTCAATCGCTCAATCTCTGTGGAGTGGAAGCGATTGCTTTGTTGTCCAAATATCTCCCTGAAGTTCAGTCAACCCGCGCGCAGGGTTCGACTTCGCGTTGGAATTTCAAGCAGCAGGTCTCCTCTGAGGGTATTGCTCTTGAGGAGGTTTTCAAGCTGGAGTATGACCGCATTGAGGCCGCTCTGTTGGTTAAGCGATCTAATGCGGTCAGGGGTAAGGCCTTTGCCTTTTGTTCTCAGGACCAAGACAGCTTTTTCAAGGCTAAGATTCTTTCTCCTGAGATTTTAGAGGTTGGTCGTCGCTTGCGGGCGACTAATCCGCTTACCTCCGCTGCGTTCAGGGCGGAGGATAAGATTTGGTCTAATATTGAAAACCACATTAGGTCAGGGATGCGTTTGGCGGTTTTTCAAGGGCTTCTCTCTGACCTTAGGTCCAGGGCGGAGGAGTTGAATGTTACCGATGGTGACAAGCTGATTATTGACGACTTGCTGCATACTCTTTTTTTGTCTGCAGTGGTCGCAGCTTTCCACAGCAGCTGCTTCGGCTACGTTCCGTCGCAGGACCTTGGCTCTCTCTAGAGAGTCGGGCATTGCTCAACTTCTCCGAGATGTTCCGTCTCGGGGTCCTTCGCTTTTTGGTGGTAAATTCGCTACGGTGTTTCAAAGAGAGATCGATGCGCGAAAGCAGATCTCGGATATGACTAAGCAGTTTCACACTAGCTCTAAGCCAACGCGGGCCCCTGTTCGGCGTAGACCTGCTGGTCCCGTTTCGGGTCAACGCAGTCGCGTGTCTAGGGTCCCGCCTCCTGAGCCTCAGCCAGCTCCGTCTCGTGGGAGAGGGAGTCGTGGCAGGGGCTTTTCGAGAGGTTCTCGTGGTAAGGCGATGGCTTCGCAGAAGGCCAAGCCTGGATTTTGATGTTTTTCCCCGAGCGCTTGTTCGACCGAATGTGGTAGGTGGCCGACTTCATGCGTTTCTCCCCGCTTGGGAGGCCATCTCCGGGGACGTGTTTGTTCTCTCCGTCGTGCGAGACGGATTCTTCATAGATCTTTGCGCCTCGCTCCCCGGAGGGCTATAAGAATTCGGTCACCTCCCATGTCTGCCCTGTCTCGGTCTCATGCTTCGAAGGAGATCGAGTCTCTTTTGGAAAAGAGGGCTATAGAAAGGGTAAGAGACAGGCCGTCTCTTTCCCTCTCTCCAATATTTGTTATTCCCAAGCGCTCGGGAAAACTTCGTTTGATACTGAACCTAAAGAGGATAAACAAATTTATTCCTCCGGTTCATTTTCGTATGGAGACTCTCGCCTCCATTCTTCCGTTGATCAAAAGGGAAGACTATGCGGTCTCGATAGATCTCAAGGACGCGTACTTTCACATTCCCATTCATCGCGCTTCTCGCGATCTTCTGGGGTTCTCCTTCCTCTCGGAGACTTATCGTTTTCGGGCTCTTCCCTTCGGGCTGCGCCCGGCCCCTCGGGTTTTTAATCAAGTTGTAGCGGTGCTAGCGGCCTTTCTGAGGCGTCGCGGCCTGCGGTTGTTTTGTTACCTGGACGATTGGCTTCTCCTTGCGGAGTCGCGCGATCGTTTGTTGGACGAGACTCGTTTGCTCGTCTCTCTTACTCAAGACTTAGGTTTCCTAATAAATTGGGAAAAGTCAGAGTTAGTCCCCACTCGCAGCCCAGTTTTTCTGGGGGCGGTGTTAGACATAAGGAATCAGTTAGCTCGGCCCAGTCGAGACAGGATTCTCACCATTGTCTCTGCGGCTCGCAAGCTCTTGCTGGCCAGAAGAGTCTCGGCCAGACAGTGGCTTCAGTTTCTAGGTTATCTAGCCAGTCTAGTCGATGTTCTAGAGGACTGCCGGCTCCTCATGAGACCCTTTCAGAGACATCTCCTCAGGTTCTTCAAGCCGGGAAAAGACTCCCTTTTGGTCTGGATTCCAGTACCAGTAAAGATCAAGTCTCTTCTCGCTTGTTGGACGAGCGAGGTGTTTCTCGCGCGAGGCAGGTCCTTCTCTGTCCCTCTTCCGTCGATATCGGTTTCGACGGACGCCTCTCGGTTGGGGTGGGGAGGACACTGCAACGGCAGCACGGTTGCGGGGGCTTGGTCTCATCTTGGGACTCTTCCTCATATCAATGTCCTGGAGTTTATGGCAGTTCTGTTGACCTTGCTCCATTTCAGAAGTCGACTTCTCAGTCGTTCGGTTCTGATTCTCACGGACAACGTTACTGTGGCGGCATATATCAATCGGCAGGGAGGCACTCGTTCGGTTGCCTTGAATGCCCTAGCAGCTCAGCTGTGGAGGTGGTGTCGTCGCATGGCAATCACACCCGTGGCCTCTTTCATCCCCGGTCGGGAAAACCTCATTGCGGATTTTCTGTCCCGGGGCAGGTATCTTCCATCGGAATGGATGCTCCATCCGGAGGTATTTTGCCGCATTCGCAGTTGCCTAGGTCCACTGGAAGTGGATCTATTTGCGTCGGTGCTAAATCACCAGCTGCCGAAGTATTGCTCCCGTGTTCGCGATCAGGGAGCATGGGCTCTCGATGCTTTCTCCCTCAGCTGGGAGAACCTTCAGGGATTCGCCTTTCCTCCCTTCCAACTGATTCCGCGTGCTTTGCGGAAAATCAGGGAAGATCGGGCGAGGGTGCTTGTAATAGCTCCCTTTTGGCCCAGGAGGAATTGGTTTCCGGAACTTATGAGCCTTCTAAGGGCTCAACCGTTAGTTCTCCCGTTAAGAGCGGATCTGGTGTTACAGCCCCTATCGGGGATTCTTCACCACAATCCGGAGTCTCTTCATTTGACTGCTTGGCCCCTGTCAGGGAATCCGCAAGACAGTCGGGTCTCTCTGATAGAGCCGCGGACTTTTTAATGTCCAGTCGTAGGGTTTCTACTAGGGAAATTTACAATTCTCGTCTCTCGGTCTTTTTCCTTTGGTGCAAAGAGAGAAATCAAACCCCTTCTAAGGCTCCTATTGGTTCAATTGCGGATTTCTTAATCTCGTTATTTGACAAAGGGAGATCTATTTCTACTATCCGAGGCTACCGTTCGGCGATCGGGGCCATTCATTCGGGTTTTTCGGATGGTTCGGGAATTTCCAATTCCCCGCTGCTAAGTGGTTTGATTCGTTCGTTCTTTCTGAAACGACCTTCGTTTTCTAAGTTAGTGCCGTCTTGGAGTCTGCCTAAGGTCCTGGAGGCCTTGGCGAAACCTCCTTTTGAACCGTTAGGTGAAGCTTCGCTTCATCATCTTACGGTTAAGACGCTCTTTTTGGTAGCTATTGCCTCTGGGCAGAGGCGCAGTACTCTTCATGCTCTCTGTCTTACTCCTGGTCATGTTCGCTGGGAGAGAAGAGGTGTTAGGTTGATTCCTAGGGCTTCTTTCGTTGCCAAGAATCAGACAGCTTCCTCCGGTCCTGTTGAGATTTTTCTTTGTCCGCTTTCTGACTTTTCTTCGATGCGTGAGGACAAAGTTTGGTGTCCTGTTAGGGCTCTCAAATGGTATATTGATAAGACTAAGTCTTATCGTAAGGATGATCAGTTGTTCCTGATCACTAGAGAGCCTTTTTCTCCTGCCTCTCTTGATTCCATTTCTAGATGGATCGTTGAAGCTATTAGGGCCGCTGGCACAGAGGCTCTTTTATCCGACAGTAAGCCTCGTGCTCATGATACTCGTAGTGTCAGCACTTCTTGGGCTCTGTTTCAAGGTGTGGCGCTGGTTGATATTTTGAAGGCTGCTTATTGGCGTTCGCCCAATTCCTTCATTTCTTGCTACCTTAGGGATGTTCCCGCAGGTGAAGCTTTGTTTGCGTCAGCCACCTTGAAGGCCGCTGTGTCTTCTTTGTAGTCTTTGGTGTAATCCTATTTCCTTCCGCTCGAAACATGCCTCCCGGTCTTTGAGTTGGCGCTGGTCTGGCATAATAGGTAGGTATATATGATTTATTGCAGTAAATTTGTAAAATCAGCACTGATTTTCTTATTTACTATATAAATCTATATACCTACCTATGACCCTCCCTCCTTCCCCGCTCCTTGCAAGCAACATGTTTCTTCTTGGGGTTGCTCGCAAAAGAGGAAGATGGCCGTAGCGTATTGACGCGCGTGAGTGGCGAAGGGGACAATAGGATTACGGGGGGTGCGCACAATATTGTGACACATGTGTGATAATTCTCGAAGGGGTCCCGTAGTCAAGACTACAGGCATAATAGGTAGGTATATAGATTTATATAGTAAATAAGAAAATCAGTGCTGATTTTACAAATAATGTCAATTTACTCAAACACACTCTATACATGTACCTTGTACGGTATAAGAAGATGAAAACTTGGTAGAATTTTTAAAGATTTTATATCAAAGCACATTGTCCTGAATTTTTACGTTCAAATGTCCGATAATCTCATTTTTATTATGGGATATTGGCATATACCTGTATATGTACTCATATTCAATCCTTGGTTTCTTTTTTTTAAATAGTATAACCATGTACATTTAAACTCTTTGCTCATTACCATGATTATGATACAAATTTAGTAACAACTAAAAAAATAATTGCAGAGAGGTTTTCTTTTATTGTATCCATTACTGGTCATAATCAGTAGTGCTCAAAACAACTACTTTATTACCTGTAGTGTAAAATTTTATCAGAAATATATCTGTAAGCAACTGCTTCAATGCTCACAGTGCCACCAAATATACATTTCAACTTGTTTAATACTAAACCCGAGTTATCAGGGCTGGAATATATGGAAATGGGTGTTTTACCAAAAATAGGTTAAACATTACAAAACAATACATTGTATAGTGGAAGAAGTAGTAAAATCAAGCCCATTCAAAAATGATTTCGAACACTGACATAGTTCACGATTAAACAGCACAAGGGGAAAATTTCTATCAAGCCTTGCATCGAAGCTAAGGCTCAGAGTTCAACTTCAGGGCCCTGTTTCATAAAACTTGTTATCAAGTTTTATGAAATGGGACCCTGTTTGCACGCGTGTCTGTTGACTAATATACTAAATACATGAGGTTCAGACCCTTATGCAGCATATCACAAGTTATAATTTTGTCATGGTAATGCAGATCCTCAGACCCCAGGCATCATTCAGATCCTTAGTACCACACAGACCAGTATCACCTTTGCATGGAGCAGCGCTGGAGGGAACTTTTATCGCTACACTGTCAACCTGTACCCTGAGGGTGCCCAGATTGCCTTCCTGCAGGATGTTCCCCGAGGATCAGACCTGACAATCTCCAAGAACTACCTTGCTCCTGGCACGTTGTATAGGATTGAGATCTATGCTGTCACTGGATCAACACGCAGTGCTGTTAGTGAAACCACCGCATCTACTTGTAAGGACATATTGATTTACTGCAATAAATCATATATACCTACCTATTATGCCAGTAGTCTTGACTACGGGACCCCTTCGAGAATTTAACACACAGGAGTCACAATATTGTGCGCACCCCCCGTAATCCTATTGTCCCCTTCGCCACTCACGCGCGTCAACACGCTACGGCCATCTTCCTCTTTCTTGCTCGCCCCCGACGAGATAGGACGTCTAGTCACAGCGCTCCTGAAATCAGGTCGTATAGTATCTTTTAGGCGCGCTTTTTCGCATATTTAAAGCACTTTTAGGTACCTATATTCTCTTAGATTATAGTAATTTACTGCAATAAATCATATATACCTACCTATTATGCCAGTAGTCTTGACTACGGGACCCCTTCGAGAATTTAACACAAATGAGTCAAAATATTGTGCGCACCCCGTAATCCTATTGTCCCCTTCGCCACTCACGCGCGTCAACACGCTACGGCCATCTTCCTCTTTCTTGCTCGCCCCCGACGAGATAGGACGTATAGTCACAGCGCTCCTGAAATCAGGTCCTATAGTATCTTTTAGGTGCGCTTTTTCGCACATTTAAAGCACTGTTAGGTACCTATATTCGCTTAGATTATAGTACTGTGTGTTTTAGTAGTCACTTTTGCCGATTGCAAGGGATTTTTGATATCGTTTTCTTGGCATTTATTTTTCCCTTTCACGGTCAGCCCCACGTAGATATTTCTGTGTGTTTGCGGGTGTTTCCGTTTGTCACCGAGCCTTTGGGTTCGGTGTTTGTTCTTACGGTTTTTTGGCTGTGAAAATTCTTTTGTGCGTATCTCCCAAATAAAATTTACCCTTATTTTACTGCATTCAGTTGAAGTATTTCTTATTTTGAAAAGTATACTTTATTGTCTGTTTTATTGCAGTGGTATGGATTCGGAAGAAGAAGCAGCTAGGTCAAGGAGACCTGCTTCTTCCGAAGAGTCGTCTAGGAAGACGACTCGGCCTTCCAGAACTCTCCCGAGTACTTCGGTACATGGGGGAGGGAGGAGGGCTAAGGGTAAGTTGCCTAGTGGTGTTTCCTTGCAGAGTTTGCCAGTCTCGGAGCTTGCGGCTTCGGGACGGGTGGCGTTAACTGAGTCGGGATTGTCAACTCCGAAGCCCGTGGTTTCGGGGTGGGTGGCGTCAGATTCTAGTGGTTTGGATATCTAACGAATCCAATCCCCCGGTCGCTGAGACCAGAGGGGGGGGCGGTTGTTTCCCGTACGGTAGCGTTCACTCGCTCTGATCCGTTAGGGGAGACGCGCCCCACTACTGCAGGGCAACCCACGGGCTTAGTCCATGTTGGTCTGGGTTCTCAAACCCTAGCCCCCGGCAAACGCCATATGGGGGAACGAGTACTTCCTGGGCTGTCTACATTGCCAGCTAATGGGAATGCTCGAGCTAACAATTATGGACGCTCTTCGGAGCAACAGGTGTTTTCACCTGAGTGCGTGACTACTAGTGCTCCCCTATTGCCGCTTTCTAGCGGTCCAATAGCGGGTTCACACGCCTTTAGTAGTCATCGGGCACATACCGAGTCATCTCGGTCTGCCCCCGCACTGGGAGCTTTTAGCTCCCAACCCATGGCTACTGCATCTTCTTGCTTAGCCAATATGGGTGATTTGGGCGATTCTCTAGGCTTACGCCATGAGCGCTCCAATCCCTTTATGGGAAGTGAACGTCCCTCCGCGGAGGGATCGGTTCGTGTTTCCGAAGCGGCTTCGGAGATCCGAACGAATCCGATTAGGCGTTCTAAGAAAAGGGTTTCGGCTACGACTCTTGTCGAGCCAGCCAAGAAAAAGGCCAAGAAGAAGGCAAAAAGTGGCAAGGCTTTGCCGGCCTCTTGCCCGTCTGGCCTAGCTAACCCAGCTAGCTCCTCTCAAGCTGACATGTTCAGCATGATGCGGGCTTTTGTTCAGAATCAGGGTTGGTCCTTTGTACCGGCTACTTCAACCCTGACTTCTGTCCCTATTCAGGGGTTTCGCTTTGAGTCTAATCAGCCTTTTGTGATTGATTCGTCTTTGTCTGAGTCGGATTCGCATGTGCCTCCTCTTCCCGCGGCCCTTGGGGCGCCGCCGGGCGAGGAGACTTTTGTTGAACCATGCGGGGCTCTGCCTGCTGAGGCCTTTGTTAGCGTTCCTTTGTCTCATTCCACTCGGGTGGAACCAGATTTGGAGGTGGCCTCTCAAGCTTCGGTTTCTGAATCGCTTGGGCAGGCGGAGTCTCAATCGCTCGCCCTCTGTGGGGTGGAAGCGATTGCTTTGTTGTCCAGATATCTCCCTGAATTTCAGTCAACCCGCGCGCAGGGTTTGACTTCGCGTTGGACTGGGCGCCTTGGCGCCCGGCCCATGGCTGTTGCATCTTCTTGCTCAGCCGATATGGGTAATTGGTGCGCGTCTTTGGGTTCAATACCCTCAGCGCACTTCTCCCATAAAGGGAGGTGAGCGTCCCTCAGCGGAGGGTTCGGTTCGTGTTCCCGAAGGGCTTCGGGGATCCGAACGAAACCGAATAAACGCTCTGAAAAGCAGGTTTCGACTTAGGCTCTTTTTGGGCCAATCAGAAGCCTAGGGAAGGGGCTAAAAGAGGCAAGGCTTTGCCTGCCTCTTGCCCATCGGGTTTAGCTAACCCTCCGGTCTCTCAAGCTGAGATGTTCGGTGTGAGATGGGCTTTGCCCAGACTCAGGGTTGGTCCCTTGTACCAGGCATCACATCCCCTGCTTTTGTTCCTTTTTTGAGTTGGACATCGAGACTAATTAGCCTTTTATGGTTTATTCTTCTTTGTCTGTGACGGGATCACATGCGCCTCCTATTCTCGCAGCCTCGGGGCTCCGTCGGGTGAGGAGGCTTATGGCGGTTCATGCGTGAATCCGACTGTTTCGGCCTTTGTTCGTGATCCTTTGTCACGATCATTTCAGGCGGAACCAAGTTTGGAAGCGGCCTCTCAAGCAGGCAGAGCCTTAGTCGCTCTCCCTTTGTGGGGTAGAAGCGATTGCTTTGTTCTAAACTTTCCCTGACTTTCAGTCAGCCCGCGCGCAGGGTTCGACTTTGCTTGGGTTCAGGCAGCGGGATTCCTCCGAGGGTATTTCTCTTGCGGAGGATTTCAAGCTGGATTATGGATGCATTGAAGCGGCGCTTCTTTTAAGCGTCATGTTTGGTTTGCAGTGGTCATAGTTTTCCACTGCAGCTGCCTCGGTCATGTACCGTCGCAGAGTCTTGTTTCTTACGGCCCTTTGGGTTAAGGAGTCGGACATCGCACTGCTTCTTTCGGATGTTCCGTCTCGGGTCCTTTGCTTTTGGCGATGCGCGATAACAGGTCTCTGTCTTGTTTACATGTTCATCCTAAGTTGATGCGAGCCTCTGTCCGCGTCTTGGTTGGTGGCTGTCTTCGTTCCTTTCTTCCCGCTTGGGAGGCCATCTCCGGGAACGCTTTTGTTCTCTTTGGCGGACGAGACGGATTCTTCATAGATCTGTCCGCCCCGCTCCCCGGAGGGGCTATAGGAACTCGGTCACCTCACAGGCCCTAGCTCGCTCTCGTGCCTCATCAGAGATTGAATCTCTGTTGAAGAAGTGGGCTATAGAAAGGGTAAGAGACTGGCTGTCTTTTTCCCTTTCTCTGATTTTTGTTATTCCCAAGCGCTCGGGGAAAACTTCAGTACATTTTCGGATGGAGACTCTCGCCTCCATTCTCCTGTTGATCAAGAGGAAGGACTACGCGGTCTTGATAGTTTTCGAAGATGCGTATTTCCACTTTCCCATTCATCGCGCTTTGCGCGATCTTCTGGGGTTTTCCTTCCTCTCAGAGACTTATCGCTTTCGCACTCTTCCCTTCGGGCTGCGCCCAGTCCCTCGGGTTCTTACTCAGGTTGTAGCCGTGCTGGCAGCCTCTCTGAGGCGACGCGGCCTTCGGCTATTTTTGCTACCTGGACGATTGGCTTCTCCTGGCGGAGTCGCGCGATTGTTGAACGAGACTCGTTTGCTCGTCAATCTTACTCAAGACTTGGGTTTCCTAATATTTTGGGAAAAGTCAGAGTTAGTTCCTACTTGCAGCCCAGTTTTTCTGGGGGCTGTGTTGGACATTTGGAATCAGTTGGCTCGGCCCAGTCGAGACAGGTTTCTCACCATTGTCTTGGCAGCTCGCAAACTCATGCTGGCCAGAAAGGTTCTTGCGCGAGGCAAGTCCTTCCGTACCCCCCCCCCCTTCCGTTGATCTCGGTTTCGACGGACGCCTCTCGGTTGGGGTGGGGAGGACATTGCAATGGCAGTGCGGTCGCGGGGGATTGGTCTCATCTTGGGACTCTTCCCCATATTTAATGTCCTGGAGTTTTTGGCAGTTCTTTTAACCCTGCTTCATTTCAGAAGTCGACTTTTCAGTCGTTCAGTTCTGATCCTCACGGACAATGTCACTGTGGCGGCTTATGTCAATCTGCAGGGAAGCATTCGTTCTGCTATCCTGAATGCCCTAGCAGCACAGCTGTGGAGGTGGTGTTGTCGCATGGCGATCACACCCGTGGCCTCTTTCATCCCCGGTCTGGAAAACCTCATTGCGGATTTTCTGTCTCGGGGTAGGTGTCTTCCATCGGAATGGATGCTCCATCCAGAGGTCTTTCGCCGGATCCACTGGATCCACTGGAAGTGGATCTTTTTGCGTCGGTTCTGAACCACCTACTTCCGATATATTGCTCCTGTGCGCGCGATTGGGGAGCTTGGGCTCTCAATGCTTTCTCTCTCAGTTGGGAGAATCTTTGAGGATTTGCCTTTCCTCCCTTCCAGCTGATTCCGCGAGTCTTGCGGAAGATCAGGGAAGATCGGGCTCGGGTGCTTGTGATAGCTCCCTTTTGGCCCAGGAGGAGTTGGTTCCGGAGCTAATGAGCCTTCTGGCGGCTCAACCGTTCCTCCTTCCGTTAAGAGTGGATCTGGTGTTGCAGCCCCTCTCGGGGATTCTTCACCACAATCCAGAGTCCCTTCATTTGACTGCTTGGCCCTTGTCGGGGAATCTGCAAGACAGTCGGGTCTCTGTGATAGAGCCGCGGAATTTTTATTGTCCAGTCGTAGAGTTTCTACTAGGGAGATTTATAATTCCCGTCTTTCGGTCTTTTTCCTTTGGCGTAAAGAGCGAAATCAAACCCCTTATCGGCTCCTATCGGTTTAATTGCAGATTTTCTAATCTCGCTATTTGACAAAGGGAGATCAATCTCTGCTATCTGAGGCTACCGTTCGGAACGATCGGGGCCATTCATTCGGGTTTCTCAGATGGTTCGGGGATTTCCAATTCCCCGCTGTTAAGTGGTGTGATTCAGTCGTTCTTTTTGAAGCGACCTCCTTGTTCTAGGTTGGTGCCGTCTTGGAGTCTGCCTAAGGTCCTGGAGGCCTTGGCGAAACCTCTTTTCGAACCGTTAGGTGAAGCTCGCTTCATCATCTTACGGTTAAGACGCTCTTTTTGGTAGCTTTTGCCTCTGGGCAGAGGCGCAGTACTCTTCATGCTCTCTGCCTTACTCCTGGTCATGTTCGCTGGGAGAGAAAAGGCGTTAGTTTGATTCCTAAGGCTTCTTTTATTGCCGAGAATCAGACAGCTGCCTCTGGCCCTGTTGAGATTTTTCTTTGTCTGCTTTCTGGGTTTTCGTCAGTGCGCGAGGACAAAGTGGCTCTCAATTGGTATTTTAATAAGACTAAGTCTTATCGTAAGGATGATCAGTTGTTCCTGATCACTAGAGAGCCTTTTTCTCCTGCTTCTCTTGATTCCATTTCTAGATGGATTGTCGAGGCTTTTAGGGCTGCTGGCACAGGGGCTCTTTTTTCCGACAGTAAGCCTCGTGCTCATGACACTCGTAGTGTCAGCACTATATGATTTATTGCAGTAAATTTGTAAAATCAGCACTGATTTTCTTATTTACTATATAAATCTATATACCTACCTATGACCCTCCCTCCTTCCCCTCACCTTGCAAGCAACATGTTTCTACTTGGGATTGCTCGCAAAAGAGGAAGATGGCCGTAGCGTGTTGACGCGCGTGAGTGGCGAAGGGGACAATAGGATTACGGGGGGTGCGCACAATATTGTGACTCATTTGTGTTAAATTCTCGAAGGGGTCCCGTAGTCAAGACTACAGGCATAATAGGTAGGTATATAGATTTATATAGTAAATAAGAAAATCAGTGCTGATTTTACAACTTTGTGTTTTAGTAGTCACTCTTGCCGATTGCAAGGGATATTTTGATTCCTTTCTTGGCATTTATTTTTCTCTTTCACGGTCAGCCCCACGTAGATATTTCTGTGTGTTTGCGGGTGTTTCCGTTTGTCACCGAGCCTTTGGGTTTGGTGTTTGTTCTTACGGTTTTGGCTGTGAAAATTTTTTGTGCGTATCTCCCAAATAAATTTTAGTCTTATTTACTGCATTCAGTTGAAGTATTTCTTATTTTGAAAAGTATACTTTATTGTCTGTTTTATTGCAGTGGTATGGATTCGGGAGAAGAAGCAGTTAGGTCACGGAGACCTGCTTCTTCCGAAGAGTCGTCTAGCAAGACGACTCGGCCTTCCAGAACTCTCCCGAGTACTTCGGTACATGGGGGAGGGAGGAGGGCTAAGGGTAAGTTGCCTAGTGGTGTTTCCTTGCAGAGTTTGCCAGTCTCGGAGCTTGCGGCTTCGGGACGGGTGGCGTTAACTGAGTCTGGATTGTCAACTCCGAAGCCCGTGGTTTCGGGGTGGGTGGCGTCAGATTCTAGTGGTTTGGATATCTCGAATCCAATCCCCCGGTCGTCAAGACCAGAAGGGGGGGCGGTTGTTTCCCGTACGGTAGCGTTCACTCGCTCTGATCCGTTAGGGGAGACGCGCCCCACTACTGCAGGGCAACCCACGGGCTTAGTCCATGTTGGTCTGGGTTCTCAAACCCTAGCCCCCGGCCGACGCCATATGGGGGAACGAGTACTTCCTGGGCTGTCTACATTGCCAGCTAATGGGAATGCTCGAGCTAACAATTATGGACGCTCTTCGGAGCAACAGGTGTTTTCACCTGAGTGCGTGACTACTAGTGCTCCCCTATTGCCGCTCTCTAGCGGTCCAATAGTGGGTTCACACGCCTTTAGTAGTCATCGGGCACATACCGAGTCATCTCGGTCTGCCCCCGCACTGGGTGCTTTTAGCTCCCAACCCATGGCTATTGCATCTTCTTGCTTAGCCAATATGGGTGATTTGGGCGATTCTTTGGGCTTACGCCCTGAGCGCTCTAATCCCTTTGAGGGAGGTGAACGTCCCTCCGCGGAGGGTTCGGTTCGTGTTTCCGAAGTGGCTTCGGAGATCCGAACGAATCCGATTAAGCGTTCCAAGAAAAGGGTTTCGGCTACGACTCTTGTCGAGCCAGCCAAGAAAAAGGCCAAGAAGAAGGCAAAAAGTGGCAAGGCTTTGCCGACCTCTTGCCCGTCTGGCCTGGCTAACCCGGCTAGCTCCTCTCAAGCTGATATGTTCAGCATGATGCGGGCTTTTGCTCAGAATCAGGGTTGGTCCTTTGTACCGGCTACTTCAACCCTGGCTTCTGTCCCTATTCAGGGGTCTGACTTTGAGACTAATCAGCCTTTTGTGATTGATTCGTCTTTGTCTGAGTCGGGTTCGCATGTGCCTCCTATTCCCGCGGCCCTTGGGGCGCCGCCGGGCGAGGAGACTTTTGTCGAACCATGCGGGGCTCTGCCTGCTGAGTCCTTTGTTCGCGGTCCTTTGTCTCATTCCACTCGGGTGGAACCAGACTTGGAGGCGGCCTCTCAAGCTTCGGTTTCTGAATCGTTTGGGCAGGCGGAGTCTCAATCGCTCGCCCTGTGTGGGGTGGAAGCGATTGCTTTGTTGTCTAAATATCTCCCTGAATTTCAGTCAGCCCGCGCGCAGGGTTCGACTTCGCGTTGGTTTAAGCAGCAGGATTCCTCCGAGGGTATTGCTCTCGAGGAGGATTTCAAGCTGGAGTATGACCGCATTGAGGCTGCGCTGTTGGTTAAGCGCCCTACTGCGGTTAAGGGTAAGGCTTTCGCCTTCGGTTCTCAGGATCAAGACAGCTTTTTCAAAGCTAAGACTCTTTCTCCTGAGATTTTAGAAGTTGGTCGTCGCTTGCAGGCGACTAATCCGCTTACCTCCGCTGCGTTCAAGGCGGAGGATAAGCTTTGGTCTAATATGGAAAACCAGGTTAGGTCAGGTATGCGTTTGGCGGCTTTTCAAGGGTTTCTCTCCGACCTTAGGTCCAGGGCGGAGGAGTTGAATGTTACTGATGGTGACAAGCTGATTATTGACGACTTGCTGCATACTCTTTTTTGTCTGCAGTGGTCGCAGCTTTCCACCGCAGCTGCTTCGGCTACGTTCCGTCGCAGGACCTTGGCTCTCTCGGCACTGGGTGTTAGAGAGTCGGGCATTGCTCAACTTCTCCGGGATGTTCCGTCTCGGGGTCCTTCGCACTAGCTCTAAGTCAACGCGGGCCCCTGTCCGGCGTAGGCCTGCTGGTCCCGCTTCGGGTCAACGCAGTCGTGTGTCTAGGGTCCCGCCTTCTGAGCCGCAGCCTGCTCCTTCTCGCGGGAGAGGGAGTCGTGGCAGGGGCTTTTCGAGAGGTTCTCGTGGTAAGGCGACGGCTTCGCATAAGGCCAAGCCTGGGTTTTGATGTTTTTCCCCGAGCGTTTGTTCTTCCGAATTTGGTAGGTGGCCGACTTCATTCTTTTCTCCCCGCTTGGGAGGCCATCTCCGGGACGCGTTTGTTCTCTCCGTCGTGCGAGACGGATTCTTCATAGATCTTTTCGCTTCGCTCCCCGGAGGGGCTATAAGAATTCGGTCACCTCCCATGTCTGCCCTGGCTCGATCTCATGCTTCAAAGGAGATCGAGTCTCTATTGGAAAAGAGGGCTATAGAAAGGGTAATAGACAGGCCGTCTCTTTCCCTTTCTCCAATTTTTGTTATTCCCAAGCGCTCGGGAAAACTTCGTTTGATACTGAACCTGAAAAGAATAAACAAATTCATTCCTCCGGTTCATTTTCGGATGGAGACTCTCGCCTCCATTCTTCCGTTGATCAAGAGGAAGGACTACGCGGTCTCGATAGATCTCAAGGACGCGTATTTTCACATTCCCATTCATCGCGCATCCCGCGATCTTCTGGGGTTCTCCTTCCTCTCAGAGACTTATCGGTTTCGTGCTCTTCCCTTCGGGCTGCGCCCGGCCCCTCGGGTTTTTACGCGGTGTTAGACATACGGAATCAGTTGGCTCGGCCCAGTCGAGACAGGATTCTCACCATTGTCTCTGCGGCTCGCAAGCTCTTGCTGGCCAGAAGGGTCACGGCCAGACAGTGGCTTCAGTTTTTAGGTTATCTAGCCAGTCTAGTCGACGTTCTAGAGGACTGCCGGCTCCTCATGAGACCTTTTCAGAGACATCTCCTCAGGTTCTTCAAGCCGGGAAAAGACTCTCTTTTGGTCTGGATTCCAGTGCCAGTAAGGATCAAGTCTCTTCTCTCTTGTTGGACGAGCGAGGAGTTTCTCGCGCGAGGCAGGTCCTTCACTGCCCCTCTCCCGTCGATATCGGTTTCGACGGACGCCTCTCGGTTGGGGTGGGGAGGACACTGCAACGGCAGCACGGTTGCGGGGGATTGGTCTCATCTTGGGACTCTTCCCCATATCAATGTCCTGGAGTTTATGGCAGTTCTGTTGACCCTGCTCCATTTCAGAAGTCGACTTCTCAGTCGTTCGGTTCTGATTCTCACGGACAATGTTACTGTGGCGGCATATATCAATCGGCAGGGAGGCACTCGGTCGGCTGCCCTGAATGCCCTAGAAGCTCAGCTGTGGAGGTGGTGTCATCGCATGGCAATCACACCCGTGGCCTCTTTCATCCCCGGTCGGGAAAACCTCATTGCGGATTTTCTGTCTCGGGGCAGGTATCTTCCATCGGAATGGAATTAAAGAATGTGACGGTATTTCAAGGTCAAACATAATGAGACTGGATGATTATTAGTTTTAAGTTAATGATCATAATTCTAATTCATTTTATCCAAAAATATTGACACCCATGGGGGCCAGACGTGAAGGATACAACCGCATTGCCAGGATTTCATTTCATCAAAGCGTGCTTCCCAGGGGGTGGGGGCCAGTTTTCCCCCTCCCGCGCGAAGCGCGAAAGCTCTGACGTTTTATAGCAAATTTGAGAGAAAGATGACGGCTCGTAGCACCTTTTTTAGGCGGAAAGTTATTTCGAGGCCCGGACTGATTTTCAATTATTTGGACGTAATACTGCAAACAGGGATGGGTGCAGGGAGGGAGGAGTTTCCCCCTTCCCGCGCGAAGCGCGAAAGTTCTGACGTTTTAGCAACTTTGAGAGAAAGATAACGGCTTGTAGCAAACACACTTTTAGGCAGAAAGTTATAATTAGAAGCCCGACTGCTTTTCAATTACTTGGACGCAATATTGCACTGTATGTAACATGGGTGGGTGCAGGAAGCGCGAAAGCTCTACGTTTTTACTGCAAATTTGAGAGAAAGATAACGGCTCGTAATACTTTTTTTTAGGCGGAAAGTTAGTTCGACGCCCTGGCTGCTTTTCAGTTATTTGGATGCAATACTGCACTGTAACAGGGATGGGTGCAGGGAGAGGAGAGTTATTTCCCCCTTCCCGCTAAAACTTTGACGTTTTAGCGAATTTTGAGAGAAAGATAACTGCTTGTAACGCCTCTGACGCCTCTTTAGGCCGTTTTCTCTCACTTCCCCCGCTTTTTCGCTCTCCCTTTTTTTTTAGTGGCTGAATAGCGGGGGGGGGGGGGGGGGCATGGCCCCCTTGAGCCCCCCTCTCTACGCCAGTTTATATCGCTCATATCCACCACGTACATGTATAAGGTGCTCAAGGCGCTCCAAAATTACTCCGGCTCTAGCTCGGCTACCGAATTTTCGGTGTTCACAGCATTCAAGGAATTTCTTCCTCCGGTACCCATTTAACACATTTAACACATGGGTTGAGAGTGGCAAATGTAGATTAATGTCTTGCCAAAAAACACTGGTGCCATGCCAGGATTTGCACCCACGTCCTTCGCATCTCCAGTTAAGTGTTTAAACCACTCGACTACAACACTCTACTACTATTCTACTATTATTCTTATTCTTATAATTCTTGTTATTATCATTATATTCAACTACTCCTGCTACTGTGAGAGGTAGGTGTGTCATTATTAGGCGGTATTTTTGGTAGAGAAATTAATCCATCTTTGAATTTCCATTTTAACCTCACACTTTCCCTGTCTATTACTATTTGTTTTCTTTTACGTGGGTTTTGACACATTAGTTCTCTACTTGAATTTGTCAGAATTATACAATATATTTACTTATTTACAATATTTCTGACATTCTCTTGCTTCTAGTTCTTGTAGTAATGCATTTAATCATGTGAAGTGCTCTTGATCAATCCATGAACAAGAAATTATACCTGTATATCTATAAAAGTGATTTGGAAGAATTTTGAAATATCTTATTAGTCTGGTAGGAACGGGGGGCCCCATGAACACATTTTTTTAACTTGCTTTTGTGTATTCCTTGGAGTGTCTAGTTAATGATTTTTTTTTTGTTCCCAAATCAAAAACGTGTCCCATGGGGGTCGTTGGCGGCCATTTTGTCGGCCATCTTGGATTTTCAATAAAAATCCTTAATTTCCATAACTTTTGAACTACACAACATACAGAGATAAATAAAGCATTTTTCAGAGTAAATGTGGCAAGAGGAATCGATTTAGAAGGTTATTTTTATGATTAAAGCAAGCTGAATACATGAAAAGTAAAAAAAAATATGAAAAATTTGATAATTTGCTTTAAAATTCTGGAAAAATATCAACATATATATGTCAAGTATACCAAACTGTAAATGAGTAGAAAGTAACTAAATAATAAAATAATTCAATAAAATATGGAAACTTCAATTTCAAGCTAGTTTAATTGTGGTTGCTTTTATTAAGTCATATTTTCTCTATTGATATTGATTATTCATATTATTTCATTGACACCTTCAGATTGAGCAATAAGTCGGCTCCAATGCAGCCCATATACCTTCTAATGGAAGTTGCATTCCTGGTGGGCGTTTTCTAAATATGTGACCCGTCATGTCAAAATGAGACAGAAGTCGCATTTTTTGAAATTGCATTTTATTATTGATTATTAATCTCCGTTTCATAAGCTTTAATTTGGTATATAGTTCAACTCTAGAGAGTGAGTATTAGTGGAGATAATAGCTTTTGAATCTTGAGTAAAGTAGGGCTGTGGCAAAGTATTTCTTCGAGAAAAACGCTTCCAAAGTTTGACTTCCGTTTTGCAGTCATGCAGCATTTTCCGTTTGTAATGTCAACTAGATTTTTATAAAGCCCTTAGCAACCGTTTATTAATTCTAATAAAAACTAGTCCTTATGTTTCTTTAGGATCTCTTCTCATGAAAACATGAATTTTAATTCATTTAAGCCATGAATTCTAAAGCTTTAAAGGGTAACAAATCAAGTAGTTTCACGGCACTGAAAAAGCTTCCCGCATCAACTTCATGCTTTTTTCGTTGAGCCTTTCCTATGCCGGTATGATTTTCTTAAAGGGTTGATTAACCTAGCTATAGTCAAAAGGTTTATAAGTCTGTCATTTTGTGCGGGGAAATGTATTAGATTATGGTTCAAACTTTCAGAGGTTTTTATGTCATATCTTTTTCTAAATAAATCATGTACACTTGATTTCTTTCAATGTTATTTGCTTTCTTTTTATAGCTTGGATTCGATTGTCGCAAAGTCATTTTCTAATTTACTGATTAGACTAGTCTTTACTAAGAATAATATTGACAGAGATCGTTGATGTCTGCCTATGAAGCTTACTTTTTTTACTTTTCGTCTTGTGAAAGAGCAATGGAAATCGCCGCTTTCTTAAGCTGAAGAATTAACA
Organism: Heliocidaris erythrogramma; assembly: GCA_025617745.1. NCBI lineage: Eukaryota > Metazoa > Echinodermata > Echinoidea > Camarodonta > Echinometridae > Heliocidaris > Heliocidaris erythrogramma. Next base: position 12,693,283 of record CM046873.1, on the reverse strand, counting down.
CACGATTATTGATTTTCTCTCTCTCCTTCTACATCACGCACCTGTTTCATAATCTCCACAGTTTTATTTCTTTCTTTTGAAAGCTAACTCTCTTTTCGGTTCGCTCTTTACTTATTACCAGTTTAAACAACGATGGAATGAAACAGAATCATAATAAAGAAATTGTATCCTGCTCTAGTTAGTTCTACCTTTAAAAAATGTTTATAAAAGCGTCTTTCTTTTCTTTTCGCCATGTCAAAGAGGTATAGAATTCGACCCTTTCAAAGAACAAGGATTAAGTCACATCCTGCCTTCGCGAGACGATTGATTTTTCTTCTCTCTCATTGTCCTTCTCAGGGGCCGCGGAACGTCTTGGAAAGTGGAGGGGCTAAGTGTGGGGGGGGGGGAGGGGGGCTGCGTGTATAACCACATTTTTGCACTGCCATACGTTTCCACGTGTTTACTGAAAAAAGTGGGGGGGGGGCTGCAGCCCCCAGCCCCCGGTTCCGCGGTCCCTGCTTCTCAATCACGAGCTTGTGTCATAATCTCCACACAGGTCCTTTTCTGTAGGGTAAAAAAGCTTCATTTCTTTTATCATCTATTGCCCATGTTCAACAGCAGGATAAAGATAAACTGCTTCTTAGCGCCGCTCTATAGTTAATAGAGCTTTAATTTTTTTTTAATTAACGCCCGAACAATCTCTCTCTCCTTCTAAATCTTTCACCTGTATCATAATTTCGACTGTTCTTCTTAATTCTATTTTGAAAGCTAACTCTTTCTTGTCTGTTCAGCTTTTTTAACGAATAAGAGATTTGGCCGCTAATTATCATCATGTTGACTGGCGGTATGAACATGACGAAGACAAACTGCATCTTAGCTTGAAAGTTTGTTTCTTCCCGCTCTATAGTTAACTCAAGCTTAACACAAATCAGATACTTGTTTCACTATCGCAACCGAGGGCCTTTTCATTCTAGTTTTACAAAATAATTTTCTTTTATTTTCGTCTGTTAAAAAGAGTTATAGAATTGGCCGCTTTTTATCGTCATGTTCAAAAGCGGGATAGAGATAACTGCTTCTTAGCGCCGCTCTAGTTAACTAGAGCTTAAAAAAAAAAATAATGACAACTGCTTTTTGTAAAAATTGACACCCAGACAATTCTCTCTCTCCTTCTAAATCTTTCACCTGTATCATAATTTCGACTGTTCTTTTTAATTCTATTTTGAAAGCTAACTCTTTCTTGTCTGTTCGGCTTTTTAAACGAATAAGAGATTTGGCCGCTAATTATCATCATGTTGACTGGCGGTATGAACATGACGAAGACAAACTGCATCTTAGCTTGAAAGTCATCGTTTCTCCCCGCCCAATAGTTAACTCAAGCTTAAAACAAATCAGATACTTGTTTTATTATCGCAACCGAGGGTCTTTTCATTCTAGTTTTAAAAACTAATTTTCTTTTATTTTCGGCTGTTAAAAAGAGTTATAGAATTGGCCGCTTTTTATCGTCATGTTCAAAAGCGGGATAGAGATAAACTGCTTCATAACGCCGCTCTAGTTAACTAGAGCTTAAAAAATAAATAATAATGACAACTGCTTTTTGTAAAAATTGACACCCAGACAATTCTCTCTCTACTTCTAAATCTTTCACCTGTATCATAATTTCGACTGTTCTTCTTAATTCTATTTTGAAAGCTAACTCTGTGTGTGTTCGGCTTTAACGAATAAGAGAATAAGCAGGGGGGGGGCCGCAAGGGGCGTGCGCCCCCTGTTTTGTGTGACAAATTATGCCCCAGACCCCCCAGATGGCCGTTTGGCTTCGTCAAACGGAGGGTTCCTCAGTGTGTGCCCCCTTTCTGAAAATCCTGTATCCGCCCCTGGCTAACTGGCAGTATGAACATGATGAAGATAACGCGCGTCTTAGCTTGAAAGTCAGCGATTCTCTCCGCTCTATAGTTTACTCCAAAAAAAATGTATACAATCTACTGGTTGTCTAATAGCTAATTTCTTTCCTTCTTCGCCATGTTATAAAGAGGTAGAGAATTCGCCCCTTTCAAAAAACAAGGATTAAGTCACCTCCAGCAAGAGACGATTATTGATTTTCTCTCTCTCTCTCTCTCTCTCTCTTTGTCCTAAATCGCGCGCTTGTTTCATAATCTCTACACAGGTACATGTACTGTTCTTTCTGGTTAAAATGTTTATTTTCTTTTCGGCTTTTCAAAGGGTTACAGAATTTACCCCTTATTATTATCGTGTATCAATAGTTTCGTTGTTCGTAAGTCATCTTTCCAGTTCTTCTTACTTCTGTTTTGAAAGCGAACTCTTTTCTATTCCCTCTCTACTTTCAATAGATTAAACAGCGATGGCTTAAACCAGCTTCGTAATGAAGAGATCTTTCATTGACGATTAACAATTCTCTGCGCTAGTCGAGTTTTGCTTTACGAAATCTACCACCTTCTCAATTTCAACTTTTTCTTTTTGCTTTTAATAGAGCTAAATAATTTGTCTATTATTTTCACTCGCACCCTCACCAGATGATTAGTGAATTCTTCTCTCTCTCATTCTGAACATGTATCACATTCTAACACATTTTCATTCGCCGTCACAATTTCATTTGGTTCACCCCCCCCCCCCCCCCCATTCAAAGGGATCTTGGGACTTATTTCACTCTCAGACTCTCTTTAAAGTGATACTACGCTGAGCAAAGTAACAAAATAATCAACTTCTAAAGAAAAGAGACAGAGAGGGGAGGTACTGATAACTGAAACAGAGACTAAGAAGAAGAAGATTTTTGTTTAGCCTGCACTCAAAACGAAACAAGAAAGACTCCCAAAAATAAAGATTAATGAAATATTGATAATATTGTACTTTATTATAATGGGACCAAAGTAGTACGAATGCGATGATAACAGAAGCAATATCTGATCTTAATCTTCAGAACAATTCGAGACGGCACGAGCAAGACAGCGCGATCGAGCATATAAGTACATGTACTTCTTGCAAATTCTTTTACAGAGATCACGTGACTGCGAACGTCCAATGAACAAAGCCACGCGTCGCTAGGGGCGGGGCCTAGCGGATGGCTTTCTTTTCGCTCTGGGACGAGCCAGCTGTCCGAAAAAATAGAAGAGTTGACCGAAAAAAACACTCGTAGAAAAACTGCTTTTTCTACCCTTTCCCGTTATATTTAGGACTCAATTTTTTTACAGTGCATTCATGAAACATTGAAGATTCAAATCAGCTAAGAAAAAAAAAATGACGAAATTTGAAGTTTTTTTTAATTTGCCCAATTTTCTCGAGTTCTAGCCCAGCGACTTCTGTCTCATTTTGTCGTGACGGGTCACATATGTTCGTACAGTTACGCACAACTTTACATGCTACTAGAACACCTTCTTATGTGCTAAGTCAGCTGCATAGGGATCGTGATAGGGATATGGCATTCAACACAAGGAAGGGTCACCAGTCGTTCGTAAAGTCGTGCGTAACTTACGATCAGCTTTATGAAACACCCGCCAGGATTGCTCAATGCATTGTGTAGAGATGTTTTGAATCAGGGCTTGATTAAACCTGTACGGACTACGCAAATGAGTACAAAGTGTCAACTATCGTACGTGAGAGGTTCACGCTATGCACAATACGCGAATGGCGTGAACTTATGCATATGAGGAAGAAATTTGATTTCATTAACATAATGGAAAGAATGTCTAAATTAATAAAATTATAGACTATTCGATTGTGAACTAACTGATGGGAACCGTTTATATTTCACCATATTAAAATATTCTTAGCATCGTACTTACAATTATTCAATACGTGCATAAAGTTTAACAATAAATATTGATCCAAATGCTAATTTTCTAATATATTCTAATCTATTTTCTCTTTCAGGTGGAGTGCTTAGAGTAGAATTAGATAGAAGTAGCCAGAGGTATATACAAGTAGCTAGAAGTAGCTAGAAGTAGCTAGAACTGTAAGGTGATAGATAGCAAACTAACACTCATAATAATAGTGTGATGGTCGAGGATAATAATGCCAAAGTCAAAGAAACTCAAATGTGATAATGATGGTGGGTTAAAAGAACTGAGGAAGCGTCCTCCTGTAAATTGCATTTTACATGTGAGTGACATCCAGCATCTGGAGTTCATACCTCTCTGTGAAGTCAAAGGGTCTTCCACTGGCAAGCTAAGTCAGCTGCATAGTATTCGTGACAAACGAATCAGTGAACCTCATTATTCGCCCTATCGCATGGATGATGTATGCAAGCGCATTCCAGATAGTCTTGATGGTGCAAATTTACAAGAAATTGGTTACCATCGGGGATGCTACCAAAACTTTACGAAAAACCAGGATCGCTTGAAGTGTAATACAGCATTTAATGAAGCCTCAACATCACGATCCCCTCGTAAATCATTGTCAGCCTCTTCCATGCCGCGGTTGTTCTCTCCAGAATGTATCTTCTGTGGAAGGATAGAAATCAAAGTGAATAGGAGAACTGAACGATGCATCAAATTTTCAGTATTCAAAGACGAGGACGGAGCCTTGAAGGAGCCTTCTTGGAAGCAAATTGAACCTAACGCTCTAGAACTAGGGCTACATAGTTTACATCGCAAGGTGAAAGGCGAGAGAGGCCATGTTCCACAAATCATGTCACAATGCATTCAAGCTGAAGTATTTGAGACATCTACGTGAAAATGCCAAAGCCACAGACTTTGACACTGAAACAGAGCAAGGCTGCTGCGCATCAGAAGGCGTTCAACACTGTACTTGAAGTAATTCAGGACCGAGTGATTGGGCAGGGTGAAGTAGTGCAGATGACATCGCTTTGTCGCATCTATATCCAAGAATTGAAAACAAACGGCTTTCCCAATCCTGAGTACAGAAGTGAGAAGCTGAAGGCCCGACTTGACAAGCATGATATTCATGAGAGCATCGCCTTTGTTAATGTCAATCCAGGCGACAAAGGCTTTATCACCTATAACCTGGTCTACAGTGCCAATATCTCTGTCGAAGATGCGGTGGCGTATGCATACAAACTGGGATCTAAAGACAAGTATGAGGATGTGGCCTCGCTGCTTCGCGGTATAATTTAGCGGGCGTTCAGTGAGTCGACGTCACTTCCCTGGCCTCCTACAGCTGAAGATCTTGAGGTTAATTCACCAGATGAACTCCTCCCGCCTGACCTGAGTTGTGGGAAGCAGTGGGCAGAAGCAACTTGTCCCTGGATTTGGTGGCTTCATATCAGCCACTTGCCAAGCCCTCCCAGAAGTCAACCATTGACTACTTGATACCCATCAGTCAGCCCTTCACCGAGTACTCCGTCATCAAGGAGTTGTTGAAGCAGTCAGAGGAGGCCACCATTGAGGTTGGTCAGGAATATGTCCTCAACACCTTTGACCTTGGTGGCTGCATGAAGGCCCTCCCCCTCATTTGGAAATTCCCTGAAGACTACAATGATTTGGAGAGACTCTAAAACATGATCTTTGAAGGTTTGCATGGTGGAGCTTATAACGTGGAGAAGGTTTACGGTTCACCATGTGTGTTGGTAGGAGGAAAGGGAAAAGGAAATTAGAGATGGATAGACGAGAAAGGATGACAAGAGAGAAAGGAAGAAATAATCTTTCGTGACAATGGGTGAAGTCCTGAAAAGGACTGTAGACCAGATGAGATGAGATGAGAAGACTTGGTTGATGATCGATGGATGAGCAGCGATGGATTGAGTAGCGAAGGTTGAGTAGATGAGGCTTGAGTAGGAGGTTACTCGACGTTTCGGACAGGTCAACCGTCAACAGTCAACCTGTCCGAAACGTCGAGTAACCTCCTACTCAAGCCTCATCTACTCAACCTTCGCTACTCAATCCATCGCTGCTCATCCATCGATCATCAACCAAGTCTTCTCATGTCATCTCATCTGGTCTACAGTCCTTTTCAGGACTTCACCCATTGTCACGAAAGATTATTTCTTCCTTTCTCTCTTGTCATCCTTTCTCGTCTATCCATCTCTAATTTCCTTTTCCCTTTCCTCCTACCAACACACATGGTGAACCGTAAACCTTCTCCACGTTACAAAAAACATGTTGTCACCCCAGGGCCATTCCATACAGGGATGAACTACATAGGTATGCTGACTAGTCACAAATGTAGTGGCTCAGGCTACTCTGAAATACTCATTGAGGCTGAACTCGTCACCAGTGGATGTCTTGGCAGTGTGCTGAGAGGGAAAGCATACGCTAAAGCCCTGTTCTGTCTGAAAACTGTCAGTGAAGCCATGGGGCGGTTGTTGATTGAGAGGTTCACTGAGGAGGAGAAGGTTAAGGTCACTTCTGCCCACTGCTTCCCACAACTCTTGCAAATGCCCACATACGGTACTCTTGGATGCACTTTGAATATACTTCACTGTTTACAGTAGGAGGAGTGAATACAGCTCCTTGAGGAAATTTGGGCCCGACCCTTCCATAGATATGGATAGGGGCCAGGGTCTCAGTGTGTCCAACTTCAGTGAGCGTGTGTTGTTCCGCTTGTAGAGAGGAAGTGTCCGATCTCGATTGGTAGTATCAAATCCAGGTTTTACCTCCTGTATCACAATTCCACGGGTGCTGTTCACAACATTTGAACCATGGATGTTTGTTGTTATTTTGTTCAAGTTGTCCCACTCGAGGTGGAACACATTGTTGCCCTCGCCGGTAATAATTTGGGAGTGAGTGAGGTGGAAACTTCATCGGTACATGTGTTGTATGGTGGTGCAGAGGAGTATGTGCTTTGGCAGTTTCCACTCTCCATTCGTCACAGCTCGGCAGATATCCTGGGAAAAGCAAAGAAAATGATTATCATTATATATTTAAAGCAATTTGCATAAAATAAGATTGTCATAGCTCAAAATTTAACAGAAATTTTACTTAAAAGCTTGGGTGAAACTCATACCTGGCCTATGGACACCACGACACGTCTGATCTTTTCACTCTTCTCCACATCTGCATCACCAGATATGACAAAGTTCAGGAACTTCACGAGGTCAGGCGGGAGGAGTTCATCTGGTGAATTAACCTCAAGATCTTCAGCTGTAGGAGGCCAGGGAAGTGACGTCGACTCACTGAACGCCCGCTGTATTATACCGCGAAGCAGCGAGGCCACATCCTCATACTTGTCTTTAGATCCCAGTTTGTATGCATACGCCACCGCATCTGCGACAGAGATATTGGCACTGTAGACCAGGTTATAGGTGATAAAGCCTTTGTCGCCTGGATTGACATTAACAAAGGCGATGCTCTCATGAATATCATGCTTGTCAAGTCGGGCCTTCAGCTTCTCACTTCTGTACTCGGGATTGGGAAAGCCAATTTCTTGTAAATTTGCACCATCAAGACTATCTGGAATGCGCTTGCATACATCATCCATGTGATAGGGCGAATAATGAGGTTCACTGATTCGTTTGTCACGAATACTATGCAGCTGACTTAGCTTGCCAGTGGAAGACCCTTTGACTTCACAGAGAGGTATGAACTCCAGATGCTGGATGTCACTCACATGTAAAATGCAATTTACAGGAGGACGCTTCCTCAGTTCTTTTAACCCACCATCATTATCACATTTGAGTTTCTTTGACTTTGGCATTATTATCCTCGACCATCACACTATTATTATGAGTGTTAGTTTGCTATCTATCACCTTACAGTTCTAGCTACTTCTAGCTACTTGTATATACTTCTGGCTACTTCTATCTAATTCTACTCTAAGCACTCCACCTGAAAGAGAAAATAGAGTAGAATATATTAGAAAATTAGCATTTGGATCAATATTTATTGTTAAACTTTATGCACGTACTGAATAATTGTAAGTACGATGCTAAGAATATTTTAATATGGGGAAATATAAACGGTTCCCATCAGTTAGTTCACAATCGAATAGTCTATAATTTTATTAATTTAGACATTCTTTCCATTATGTTAATGAAATCAAATTTCTTCCTCATATGCATAAGTTCACGCCATTCGCGTATTGTGCATAGCGTGAACCTCTCACGTACGATAGTTGACACTTTGTACTCATTTGCGTAGTCCGTACAGGTTTAATCAAGCCCTGATTCAAAACATCTCTACACAATGCATTGAGCAATCCTGGTGGGTGTTACATAAAGCTGATCGTAAGTTACGCACGACTTTACGAACGACTGGTGACCCTTCCTTGTGTTGAATGCCATATCCCTATCCCGATCCCTATGCAGCTGACTTAGCACATAAGAAGGTGTTCTAGTAGCATGTAAAGTCGTGCGTAACTTTACGAACATATTTAGAAAACGCCCACCAGGAATGCAACTTCCATTAGAAGGTATATGGGCTGCATTGGAGCCGACTTATTGCTCAATCTGAAGGTGTCAATGAAATAATATGAATAATCAATATCAATAGAGAAAATATGACTTAATAAAAGCAACCACAATTAAACTAGCTTGAAATTGAAGTTTCCATATTTTATTGAATTATTTTATTATTTAGTTACTTTCTACTCATTTACAGTTTGTTGTGTATACTTGACATATATATGTTGATATTTTTCCAGAATTTTAAAGTAAATTATCAAATTTTTCATATTTTTTTTTACTTTTCATGTATTCAACTTGCTTTAATCATAAAAATAACCTTCTCAATCGATTCCTCTTGCCACATTTACTCTGAAAAAATGCTTTATTTATCCCTGTATGTTGTGTAGTTCAAAAGTTATGGAAATTAAGGATTTTTATTGAAAATCCAAGATGGCCGACAAAATGGCCGCCAACGACCCCCATGGGACACGTTTTTGATTTGGGAACAAAAAAAATCATTAACTAGACACTCCAAGGAATACAAAAAAGCATGTTAAAAAAATGTGTTCATGGGGTGCATGGGGACCCCCCGTTCCTACCAGACTATATCTTCTTGCATGAATAATCTCTTGTTGAACTTCCTAAAAGATGAATTTTCTGCTCTTTTCAGCCCTTACCTGTCTCATACCCCAGCTCCCGTCCAACCTCCTGACTCCTGGGCTTGGTTGTCCAAGTGGTACTAATGTCACAACTGGTACAACGTGTGTATATCATTGTGATGTTGGATATGATCTCATAGGATATTCGCAGGTGACTTGCTTGGCAAATGGTAGTCTGTCGGCTCCTCTCCCGTCTTGCGAAGGTTAGTTTGAATATAATATTGTGTACTGATGTTTAGGTTCATGATGTCAGAGATTTGGATGCAGCAGTTAAAGTTAAAGATTTACTGGTAATTGAGCGCCTTATTTAAATATGTCCCGATTTATGTTGTTAGATGGGGGAATCAGTAATTAAACATCACTAAACAATCGCCCTAACCCAACACTTTCAATATGATATTATAATTGTGAGCCATCCTGGGAAAACAGGTATTATAGGTGAAATTTGGGATGTTGAGTTTTTTATGCTTACAGGTGCTTGGACACATTTTCAATGTGAACATGAAATATTAGAGTCTAATTCACATGTATCTTGGAGATATGGCCACTTGAAATGCTTGACACCCCCTCCCCCCAATTTGGCTGTTTTGGCCTTTCATCCTTTCAAATCAGGCAAATATGTTTTTTTTAAGTCACAGAGGGGTCAAGGGTGGCGGGGTCCTGTGTAATGCAGACAGTGTTAAGCTCATGCACACACACCCACACATGCACCCACACACGCACACACACACACACACACACACACGTAATAATATTATACAAACATTTTCTATGGAAAGTGCAATTACATTACTTTTTTTATTCCTGTTTGCCAGCACAAATGGAGAGTATGGGAGGGGTCCACCCAATCCCATTTCATGACAAACACACACACACACACACACACATCTATGTTTTCTATTGTTCGAATTTCAACCGATGACTCCACTATTGAATTGCGTCACAAAATTCATTGACGGAATAAACCTCACCAATTGTTGACAACCGATGACCTATTTAATTACTACCGATGACCCATTGTTCTCTTTGTTCGATGTCATCGGTTTGAATTCGTAAACATGTACCCGCACACAACACACACACCACACAAACATAAGCGCACACAAGAACTCATGTGTACCACAATCATATACACACAATTCTAAAATTAAAACCGTTTTGTTACACATACTTAAAGTATTTTTTCAATGAAACCTAGGCGAAGAATACTTTAGCTTAAAAAAAAAATAAAAAATAAAAGCATTGTCAATTCTGATAGGGAGTGGGGGGGTGGGAGGGGGGGGGGGGCTGGGGGAGTTTTTATCATGAACTGTCAGCATCAATACAATTGTTGACTGGTCTTTGTGATATTACCTCTCCTCACCCTTAGTCCTCCACCTCCTCCCAATTATCATGCTTTTACGTTCAGATATCTAAATTGTGATCTTGTTGATTTGTGTTTGACTTCAAAATTTAAAAAGAAAGAAATTTAATGTGCATCAAAACCCGGGTTCATGACTTATACAATGTGGAAATTACAAGTTGCAATAATCACACAGACAACAGTATATGGTAAATCTAAGTTTTTCAACTTTTTTTTTCCACACCCTGCACAGGTTGATTCGATTGCAAGCATTTTTTACTGCAAGTAGAACTTCTATTCAGACTTAACTCTGGATGAAAAAGAGAATGTACCAGTTTCCCTCCTTCCCTCCTCTGTGTCCGTTTCTGCAAAAGTTAAGCGGTTGTCTACCACCCTTATGCTGATCAAACTTTATCAACGCTGGATGTAAAACAGAATGTACCGGTTTCTATCCTCAGTGTCCATCTCTGTATAAGTCAAGCGGTTGTCTACACTTCCCGCTGGTCTAACATTATCACACACCTCTTATTACAACAGGGCCCTCGCCACATGCAGATGGCACCCTTCTCTGACAGCGAAGCAACCTCAGCAGCAAAAGTTATTTTATTTTAAAACTCTGTAGTTTGGAACCATTATTAGTTTTCCTTGCATCAAACACTAACGCACAGTTTCCTACTGTTCCATTTCCTCTCCCAACCAGGAAGGGCGAGGTGCCAAGAGGTCCAAATGCTGGCTTGAGTGGGGGCATCTGCGAGTTCATCAGAAGGGAGAATATCTCTTCCTCTGCATTGCTGGCTTTCTTGGCGTAAACAATGCCTTGTTCTGCTGACTCAAACCTTCATGATTGAGAATAGCAAATGATTATTATCCTAATATTAAAATGTGAAAAATAGTAACCTTATCATTTGTTTTTCCTTTGATAACCTACAGATGGAATTATTGACAACGTGATCAGAATTTCCAGTACAATTTTCATAAATGTTATTTTGTTTTTTAATGTGAAACTGGCAACGAAAGACCTGATCAAATGGCGAAGGATGGTGAAATTCAAGTTATATTATCAAATTTCAAGGATCATCATTACAAAAAATAAAAACAAAACAGGGAATGGAAAAGGCAGACTAATTATATTACGGGAAAGTGATTCCTTGAAAAGAAGAAAAGGGAAAAAGGAACATTAAAAAAATAAAAAGAAGAAAAGGATGTGGAAAAGGTGAGCAATGTGAAAAAAAAGAAAAAGAAATGGAAGAAGTCGAGAATTTTCATTTTAAAAAGAATCGAGCCTTGTAGAAAAATCCACGATTGGCCATAAAAGAATATTATTTAAAAAAACGACTGCAAGCCGAATAAAACAAAAACATCTTTGGAAACTTTTTATAGATGTTTAAAATTACTCTTGGGAAGAGCACAAACTACTCAATGATTTTTATTTAAAGTACATCTTTTTCTGTACCTGCCAACATGAAACCCAAGAAAATGGGACAGAATTTTGCACAGTTTGATAGGCAAACTTTATCAGAAGTATGCTCGTCTGTTTCTGTGTGCCACAATGCAACCCCCCCCCCCCCACCAAAAAAAATGTGCTTGTTACCTGAAGTGGTGGTATTGACGAATCCCATTCAGAGGCCTGAAGTATGCCTTCAAGTACTTTTGCCAACTGTAGTCCGGTAATGGGGTGTCTGGCTGTTCAACAACCACAGGTTCAATGATTTTGGTAATTACCGAACTCTTGCGGGCCACACCAACAATATCCTGGAGGCACTGGACAGCTTCTGCCTTTCTGTGGACATAAATCATATCAAACAGGTTATTGTTATTGTTATTCTATGCTCAGACAATGGACGACATACATGTACTGTTAAATTGAAATTGTAAAGTAAATCTAAATTGTGATCTTGTTGATTTGTGTTTGACTTCAAAAGTAAAAAAAAAAAAAAATAATGTGCATCAAAACCCAGTTTCATGACTTATACAATGTGGAAATTACAAGTTGCAATAATCACACAGACAACAGTATATGGTAAATCTAAGTTTTTCAAAAACAAATTTTTCCACACCCTTCACAGATTGAGTGGATTGCAAGCATTTTATACTGCAAGTAGAACTTCTATGCAGACTTCAACTCTGGATGTAAAAGAGAATGTACAAGTCCCCCCCCCCCCTTCCCTCCTCTATGTCCGTTTCTGCAAAAGTTAAGCAGTTGTCTACCACCCTTATGCTGATCAAACTTTGTCAACGCTGGATGTAAAACAGAATGTACCGGTTTCTCTCCTCAGTTTCCGTCTCTGTATAAGTCAGGCGGTTGTCTACTCTTCCCGCTGGTCTAACATTATCACACACCTCTTATTACAACAGGGCCCTCGCCACATGCAGATGGCACCCTTCTCTGACAGCGAAGCAACCTCAGCAGCAAAAGTTATTTTTATAAAAATCTGTAGTATGGAACCATTATTTTTACTTCCATCAAACACTAACACACAGTTTCCTACTGTTCCATTTCCTCTCCCAACCAGGAAGGGCGAGGTGCCAAGAGGTCCAAATGCTGGCTTGAGTAGGGGGAATCTGCGACAGTTCTAGGATGTTGGCAAAGAATATCTCTTCCTCTGCATTGCTGGCTTTCTTGGCATAAGCTGCTGACTCATACCTGCATGATTGAGAATAGCAAATAATTATTATCCTAATATTAAAATGTGAAAAATAGTAACCTTATCCTTTGTTTTTCTTTTGATAACCGACAGAGGGAATGATTGACAATGTGATCAGAATTTCCAGTACAATTTTCATAATTGTCATTCTGTTTTCTAATGTGAAACTGGCAATGAAAGACCTCTGATCAAATGGCGAAGGATGGTGAAATTCAAGTTATATTATCAAATTTCAAGGATCATCATTACAAAAATAAAAAAACAGGGAATGAAAAAGGCAGACAAATTAGATTAGGGGAAATGAATCCCTGAAAAGAAGAAAAGGGGAAAAAGGAACATGAAAAATAAAGAGAAGAAAAGGATTGTGGAAAAGGAGAGCAATGTGAAAGAAAAAGAAATGGAAGAAGTTGAGAATTTAAAAAGAATCTGGCCTTGTAGAAAAAATCCACGATTGGCCATAAAAGAATATTATTTAAAAAAACGACTGCAAGCCGAATAAAACAAAAACATCTTAGGAAACTTTTTATAGATGTTTAAAATTACTCTTGGGAAGAGCACAAACTACTCAATGATTTTTATTTAAAGTACTTTTTCTGTACATGCCAACATGAAACCCAAGAAAATGGGACAGAATTTTGCACAGTTGATAGGCACACTTTATCAGAAGTATGCTCTTCTGTTTCTGTGGGCCACAATGCAAAAGAAACCCCAAAATGTGCTTGTTACCTGAAGTGGTGGTATTGACGAATCCCATTCAGAGGCCTGAAGTATGCCTTCAAGTACTTTTGCCAACTGGAGTCCGGTACTGGGGTGTCTGGCTGTCCAACAACCACAGGTTCAAGGATATTGGTAATTACCGAACTCTTGCGGGCCACACCAACAATATCCTGGAGGCACTGGACAGCTTCTGCCTTTCTGTGAACATAAATCTTATCAAACAGGTTATTGTTATTGTTATTCTATGCTCAGACAATGGACGACATACATGTACTGTTAAATGTAACAAAACCATTGAAAGATAAATTAATTGAATTTGAAAATCTAAATTGTGATCTTGTTAATTTGTGTTTGACTTCAAAAGTAAAAAAAGAAATAAATAATGTGCATCAAAACCCAGTTTCATGACTTATACAATGTCGAAATTACAAGTTGCAATAATCACACAAACAAGAGTATATGGTAAATCTAATTTTTTCAACGTTTTTTTTCCACATCCTTCACAGATTGAGTGGATTGCAAGCATTTTATACTGTAAGTAGAACTTCTATTCAGACTTCAACTCTGGATGTAAAAGAGAATGTACCAGTTTCCCTCCTTCCCTCCTTTGTGTCCGTTTCTGCAAAAGTTAAGCGGTTGTCTACCACCCTTATGCTGATCAAACTTTATCAACGCTGGATGTAAAACAGAATGTACCCGTTTCTCTCCTCAGTGTCCATCTCTGTATAAGTCAAGCGGTTGTCTACACTTCCCGCTGGTCTAACATTATCACACACCTCTTATTACAACAGCGCCCTTGCCACATGCAGATGGCATCCTTCTCTGACAGCGAAGCAAACTTAGCAGGAAAAAATCCCTTTTTTTTTTACTCTGTAGTATAGAACCATTATTTTTTTCCTTGCATCAAACACTAACGCACAGTTTCCTACTGTTCTATTTCCTGTCACAACCAGGAAGGGAGAGGTGCCAAAAGGTCTGCATTGTCCTTATCTAGGAATGGGTGGACCTCTTTCCACAGGTACTTATCGCGCTCCTCGGAAACTGCTGGCTTGAGTGGGAGGTATCTGCGACAGTACTAGGATGTTGGCAGAGTTCATCAGAAGGGAGATCCTCTCTTCCTCGCCATTGCTGGCTTTCTTGGCATAAGCAACGCCTGGTTCTGCTGACTAAAACTTGCATGATTGAGAATAGCAAATGATTATTATCCTAATAACAAAATGTGAACAATATTAGCCTTATCCTTTGTTTTTCTTTTGATAACATACAGAGGGAAAAATTGACAACGTGATCAAAATTTCCCGTACAATGTACATTAATGTCATTTTGTTTTCTAATGTGAAACTGGCTATCGAAGACCGCTGATTGAATGGCGAAGGATGGTGAAATTCCAGTTATATTATCAAATTTCAAGGATTTATCATTACAAAAATAAAAACAAAACGGAATGGAAAAGGCAGATTAATAAGATTAGGGGGAAAGGAATCCTTATAAAGAAGGAAATGGGGAAAAAAAATCCATGAGGGCCATAAAAGAATATTATTAAATAAAAAAAAAAAACGACTGCTAGCCGAATAAACAAAACATCTTAGGGAACTTTTTATAGATATTTGAAATTACTCTTGGGAAGCCCACAAACTACTTATGATTTATTTTTTTCAGTGCATTTTTTCTGTACCTGCCAACATGAAACCCAAGAAAATGGGACAGAATTTTGCACAGTTGATACGCGCGCTTTATCAGAAGTATGCTCGTCTGTTTCTGTGTGTCACAAGGTACAAACACACAAATGTGCTTGTTACCTGAAGTGATTGTATTGACAAATCCCATTCAGAGGCCTGAAGTATGCCTTCAAGTACTGTTGCCAACTGTAAGTCTGTACAGGGGTGTCTGGCTGTCCAACAAACACAGGTTCAAGGATTTTGGTAATTACCGAACTCTTGCGGGCCACACCAACAATATCCTGGAGGCACTGGACAGCTTCTGCCTTTCTGTGGACATAATTCATATCAAACAGGTTAATGATACTGTTATTCTATATTCATACAATGCACGACATACATGTAATGTTAACTGTAACAAAACCATTTTAAAATAAATTAATTGAAATTGTAAAGAAAATGTATAGATTAATTGTTTTGATGAAAGTTCAAATACATCTAATTACATTGCTCAATTTTCATTTTGAATCATATACATGTAGAGAATTTGTCAGCTTTTGAGATAAAGATTTTGTAACCTTTTTTATTTTGTAAAAATTCTTTTTGACATGCAACACTTGCTAATAAAAATCACTGAGGCCAAAACATTTTTTTTTAAATATCATGAACTGTCAACATCAAATAAAATTGCTCACTGGTGGTTGTGATATTACCTCTCCTCACCCTTACTCCTCCACCTCCACACAGGTATCAGGCTTTTACTTTCAGATATCTAAATTGTGATATTGCTAATTTGTGTTTGACTTCAAAAGTAAAAAAGACATAAAATAAAAAACCCTGTTTTATGAATTTGTTTGCATAGGTATTTTCTACACCATGGTTTGTATTAAACTGTAGGATATTATGGGCAGTGTCGAAGCTCGGATCCAGCAATTGAGTGGGCATTGGTGTATTTGGAGGGATTGGGGTTGGTTGAGGGTACCGTTACTTTGGATGAAAAGTAAAGAATGTGGCCATTGAGTGATCGGGGTCTGTGAGGGGGTTGTGTTTTCTTTACATCTTGCCCTCCCCCTTTCTTGCTCTACCTTTCTCTATTTTTTTATTTGATTGGGAGAGCTCATGGACTCCTGTATAGCTATGCCAATGTCTTGTGTTTTGTGTCATACATCCTGTGTTGACTTCGGATCCATACGCCTCGGCCTCTTCGGGTTCGCTTTGTGGAGACTGTGTCAGTAGAAGTCAACGGCTTCTCAGCAGGGAGCGTGATTGCCGAGAGATCTGTTATCATAGGCATCGTAAATAGAAGCACACTCCAAGATGTGGAACACTTATCCATTATCCATTCTACCATGATTGATGTTGCAGAGGGAGATCCTGATTATGTGGAATCAGCCTCTATTCAAACATTAAGTACAGGTGAATGCTGATTTTACAAATCTTTTATTTTACAAGTTCCTGAGTAAATGGACAGAGGTGGTTCATGTACTTGAAAGATAGCTATGGAATGCCCTTTCAATAGATGTGGCTCTCAGCAGGTATATTCATGCATAGCAGATCACATCTAAGAGTGTGATTATAGTAAGCTGACAGCCCTACTTAAGCTAGGAAAAGACTAACATAAACATCCATTGTACTTGTACTTGGTAACATATGGGACATTGAAAGGAACAGCATACCCAAGATTTGCACACCTTTGTCAAATTCATATGCTTATTCACAATAATCTTTAATCATTAATTCATCATTTTCAAAAGTGCATTTCAGTACTATTGCTGTATAATCTTATCAAAATCAAATGTAGTATATTTGACATAGTATACATTTTGAATAGAAAGGTATACATGCTTTATTTGTCCATAATGGTCGCCCTGACAGTGACTTGTCCTGTATAGGTTAGATATTCTTTTATGCTGATGTATTTACAGTATGTCCCTCTCTTTCTATTATGTAATTGGTTTTCTTTCTAATTATTTCCTTATGTTTATGTACATGTATTATGTAAAGCGCATTGATATAACCTTTGGTTATGAAATGCGCTATATAAAAGCTACTTATTATTATTATTATTGTCCTGTGAGAACGGTCATGACCATGAGCTTATGGCTCGGTAGCCATGTTTGAGAGTGGTGCCATCAACATCAAAGCTAACTGCACAGATAGCAACTGTCTCTACTATACAGAAAGAGGTTAGTCAGAATTTCATCAAAAGCTTTGTTCAAATGCTTGTAAAAAGATTTTGATGCAGGATTTTAAAGAAAAATAAGGGGCACAATTCAAAAAAATATCTGGCAAGCACAAAAAGGTTATCAGATTTGCTAGGTAAAATTTGGGTCAAAAAATTTAAGTAAGGCATATATGGGGGATGTAAACTTAAGAAAAAGGGGCACAGACCGGGAATTCTGTACCCCCTTAAATCAGCCAGTGCTTTAGAGCCCATTGGTACCACCCTTCATGAACTCTGCATAAGGTTTTAAAACTAGTGTTGTATAAGAAGGAAAGCGCTCTGTAAGATCATGCAAAGTATAACTCGACTTGTTAAGTCATCGCGAGTGACTCGAACGTGTAGTAAATTTTAAGAAATGGTTGTCTTTGTTAGTGTTTATATGCCTACAAATTGTAAAATATAAAGGGTTCACAACATTGTAGAGCAAGATACAAGATAAAGTATTGTCAGCAATTCATACTAATAAATTTTGTATTGGCATTTTCATGGACCTCTCCAAAGCTTTTGATATAGTTGATCATAGAATACTTTTGTCAAAATTGGAAAACTATGGGATTAGGGGCTTACCACTAAGTTGGTTTGAAAGTAATCTTTGTAATAGATTCCAATATGTAGCTGATAACTTAGTAGCTTAGTAATTCTTCCAATTTCTCTTCTATTACACATGGGGTATCCATATGGGGCCTTGTCGTAACAATCCTCACATGCTCTACAAACAAGTGAGTATTATATCCCTCATCGTAAGATGGTTGCATTAGGAGTGTACACAACAAGAAAATGAATAGTTTTACTAGAAAAGCCGTTTCCTGCCGTCTACTTCATTTTTCCTGCTGACGTCATGGAATAGTTCATTTTCCCCATCACCAGAGGGAAAAAGTGAACTATTCGATGACGTCAGCGGGAAAAAATGAACTATTCGTTTTTCGTATTACCAATTCAAGAAGAAAAGAAAAATCATGCCTCATATACATATACAGTACATGTGCAGTATTGACTATAACAATCTGTTCTGTTGGTTTCTTTTTTATCCTTTTATTGTTGTTCTTGTTATCTACATGTTCTAGGAAACTTCGTGACCGTAAGCCCAACCAGATCCTGTTGTCCCTCTCCTGTTCCCTCCTTGGACTTTACGTCGTCTTTCTAGTCATGATATCTTTGGACACTGAACGAGATGTGGCAGAACTTCCGGTTGTCCCTTGTTCAATCCTGGCAGCATTCCTCCACTATTTTGTCTTGACATCTATCTTGTGGATGGGCGTAGAGGGCTACAACATGCATAAGCTGTTCGTGCGGGTTCTCAATACATACTTACCGTGGTTTATGAGGAAGGCCTCGTTGGTCGCATGGGGTAAGTTTTCACCCGCTCCATGATTTAACACAGGGGTGATGCAAGAGGGGGAGGGGAATGTGGTGTTAAACCCACTTCACTGAAAATATTCTATATGGCACGAAAAAGAGACATGATAACGAAGCTTTTCGACCTGCACTCATCAGGTTATCACTTGGGTATATAACAAATTACTTGAAATCAACTACATTATACTCGATGAACCCGGACGCAACCCAGACGTTGTAATTTCAGAACAATCGCAAAGCGCCCTTAGGATTTGCTCTGAGTGCAAATTAGCTCCCGAAATCGCGAAAATCAAAACTATTCTCCTTGACAATGGTTACCCTGAGCATGTTATATCTCGCACCATAACACGGATGCTGGAGGCACAATCCAAATCTGACACCAGATTTGGACCTGCCAAATGCCCCGTGTATCTCAAACTACCCTGGAGGGGTAAGGTATCTGACAAATACGCCAGTCAAATCAAACACGCAGTGTCATGTTGCTATTACGCGGTTTCGACACGCATTGTGTTTTCTACACACAGGGTGTTACCGTCAACTAGCAAGGATGTACTACCCACCCCCCCCCCCCCCCCCACTTGAGTAATGTTATTTACCAATTTCAGTGCCGGTGCGATGCCAGGTACGTGGGCCGTACTTCTCAGCGGTTGGCTGATCGTATTAAACAACACGTCCCCTCGACTATTCGGAACCGTACAACCAATCAGCGCACGCAGCCCGTCCGTGCCTGCAAATCTGAAATGCACGCTAACAGACCAAAGATAGCCAAATGCGATTCAGCGATTGGTCTCCACTTGCTGAACAATCCAGCTTGCGCACAAAGCTATGCCATTCATCAATTCTCAGTTATGTCCCGGGCCAGAAGCGCAGCGCATTTACGCTTTCTGGAAGACACCTACATTCAATCGCACGAACCCCTTCTGTGCAGACAAAAGGAGTTCGTCCAAGCTTTGCGATTGTTCTGAAATTACAACGTCTGGGTTGCGTCTGGGTTCATCGAGTATAATATAGTTCATTTCAAGTAATTTACTGCAATAAATCATATATACCTACCTATTATGCCTGTAGTCTTGACTACGGGACCCCTTCGAGAATTATCACACATGTGTCACAAAATTGTGCGCACCCCCCGTAATCCTATTGTCCCCTTCGCCACTCACGCGCGTCAGTACGCTACGGCCATCTTCCTCTTTCTTGCTCGCCCCCGACGAGTTAGGACGTATAGTCACAGCGCTCCTGAAATCAGGTCGTATAGTATCTTTTTGGTGCGCTTTTTCACATAGTTAAAGCACTTTTAGGTACCTATATTCGTTTAGATTATAGTACTTTGTGTTTTATTAGTCACTCTTGCCGATTGCAAGGGATTTTTTGATTCCCTTTCTTGGCATTTATTTTTCTCTTTCACGGTCAGCCCCACGTAGATATTTCCGTGTTTGCGGGTGTTTCCGTTTGTCACCGAGCCTTCGGGTTCGGTGTTTGTTCTTACGGTTTTTAGGCTGTGAAAATTTCTTTAGTGCGTATCTCCCAAATAAACTTTAGTTTTATTTATTGCATTCAGTTGAAGTATTTCTTAATTTGAAAAGTATACTTTATTGTCTGTTTTATTGCAGTGGTATGAATTCGGAAGAAGAAGCAGCTGGGTCAAGGAGACCTGCTTCTTCCGAAGAGTTGTCTAGCAAGACGACTCGGCCTTCCAGAACTCCCCCGAGTACAGCGGTACGCGGGGGAGGGAGGAGGGCTAAAGGTAAGTTGCCTAGTGGTGTTCCCTTGCAGAGTTTGCCAGTTTCGGAGCTTGCGGCTTCGGGACGGGTGGCGTTAACTGAATCGGGATTGTCAACTCCGAAGCCTGTGGTTTCGGGGTGGGTGGCGTCAGATTCTAGTGGTTTGGATATCTCGAATCCAATCCCCCGGTCGCTGAGACCAGAGGGGGGGGGGGGGGGGGGGCTGTTGTTTCCCGTACGGTAGCGTTCACTCGCTCTGATTCGTTAGGGGAGACGCGCCCCACTACTGCAGGGCAACCCACGGGCTTAGTCCATGTTGGTCTGGGTTCTCAAACCCTAGCCCCCGGCAAACGCCATATGGGGGAACGAGTACTTTCTGGGCTGTCTCAGTTGCCAGCTGATGGGAATGCTCGAGCTAACAATTATGGACGCTCTTCGGAGCAACAGGTGTTTTCACCTGAGTGCGTGACTACTAGTGCTCCCCTATTGCTGCTTTCGAGCGGTCCAATAGTGGGTTCACATGCCTTTAGTAGTCATCGGGCATATACCGAGTCATCTCGGTCTGCCCACGCACTGGGAGCTTTTAGCTCCCAACCCATGGCTACGGCATCTTCTTGCCTAGCCAATATGGGTGATTTGGGCGATTCTCTAGGCTTACGCCATGAGCGCTCCAATCCCTTTATGGGAAGTGAACGTCCCTCCGCGGAGGAATCGGTTCGTGTTTCCGAAGAGGCTTCGGGGATCCGAACGAATCCGATTAAGCGTTCTAAGAAAAGGGTTTCGGCTACGACTATTGTCGAGCCAGCCAAGAAAAAGGCCAAGAAGAAGGCGAAAAGCGGCAAGGCTTTGCCGGCCTCTTGCCCGTCTGGCCTGGCTGACCCGGCTAGCTCCTCTCAAGCTGACATGTTCAGTATGATGCGGGCTTTTGCTCAGAATCAGGGTTGGTCCTTTGTACCGGCTTCTTCAACCCTGACTTCTGTCCCTATTCAGGGATCTCGCTTTGAGTCTGATCAGCCTTTTGTGATTGATTCCTCTTTGTCTGAGACTGATTCGCATGTGCCTCCTATTCCCGCGGCCCTTGGGGCTCCGCCGGGCGAGGAGACTTTTGGTGAACCATGCGGGGACCCGCCTGCGGAGGCCTTTGTTAGCGTTCCTTTGTCTCATTCCACTCGGGTGGAACCAGATTTGGATGCGTCCTCTCAAGCTTCGGTTCCCGAATCGCTTGGGCAGGCGGAGTCTCAATCGCTCAATCTCTGTGGAGTGGAAGCGATTGCTTTGTTGTCCAAATATCTCCCTGAAGTTCAGTCAACCCGCGC
Organism: Heliocidaris erythrogramma; assembly: GCA_025617745.1. NCBI lineage: Eukaryota > Metazoa > Echinodermata > Echinoidea > Camarodonta > Echinometridae > Heliocidaris > Heliocidaris erythrogramma. The sequence continues at coordinate 12,671,376 of CM046873.1, read as the reverse complement.
GCAGGGTTCGACTTCGCGTTGGAATTTCAAGCAGCAGGTCTCCTCTGAGGGTATTGCTCTTGAGGAGGTTTTCAAGCTGGAGTATGACCGCATTGAGGCCGCGGTGTTGGTTAAGCGATCTAATGCGGTCAGGGGTAAGGCCTTTGCCTTTTGTTCTCAGGACCAAGACAGCTTTTTCAAGGCTAAGATTCTTTCTCCTGAGATTTTAGAGGTTGGTCGTCGCTTGCGGGCGACTAATCCGCTTACCTCCGCTGCGTTCAGGGCGGAGGATAAGATTTGGTCTAATATTGAAAACCACATTAGGTCAGGGATGCGTTTGGCGGCTTTTCAAGGGCTTCTCTCCGACCTTAGGTCCAGGGCGGAGGAGTTGAATGTTACCGATGGTGACAAGCTGATTATTGACGACTTGCTGCATACTCTTTTTTGTCTGCAGTGGTCGCAGCTTTCCACAGCAGCTGCTTCGGCTACGTTCCGTCGCAGGACCTCGGCTCTCTCAGCACTGGGTGTTAGAGAGTCGGGCATTGCTCAACTTCTCCGAGATGTTCCGTCTCGGGGTCCTTCGCTTTTTGGTGGTAAATTCGCTACGGTGTTTCAAAGAGAGATCGATGCGCGAAAGCAGATCTCGGATATGACTAAGCAGTTTCACACTAGCTCTAAGCCAACGCGGGCCCCTGTTCGGCGTAGACCTGCTGGTCCTGTTTCGGGTCAACGCAGTCGCGTGTCTAGGGTCCCGCCTCCTGAGCCTCAGCCAGCTCCGTCTCGTGGGAGAGGGAGTCGTGGCAAGGGCTTTTCGAGAGGTTCTCGTGGTAAGGCGATGGCTTCGCAGAAGGCCAAGCCTGGATTTTGATGTTTTTCCACGAGCGCTTGTTCGACCGAATGTGGTAGGTGGCCGACTTCATGCGTTTCTCCCCGCTTGGGAGGCCATCTCCGGGGACGTGTTTGTTCTCTCCGTCGTGCGAGACGGATTCTTCATAGATCTTTGCGCCTCGCTCCCCGGAGGGGCTATAAGAATTCGGTCACCTCCCATGTCTGCCCTGTCTCGGTCTCATGCTTCGAAGGAGATCGAGTCTCTTTTGGAAAAGAGGGCTATAGAAAGGGTAAGAGACAGGCCGTCTCTTTCCCTTTCTCCAATATTTGTTATTCCCAAGCGCTCGGGAAAACTTCGTTTGATACTGAACCTAAAGAGGATAAACAAATTTATTCCTCCGGTTCATTTTCGGATGGAGACTCTTGCCTCCATTCTTCCGTTGATCAAAAGGGAAGACTACGCGGTCTCGATAGATCTCAAGGACGCGTACTTTCACATTCCCATTCATCGCGCATCTCGCGATCTTCTGGGGTTCTCCTTCCTCCCGGAGACTTATCGTTTTCGGGCTCTTCCCTTCGGGCTGCGCCCGGCCCCTCGGGTTTTTACTCAAGTTGTAGCGGTGCTAGCGGCCTTTCTGAGGCGTCGCGGCCTGCGGTTGTTTTGTTACCTGGACGATTGGCTTCTCCTTGCGGAGTCGCGCGATCGTTTGTTGGACGAGACTCGTTTGCTCGTCTCTCTTACTCAAGACTTAGGTTTCCTAATAAATTGGGAAAAGTCAGAGTTAGTCCCCACTCGCAGCCCAGTTTTTCTGGGGGCGGTGTTAGACATAAGGAATCAGTTAGCTCGGCCCAGTCGAGACAGGATTCTCACCATTGTCTCTGCGGCTCGCAAGCTCTTGCTGGCCAGAAGAGTCTCGGCCAGACAGTGGCTTCAGTTTCTAGGTTATCTAGCCAGTCTAGTCGATGTTTTAGAGGACTGCCGGCTCCTCATGAGACCCTTTCAGAGACATCTCCTCAGGTTCTTCAAGCCGGGAAAAGACTCTCTTTTGGTCTGGATTCCCGTACCAGTAAAGATCAAGTCTCTTCTCGCTTGTTGGACGAGCGAGGTGTTTCTCGCGCGAGGCAGGTCCTTCTCTGTCCCTCTTCCGTCGATATCGGTTTCGACGGACGCCTCTCGGTTGGGGTGGGGAGGACACTGCAACGGCAGCACGGTTGCGGGGGATTGGTCTCATCTTGGGACTCTTCCTCATATCAATGTCCTGGAGTTTATGGCAGTTCTGTTGACCTTGCTCCATTTCAGAAGTCGACTTCTCAGTCGTTCGGTTCTGATTCTCACGGACAACGTTACTGTGGCGGCATATATCAATCGGCAGGGAGGCACTCGTTCGGTTGCCTTGAATGCCCTAGCAGCTCAGCTGTGGAGGTGGTGTCGTCGCATGGCAATCACACCCGTGGCCTCTTTCATCCCCGGTCGGGAAAACCTCATTGCGGATTTTCTGTCCCGGGGCAGGTATCTTCCATCGGAATGGATGCTCCATCCGGAGGTATTTTGCCGCATTCGCAGTTGCCTAGGTCCACTGGAAGTGGATCTATTTGCGTCGGTGCTAAATCACCAGCTGCCGAAGTATTGCTCCCGTGTTCGCGATCAGGGAGCATGGGCTCTCGATGCTTTCTCCCTCAGCTGGGAGAACCTTCAGGGATTCGCCTTTCCTCCCTTCCAACTGATTCCGCGTGCTTTGCGGAAAATCAGGGAAGATCGGGCGAGGGTGCTTGTAATAGCTCCCTTTTGGCCCAGGAGGAATTGGTTTCCGGAACTTATGAGCCTTCTAAGGGCTCAACCGTTAGTTCTCCCGTTAAGAGCGGATCTGGTGTTACAGCCCCTATCGGGGATTCTTCACCACAATCCGGAGTTTCTTCATTTGACTGCTTGGCCCCTGTCAGGGAATCTGCAAGACAGTCGGGTCTCTCTGATAGAGCCGCGGACTTTTTAATGTCCAGTCGTAGGGTCTCTACTAGGGAAATTTACAATTCCCGTCTCTCGGTCTTTTTCCTTTGGTGCAAAGAGAGAAATCAAACCCCTTCTAAGGCTCCTATTGGTTCAATTGCGGATTTCTTAATCTCGTTATTTGACAAAGGGAGATCTATTTCTACTATCCGAGGCTACCGTTCGGCGATCGGGGCCATTCATTCGGGTTTTTCGGATGGTTCGGGGATTTCCAATTCCCCGCTGCTAAGTGGTTTGATTCGTTCGTTCTTTCTGAAACGACCTTCGTTTTCTAAGTTAGTGCCGTCTTGGAGTCTGCCTAAGGTCCTGGAGGCCTTGGCAAAACCTCCTTTTGAACCGCTAGGTGAAGCTTCGCTTCATCATCTTACGGTTAAGACGCTCTTTTTGGTAGCTATTGCCTCTGGGCAGAGGCGCAGTACTCTTCATGCTCTCTGTCTTACTCCTGGTCATGTTCGCTGGGAGAGAAAAGGTGTTAGGTTGATTCCTAGGGCTTCTTTCGTTGCCAAGAATCAGACAGCTACCTCCGGTCCTGTTGAGATTTTTCTTTGTCCGCTTTCTGACCTTTCTTCGGTGCGTGAGGACAAAGTTTGGTGTCCTGTTAGGGCTCTCAAATGGTATATTGATAAGACTAAGTCTTATCGTAAGGATGATCAGTTGTTCCTGATCACTAGAGAGCCTTTTTCTCCTGCCTCTCTTGATTCCATTTCTAGATGGATCGTTGAAGCTATTAGGGCCGCTGGCACAGAGGCTCTTTTATCCGACAGTAAGCCTCGTGCTCATGATACTCGTAGTGTCAGCACTTCTTGGGCTCTGTTTCAAGGTGTGGCGCTTGTTGATATTTTGAAGGCTGCTTATTGGCGTTCGCCCAATTCCTTCATCTCTTGCTACCTTAGGGATATTCCCGCAGGTGAAGCTTTGTTTGCGTCAGCCACCTTGAAGGCCGCTGTGTCTTCTTTGTAGTCTTTGGTGTAATCCTATTTCCTTCCGCTCGAAACATGCCTCCCGGTCTTTGAGTTGGCGCTGGTCTGGCATAATAGGTAGGTATATATGATTTATTGCAGTAAATTTGTAAAATCAGCACTGATTTTCTTATTTACTATATAAATCTATATACCTACCTATGACCCTCCCTCCTTCCCCGCTCCTTGCAAGCAACATGTTTCTTCTTGGGGTTGCTCGCAAAAGAGGAAGATGGCCGTAGCGTATTGACGCGCGTGAGTGGCGAAGGGGACAATAGGATTACGGGGGGTGCGCACAATTTTGTGACACATGTGTGATAATTCTCGAAGGGGTCCCGTAGTCAAGACTACAGGCATAATAGGTAGGTATATAGATTTATATAGTAAATAAGAAAATCAGTGCTGATTTTACAAATTTGTTATATACCTGCGTGATAACCTGATGAGTGCAGGTCGAAAAGCTTCGTTATCATGTCTCTTTTCGTGCCATATTGAAATTTTGTAGTACCAAGAAATTATTTGTGAAGATATTCTGTTGAGTATTGGCATATTTGTTTGGCATATTTGGAATATTTGCAGACTGTAAGCAAAAAAAAAAAAGGAGAAAAAGATGACCTAATTGCATTTGAACCTAATTCAATCAATTTTGATAAGAAGGCAGTTTGTTCAGTAGATTTGTTCCTTTATTCAGGACCAGACAAGTTGTAGGTGACACACTCATCCTCACATCTTTCGATATGAAGTGCATGCTTAGAGGCTTTGGTTACGTACCACTATTAAGAACATACCCAGTTTACCATTCGTTCAAGAAAATAATGACTTATAGATTATGAATTCTATATGAAAGAAGAATTTCCATTTGATGATAACATATTTTGATGCCCGGCATTAGAGGTAGGAGGTGCCTCCCCACTTCCATTGTCTGAGCCCGACGTTCTGATGCCTTGGTTATACAGAAGGCCTTATATTATGTTCTAGACAAATTTGTGAATGCTATCATGTATTCAGCATTGAAACTGTTGAAGAAATATTCTGTTGACATCCCTGTACTAGTTTATAATTGTTCTGTAGTTGTGACTTCGAAGTACTCAACCTGAGATTGCTTTCGTTCTTTGTGTAGGTTGTCCTTTGTTGATAGTTGGAATTACAGCAGGTGCAACAAGACAGTACTACGCTCAGACAGATTTGTAAGTTCCATCACTTGTTTTCATGATAATTGCAGAACATGAAGCATCAATTGTTGTTGAATCTCAGATTATCTTCATTGATAATCATTTCAAATATTCAAATACTTCCAAAGTAACATAACTGTTTTCTTTACCCTCTCTCGAATCATGGAAACACGTGTATATCACATCCAATATAATTTCCAATTAGAGAAATAAATTCCCATTGAAGGTTAATAGTGATCTTTGGTGGTTGTGTGTTGTCTTGTAGTTGCTTCCCGGCATTCTGGCCTCTGATTGGTGGTCTGCTGATACCAATTGTTATGGTCATGATTTTCAACGATGTCATCTTTGTTCGGGTCCTCATGCGATTGAACAAAACCGTCAAAGGAAGAAAGGTTGACAAGACGGAAAAGCGCCAGCGCCTTCGACGTTTCCAGAACGCGGTTTGCATTTTGATTCTTATGGGCCTGACGTGGTCCGTTGGTTACTTGAGCATCAAACGAGGTAATGCAGTCATTCAAGGAATCTTCACCATCCTTAACTCTCTCCAAGGATACTTCATCTTCATGCTGTACTGCGTCCGGCAGCCACAGGTCCGCATGCTGTGGCGTTCACTTTCTTGGAGTTCAGCTGCTGCCTACCAATATCTTTCACGACGCCCTCTGCAACCAACTCAACTTCTGACTCCACGGTTAAGAACAGCTCAGCCAGGCTCATGGCGAGAAATGGGCGCAGAAACGCACGGTTGTTTTCCAACTCGGACTTAAGCGGATTCCGACCAGAGACAGTAATACGATCACCACCAGAGAGGCTTCCCAGAGCTTCGTACGGTAATGCTGGTGCAGAGTGGTGAAGTCGACATGTAAAAAAATATTGATATATAACAAAAGTATTATCAATGTGTACCAATCAACTGAAAATATTTTGTGTGCAGCTAGAATGTATAAAAATCAACATTAACAAATTTACCTGGCATTCAACAGGTTAATAGTCATACGGTATGAGGAAGATAAAGAATAATCGGCTATGTCGACTGGTCTACGCACAAGCCACCTTTACGTTTATTGAGAGTGTATTGAAACTTAGAGTAACTTTTTTTTTAATAAGTATTACCGGTAAACCATTTCTAGGTTTGGTTTACCCCAGGGCTCAGTTGTAGGTCCCACTGGTTTCACAGTTTATATTCTCCCAGTTGGCGACATCGCCCGGTACCATAATGTTTCGTATCATGTTTATGCTGATGACATTCAGTTGTATGTAGCATTTGATCCTAAAATTCCTGGGGAACTGGATAAGGCCATGTTTTCACTACAATCTTGTATATCAGATATAAGGAACTGGCTGACAGCAAATAAGTTAAAACTCAATGATAGTAAAACTGAATTTTTCATTGCTGCATCACCATACAATTACAAAAATTTGCCAGATTTAACACTGTCAGTTGGTGAAGTTTCTATACATCCATCGGATTCAATAAGGAATCTGGGTGCCTTTTTTGATGTTAACATGACTATGTCAGCACACATTAACAATGTTTGCCGCAGTGTGATTTTTCATTTGAGGAACATATCTAGGATTCGTAAATTTATTGATCAAACTACTTGTCATCATGCTGTAAGGTCACTTATTCTTTCCAGACTAGACTATTGTAATGGGCTTCTTTCCTCTATACCAAAGTCTCATGTAAACCGTCTACAGCGTCTGCAGAATTGGGCTGCACGTCTTGTTTTTGAGGTTGGCAGAAGTCATTCTTCCCAACCTTTACTTCGTTCCCTTCACTGGCTGCCCATTCAAAAACGTATCATCTTCAAATTAGTTCTTTATGTTTATAAATCTATCAATAACCAGGCTCCAGGGTACATATCTGAATGCTTAACTGTATATACACCTAGTAGAAATCTCAGATCCTCAAATCACAACCTTCAGCTCAGCTACCCAATGACCCGAAATTTGTCAGGTGATAGGACTTTCACAGTTACTGCATCTAGGCTATGGAATAATCTCCCCTTGACCATTAGACAGTCAGCATCCATAAAGACCTTCAAAAAAGCTGTGAAATCATATTTATTTTAAATCCGTTATCAAACTTTGTAAAAGGTACATTCATTACACTTTGTCTCCATAAAACCACCTGGTAGTTCCCACATGGACGATTGAAGAGTTTTCTGATTTGTGTTTATATACAAATTATAATGTGTTCTACAATTTAAATATTTTGTAACGCTCCGAGCCTTATGGGAAGGGCGTACTATAAATGCTTATTGTATTGTATTGTATTGTATATGCGAAGTACCTATTTAGTAGCATAGCGATATGGAACTGCTAACATATAGCGCAAAATATTTTTTTGTTATTGATACACTTTACTGGTGAATGAGTTTGCAGTATCTTACAAACAGCTTATTTCTCACCGCACCGCTTCATTCTCTTTCTCTCTTTGCATCTTCTAACTTCAAATTCATGAAACTCCAGCATCCTGCATGTGATGGAGTAATGTGACCTTACGTGAAAGGGTATTTTCTCTATAGTTTCTTTGTAAATCTGTTTTGTTTTTCTTTGAGATTTAATTATTTATCCTATCTGCCATCTGCATAGTGATGCAACCCTCAAGCAACAGAACTGAAATTGAAAAGTATAAATTCACCTTTTCATGATTTCCGTTTGTATTGTACAAAGACAGTTTGTCATCACATTTCGTAGTCTGAAAATATTCACTTGGGCAGCATTTAGTGTCCTGTAAACCGGCATATACAATAACCAAATATAATAATACAGACATTGTAATTTAGGTTTCTTAAAACAATGTCTTAGTAATATGTCATTCGAAGGGAGTAAAAACACATATCTATTCAATTTTAAATTTCAACAATTATTATACAAATAATTTGTTCTGAAACCTTATTGATGAATGAACATGTTAGGTTAGCTGTTAGGAAAGCATGTGTATGCTTGTAAACAACCAGGGGACCGATGGTTTTAAGTCCTGTCCGAGGGACTTGGTAGTGAGGACTAATGCCTTACCAAAGGGAACTAGCACATCCACTTCAATAGTATCCAACCTGGGTCCTCCCACTTAACTCTTTCTGTGCCAAGGGGTTTGGCTCTCTTGAAAATTTTACCAAAATGTGTGCAATGCTTACTTTTGAAATATCTGCACTTCAATATCCATCTATTATTTCACACAATATTGTGTACAAAACTTGTAGGAAATTTATTACCATTTCTTATTGTACCAAACATTATTACTTTACCCAATTTTATGCATAAGAATTATTGAGAATTACACAAGTTTCTTTTTGGGTTTTCTCATTTGTTTAACGTTGAAATAAGGTAATATCTGCAATTTTTCTGAACATTTCTACTGTAGCATATAATTATAATCATATATCTAGAACGCTTCATTTATGCTAAAAATGGAGATATACTGTACATTGAGCACCATTTACCTTTCCTGTGGTTGAACAATTGTTGAATTCAAAAGTCTCTCTGTCACATATACGTGACATCGACACTGAAAGAGTTAAGAGGCACTACTCTACCTGTAAGATTAAGGAGTGATTAATCACTTTTTTCATTCAAATGTAATCGAGAAATAATAATATACATGTATCATTTAAAAAATTACTTTTTAAAGGTATTTGAATCTGATACATAAAAAATAAATGTAATTCAAGAAATATAGACAGTCGCATGAGTGGATTTGTTTTCGGAAAAATGAAACGAGCATTAAGTCGTGGAATTTGTAAAAAGAAAATTCAGTTGGCTTATCACTATCTTGTTTTCTGGCTTAGAATTCAATTCTCCGATGTAGCTTTTAATTTACGTGAATTTTCAATATTAAAAGAAACAAATCTAATGTTTGTAACGAAATAATGATTTTTCTCTAGTTTTGTATACTCTGTACTGTAAAATATGGAATAAACCCTGATCTTGACGAGACGTGTTTATTTGGTTATTTTTCCTCAATTGGGTTATTGATATCTTGTTTTCTGGCATGAAAGTTAATTATGCAATGTATCTTGTCAATAATATGAATTTTCAATAACAGATTAAATCTACAGTTTGTAACTATTTAATGATTTGTCTCTATAGTGTCGTGTTATCCGTACTGTAAAAATATTCAATAATATTTTATAATATTTTATAAAATAGACTCGGATTTCGACGCGATGTGTTTATTTCCAGCGTTCAGTCAAAATATTGGAAACAATAATTTGCTTTCTTTGACTTATGTTGTATAAAATACCACAAGCGGTTCACGCATGGAATTCAACTGAGCGCCTGGCGATTACCGAGGCTGTAGAAGATTTCTTATTCTTCTTCTTATTATTAAATGTGTTTGATAATGGTCTGAAAAATGGCCTTATTTATAAACTCTTAAAATTAGATATCAGTGGTCACCAACTTGACTTTTGCCTTTTCCTGTTTTAAAACTACTTCAGGGCCCTGTTGCATAAAACTTACCATTAATGGTAACTCTGCCATCAATGGTAACTACCATAGTAACATTGCTCAAAAGCCATTAAAATTCCAGTGATGGCAAAGTTACCATCAATGGTAAGTTTTATGCAACGGGGCCCTGAAATTCAAACAATGAAATCTAGGGTTTCCCTTACGGTTATTCGGAAAAGCTCAACAAGTTGGATGGAGGAATACTAAAGGTCTTTGAAATTGCAGTCGTCGTAGGTCATTCAGTAAATCCTTGAATCCTGCCTAGCTAGCTCCATCTGTTGGTGTGCACAGAAGAATACTTTCAACCATTACCCCATCTTTGGTCGAGGGGGCTCCAATGACTGGAAAATAGGGAAAATAGGAATTGCACGTCCACTTAGTCGACTGGTACGCAAGGACATCATTCTACGCCACTGCGCATGCGCCACTCGCCCTCTCCCTGTCCTTCTCCCTGACTTGCAAAATCGAGAACGTGTTCACTTCGTTTTTGCAGTGCTTCGAAATCTTCGACGAGGTTCACGTATATGACGTCATCAGAACAGCTCAACTATCACTATGAACACGATGACAAAGAGAGCGGACAATTTATGCAGCTCCTCATTGTACCCTCCACAATAGCTCTACTAGACAAAAGGACATCCCTTCACTGCTATTATGTGACACCTGTTCTACATATTTTTACAGGATAGCAATGAATGGATGTTCTTTTGTTAACCAGTGCAATTGTGAAGGGTACAATGAGGAGCTGCATAAATTGTCCGCTTCTTTGTTCGTCATGTTCATAGTGTATTATGCTCATCCGTTGAGTGTGTACTTCCGGTTGACGTCGACGGTAAGTACACGTCGAGTGAAATCTAAAATGATCAGAACTGTAGTCAACATGGGCAGTCGACGACGTTGACATGCGCGAATTAGTCGACTGGGACGAAGTACTAGTCCACTGCTTCTAAAAGTCCCTAAGGTCTGGATCTGAATACCTGTTTGCAGCATACGCACTTCAACATGCATATACATGTGTTATTCAAATAGTTGTTAATCTCAGGGGTAGTGCAGTAATTAATACACACTTTACCGTAATTATTTCTTTTTCCTTTTTTAATCGACTACTATTACTATAAATATTACTACTGTTACTACTATTACTACTACTTACCTTATTTACCTACCTGTCTCCTACTACTACTACTACTATACAACTATTACTAATACTACTACTACTATACAACTACAACAACTACTACTACTACTGCTACCTACCTACTACTACTATACTACTACTACTTCTACTTCTTCTTATGTTAGTACTACTAGTGACTGCTACTATACTTCTGCTGCTGCTATACTACTACTAATATAGATGAAATTTGAATTATTATACTATGAATACACATCAAGAAGCGACAAGTCTCTCCAACGTTTATTTTGTTACGTGGCCTAAATTATATCAATAAATGATTGTGCACATTATGACATTTTATCACATAGTGATTGTTCATTGTTTATGTATTGAGCCAATACCCTTATACATGTACTCTCATTTCATTAGACAGATTTTTATTCCCAGATATAGGGATATTCTCTTATTAAATATATTAATTAGCTTTATATAACTTGGTTTCTAGTATTTGTTATTGTTATGCGGGAGTTGGTCAAACAAACTAATGTAGTAAAACATGTCAAAGTCCTCTGGATTATTTTAGTTCTTTTTCCTCGAGAAGGGATCGGGGTGTAGAAGTGCAGCCGAGCGTGAACGGCACACCGTAGGTATGATAGATTTTGTTTTTACAGGGTTTTTCTGAAAGGGGACAAATTGCTGAACTCTAAAAAGAGTTTGGTAAAATTTTACCAACATACCCAACATTTTACCATTGTTGGATTAGAATTGAACATGCATGTATGTTTTCACTTGTTAAATTTATGAAAGTTGAAATGTGTCTTCATCCACTAATTTTGGATTATTAATTTCCTTTCATACGAGATTTTCAACTTTTCCCGGTTTCACCTCAAACAAACCCTCAATCGCTCATGCAAACAGTGGAAAACAACTTTATCTACAACACAAACCATTCCGTCCAAACTAATGACAAAACAATGAAGACACCATAGATTTGTTTTTTCTCCCTCTCCTTTTATTGAGAATGGTTACATCTCAGGAAGTCAGTACCCAAACTGGGCCGAAACATTGTTTTGGGGGTACACCTACTTGGCGTTGTCCAATAGACCGCTTCTCTGTAATGTGTACAAATTTATGCACAATATTTGCTGAACACCTAGTGACGAGCTATTCCATTAACCTGCTGTTTATAAATGAGCCTCAATGCTTGGAATCCAGTTTGCATACATTATTTGTTGCTATGTCCGGCAAGCTTTAGGTTCACAAGAACAACCTTTGTTTGAAGGTATGTATACAATTTGCATATATTACCAAAGCGGTCTATTGCTTAGGCCTTTATAGATTCAATAAGCGTGGCATCTTTACATCTTGCAAACAACCACTCAGTAAACTGCAGCTCTACCTCACACAAACATTATTCAAGGCAAATTTTATCTTCCACACAGAAGGGGATAACAACATTCATATTTTGGGACTTCATCAATGCCCACCTCAACATCATTCAAACACATTTCATCATTCAAATACAATACACAATTGAAATTCATGCAAAATATGCACTGTCACCTCGGCATTATTCAAAACACATTGTATGTTCAAATGAAAGGGAGACTTAATTCAGTGTTGAAAACAACGCATTGTGCAATATTTCACTTCTGACATACTAGTTTCCTTTTTTATAGATCAGTAGCAAGAAAGATATCATCCCTCAAATTTGAATTGTAGAACTTTTTTTTGAGGGGTTTACGATTATCGGGATCAGGAACAAACCATGAGAATTAAACTCAACAAACTTAAGCTGATAATCATGTGGAAAATTGTTAGCCTGCTCAAAATATCTTGAAAATATCTTGATTACTCAGTAAGGAGAACAATGTCTCTTGAAGTTTGCAGATTCATTGCTAGATATTATTCCATGGGGGCTGCCATTTTGAAAAAAACTGGATGTCAGAGTAGGACATGTCCTTTTACCTCTACACAGTGGATATGATGTTGCATAATGAATAGCTATTGTACAACTAAAGCCACCAATGCAAAATGGCAGCCATCTTGATACCCCATCTCGCACGGGGTCATCCCTATAGCTAGAAGGTCCGATACTTAGCGGGTCCGATAGACCGACACCCAATAGATAGAAGGTTCGATAGACCGAATGTACGAGAGGGTCCAGTAGACAGAAGGTTCTATAGACCGAATCGGCAGGAGGGTCAAATAGTCCGAAGGTTCTATAGATCGAATGGCCAACGGGTCCGATAGTCAGAAGGTTTGATAGTCCGAATGTACATGAGGGTCCAATAGACAGAAGGTTCTATAGACCGAATCGGCAAAAGGGTCCGATAGTCCGAAGGTTCAGTAGGGGTCCGATAGTTAGAAGGTCCGATAGACCGACAATAAATACGTAAAAAGGGTAAATAGTTGATAAAATGATAAGTGGGTAAAAAATAAGTGGGGGCGTTATGTTTTCAGATGTTTTCAAATGTGGGGGCGGGAATACCCTCCCCTCCCACTTTTCATGCCTGAAAAGGGGGTTCCAACCAAAAAGAAAGCAAAAAAGGAAGAGGTTGAAAAGGAAAGAAGGAAAGAAAAGAAAGGAAAAGAAGAGAAAAGGAAAAGAAGAAATCAGAAAGGAAAGAGAAGAAAACAAAAATTAAAAAACTTCGCTCACTAGCATTATTACGGTTATTTACCAATGCCCATTATATTTTCATTATTAGTTATTTATATAATCGCAATATTTATGTATATAAACCAATGCCAATTATATTAATAAGTCATATGCTTATGGAAGTTATTTGGTTTGCATCTTGAATCTCTAGCTAATGTTATGCTATTTTTCTACTCAAAGAATGTTAGCAACATAACTGAAAGGAACCGAGCAGCAAGTTGACCTAAAGGGGCTAAAGAGGTGAATTTTCAGAAATAATGGCCTGTGACAATAGTCTCTTCCCAATATGAGAACGGAAGATGCCGATAACAATGTTACACAGATTATGAGAACGGAATAACAATACGCTAGAACCTATTCTCAGGATACAAAATTCTTTTTTTTTTCTCTCTCTCGTTCGCTCGCTTTGCTCGCTCATACAATCAAGAAACTAGGCCTAGATTGTTTCTTGCAGCAAGCACCTCTTACGTCCTGCAGAAACAAGAAGTCCGAATATCATAATATTCGGACAGTGAGGTATCCGACTATTCTCGAATTATCAAAATACCAAGAAGGTGGTAGAGCATAATTGAAACAATTTCATTTTTATTGGTCAGAATCCTTTGTTGTCAGAATCTTATCTTTGGTTACTTTTAATGAAAATTCAACTATAAAGTGTGCACCCCATAAGATTTCTTTGTTTAAAGCTGCCCTTTCCTCAGCTTGCTCCACTAGAAAAAAATGCTTCGGGTATGATGGGCCTCGGGGCTTTAGTGTACACCATATAATTAGATTTCCATGTTTCAAAAAATGGTCAGCGTTCCCCATTGCCAATACATCGGTTTAGTGGCAAAATTAACCGGGGGCTGAGCTGCATGGGTGGACCACCCCGCCCCACGGTGATGATGATGATGCTCTGATAAAAATACTTGTTGAAAATGTATAAAACAAAACTTTAAAATAAGTTCCCCATTTTTTTGGGGGGGGGGGGGGGGTGGGCCTACAGACCTAGTGCATCGGTTTATTACAATACACATAGAAGAAGATAAGGCATTACCCTTTTCCTTTTATGAGATAAAACTATTAAACACTTAATGTATCCACTTATTTTACCTTTTTTACGTTATTGTCGGTCTATCGGACCTTCTAACTATCGGACCCCTACTGAACCTTCGGACTATCGGACCCTTTTGCCGATTCGGTCCATCGAACCTTCTATCTATCTATCGGACCTTCTGACTATCGGACCCCGCTGGACATTCGATCTATAGAACCTTCGGACTATCGGACCCTACACCGATTCGGTCTATAGAACCGTCTGTCTATTGGACCCTCTAGTACATTCGGTCTATCGAACCTTCTATCTGTTGGGTGACGGTCTATCGGACCCGCTAACTATCGGACCTTCTAGCTATAGGGCTGTAACCATCTCGCACAGGTGATATCTAGGAGCAGTTGTATGTAGGTCTTTGTCATCTCTTTGAAGAATTGACAAACCTTTGTCTGTCCAAGCAACAACTTGTGCATGCCAAATCCTGCACAAAAGAAACTGCCCAATGATGACGTATTGTTCGGATCCTTTCAATATACCCGCCGTGATTATACTGCAACAAATACTACACTGATAGCGACTGAGCAAACATAATCATATCGTTTCCGTAGTGTCAGCGGGGTTTATTTCCTGAAGATGCTGGTCCCATCTATAGAGAAACAAATTGTTTTCTTTGGGTAAATACCACAATGCCTAAGTATGAGGTATTATGACTTGCGCTAGTGATTTAAACAAGCTCCGATCGCGGACTTAATGAATTTCTGGTTCTTGAGCGAACAGGTATTCGCTTACAAAGTGGAAATAGAAAAGCGTGTCTTTTTGTCTGCTCTCTCTCTCTCTCTCTCTCTCCTCTCCTCTCCTCTCTCTCTCCTCTCCCCCCCTCTCTCTCCCTCTCTCATTCTCTCCCATCTCCTTTTATCTCCGTCTCTCTCACTTTGTGTGTGTGTGTGTGTGTGTGTGTTTGTGCGTTTGTGTGTGTCTCTCTCTCTCTTTCTCTCCCTGTCTATTTATTTCTTTTTCTTTTTCTCTCTGACTCTTTCTTGGTCATAATCTTCAAATGCCTTCATGTCGGACGTTCCATGATCAATATTGCAGTGGGTGAGTAAAACGGCTGTGTAAACGATGCCTATGTATTCAGGTGCCAGGAGAACGGGGGGGGGGGGGGGGGGGGGGGGAGACGTATACGAAGGAGAGAACTTGGTTCATAGGTTTCATGACAGGATAATAGTATCTTCATTTGAATGTACATGACTACAAAAGTGGTTTGAGAAAATCCAGTGTTATGTATACCACAGGTGATAATGAGTGTTATCGTAGCTAGTATACAGGTCACTGGGTATCTCACAAATAGCACTGCTCTGACATTACTTTGTAAAGAAAATGGCAGCCCCCATGGGATAATGTCTAGCAAGAAAACTGCAATCTTTTGAGAATCTGTTCTTCTTAAATAATCAAATTGGAGAAATTTCAAGAAATTTGTACGAGGTTGACAATTATCTACATGATTATAGGATAATGTTTGTTGCCTTTCATTCCCCTGGAAATGTTGTTTTATTAGCTTAATTTCAAAGATTCCAGATTCCCTTTTTTCGCTCAGCAATATATAAACCAGGGGCGGATCCAGGATTGAGTAAAAGAGGGGGCCGAAAAATGAAAGTTCTTGAAAAGGTAGAACCGTATTTATTCGGTCTCGCCAGCTTCTCGAAAAGTCGCTCAGTGGGGGGGGGGGGGGGGGGGGGGGGGGGGGGGGGGGGGTAGGAACAAAAAAAAATTTTTTTGAAAAGGTTGACCCGTATTTTTCGGTCTCGCCAGCTTCTCGAAAAGTCGCTCAGTGGGGGGGGGGGGGTTTGGGACAAAAAAAAATTTTCGTCAAACCTTCAAAAATACTTCCCCTTCTCCTTCTTTTTTCTTTTTCTTTTTTTCCCCCTCTTTTTTTCTTTTTTTTCGACGCCAATAGGGGGGGCCGCGGCCGATTCGGCCCCCCCCTGGATCCGCTAGTGTAAACAATAGATAAAAGTGCATAAATGCACATTGTAAGTATACATATAAAATGGGAAAACATAAAATAAAGTACATAACAGAAAACAATTTTGGGTAAAGACCAGGAAGATAAATGAGTAGGGACCGAGATTTAAATTCTTTAAAGATCTTGGATATTCTACCACATTATTATAAGGATAGCACCGGTAATTTTTGCATGTACAGCACAAAATGAGTAAGTAAGGCGTGGGTCGCCAGGAAATTTGATACAAACAAGAGATTGAAAGAAAGAACAAGTCAGGATGAATGGGAAAGAGAAAGATTGAATCGAAAATCGAAAAGAAGATGAACAGATGAAGACCTACTTACATATCGACAGTCATAGCCTGATATGATAAAACAACTTCTTCTATTATTATACATCTACACACGCAAAACAATAATACCTACACCTCGGCAAGAGAAGTAAAATTAAACAATGAAAACAACTTATACCCTATGCGAACAGGATTGCATCGTACTGTATAGTATGGGGATGCTTTGTTTTAGATTGCAATAATGGGTCATTTAAACAGGGACGGATCCAGGATTTTGTATAAGGGGGGGGGGGGGGGCACACAAATGCAGGTTTGTCAACTATTGGAAAAGGTAGACCCGTATTTTTTTGGTCTTGCCAGCTCTCGAAAAGTGGCTGGGGGGGGGGGGGGGATTTCGCCAGACCTCCAAAATTCGCTTAGTGTGTGTGTGGGTGTGTGGGTGTGTGTGTGTGTGTGTGGGGGGGGGGGGAAATGGAGGTCCAGCTTCCCTCCATAATTCTCTGACAAGCATAAAGGGTTTTCGTTCTAAAGGGGGGGGGGGGCACAATGCATACTTTTCATCCAAAGGGGGGGGGGAGGGCACGGGCTGGAAGTGCCCCCTGGATCCGCCACTGATTTAAAGAGTACCAATCCCCCAATAAATAAATAAAAAAAGAATTAATAATAAATTAATTAAAAAAAAAAAACAGTTGTATGTTAGGGGTTCCTTGAAACTACACTATATTCAGAGTCTGAGCTTAAAATGTTTATTCTATAAAGATATAACAAGTTTATATACACTCTAAAGAAACATGACAGCAACTTGCGAGAAGACTAGTCAACACACCGGTTGGCGCTCGCACACATTAGTGCCCGCGCGGAACCCAAGTCAGAGTTGGGTTCCGTGCGAGGGAGTTTTATGTTTTCTTTTGTTTTCTTCATAATCATACACAGAAGGTCAGGTAAAGCATTTTGAATTCAATTTTGTTCATTCTAGCTGTAGACCCAACACAAATTATGTTTAGGTGATTGGTACACTTAACGAAAAGTGATTGCTACATTATGGAAAAAAGAGAGACTGGATGGAGATATAATGGTAATAAACCTCAAATTGCAGGTCCATAACTTGAATCGCGTCCAAATTTTATCTTTCAATAAAAAAGCAACCTTGAACATTCGTAAAAATATATAGATTTCTTATGAGTACATTATTTAGACTTTGCTTTCATTTTTTTTTCAGTTTTAAATCTGTTCTCGCACCCCCGCCCCCAAATTATTGGCCTGTACTTCATTTAGGAATGGAAAACATGTTCAAAACAGAAGAATTCACTCTCTAATGAATAATTGAAACCTGGATCTATTTTTGGAATGGATTCCACTATAGTTTGGAGTGGATTCCACTCATAGCTACATTACTATCTAGGCAGTCATACACCTCAACTTTTTTCAAACACCACTGCACAAAAGTCACCAACATTCACTCCAAATCGGCATTTAATTTACAAAAACCGACCCCAAAATATCCATGAAGTACAATAAATTCAACTCACCGATGTTGGAAAAGATAATTCCAAAAATGAAATCCGGAATGGGCCATTCTCCAAAAAAGTGTGCAATTAGAGTTGTACTAATGGCAAAAAAATTCAACATCAAAGATTTCATTAAATTCTTATGTAATTCAGAAAATTTAATCCCTTAAGAATACAAAACAGTCAACGGGTGATTTTTGGCTACCAACATTTTTTCAAGAAATATTTCCAAACTCAGTGACCCTTTTCACATTTTGAAGCGAAATCACAGATACGTTACCACAGGTAGTATCTTAGAAAACTTCTTGCTTTAAAATATCAACACTTATGTAAAACTACAAGCTTGGTTATGTACAAGCATCATGGAAACATTATGGAGTCAACCTTGAACTTTTTCTGTAATGAAAATGATCGTGATTTATAACGTAAAGGTTAAATACGAAGCAAAAATATATATATATTTCTGCTTGAAATATGTAACCCTAAATAATAATAATAATAATAATAATAATAATAATAGTGGGTACTTGTATAGCGCACAGGTCCGTCTTTCGGTGCTCATGGCGCTTAGAGAAATTACATACAGAGGGAGTTCATTCCAGAGTTTCGGAACCATAGCTGAAAAAGCCCGATCGCCCCAAGCATGTTTTGTTATAGGTGTACGAAGCAGCAATTTGTCTGGATGCAAATAAGAACGGTGTATGGTAACGTATTTGACGCATCGAAGTTGAGTTGGCATATGCAGCAACAGACCCAACACCAATAAATGCATTCTATAACTTGTAGAACATCAAAATATGACTGCATTCGTGAAAGCAACATACTTCTATGTCCGTGAAGAACGATCTTAACGTAGATAAATGATTAGATACTTCTATAACATTGATATATATGTAAAATACGAATACTAACAATAAATCACAAAACTGCAATGTTTTTCTGAGATAGTTCTCACATTTGCAGTTACGAAAGACGGTAAAAATGAAGGTAGAGAAGATTTTTATAAAAATAATACGCATAAATTTCATTTCCCATTGTTCCTGTAAAAAAATAATGTCTCAGGAAAATTATAAACGATAAATGAGCAATAGATAATTATCTCATCAGATACGTTACTAGGCTGATCAAAAAAGAATTGTGGAAAAATGAAAGGATCGAGAGAGAAGATAAGGAATGTGTCAGCAGAAGAGGTTAAAATGTCATTATTAATAATTACATAATATATAGACATACATATTTTGTAGATATGGGCTATAAAATGAGAAATAAATAACTTGTCAGATACATTACTAATTTGATCTGATCAGATACGTTTACCGTACCTATATTTGCCAATAAGAACACACAGATCGACAGGAATGAAGCCGCTATTCTTACAAAAGTAGAGTAATAATCAATAACGTATATGACTGTAATGTATCTGACGTACCGTTTCTTTTCTCACACTATTTTCAGAAAAATAATAATTTTCTTATGTAATTTTCGGTGTGTGATTAAACATTAACGTAAGTATTAAAAAGTACCTGAGCCTTGCGTTCATTTGCAGCATACCTTTTTCTTAATGAAACAAAGTTGAAGTAACGTATCTGATATTAGCTCATCGTAACAGTAGTTTTCCAAGTTGTTGGATCTGTATATAATTTTGTAACAAGAGATTCATTTAATCATGGTGCCATTTACGCTTGAGGTTAACGCTGTTTAACTCGTTCCATTACACTGCTATGCGGCATTACTTTCACCTTCTCTGAGGAGTCACAAAAGGAGGTAACGTATCTGACTGCGATTTGGCGACATAGTCTAAATGAGCCCCAATAGAAATATGGAAACCTCATATTGTTATGTAATATCATTTCTCATTAAGGCACGTAAGGGTCAATGGAATGACGTACAAAAGACTAATTTGAATGATATGTTAACAAGTAAGAACTTGTTATATGAGCACTTCCTTTCCTGGCGACATGGAGTTTTTAAGGTGATATCAAACTTCTGCTTGTATTTATAATGTTATCCTAGGTGTCTTGATAGCTCTGATGATATATATATTTTAGAGTTCAAGCCTCTAGGATGAATTACAAAAAAAAATGAATTCGAGGGGACAAATTATATAGCGATTTAAACTGTATGAACATGCTGGCGACACGAAAATCGCACTTTTGCACACTTTTTTGGAGAATGGCCCTAATTTACTGTCGATTCTGGCGAAACGGGGTATCGGAGTCACT
Source organism: Heliocidaris erythrogramma (assembly GCA_025617745.1). Classification (NCBI taxonomy): domain Eukaryota; kingdom Metazoa; phylum Echinodermata; class Echinoidea; order Camarodonta; family Echinometridae; genus Heliocidaris; species Heliocidaris erythrogramma. The sequence continues at coordinate 12,651,148 of CM046873.1, read as the reverse complement.
GACATCTCCCCAAAAGAATTTTGTCGTTACAAATTTGGTCCCTACTGCGTACACGGAAAAGTCCCGATTTTCTGTGTGCGCGATCGTAGAGGTCAATGTGCGCATGCGATACCGACTTTCTTTGTGGACAAAATTTTATTGACCGATTTTAGTCTAAGACATCGGCCTAATAAACATAACAACACGCGATCGCGAAAAAAAAATCGGTGGGATTTCTTCGGTTTTGGACATGATTTTGACTTTGGATTTTGCTGGAAATATCAAAAATTCTTCCTAACGGCCATTTGAGGTAGGAGTGAGATTTTTAAGAGCTGAATTTGAAAGGAGGTATTTAAAATATTTATCTTATTCCCCCTTAACTTTAGTACATGCGACAGAAAATACCTAGTCTTTTTGCATTCATATCGCTTAGTGGTCAATATGACCAATATTCGTTGTGTGGTGGACTCCACTATTTTGAATTTGGATCTCCACTCCTAAATATATTGTATTTTATTTTATTTAGAAAAAACAAATAAAAATGCATTGTCAATTATGAAAACAAACTGATTTAGAAGACGGAGGGATTGCCCTAGACCTACTCAACTGTTTTACAGAGGGGTCCCTAATCCACAAATAGCAGACTTCCACTCATGTATGTTTAGGGGGTATTTTTAAAAGTGTTTTTACAAATTATACGTTAGTGTCTTCACAACTCTGCACCATTATTGTCATAGTCATACGAAGCTCTTAAAGCCTCTCTGGTGGTGACTGAATTATTTCTGTCTCAAGTCTTGATCCACTCGAGTCCGAGTTGGAAACCAACCGTAGGTTTATGCTACCACTCTTCGCCATGGGCATTTCTGAGCTGTTCTTGAATGTGGAGCTGATTTGTCCCGAAGTGGAATTCGCCGTAGTGGTGTAAGATTTGGATGAACAGCAGCTGAACTGTGAACGCCACATCAAGCGGACTTGTGGCTGCCGGACGCAGTACAGCATGAAGATAAAGAATCCTTGGAGAGAGTTGAAGACGGTGAAGATTCCTTGAACAACCGCACTGGCTGGTTGTATGATGCTCAGGTAACCAACGGACCATGTCAAACCCATAAGAATCAAGATGCAGACTGCGTTCTGGAAACGTTGAAGCCGTTGACGCTTCTCAGTCTTGTCAATATGTCTTCCTTTGACGGTTTTGTTCAGTCGCATGATGACCCGAACAAAGATGACAACGTTGAAAATCATGACCATACCAATTGGTATCAGCAGGCCACCGATCAGAGGCCAGAATGCCGGGAAGCAACTACAAGAAAATACAAAACAACCAAAGATCACCATTAATCATCAACGGGATTTTATTTCTCAAACTGGGATTATGATACCAACATGATTTGTGTACGTGTTTTGGAGTTAAAGAAAACCGAATTATACTTACTGATAGATATTGGAGTATCTATATCATAATTTATACTGTATATAAATGAAGAGATCCGACATATCACAGCGATAAATGCTTCATGTTCTGCAGTTATCATTAAAATAAGACATAGAACTTACAAGTCTGTCTGTGTATAGTATTGTCTTGATGCCCCCGCTGTGAGCCCAACTATCAACGCAGGACCACCTACCAAAAAAAAAAAAAGAACAGCATAAATGGCATAGGCCTAAATATTCACAACTTAATCAAAAATAAAATTAAGCTAACAACAATAACAACAACTTGCATGCAGGGCATGTAAAGGTGTTTATGCCTGAACGCTTTTAATTCGTAACAGATAGAAGAGATTTTCGATAGTTTGCAGGTTACACAAACAATTTAATCCTTCACATACAACGTTTAACCTTTAAGTATCAGACAACATAACTGGATCATTTCTAACATTTTTCTTTTTACCGGGGGGTGGGGGGGGGGGTGTTCCATAGCCAACCTCCTCCATCAGTGCATCTCATTAGGTATGTGGATATATTATTTTCTTTAAAACTTGAAATAATCTGCAAATCATTATTAATGACACTGTGCAGTGTTAAATGTCGGCAACCAAAGACTCTACAGATAAATAATAAAATCGAGGATTCGTGGCTTACCCAATGACCCCCCCCCCCCCCCCTGCGTTGGCTGAAAGCTCACCCCAGGCGACCAATGAAGCATTCCTCATGAACGACGGCAAGTATGCATTGAAAACCCGCACGAACAGATTATGCATGTTGTAGCCCTCTACGCCCATCCAAAAGATAGATGCCAAGACAAAATAGTGGAGGAATGCTGCCAGGATTGAACAAGGGACAAGAGGAAGCTCTGCCACATCTCGTTCAGTGTCCAAAGATATCATGACTAGAAAGACGACGTAAAGTCCAAGGAGGGAACACGAGAGGGACAACAGGATCTGGTTTGGCTTACGGTCACGAAGCTTTCTAAAACACGAAGAAGACAACAGAAAATTCAAAACAATAAACCAAGTGAATAGATATAAAGGACTGGTCACATTTGTCCGATAAAGATAACGATATATCGTTGTCACATCGCTCAAGCTTTGTTTATGCAAAAAATGAATAGGAATTCTTTGTGGTAGGTCCGATTCTGCGACCTCCCTCTCCGACTTTATCGTCTTGGTGGAATCGCTCAGCCACCGATTTTCTCAGGACACATCTCACCGGTATTTTCTGAGATCCAATGGATTTTGCTCCTTCTAGGTGGCGTTAGTTCACAAGAATCATGTGGGTATTGTCCGTCGCGCTTGATTGACAGGACTCTGTATATCGTTGTAACATCGCACAAGCTTTGTTTATGTAAAAAAATGAATAGTAATTCTTTGTGGTAGGTCAGATTCTGCGACCTCCCTCTCCGACTTTATCGTCTTGGTGGAATCGCTCAGCCACCGATTTTCTCAGGACACATCTCACCGGTATTTTCTGAGATCCAATGGATTTTGCTCCTTCTAGGTGGCGTTAGTTCGCAAGAATCATGTGGGTAGTGTCCGTCGCGCTTGATTGACAGGACTCTGTGTGGCCACTTTTTATCGTCATTGTTATCGGTACATTTTAATGCCCATACATTACCGTGATCGTTATCGGACAGATGTGCCCAGTCCTTTAGCCTATGCCGATACTACACATGCATTATCGTACAAGTATACTCCAGAGTTTAGTATAACAAACAAACGACAAATTCAGAATCATCCCAAGTGCGTTTTCTTCTGCTTGGCAGCAAAATAAGTTTGAAGGGGAAAGAAAACACACAAACAAACATACATTTGCTGGGACAATGTCTTAATTTAAAGGATAAAATAGTTATAGCTTTTGAAGCTCTCTACAGTGGTAGTAATTCATAATATGAAATGCGTACTAACATTTTCAAAGTTATAGTATTTTTATATGAATCAAACAAACAAAAATAAGATCATTATGGGTTTATAATCCTCTGGAAGTAAGTATGCCTTGAAACTATTTTCTTTTAGTGAGTATTTTCATCGATGGGTCATCTACGTTGCTGGAATGAAGAAAAAAATGAAATACAAATTGTTTCAAGATAAGACCTTCACAACATGCAAACAAAATAATGAACTATTCTGTAATGATTGTCGCAAAATTAGTTGGAGCGGTACTCACTTGTTTGTTGAGTATGTGAGGATTGTTATGACAAGCCCTAATATGGACATACAGCAGCCCAAATAGCTGATGATCTCTAAAATAAAATCTTCCTGAACTGTTAAAGCTTCTCCGCCATAGATATCCTGTAGAAGGAGGAATATTTTTAGAGATGAGAGAAAACCTTTTAATTTCCCCTTGAGCATGTTGAGTCATTCTCCAAAGTTAACTTGTAATTTGAAGAAAAAAAAAGATTATGCGTGGTAATTTACATGTCAGCCCAGCACTGCCTAATGCAAGCCCAAAATGATAGATTGAAGCAAATGTATGCTGATGCGGCAAACACAAAATAAATGTATTTTTTAAAGTGTCATCTACTAAAATATCTATTCTATTCTGTGCAAGAACCTAATCGAACATTGCCATGGTTTGATGCAAAGATTATGGATATAAAGGGACAAGTAGGAAAAGATTTATAATCATGGTCATTTCTCTTGTTAAATAGTGTTCAATCATTCATAGCATGAATATTTGGCTTGAAGGATTAAAATCCAGGATGTTACAGTTTTGAGATTACGTAAATCAGGGTTCCGTTTCATAAAACTTGTTATCAGACAACTGCCACATTTCTATGACAAATCTGCTCTCAGCCAATCAGATGCAATGTTTTCAGTAGCTTAGAACAACTATCGTAATTTATTGATAACAAGTTTTATGAAACGGGGCCCAGGAGTTTAAATACAAACCGTGAGAATTCCGAAGTTAGTCAGATGATTACACTCGCATTCTATCCTGTCATTGCTATCACCACTCGTCTTAACACATCCTTCTTGAGACCACCCGTTCTCATTGAAGTCCCAGAATACACATTGGGCATTTGTCCCATTCTGGAAAATAATGAAGACAAACAGGAAGTTATGGAAATCCCTGGAGTATTCAACTACAATAAAGAAGTGGAATTTTTCATTTACATGTTGGATCGGCTTTGGTTTTGTCGATATATTTATTAAATGTTTTTCTGCATCCGGAAGCACAGATTTTGTGATTCACGGCCCATTTTTCTGCTAAAGTACTCTCTTTCTCTTTCTATCACTGTGTCCCCATTGTATCTCCACTGAATTTTTCTTCATCAATCCCTCTATCCATTTATTTCTATTTCAAATATTTTCATTTTACAAATATACATTCATTCATTATGCAACGCAATTTTGTATTTCCTACAGTTCAATTAATTAACTTCGGTGAAGTCACTCACTGGATTTAAAGGAGTAAAAGATACCCTCACAGGTTCGCTCAAATCCTCCACTTTCTCGTTATTGATAGATGCCGATATAATCCTTGAATTCACGGTTCGATTGAATCCATTTCGATTCTGATTAAACTCTCCCAACCCTTCATCCTGGAACAGGGAGGACACCCTGTACGTGGTAATGACGAGACGCCCTCTACGTCCAGAAAACCTATCTGCTAAACCGGATGGGATGAACAGTGTAGCCTGTGCCTGGGTAGCCTCTGCCTCTTGGGTCAGGTCACCTTCTGTCACCCTGAAATCTTCGTCTGATATGCTCTCCCCATCGTCAGTTACAGACGTGAAGGCAGTATAGCCCTGGCTGATGTCACTGGCGGTCACGTCAAGTACCTGAGACAGACAAATCAGAGGAAGAATAATTCAAGATTATTTTAGTACTTGGTTCTCTGTAACGCTATGACTAATGAACTTTACCGAATAGCTAGCAACTATTTATTTGGGAACTGAAGAGAATGAATGCATTCCACTATCATAAATGTTACAGGTTTTTACCCATACCTTTCTGAGCTATGGTTCTTTGGTTCAATACACAGTTTCTACTTCTGTATTATCTTGATCGTTGTGCTTACGAATAGGTGTGTACTTGGGATTATTTTGCACCTGAAGTGTTAGAGTACAGTTTTCTTTAGTAAAGGAAGGTCATCGACTTTGTGTAAAAATTGCTGCAACTACCGTATGATCTATATGAAAACCATACAGTATTTCAATCATATCAATGCGCAAATATACGTTGGACATTATATGTATTTTTTATTATCTGTTTACACTAAATTTTGAAAGAAACACTGAGGGAAGTAAAATACTTGTTATGCAAAACATTTGAAACACATTTGCACTCTCTTTTTATGCTACCTCAGCAGCGACATTAGTCTCAACAAAGCGAATACTGCCGTTTTCCACTTCCACCAGAGTTAGCTGTGCTTCAAGAGCCAAAACCAAACGACTAGGGGCACTATTTTCATCCTCAGCCATCTCCAGTTGTTCGTCAGGTAAGGCTGCGATGTTGTTTGCAATTTCCACCACAGATTCAGTCACCTGCAGTTTTTCAGAAAACAAAATGAACTGAGTTCCAGGCAACATTTTGGTGCATGTGTCCTTGAAAAGCTCATGGACAGTATTGGTAGCAAAAACGAATTTGGAAAGAAACTTGTTAAAACTAGTCTCATGCTGTTCTCCTTGTATCAAATATGTTTGTAAGAGATAATTTGGTATTCCATTTATGATTTCCGGTGAATTTAAAGGGTCACTAAAATAAAAAAATAATTGCCCATTTTTCGTAGAAAGGTGTCATCAGGAGCCAAAAAATATCCATCACACAATTTTTTATGCATTCAGTCATATTTGAAAAGTACATTTTTGCTGATTTACACAGTCATAAGCCCCGCCCCTAAAAAAACCCATCGAAGCGACATCGTGATCACGTGATCTGTGACGCATGAAAGTAAGGGACAATATTCCACTAACCTATACCGTGCGCGCCCGGAGGCCCCCGGCAGGCCCAGCCCGGTGCCGAGCATGATATTCACTGCATCGACCATTTGCATTGCGTATTTTCGTGTGTTTTATTCCTCACAATAACTTTGATTTGGGGACACAGTTTCATCAATAATGCATGATCGGTGTATAGTTGCGGGCTGTAGCAAGACCCTAAAGATGGTGTAAGCCTACATCATTTTCCTAAAGATGAAAATCTACGGAAATTGTGGGTCCCAAAGGTAAAGCTCACGCGGGCAGAGTGGCAAGGGCCGGCCAAGTGAATGGAGTACAATCTGCAGCGATCACTTTGCCGAAGATGCATGATTTTGAGGATCCTGTCCTGTATTCCGAATTTGGCATGAAGAGAATGATAAGCTAGCTAAAAGATTCAGCTATTCCAACGAGCAGACTTGGAGTCAAGTCTTCCAATCTGTTTTTCAACGACAGCAGCTGCAGCAGCTTCATCCGTATATAGACCGCAAATTCTGTCTCTCGTTCGTTAGCTAAGACGACCTAATAAAAAAAATATAATAATAATGTTTTATTTACCCAGGGTAGCCACTTCAGTTATCAAACTGCTCTTCCAGCGGGCCCTGCATAACATAATATGTTATTATTACCCTTCTCCATTATAATATGCCGAGCGCCTGGCTAGGAGGCAGAAGGTCCCAATTTTGAAGTCTTTGGTATGACTCGGCCGGGGTTCGAACCCACGACCTCCCGTTCATGAGGCGGGCGCTCTAACCAACTGAGCCAACATGCCCGGACCTAACGAACGAGAGACAGAATTTTCGGTCTACTTCACCCGTAACTCCAGGGAGCTCCAACGCGTTGGAGCTCCCTGGAGTTACTTCACCCACGGCCCTTCACCGTATTCTGCGAAGGGTTCAAACATATAATATGGTCGAATTTCCCCTTGCCACTCGAGCTTCTTTGCCTTCGGGGTCTGATAAATCATCTGATAAATCAGAGTTCGTATCTGCATGGCTCAGAAAAGTCCCCCAACTCGGAATCGCGGGCACTTTTCCTCTCTCTATATAAGTTACTTGAATTCAGCCAAAATCTAAGTCAGTACCAACGTACTATGTAAAGCGAAGTAAAAAAAAAAGTCGTAAGGGAAATAAACAAAACAAACGCGTTCACCAGTCGCTATGTACGAGGGGATCATAGTCACTGCCGTACTAAAGATGTGTAGGACATTGTACATACAGACGCATAAAACGGCTGTGCAGGCGTTTATGACCAATGCAAAACTTTCGTTCGGCAAGCTCAGCTGGATGAGAACATTGTTCAAAAGAAAAGCTAAAAAACAAAACAAGAGCTGTATATTTGGGCAAAAGCGTTTTCTGATCTTGTAGAAAATATATTGCTAATGATTATTCACTCCTAAGATTATATTGATTACTTTCCTTTTTTCATAAATTATTGTCCGTTGAACAGAGGGGTCAAATACCGCATTCTGTGTACAATATTATATGCTGCAGCCTGCAGATGTTGTGCCTCTTACTTCTCATACGTCACTTGGGGGTTAGCCAATCAGCTCACGAGTTTTAAAGGAGAATTAACCCCTGAGTACAAATTTACTTATATTGAAAGGTGTAATATATTCCTACTTATTGGCCTAAATCATTTTCTAATAAGATATCAGAAAAGGGTATAAATAAAGATATTCCAACACCCGGTATCGTCTCCTACTCATTTACATGGGGGTTGCCATTTTCTTGCTGATTTGGATTTGTACATGAACCATTGAGAAATGTTCCGGTCAGGAAGATATTTTGAATCCAAGACCTAAATTGCTTTTCTTCATTACCTAAAATCCCATATGTGACGAAAAATATAAAGTGGGTGTTTACATGATTTAAAAATTAAATCTTTATAATGATACTTTTAAATTGTCTGGTTTTGCTTAACAAAAATCTAATTTCTTGGGTTTGCCAAACAGAGCAGTATGCAGCATGCATTCTGACTTTTCAAGTCCCATTATCCGAAAGCAGGTGAATGCATAGTTTGCTGCTATAGATGCTCAGGGAAGAAGCATCCATAAAATTTGAATTAATTTGCTCCGTCCATTGCGTCACAGTATCTAGAAAATAGATTTATATTAAGCGAATATCGATTTTCAACAGAAATATATAAGGAAATCTTCAGTTTAAAAATAAATTGACATATCTATTCTATATTTTTAATCTCAAATGGGTTTTTAATTTTGAAAAAGGCAATTGGGCATTTGGATTAAGAAAATCTTCTTGTACACATAAAAAAATGGCAGCCCCCATGTATTGCTAGCAGACGATACATATTGCTAGCAGATGATAAATTTTGCTCAGAAAATCTTGATTCGTATCGATCTCGTATATTTTGACGCGAAGCCATATAGTCTAACAAGTAGGAATAAATAACACCTTTCAACACTATCGTCTTTATTGTTTGAGGTTAATTCTCCTTTAAGGAACGGTCCCAAAATCTCTACTTTTCCCCCTTTTTCGCCAAAACGAGACATAATTTGGACAATCGATTGGCAGATTCGTGATTAGAAGGCAAAACTACATGGAAAGAGCACCCATTTTCTCTCTAATTTAAAGTGTAAATATTTGTAAGGAATGCTAGATCACAGCCATATACTAGGACATTTCCACCCCGACGGCTCCCTGCACAGCAATCTTGGGGCTTAGCATATCATCTGTGTCACTGTATGTATAGCTACTCATTGGTTTTACACCTGTGTGCATACTGTATTGTACATGCTCCCGTTGTAATAATATATAATTTGTCTGCCTCTCATTTGTTTAATATAGGTTTTTGCGGTCAATTTCGGACTTTTTTCATTCAATTTGATATAAGAGTCATTCAAATTAGCGAAAAAAATCTGCACCGTAAAATTCATCATTCAACCTGGTATTTCGGTCATTCAAATTCGCACTTACATCAAACAATTTAACACTTTTCTCATTCAAAATAAAAAGTCGGTTGGGAGCATTCAAATTCGCCACCATGCCGGAAAGCGTCTCTGCCAGCATTCAAATTCGCACGTGGGCATTCGAATTCGTAATAAGCCCATTCAATTTAGCATGTTTAAGGTATTTGTAATGCGTGGTTAGGCTTCCTTTTCATTACTCAGTTCCATTCCATATTCCTTATAGCTTGTATATTCAAGTAATACAAGTCTACATCACTCCAATTATTGTGTAAACTTGTTAGACCATAAATTAGAGAAAAATAAGTCAATAATGTTATAAAAATTGCTAAAATATATGTAGATGAGATAAACATGAATTCATTAAAAGAAGCTTATATGAATAAAAGAATACATAAAAGCTCATATGCAATTCGAAACCAATATATCAAAATTAATAAAGAATAACAACCAAATAATATGTGTTCGACGTAAATTACGAATTCGAATGCTCAATGTGCGAAAAAGAATGCTCTGAAATGAATTTGAATGCTGGAATAACGGTATTGCGCAATCGCATCACCTCCCGTTCTAAATTGAATGACCGTTTTACGAACATGATGCAATTTTTGCGAATTCGAATGAAATTAGTCTAAATTGGATTGATAAAAGTACTAATACGAATGCATGAAATATTAATTTGAATGCTTAAATGCTTGTACAAGGCCAAATTCTTCTAAATTGAATGCACGTAGTATGAATTTGACTGAACTTACGAAATTGACCGCAAAAACCTATATTAAAATTTAGGAGGCGAAATCTTCAGTGTCTTAGTATTGCTAGTATCTTGCTATTTATTAACAAAAATCAAAGAAATCTGACGAAAATTTTTTGAAGCCTTATCAAAACTTGACATTACCTCTAAAGATTGTTTTTCACGTTCCTCAGAGCGCATTTCTTTAATTTGTCTCCGAGTTGTTTGCGTACAATCAGTTTGTCCAACAAGCGTTTCGTTTTGTGTGGGTGTGCGTGTGCGCGTGCGCGTGGAAGTGTCGTAGCCTGGTAAAACACTTGACTGGTAACGGGGGGATCTTGGTTTCGTTCCCCGGTACGGCACTTATGCCCTTGAGGAAAGCAATTTGTCTACATTGCTCTTTTATCGTACATTAAATAAATGGTGTTTGGCATATCAATACGTGTGTGAGTGTGTCTTTTTTTTAAAGTGTGTGTGTGGGGGGGGGGGGGGGGGGGGGCGTGTGCTACGTTCCGGTAATGTAGGTCAATCATGTAATTCTGTTTACTAGAATTTGATTGTACTACAAAAAGAGTACAGAATGCCGGACTCAGAAGATCCGCTTAATAAATGAATAACAGTGGTGCGTACCTTCACATCTGTAGAATTTACTAGAGTGATCCTCTCAAGTAGTTCTGCTACTATACTGAGATGCTCTTGAAAGATGTTCTGACTCATGGCTGTGATATCTGCCAATTCTTCTGCAATAATTGCTGCGTTATCCTCTGTGACTTCCACCTGCAATATCAAAGTTAAAGGGCAATTCTACCTTTGCAATAATGTGATTTATGTGAAAGCTGAAAAATCAGAGAAGCAGATTGGTGAAAGCTTGTACAAAATCTGGGAATCAATAAGAAAGTTGTGATTTTTTCCTGACAGATGTAATCACTATACATATGTGAATTTCAAATTAGCCGAATGTGTATGGTCACTGTGATGTAGCGGCGGACAAAGCGGGCGTTGATTTTTTTTAAAGACAATTTTCCTGCAGCCCCCTCCCCCCCCCCCCCCCCCCCCCCCCCCCCCCCCCCAGTTCCGCGGCCCATGCGTGTAATAATTTGCATAATTATTATGGTGTTCTGTACGCTTTTTTCCCAGAGACTTATCGTTCTTTATGAGCTGAAATGAGCTCCAATATTAAGTCTGGACTGAACAATTATCACCAACGAAAATGAAACACGCAAAAAAGATTACATGGATAATGGCCTATCATGCCTATACGCCACCGAAAAAAATATCAGTAACCAAATAGTTTGGTAGGAATGTCAAAAAAATTTATTGCAAAATTTTAGAATATACTGACGTTTTCAAAGGTCAGAAGAATTTCTTCCGTAGTCAGGTTCATTCCGCAGTTCATCTCTTGTACAACCCAGTTACCTGGACGGATATTATCTCCTTCACAGACGGCTTCTATTGGTTGACCTCCTGCAGAGTACAGTATTATTATTTGATGTCAGAATAAATTGTGTACACTTAGAATGTATGAAATGAACTTCGAAACACTTTACACTTAGGGTGCGTCGACCAGTCTCCTCACAAGTCGCTGTGCGACTTTTAACCGCAAAGTTTTGAATAAATATATACCTAGACGGGAATGTGCCTGTGGTTCTTACGTAACTTTTGTGTGAAAATCAGAGGTATCTGTCACGTCGTGCTGAACACATTTCAAAATTTACAAAAACGGTATTTCTCTTGTATATTGAGAAGCAGTCATATTCTTGTATATTGAGAGGCAGTCATATTCATGACCGTCGGCGCTTTGTGTATGCATTGGGACTGGTTAATGATTTCCAGTGAAACCCTGCTGACCATGAATCCATTATTTCAAGTTGACTGAGCACAGGTTGGAAGAAAACATAACCAAGACCATAATGTTACTGAAGTAGTGACATTTTATGAGGTTATGGAAAATGTTTCTCAATAAAAATATAGTGATGACACTCATTCAGTAACATTTGAGCCGTGCCTATATTTACCTGTAACTTGTGCTATGTGATCAAGGTCAGCAAGGTGTCATCAGTTCTTACCACTTAATGTTAATAAGTGGCAAGTTGGTAGAAAGGTGAAATGACATAACCATATGCCTATGCATAAATTCTGCACTATCAAGCATAGACTTGATAATCTGCGTGGGCTTTGAAAGTCTTATTTTTTATATAGTTTTATGGCACTAGTTTTGAGATATAATATCATGATGGTAAAGATGGATTTTCATGAAGATCTTGACTCACCTCTTTCTGTATAGAAAGGACAGTTGGTGTCTGTGGAGTTAGCTCTACTGTTGATGGCACCATTCTCAAACATGGCTACCAAGCCATAATCTGTCGTGACAGTTCCCGCGGGACAAGTCACTGACAGGGCGACTGTATGGACAAAAAAGTTTGTAGCCGTTATATTAAGAAAGATGTTTTCCTTTCCATTCAAAACATACAAATGTTATCCTACGTTTAATTTTGATAAGATTATGAGAGTGTAAGACTTGATTTGCATTTTTGTACATCATGAAGAACTGATTAAAGATTATTGTGAATGAGCATACGACTTTGACCAAGGTGTGCAAGTTTTTGGATGCTTTGTCTTCCGTGTTCCAGGTACAAAGGATGGATGCCATAAATCTACAGAGAAAGTTTTATTATACTTCACATTTCAGTCTTTTCCTAGCCGCTTAAGCTAATAACATACTAAACATACCAAAAAAAAAAAAAAAGCCTGACCAACTCCTCATAATTTTAAACCGCAAAGTTTTGAATAAATATATACCTAGACGCGAATGTGCCTGTGGTTCTTACGTAACTTTTGTGTGAAAATCAGAGGTATCTGTCACGTCGTGCTGAACACATTTCAAAATTTACAAGAAGAGTATTTCTCTTGTATATTGAGAGACAGTCATATTCATGGCCGTCGGCGCTTTGTGTATGCATTGGACTGGTTAATGATTTCAGTGAAACCCTGCTGACCATGAATCCATTATTTCAAGTTGACTGAGCACAGGTTGGAAGAAAACATAACCAAGACCATAATGTTACTGAAATAGTGACATTTTACAAGTTATGGAAAATGTTTCTCAATAAAAATGTAGTGATGACACTCATTCAGTAACATTTGAGCCGTGCCTATGCCTCTAACTTGTGCTATGTGATCAAGGTCAGCAAGGTGTCATCAGTTCTTACCACTTAATGTTAATAAGTGGCAAGTTGGTAGAAAGGTGAAATTACATAATAACCATATGCCTATGCATAAATTCTGTGTAAATGCTTAGCAAATTTGCGCTACGGTATCAAGTTGTTACCCAAACCTGATATTTCCGGTTTGTCTACATTAAGCGTAGCCGGGACGCTTTGTATATGTCATGAATTGCGCCACCAACGACAGAGGGCAGTATTTGAGCGCCAAATTTAAGTGACAATACCGTTTATTCCGTCAAGACTCTTCGGCATGAATATTGATGAAAAACAAATTATAGAGATATAATAAAACGAGCGAACCTAATTTGCAGTTGCTTGTGTGGCGCATTTGGATCTACGATGCCTGTCATGCAGGTGACTCAAGTTCGAATCTCGTCAGGGGTCAGATTGGATATTGAGTATTGACAAAATTGTCTTTTGCTGAAATAAAAATTTGGTGAAATTTTGAGAAAATACAAGGAATAACAATAATAATAGACATTTATAACGCGCCATCTATCTAGGTAACCTATTCCGAGGCGCGGAAGTACTACTATTACCTTGGCTTTAGCCGAGCTGCCCCAAGGCGCTAAAAGCATTCAAGGAATAAATTCCCACAAGGTACCCATTTATTACACCTGGGTGGAGAGTGGCAAATGTAGATTAATATCTTGTCAAAGGACATGAGTGCCGCTGCGGGACTTGAACCGCGAACCATGTGATCCACAGTCCCGTGACGTATCACTAGACCACGACACCTCTATAATCGCAAGTCTTATACAGCTGTAGTCTCTCTCAAAGTCTTCAAAACGGGGCTCTTGACATTCAGAGCTATATATACAGAGAGTCCTGACACTGGATGTCGCTTCTGATTGGTCAGTCATTTCATGGAGCTTCAAAAGTTCCCTCTCATAGAGAATGTACGTGAAAGGAAACTATTGGGAGCTCCATGATCCGCCATGTTTTAAACAAAGACCGCGTACGCGCAGGCTTGTTGCGCGTGTCACAACTCTCTCTATCAACGCACTCTGTTGACATTCAAATACTGCCCTCTCTTGTCCGTTGAAAAAGTGCTGACAGAAAAAAAGATGGGGGGGGGGGGCCACGAGGGCCATGCCCCGACCTTGTTCATCTCCTAAAAAAAAAGTAATCAACGGAAGCCACAGTGTAGCAATATCACTACGTGATTGGGTGTGTCAACCCCTCCCCCACCTTTCAATAAGTATGGCTATGCAGTGTTTGTTGTTCATATGTGGTTTTGTTTTTCTTTCTTAAAGTGACTCTTCCGCGTGCTTTCACGGGGCCCAGTTTTGTAATAGATCATACATAACCAACACACCATACCATAGAAGTCATGGGGGCAAGTGTGGCTGTGTTGATACTCTTTTCAGGAAGTTTTTTTTTTCTTCTGCTGAGCATCAAAACAGAATAAATCTGCATGATAAAATAAAAATAAGCACAATCCTCTTGAAATATAGTTTATACTGCTTTGCCAATTTAACATAATTTGAAACAAGGGGTTCAAGTGACATTGAGAGATTAAATATTACACCAAGATTCCTAGCTTGATCTACAGGAGATACATGGGCAGAGCCAATGTGATGATGAGAGACGTTCATTATTTTTACTAAGTTGTCTACTGTTCCCAAGTAGGAGGAATTCTGTCTTTTCATCATTAACTTATAAGTGACTCTCGATCATTCACTTCCTAAAATCAGATAATACAAGTTTCAAGTTTTCTCATGTTTTCATCGATGTCTTTCTAGAGTGAGATAATGTGGAAATGTGATTTAATGTTTATCTCACCCTCGCATGACGGGAGAGGAGCCGACAGACTACCATTCGCCAAACAAGTCACTTGAGAATTTCCAATGAGATCATACCCTTCTTCACATAGATAAACACACATTGTGCCATAGGTTATATGACTCAGGCAACCAAGCTCACGGGTCAGAAGGTTGGATGGGAGCGTTGATAACAAGCAGGTAATAGCTGAACAAAGAGAAAAATTCTTAATCTATTTGAGAGTTAAACAAGCACAGATTATAATAGGCTTTAGAATATTTTTCTTAACCCACCCACACATCATGTGAGAAGAGCCGACAGACTCCTTTCGCCAAACAAGTCACCTGCGAATCTCATATGAGATCATACCCCCACATCACATATATAAACATACGTTGTACCAGTTGTGGCATTAGTACCACTCAGGCAACCTAGCTCAAGGGTCAGGACAGGGGCGGATCCACGGTTGTGGAAAGGGAAGGGGGGGGGGGGCACAAATCTCAGGAAAATTTTCTGACAAGCAAAAAATTGTCAATTCCGAAGGGGGCACAATTTTAAATAAGAGGACATAATGTACGTTTAATGTATGTTTAACTGAAACAGATATTCATGCAGGGAGATAAGATATTTTTACATTTCTTCCCCAAAAAACTTACACAGGGTGAGTCAATAAAGAGTCTGCAAGTTCTGAATGAAATGAACGTTCGACCCAAGGATGGCTGAATGATCCCTATTCCAGTTGAATGCACTCACAAATACTGAGGGGTAACCTCTGAACACCATTTAGCCCAAACCTGGGCAAAGACGATTCTGACATGCTCTTTGAAAAAAAAGTACTCAGTCATGCATGATCGCATTTTGGTGTTTAGCCTATCAAATTAAAGTTGACATTATTAACTATCAAACGATTATAATACATTTCAGCGATTATGATACATGTCAGCGATTTCACTTGTTGTTTTTTTTTAGATATTGAGCCTTGAATATGGGTTCCATTTTTATTGGCTCACACTGTATAGAGAGAGAATAATACTTTTCTTTATGTTGGAATAGTTAGGAGTTACTTCACGTGATCAAACTTATCACTACAAGAAGAGCTACGAAATGTCAGAAATAGTAACACATATTTTAATTCCTAAGATATTAAGCAGTTGCCTTATTTGTAAGATTCCATAATAAAGATAAAATAGTAATAGAAGGGGGAATTCGATATTAAAAAATGGATATCACTCCCCACAAAGCCCAAAATAATAATGTCATACTAACCTCTAGTACTAGTAGGAGAAGTAGACGCTTCCGTAGTACTAGCCAGAGTATTAGAATATTCAGTGGTATTAGGCGAAGAAGTAGATGATTCCGTAGTACTATCTGGAGTACTAGTAGTAGATGATTCCGTAGTACTAGCCGGAGTAGTGAATGATTCAGTCGTACTAGGTGAAGTAGTAGATAATTCCGTAATACCAGCTGGAGTAGTAGATGATTTCGTTGTACTACTAGCCGTGGTAGTAGATGATCCTGTAGTACCAGATGGAGTACTGTATAATTCCATAGTTTCAGCTGGAGTAGTTGGTGATGCCGTATCATTGACTGGGGTAGTTGATGATTCTGTAGTACCAGCTGGGGTAGTTGATGATGCCGTATCATTGATTAGGGTAGTTGATAATTCTGTAGTACTAGCGCTAGCAGGAGTAGTTGAGGATTCCGTAGTACCAGCTGGAGTAGTAGATGATTTCGTTGTACTAGCCGTTGTACTAATTCCTAAGATATTAAGCAGTTGCCTTATTTGTAAGATTCCATAATAAAGATAAAATAGTAATAGAAGGGGGGAATTCGATATTAAAAAATGGATATCACTCCCCACAAAGCCCAAAATAATAATGTCATACTAACCTCTAGTACTAGTAGGAGAAGTAGACGCTTCCGTAGTACTAGCCAGAGTATTAGAATATTCAGTGGTATTAGGTGAAGAAGTAGATGATTCCGTAGTACTATCTGGAGTACTAGTAGTAGATGATTCCGTAGTACTAGCCGGAGTAGTGAATGATTCAGTCGTACTAGGTGAAGTAGTAGATAATTCCGTAATACCAGCTGGAGTAGTAGATGATTTCGTTGTACTAGCCGTGGTAGTAGATGATCCTGTAGTACCAGCTGGAGTAGTATATAATTCCATAGTTTCAGATGGAGTAGTTGATGATGCCGTATCATTGACTGGGGTAGTTGATGATTCCGTAGTACTAGCGCTAGCAGGAGTAGTTGAGGATTCCGTAGTACCAGCTGGAGTAGTAGATGATTTCGTTGTACTAGCCGTGGTAGTAGATGATCCTGTAGTACCAGCTGGAGTAGTATATAATTCCATAGTTTCAGATGGAGTAGTTGATGATGCCGTATCATTGACCGGGGTAGTTGATGATTCCGTAACATTGGCTGGGGTAGTAGATGATTCTGTAGTATTAGCGCTAGCCGAAATATTGAATGATTCCGTAGCATTGGCTGGGGTAGTAGATGATTCCGTAGTACTAGCAAAACTAGCAAGAGTAGTTGATGATTCTGTAGAACTATTTAGAGAAGTTTCCGTAGTATTACCGAGAGTAGTTGCATAATATTCCGTTTCCATTGTACGATTTTGAGCGTTTGAAAATTCCGTTGTATTACCTAAAAAAGTTGAAGGTGGAAAAAATAATGCAAATCAAACCTAGCATTAAGTGTTCATGCAGTGTTCATGCATGGATAAACAGCAAAAATATGAATTCTGGGCCTTTTGAACTGCCATAAGCCCAAAGGCAAGCACAGGAATCGTTTAGAAATGTTAAAAAAAATTCAGAACAACTATAAATTTATGTAGGCCTTTAATATATCACAAGTATAAGAGCTTTAAAAAAAATCTCAAAAAGGAAAAATGGGAAGGAGAAGTGAAAAGAGGATGACAGAAAAAACAATATGCACTCCATTTGATGTTTTAAAATACAAATTTGTCTTTATGAATTTTATATACATCCCACGAACACTTGAAAAGGACATATTTGAGCAAGTTGGACATTTGGAAAGGTATCAATAATAAGTCAAGAGCAACAAATGGGTCCTGATGAAATGCAATTTTGGATGTTTTCATTTATCATACTTCGTTATTTGTTTCCGCTGATCTAGAGAGTTTTGAGCCAAAGGTATCTGAGAAAGAAGTGTATTTTAAACATATCTTTTTAAATTAAATAGCAAGTAAACTCACCTAGTCCATTTACTCTGTAAATAGAGACAGCGACAACAAATAAAGTAGGAATAAACATCTTCCCGCGACACAGCCTTGGCATGATGTTTAATTTCTTTAAGATCTAAAACATCAAATGGAGATCTCCACCAGGCGAACGGTGTGCTAATGTATATCCTGCAAAAATTCAAAGAAAAGTGAATAAATAAGAAATTTTAGGCCTAATAATGGAGATATTAAAATTGCCCTTTTCTATGCCGTTAAATGATGAAAGCACTTTCATTCATCATTAGACATCTAAAGCCCGGCGCACACTGCACGATCTGACTACGATGCGATTTTGGGAAAAGTTGTTATTACATTATGAACCTTCAAACATGTAAAATCTTCGTGATCAAAGTTCCGAAAGATCAAAGATACTTAAATCGAAATTCCGGGCTACTGCGAGCCCCCGTGTAGGAATAAAAGCGAATTCAATTCCAAATCGTAGTGACGTCATACCAATCTTGCGATCGACTAAGATTTGAAGCCGATTTGGCCTTTACTCTAACCAGAAGAATTGCAGTTAACCGAAATTTCGATATTAGTATTCATATCATTATTCCAAACTTCAAATGAGATAATTTCATTTTTTTTAACTTTCGCATTTAATGCAAAATGCAATTTGTTCGAAAATCGGGTCGCAGTCGGATCGTATAGTGTGCGCCGGGCTTAAGATGTAACTGTGGTTATCGATTTCCTTTTTAATCAAGTTGTTTTTAATCCACCAAAATTCAAACGTCGAATTAACTTTTTATCATAGATTTTAATTTATTTTTTTTTGGTGTTTTTTTACTTTTTGTTTTTACTTTTGTTATTTCAGCCATTTGTTATGAGAACGCTGTTTGCTTATAATAAGTTTAATTGTCTACCATTATTCCTGTTTATGATGCACTATCAGTGCTTGGAATACTGCACTATATATATTATATCAATAAACCGAAACTGAATTGAATTAAATTGAATTGAACTTGTCCACATTCATCCACTATAAATATGATTAATTCATCGCCTGGAGCATTAAACTGCTGCATTGTGTTCGAATATTAATTTGTGTGTGTCACATCCGTGTACTGCACAGACCATAACCGTACTAAAAATTGAACGAAAACACGCCATTAAAAGAAGGGGGACATAAATTTACGTCATTTAAACATTGTGCGATCCTACTTATTTAGACCTTAAACAGTGGCTCATTATTGCGACTTGACATACTTGAGATAGCATTTAAGTTGGTAGAGCTCAACTTCGGCATACACCATGTACACGGTGTGGAAATTATCCCTTATTTTTTTTCTTTCTTTCTCTCTATCTTTCCAGTGGGGATTGAATATGAGATTAGGGCTCGCATAGTGGTGTTAAAATTACTGTCATGAATCGGTTTTCTGTGAATTTCTAACGATAAACAGGGGAAAAGAGCTAAGTCAAGGCAATCATGAAAATAGAGGGGCGATGGGAGTGCCGAAATTTATCAGATCTTTACCCTATGCACCCCGCGGTGGGGGGGGGGGGGGGGGGGGCTCCACACATAAACCCCTACAAGGCACTGTTTACGACCCTGGTTCGAACTGGTACAATAAATATAAGTTGAGAATTTTTGTAGAAAATCGCAGGCAACGAAGAATAAAAACGCAGTACGTGGGACTAACTCGTGTACAAGGCACCCAAACAGTGGCGTAGCTACGAGGGCAGGAGTGTGTAGAGAAAACACAGGAGAAAACAAAAAAACACCTCAGCAACATACGATTATGTTGACGGATCTCAAACTGAATCAACATGTTCAATAGCATTTTTAAATAAGCTTCTCTCTTTGGATAACTGTAAAAGGTCATGCTCATATTTGCTGAACCTGAAGGGGTTTGCAAAGTCCGCGAGTCTGTGAAAGCGGATTTTGGGGGGTTTCTATTTGATTTTATCATGTTTTTAGATGCAACCTAAAGAGGTATGATAGAGTCCATGCTCTGTATTTACTACTTGTTTTCATTACCCTGAAATGTATTTGTAATGACGAAGTTCTAACAGCAAAAGAACAGCTTCATTTGATGAAAACCACAACAGACAACCAACTACAATTGCCTTTCAAACGATACTTCGAAACTGAAAAGCAAAACATTTTGTAAATGTCTTCTCTGATCTCGACGTAATACCTGGCGCCTCCATGCGTATAGGGGCACATTTCCTTGTCTGGTTATATAACACACGTTACAGCAGGAGTTGCTCCTGGGTGATTATCCTACACTATTCGAATTCTGGGCAGTGTTTCATCAAGCGTTTCATCAGTGATTTTTACCGACAACTGTTATAAGTTACTGAAATCCTTGCATCTGATTGGCTGAGAGCAAATTTGTCGGTAAAAATCACTGACAAAACGCTTGATGAAACGCTCCCCTGTACTTCTACCCTGGACCCTACATACACTGCCTAACCCCTCCCTAACCATAAAGCTTTATAAGAATGAAGTAAAATTACTAACCAGTAGAACTGAACCGCTGGCACATTTATTTACAAAATAAAATAATATCCTAGATGCTTGGATAATTCTCTTCTTTTTATTTTTATATTATAATATCTTGATTTATTGATGTCCTGGGTTTTTTTTCAGCTAATGGGGTCATTGATTAAGGGCACATAATTTTCCGAAGGTTCGTTCCGTCGCGACAGTTCATAATTCAGATAACGAAAAAGTGTTCATATTTCCGAAGGTTCGTAATTCCGAAAAGTTATGTAGGACTCCATTGCATTGTCGGAATTATGAACCCCTCTTCATTTTCGGAATTACGAACCCCCAGCTAATTTGAGGTGGTGTCACTTAACATTTAGAGAAGATTCAAAAGCGAGTCTGCCGAATCATCCTTGGGCACTGGCAATCCTACCAGAGCTCGCTCTCTCGCCTCAATCTTCAAACTCTATCTCCTCGCCGACTCGTCCTACTAGAAACCTTTTCTCTTAAACTTCTCCAATCGCGAACTTCTTCCTCCTACTCGCCGTCAGACCTTTTGCCGTGATCTCAGAAATTCTCATCATTTGAATATGCCTCATTGTAGAACTGAAAGATATCGTTCTTTAACAATCCCTTCTGTAATTCGTCTTCTTAATAATAGCTGCTTCTGAGTGCAATAATGTTCCTGTATTGTTATAGTCTTGTTGTTTTATTCATTATGATGTCACTATTTCCTTCCTCTCTTCCTATTCTTCTTTCTATCTTCTGTTTTCATCTTCAATACTTTCTCTTCTCAATGAATAATTCATGGCTATGACCACTGTTAGTCCGGTTTCTTTCTTTATACATGCAAGCGGTTCACTGATCATCATTTTTATTCAATCGTTATGATAATTTTAGAACTTTTTAATTATTTGAATTGTTGTATGGTGCAAATACTTGGTCACACATTACCCTAATTTATTGACTCTCTTTTATTATATCTGTGCATTATCTCTGCATTTGCATTTATATTTATTTTCCCATGGTTATGTTAAGTATTCATTCATTTTGATGAGCCTTTTGTGATGACTTTAGCTTTCAAAATATTCTGTCATACCATGCCGTTTATCTGTTGCAATTATAAATTCAATTTCATCTTTGATGACCCAAGGTTAAAGGTAGTTTGAATTGCGTTCTGCACTTTAAGCCGAGTCTTCTTTATATTGCAATTCTTCATTCTTCCCTACAGTTCTTAAAGGAGAATTAACCTCAAACAATAAAGACGATAGTGTTCAAAGGTGTTATTTATTCCTACTTGTTAGACTATATGGCTTCGCGTCAAAATATACGAGATCGATACGAATCAAGATTTTCTGAGCAGAATTTATCATCTGCTAGCAATATGTATCGTCTGCTAGCAATACATGGGGGCTGCCATTTTTTTTATGTGTACAAGAAGATTTTCTTAATCCAAATGCCCAATTGCCTTTTTCAAAATTAAAAACCCATTTGAGATTTAAAATATAGAATAGATATGTCAATTTATTTTTAAACTGAAGATTTCCTTATATATTTCTGTTGAAAATCGATATTCGCTTAATATAAATCTATTTTCTAGATACTGTGACGCAATGGACGGAGCAAATTAATTCAAATTTTATGGATGCTTCTTCCCTGAGCATCTATAGCGGCAAACTATGCATTCACCTGCTTTCGGATAATGGGACTTGAAAAGTCAGAATGCATGCTGCATATATTATGCTCTGCTCTGTTTGGCAAACCCAAGAAAATAGATTTTTGTTAAGCAAAACCAGACAATTTAAAAGTATCATTATAAAGATTTAATTTTTATAAATCATGTAAACACCCACTTTATATTTTTCGTCACATATGGGATTTTAGGTAATGAAGAAAATCAATTTAGGTCTTGGATTCAAAATATCTTCCTGACCGGAACATTTCTCGATGGTTCATGTACAAATCCAAATCAGCAAGAAAATGGCAGCCCCCATGTAAATGAGTAGTAGACGATACCGGGTGTTGGAATATCTTTATTATACCCTTTTCTGATATCTTATTGGAAAATGATTTAGGCCAATAAGTAGGAATATACTACACCTTTCAATATAAGTAAATTTGTACTCAGGGGTTAATTCTCCTTTAACATTTCTGTTGACATGATTCTCAGAAAACCACTCGTTTTAGGTACAATGACCCAAGTTGGATATTGTTAAACAAAAAAAAAACTCTTATAACTCACTTATTGTTCCTGAAACCTTAATTCTTTACTACGAGTTTACTCATCTTTAATACAAGAAACTTCATTATTTAAATTTCATCTATCAAAGGTTTTCCTTGCTATACAGTGATAATATTATTTACTATGTTTTTGTTTGTCTTTTGTTTCTTGATGTTTTTATTATGATGTGATCAATTTTGTACAAACTTTGTAAAAACAAACATTATCAGCTTTTTAGCTGCAAGTCTTGTTTTTTAATAAACCATTACAGTTCAATATAATTCAATTAAAAATTGTAACACATGATCATGAGTGGAGTCGAAAATGACCCCCCTTCATTTTGCATACTTTTAATAACATTTCAGATCATCAGCAAAAGTTCTAACTATCTTGTATAAACAAATTAACTATTAATGCTACCACCGGGGATGGGTCATGTAGTTACCATCATTATCATGGAAAGCAATAAAACGACCTCATGTTTTAGTATAAGATTTTTTTTTGGCATAATTTCTTTGGAAATTTGTTGTATGAAATTCTTATTTGGTCCTTACAAGAAATGTGAGAGGAAGTATGATAAAGTGTTTCATTATAATAATTGTTTTTCCAGGATAAAGGATATCGGGTAATCAATCAGGACAACTCTATATTACCCTCCCCCTCCCCCTACCAACACCAACCCCCCCCCCCCCCCCCCTCTTACTATCACCTAGACAACTATTCCTATAAAGGCACATTCCCGCTCATGTAGAGCGATTACCCGCTCTCATTCACCACATAAAAAAAAAACTCTACCCCATACTAGCGGTATTACCAACAATGGAAATAATGATAAAGATAATGATCATACAGATAATAATGATGATGATGATGGTGATGATGATGATAATAATAACAACAATAGAGGTTGTCATAATAATAATAATAATAATAATAATAATAATGGTACACTGTCAAAAAAACTGTCTGTAATTTTACAGGAAATCTGGTGTCAGCAGAGTCGCCATAACTTCTGATGTAAAAATACAGAATATGTGTAACTTTTTCCTATGACATTAATGTACAAATAACATCAGGTTAGCTGTTATGAGTAAATACAGAACTAATCTGTATTTTTCCCCTGTAAAAATACAGATATTTTTTTACAGTGTAACAGTGATAACAGTCATCATCATCATCTTCATCATCAAATAAACAATATAGTATCTAAGTACCAAACAGTTCTTGCGATAACTTTCACATTATTCTGTGCTTACCTATGTAACTTCTGAAAAAGAAAGACTAACAATCTTTTTTTTAAATCTCGTGTTGAAGAACTTCAGATCACCCGATGGCTTCACTGACTTCTACAGATGTGCGAAATCCAATATTATGTCAAATAAAGTTTTAGGCACAGACTGTCAGGATACGATCAATAATCTCACACAAACGAACAAATTCCACAGCCTAATGCTTGTTTCCCACGGGAATACGAGAAAAAAAATGTTGGGTATTTAAATAACACTACATTTGAAAATGAATTTACGATGTAATGCATCATTCTTTGGACCGACGGCTACCGAATTCACCTGCACTCATGCAAACGTGCAACACACTCCGATTGTGAGACAAGGGCAACAATTGTTGGTCATACGCTCTGACAGTTTCATATAATAGTTCCCACTATTTCTCAAAATGGAAAGCCCCATTAAGCTGAACCAGGACATTACGCAGCAGATAATAATGCTATTTTATTGTTTGAAATATTTTTCTTGAAACTCGTTAAGGAAAAGCTTTACAATAATATGGTCTGTGGTAATATGATTGGCAGATTGAAGCTACCAAATGATTGGATGATTTTCTTTTATATTTTTTTTTCACCTGATTGTAGTTGTCAAGTTCTCGAAAGCATACCAGTAGAATTGTCAAAGGAGAACCCCTCCCGTCCCGATCAAATACAGAGAGAGTGAGAGAGAGACCGAGAGAGAGAGAAAAAAGAGGGGTGGAGGGGAAATGGGACATGCCCACAGAAACATTACTGTATTCCGCCATTCGGCCTGCTCCCCCCCCCCCCCTCCCCTCGAATAGAATAAAGCGATTCTCCATGTGAAAACCTGTTAAATGGAACATCTCGTTTATATTTATGAATAAAGGCTGTGTTAAATATTTTGCAAATTATTCCATTTTTTACGCCTACCCCCCCCCCCCCCCCCACCCCCACCATAAAAAGGGAAAATGTTTTCCGGGTTGAAAGATAATAACAGCAACCATAAACCATTGACTCAACAGAGCAATGCGAATCCATGATTGTCAAAAGGGAGGCGCCACCTCTTGTCGAGGGGACAAAATGTTTTCTGGGTTAAATAATAATAATTATAATTTTCAAAATTACCCCGGGATGTTTTTCTGTTTACTTGAGCGGACGACCTTGCACCATGGCGATGCATTGTTTGCAATATGCTTATGATAATTATGATATGCCTTTCCTATCTGTAAATGTCACATATCTCTCTCTCTCTCTCTCTCTCACACTCTCTTTCTGCCTACTCGTATGAAGCGTCTATCTTTTTCTCTTAATTTTTCTCTCTCTCTCTCTCTCACATACAGACAAACACACTCTCCCTCTCTCTTTCTGTGAACTATTATGAAACGCCTCTCCCACACACACCTCGTCGTCAGTTGCAAAAATGTAATTTATATGTTATACCGTACTTTGCGTTTCTATGATCCCCTTATTGTTTGGCAACACCGCATAAAAAGTCGCATTTTAATTGACTTTACCTACTACAAAATATGTCATAATTTGGATGCTTTTTTGTCGAAATGGTCAATTAATGATACTTTGTTTATTCCATGTGAGACTAATTTGACATGGTTGATATAAGGGTATTTCATGTTGTTTTTGTCTTTGTACGAAAAAACACCACTATTTACGTATACTGTTACTTTAAAGTTTAATTCATCATAAAATAACCAACAATCCAATGATTATACGTCTATATTTGATTTTAATATAAAACTTGTATTGTTCTTTTAGTGCAAATTAGCTTGTAAATAATTACAATATCTCTTTAATAAAGTTTAATTTTAAAGAGTCAAAGTCAAACACACACACATACCCTTACACTCTCCCTCTCTCTATTTTATCCCTCTCTTTCTCTCTATCTGTTAACTAGACAGTATGAAACGCCCCCCCCCCCCCTCTCTCTCTCTCTCTCTCTTACTTCCCATTAAATCATAAACATACACTCTCCTATCATGTAGGCATACGCAGTACAATCATCTGTTTATGTTGCCTTTGTCCGATGTGCTGCCGCTCCACCATTTCACCCATAGCAACGGGGACGCGCTTCCATAGCAACAATCTAAATGAACTTGGTATTGACTGCGAATCAGCTCTTACCAATCTGCACAAATTGAAAGGCTCTATTGATCATCGTATGGAATATATTACCGTGATGCCCCTGTTATTTTTGGCTTACACAAAGGCAGACCAGGCCATATTAATTTATACCCGATTTCTTATTTGCATTGTTGCATGGGAGCAGCTAAATATTGTTGCATTGCCGTGCTGAACATAAACAGACAGTGACATTTTTGCTCTTGCCGCCAAAATCTGCTCGAACGCTGCAGAAGCTGTGGATTATAGAATTGGCATTAAACATATTTTTCTATATCACTGACACCTTTCTAATATACCAGGTAAGATTCCTGATCTTCTGTCAATATCTTTTTTTTTAAATCTTAACATGTAATTGGAGGTAGGAGGCCTACCGTGTTGTATGTTGTGTGTTCATATTTTTCATGCTTGTGGATGGTGATAGTTCCTCTGCCGATTACAAGTGCGTGAAAATAAACAGTCGGTTTATCAGAATGTTTGTTATTGCTTGTATTGCCATATTGACCGGTTATCTGTTTGCCAACAACTAGTTTAGATTGAAGCTCTTGTGTTTGACGGACTTCTACTCATATACAATTTTATAATATCATTTTAGTTCTATTTGTAAGAAAATCATCCGTTAGGTTAGATGGTTTCGTAACAAGATTATTATCATCGTTGGAATATGCCCGCATGCATTTTAATGGAATGTTTTGTTGTTGCGGTTGCTCATCCATCTCTCTCTCTCTCCCTCTTTTTCTCACCCCTACTCCCTTTATCCCACATTTGACTCTCTCTCTATCAGTGTAAACTGTCCGCTTTCTGCACTCGTCTCCTTTCTCTGTCCCAGCATTTCTCAACTCTCTCTCTCTCTATGCCACACACACACACACTCTCTTATTGTTCTCACCCCTTTTCTTTCTTTCTTATCTCTCTCTCACTCTCTCTCTCTCTCTCACTCTCTCTTTCTCTCTCTCTCTGTTTTTATTTCCGTAATCAATGACATAATATACATAATATAATTCACGAGTCATAATACGGCGGATAGCTCATTTCAGCCGTACTTATTAACAAAATACGGCTGTTCTCCATGGGGTCTCTCTCTCTCTCTCTCTCTCTCGTTTGTTTCTCTCTCTCTCTCTCTCTCCCTCTCTCGCAAACCCCTCTCGCTCTCCCGCCCCTTGTTCCCTTCCTCTCCCTATTTCTTCCTACTTTTCTTTCCATCTGTAACTTTATAATAATTATGTTCCCATACTCGTTCATTCTTTCTATTTTTTTAAAATTAATATTGAAAACAACATACTCTCTTCAGGAAATCCTGCTATTTTAAATCAAATGTAAAAAGCAATGAAAATTTACCCGTTTTGAACGGACTTTGAAATCGTATTTTTTATTGCAATATCATGGCTTCATTTTACATGTTTTAGATATCGTGTAATAACTGTTTTTGTACTTTGATTTCATTGGTATGTACCTTCATCCCAACAAAGTCTCAGTTTATTTATATTTGTTGACATTTTCACGAGCAAGACCACACATTTACATCATGCTAAACAACTCCGAATGATTTTTAATCATTTTCGACTCGGCAGTTCCAAGACTAATGCATCGATGAAGATATTACGCGACCGTGCATTATGATAATAATAATGATATATATATATATATATATATATATATATATATACTTTTGAACTTTTTCTTCAACTATTATATATATATTTAAAAAAAACAAAGGTTTGAGTAAAGAGCACCTTTAAAGATAATAGTTGAGTTCTGGTCCTGATGTGAAATGTGAAAGAAACTGTCTCAAAGCAATTGGGAAAAGTCGATTATAGCTCATAAGAATTGGTGTATGGTGTAAAGGTTTTAGAATCACCAAAATGATAAAATATATTTACTCAGTCCTGCTGAGATTCACATGCACTACATACAGAAATATGTATGCGGGACTACACACAAATGTTCGGCCCGAACATTTCCGTTGTTTATTATCACATTTTGAATGTGAGGGCATTTGAAGAGCAATCCTTTTCAGGGGACATAATTATCTACTATGATAATCTTCCAAACTGACATAATAAGAATGAGAAAGCTCACAAATTATTGTTTACCTTTCCCAAAATTCAAGCTTCCCTTTAATCATGTTAATTGTATGTAGATGTAATTGTCATTATCGAAAGCGTCGAATTGAGGCTTTGCTGAAAGTGAGTAGTTTACCAAATTATCTCACATTTGTGGATTACAGTGATTTTATATGTAATCCACGAATGTATGACATTTGCTCCGGCGGCAATTGCTCCTGCGACAAATGCTCCTAAAAATACGACAATTGCTCCGCGACAATTGCTCCGCGATAATTGCTCCTGCGACAATTGCTCCTGCGACAATTGCTCCTGCGATAATTGCTCCGGCGACATTTGCTCCTGCGACAATTGCTCCGTCGACATTTGCTCCTGCGACAATTGCTCCGTCGACATTTGCTCCTGCGACAATTGCTCCGTCGACATTTGCTCCGATCGAGCGACAATTGCTCCGCGACAACTGCTCCGTCGATAGAAATGCATACATGCGACAATTGTTCCTGCGAAAAGTTTATAGGCCTGTGGTGTATTTTGATGACGAAATGATACTTTATCCCCAAGAGAGTGCGTTTTCCTTGCTCGCAATGTTTAGAAACAGTGTGGTTTTGGACAGCAAACATTTGCAACAGCGAAGTATGTAATATTTGGCAGTGAGGTAACCAAATATACCATTTAAATATCTTATAAGTCCAGAGTGTATTTTGACAAAAAAACGAGACTTCTTTTAAGGCAAGATATGGTAATTTTTGGCTCGCTCGCAAAATAAATAAAAGTATGTGTCTTGGGGTGTGTGGGTGAGGGGTGTGTATAGTCAAATTAATGTGAGCAAGAAATTTCGGCAAAATATTTTGTTCATTCCCCATCCCACTCCTCGAAACGGATTTACGCCAGTGTCATCGTACTCTCGTGGAATAAGCAGTTAGAGGTACGGTAGTAATTGTCTCGACATACATGTATTTCGAGATATTCGAGATATCTCGAGGCAATGATATTGTCGCATATTCATTTTCTTCGACGGAGCTAATGTCACGGAGGAATTGTCGCTCAAATGGAGCAAATGTTGGCGGAGCAATTGTCGATGAGCAAATGTCGCATATTCCTTTTTATCTACCATGTCTACCGAGTTTATTGTCGCGGAGCAATTGTCGCATATTCATTTTTAACGACTGAACAATAATCATATTTTGGAGCAAATGTCGGCGGAGCAATTGTCGCAGGAGCAATTGTCGCATTTCTATCGACGGAGCAGTCAGTTGTCGCGGAGCATTTGTCGCTTGATCGGAGCAAATGTTGACGGAGCAATTGTCGCAGGAGCAATTGTCGCATATAAGCATTTCTGTCGACGGAGCCGTTGTCGCTCGATCGGAGCAAATGTCGACGGAGGAATTGTCGCATATATGCATTTCTTTCGACGGAGCAGTTGTCGCGGAGCAAATGTCGCTCGATCGGAGCAAATGTCGACGGAGCAATTGTCGCAGGAGCAATTGTCGACGGAGCAATTGTCGCAGGAGCAAATGTCGTCGGAGCAATTGTCGCAGGAGCAAATGTCGCCGGAGCAATTATCGCAGGAGCAAATGTCGACGGAGCAATTGTCGCAGGAGCAATTATCGCAGAGCAATTGTCGCGGAGCAATTGTCGTATTTTTAGGAGCATTTGTCGCAGGAGCAATTGCCGCCGGAGCAAATGTCGGTTCCCCGTAATCCACATGAGATTGGTATGTGGTAAGCCCGCTGTAATTCCCCAAACCAAGGAGGTACTAGGCTTGCTTATACCTTCTTGCCCAAACACATAAACGCATAGTTGCCCAGATCAGCATTTTATTGGACACATTAACACAGCTACATTTCCAAAAGAACGATAGTAACTTAAAAATAAAAACGACAAAGAAGACATAAGTATTTAAACGGAATGTGTTTCGGAGTCATACTCCATCATCAGCCTGATTTTCTTTTTACAAATGTTCATGTTATTTAGTATTATGTAATCTGAAAGTATATATAGCACCGTCTCTCTTGTAAAAGAAAAATCAGGCTGATAATGGAGTATGACTCCGAAACATGTTCCGTTTTAAAAACTTATGTTTTCTTTGTCGTTTTTATTTTTACACTTACATTTGTTTTGCAGTTTCCAAGGATACAGATTTATTGAATAGCTAGTCGTTCATGCACAGTTTACTAGTGCATAATACACAGAATCTGGATCACTTTTTGCCGCACGTATAGCTATGAATATGATACATTAACAGATAAATCAAGGTCATGGATTATTGACTGTAAAGCTATTTGAATAGAAATAGTACAATGAACCAGACTTAATTAGCATTGTGAGAGATTATATTATATTAGATCCATACACTAAAAAAACTCTAGTGCTTTTTTAGCACCGCAAGATTTGGAGGCAGCACCCTTTAAGGGCACGCATAGGGACTGCACAAATTGTGCTAAAGTAGCACTTGTACAAGTGCTATAATTCAACACCAGTCCAAGTGCTACTTTAAACACTTTAAGTGTAATCCTTTTTACATTTCTGGTGCTATTAGACGCATGCAGCTCGCAAGAACCACATTTCTAGTGCATTAAATAACCTATTTTAGACCCCCAAAACGGCACTAGTAGTGCCGTTTTGGCAGACCAAAGGCAGACCAGGCCATAATTAATTTATACCCGATTTCTTATTTGCGTTGTTGCATGGGAGCAGCTAAATATTGTTGCATTGCCGTGCTGAACATAAACAGACAGTGACATTTTTGCTCTTGCCGCCAAAATCTGGTCAAACGTTGCAGAAGCTGTGGATTATAGAATTGGCATTAAATATATTTTTCTATATCACTGACACCTTTCTAATATACCAGGTAAGATTCCTGATCTTCTGTCAATTTTTTTAAAATAAATCTTAACATGTAATTTGTAATTGGAGGTAGGAGGCCTACCGTGTTGTATGTTGTGTGTTCATATTTTTCATGCTTGTGGATGGTGATATTTCCTCTGCCGAATACAAGTGCGTGTAAACAGTCGGTTTATCAGAATGTTTGTTATTGATTGTATTTCCATATTGACCGATTATCTGTTTGCCAACAACTAGTTTAGATTGAAGCCCTTGTGTTTGACGGACTTCTACTCATATACAATTTTTTAATATCGTTTTAGTTCTATATGTAAGAAAATCATCCGTTAGGTTAGATGGTTTCGTTACAAGATTATTATCGTTGGAATATGCCCGCATGCATTTTACTGGAATGTTTTTTTGTTGCCGTTGCTCATTTCTCTCTCTCTCTCTCTCTTTCTCTTTCGCCCACTCCTTTCCTCTTTCTCATCCCCTTCTCCCTTTATCCCACATTTGACTCTCTCTATCAGTGTAAAATCAGTGTAAAATAAAGCACACGCACCGCCTTCCAAACTTCCCGGGCCCGGCCGGCGCGGTCGATCGCGCCCCATGCCTGGGTGACCCCGTATGATCAACAATTTTCATGTCAACGACAACGCGTACCGTAAACGTTTGGTGACACCACACATGCTGAAACATGGCATTACCACTTCATTGCTTTTCATCATGTTTCATATCCACCACAGCAGATTAATGTAAATATCATATTATTTGATACCTTTATTCGCATAAAATTAAGTTCTAAATTTGATGTCCTAAATTTTTAATTACCACGCCATACCTGTGCAGCAGATGATGGCTCTTGCACTACAGTTGCGTAATAAGCGATTTCGTAATTGGCCCATGAGCAACTTTTCGCAAATAACCTTTCCCTTTTTTCGTTTGGATAGGCATCTTTTCAAAGAAAAATAATACGTAAGCTTGCCCGACATAGCAACCTACAGAATTCAAACTTTATGAAGGAAAGACATCGTAGACCAGGTGACTAGAATAGCACGTCAATGAACACTTGGGAAAGCGCATTGTTTGCAAGTTGGCTATCATTTGGCAGACTGTCAGATACCAACCATCAATGAACACTTTGTTGCTTTTCAGTGGATTTAATGAAAGGTATAATTAAATGAATATATGAATAATCATTAGAGTGTCGATGCTTATCGCAGTGCATTTTAAACGAACATGCCAGTTTATGTCAAATGACCTTTATCTGCTCATGCGCAAATCCTAATTTTAGCACAGAATTGTGCAGGTGCTATCACGGGACGTTGGTCAGCACTTGAAGTGTAAAACGAGCGTCCTAACATTCAACACTTACTTTAGGCACTCAATTTTCTGCACCTTATCATCTCCCAGGCGCACGTGGCACGTGAGGTGTTAGAAATAGCGTGTCAAGTGCAAACTTCCAATTAGCACTCGTTTTTCAGCACTTCACTTTTTAGAGTGTATAGATAATAGGCGCTTTTTAAATACTTTTTATAATGCTCCAACTTTTTGAACATTACTCGCCAAACTGCGTGTATAATATATATATATATATATATATATATATAAACGACTAATGGGTACATTAGGAGGACAGTTTTTGTTCTTTTTCTTTGTTCAACTGTCGACCTAATGTACCAACTGTCTACCTAATGTAGGGGTCGCTACTATGACGGAATAAACTGCATTGTTAGGTGTCGACTTAATGTACCCGTTAGTCAAATATACTAATTAATAACGGATTGTTATTATAATTTTTTTCTCTCGCTTTTACCTCTGTTACGTTTATTCATATATCCAGGCCCGTAAGAGCCGATACGGTTGCTACGGTATTGACCGTACCACTTTTCAGTCTAAAAGAAAAGAGAAAAGAAAAAAAGAGAGATGGGGAGAGGGAAGAAAAGAGAAGAGAAGAGAAGAGAAAAGAAGAGAGAAGGTGGGAGGGTGATAAATGTCATGATCATAGGCTGATCGTAGGCTTATCACCAGCTTAATGGAAGAACACGAACATCGAAGTGACTTTGTCTTTTTTTCCATTATTATAAAACGCATTATCACATAAACCGAAGAACAGCATTATATCCCACAAAACTTTTTCAGCCAATCGTAAATCTTAAAAATAATATCCTCAAGAAAATGATAAATTAAGCTCGCCACCTGACCGCGAAACTTCCTTTATAGGTTAGGCTTCGTATCCGGACACCTACCCCATGGACAACCACCCCCCGGATAACCACCCCTAGGATAACCACCCTCTAGGACAACTACCCCTTAGGACAACTACCCCCTAGGGCAACCACCCTCTAGGACGACTACCCCCCTAGGACAAGTACCCCCCGGATAACTACCCCCCAGACAACTACCCCCTAGGACAACCACCCTCTAGGACGACTACCCCCCTAGGACAAGTACCCCCCGGATAACTACCCCCCAGACAACTACCCCCTAGGACAACCACCCTCTAGGACAACTACCCCCCGGATAACTACCCCCCAGACAACCACCCCCTAGGACAACTACCCCCTAGGACAACTACCCCCGGATAACTACCCCCCGGACAACCACCCCCTAGAACAACTACCCCCTAGGACAACTACCCCCGGACAACTACCCCCCGGACAACCACCCCCTAGGACAACTACCCCCAGGACAACTACCCCCGGACAACTACCCCCCGGACAACCACCCCTAGGACAACTACCCTAGGACAACTACCCCCAGGACAACTACCCCCCGGACAACTACCCCCCGGACAACCACCCCCTAGGACAACTACCCCCAGGACAACTACCCCCGGGACAACTACCCCCCGGACAACCACCCCCTAGGACAACTACCCCCTAGGACAACTACCCCCGGACAACCACCCCCTACGACAACTACCCCCAGGACAACTACCCCCAGACAACCACCCTCTAGGACAATTACCCCCAGACGCGTATTTTTTTCTGTAAGGATTTGCGCCACTGACAAGAAAGGGCAGTATTTGAGCGCCAAGAAGCCCCGTTTTGGAGACTTTGAGACTACAACTTAAGACTTGTATTTTCTCTCAGTTGCACCTTACTTTATTTCAGCAAAAGAAAATTTTGTAAATGATACTTTCCTAAATTCTAACACCCCTTAGCCTGCCGAGGCTCGAACTCGTGATTCCTTCATGACGAGCACAACGTGAATCCGAATGCGCCACACAAGGAACTTCGTGACTGGTTCGCTCATTTTATTATATCCCTACAATTTATTTTTCATGAATACTCATGCGGACCAGTCTTGACGGAATAAACCGTATTGTCACCCCTCTTGACGCTCAAATACTGCCCTCTCTCGTCGGGTGGCTCAAGTCCTGACAGAAAAAAATATAGTCCCCGGACAACTACCCCAGGACAACCACCCTCTAGGAAAAGTACCCCAAATTGGACTTAACATCACGCTCGCTCGCCAAAATAGAATTAATGTGGCCTTTAGCAAAATTTCTGCCCGGACCTGCAACAATAAAGCCCAGATAATATACCAAATTTTATTAAAAGAGAAGTGTTTGTTTTCACTCATGCTTGCTCGCTTAATTGTTCCTCCTCCAACTTCCAACAATAAAACTTAGTTTATCACATAAAAAAAAAACTAGTTTATTTATACTATCATTTAAAAAGAATTGTTTGATTTTGTTTTTTTGGTGTTTTTTCATCAATGCATGAACGCAGGTATTCCCAAGTGCAATATCAACTCTCTATTAGATGTTTTGCATGATCAACAATTAAGGGGGCGGGAAGGAAAACAAATATTCCAGCCGTTTGTCACACACACCCACCCCTCTCCCTCACGCACTCTACAATTATGCAACTCGTTACAAAGCTACCAGCCAATCGAGTATTAAAGGAAACTAGCATTGTGGTTGGTCGATTAAAAAAAAAAGTATGGAGTATATGTTAAGATTGATGAGATGGATGAGAAATTCAACTGTACAATTGAGGGAGGGGGGGGGGGGCGCGGAAAGGAAAACAAATATTCCAGTTGAGTAAATGTGTCTATACCCATGATCACGGGGGGGGGGGGGGGAGAGATTTCCCCTGGTATTACATTTTTGTTTTAAAAGTTGGGTGTTTAAACTCGGTGTTTGATGGTGCAATTTACAGTTGAATTTCTCATCCATCTCATCCATTATACCCCATACTATTGTTTTAAAATCGACCAACCACAATGCTAGTTTCCTTTAATACTCGATTGGCTGGTAGCTTTGTAACGAGTTGCATAATTACGGAGTGCGTGAGGGAGAGGGGGTGGGGGTGTGTGACAAACGGCTGGAATATTTGTTTTCCTTTCCGCCCCCCACCTCCCTCAATTGTTGATCATGCAAAACATCTAACAGAGAGTTGATATTGCACATGGGAATATCTGCCTTCATGCATTGAAGAAAAAAAACAACAACAACAACAAGAAATTCTTGTTAAATGATAGTATATATAAATTAGTTTTTTTTTTTTTTTTTTTTTAATGTGATAAAGTTTTATTGTTGGAAGTTGGAGGAGGAACAATTAAGCGAGCAAGCATGAGCGAAAACAAACACTTCTCTTTTAATAAAATTTGGTATATTATCTGGGCTTTATTGTTGCAGGTCCGGGCAGAAATTTTGCTAAAGGCCATATTAATTCTATTTTGGCGAGCGAACGCGCACAATCTTGTTCAATGTGATGTTAAGTCCAATTTGGGGTACTTTTCCTAGAGGGTGGTTGTCCTGGGGTAGTTGTCCGGGGGGGGGGGGGGGCTATATTTTTTCTGTCAGGATTTGAGCCACCCGACGAGAGAGGGCAGTATTTAAGCGTCAAGAGCAGTGCCGTATATAGACAGAGTCTGGCCAACTCGGTTTCAGTTGGGTAGCAACATGGCGTATATTCCTTTGTTATGTAAGCTTGCAACAAAGGAATATGCGCCATGTTGTTACCCAACTGGAGCCGAGTTGGCCAGACTCTATCTATATACGGCACTGGTCAAGAGGGGTGACAATACGGTTTATTCCGTCAAGACTGGTCTGCATGAGTATTCATGAAAAACAAATTGTAGGGATATAATAAAATGAGCGAACCAGTCACGAAGTTCCTTGTGTGGCGCATTCGGATTCACGTTGTGCTCGTCATGAAGGAATCACGAGTTCGAGCCTCGGCAGGCTAAGGGGTGTTAGAATTTAGGAAAGTATCATTGACAAAATTTTCTTTTGCTGAAATAAAGTAAGGTGAAACTGAGAGAAAATACAAGTCTTAAAGTTGTAGTCTCAAAGTCTCCAAAACGGGGCTTCTTGGCGCTCAAATACTGCCCTTTCTTGTCAGTGGCGCAAATCCTTACAGAAAAAAATACGCGTCTGGGGGTAATTGTCCTAGAGGGTGGTTGTCTGGGGGTAGTTGTCTGGGGTTAGTTGTCTTAGGGGGTAGTTGTTTGGGGGGGGGGGGGGTAGTTGTCCAGGGGGTGGTTGTCCGGGGGGTAGTTGTCCTGGGGGTAGTTGTCGTAGGGGGTGGTTGTCCGGGGGGTAGTTGTCCGGGGGTAGTTGTCCTAGGGGGTGGTTTTCGGGGGGTAGTTGTCCTGGGGGTAGTTGTCCTAGGGGGTGGTTGTCCGGGGGGTAGTTGTCCGGGGGGTAGTTGTCCTGGGGGTAGTTGTCCTAGGGGGTGGTTGTCTGGGGGGTAGTTGTCCTAGGGGGTGGTTGTCTGGGGGTAGTTGTCCGGGGGGTAGTTGTCCTGGGGGTAGTTGTCCTAGGGGTAGTTGTCCTAGGGGGTAGTTGTCTGGGGGGTAGTTATCCGGGGGTACTTGTCCTAGGGGGTAGTCGTCCTAGAGGGTGGTTGCCTGGGGGGTAGTTGTCCTGGGGGTAGTTGTCCTAGAGGGTGGTTATCCTAGGGGTGGTTATCGGGGGGTGGTTGTCCAGGGGTAGGAGTCCTAGAACCGTTAGGCTTATATAGACTTTCCCGCCCGTAGTCTTAGCCCGTAGGCTAATAGGACAAGATCATTTTGGACACCATTCTTTCCGCCCTTCTCTAGGAAATTCATGGGACAACCATTTTTGGTTGGCTGTCAGAAAATGTTGGAGTAAAAAGGCACCCCCAAATGCTGATGACCTTTTTTTTCATCTTTTTTTTCTCTTTTGCTTGTCAGAAAATTTTCCGAATATTGCCCCCCCCCCTCCCATCACAAATCCTGGATCCGGAGCTGATGTTGTGACCTAACTTCGAGCACATTTTTATTTTTGAACGAACGCAATATTGAATCCATAACTTCTCAAATTATACTGAAAATTATTTAGATTAATGATTACGAAAAGAAAGGAAGGAAATTAAAAATTAACAAACTACCAAAAATGTAAAAATCAACCACAAATGTAAAATAACTACAAATGTAAAAACATTGCACCCGCAAATGTCAGAACATGTCAACCACAAATGTAAAAAAAAAAATCGCCCACAGTGTAAAAATCTGTTTAACCACATATGTAAAAACATTTCGCCTACAAATGTAAACATTTCCATTTTTACCACAAATGTCATAACATGTCGACCCCAAATGTAAAAGCTCATTGCTTGCATAATGCACCCACGTAAAATAAGTTATTATGAGATGTATGTGTGTGCAAATGTAAAATTCTATTAATGGTTTCCCTTTTTATGATCAGTTTACAGAGGGGGGGGGGGGGG